>CANTUT010000410.1:0-640000 GCA_947687605.1 Reutealis trisperma
CGATAATAATCTTTAGTCATAGATGGTTAGATGTATAAATTAGTTAAATGGCATTGGTGATGGGATGATATATATATATATATATATATATATATATATATATATATAGTATATATATATATATATATATATATATATATATATATATATATATATATGATTGAATTGATTCCTGGAAATGATGATATTTTGTTGCTCTAGAATTATATATATATGTATGTATTTGACTAGAGATTGAGCTTGTTTGATTATGGAGGCCTAGAGGGACAGTTGTGATGTTTGTTGTTATGAATTTGATGTTTTTAGAAGTGTTTGATTCTTTGGTTGCAGTGGAAGATGTCTTAGATATAAGGGAGGTTTTTTTGAAATTTCGACGAAATTTGTTAGTCATTAAGTACAAACTTGAGGGTTAAAGTTAGAATTGTCTGTATTGTAATGTGATTCCTCTATTATTCAGTTTATGTGTTTCAAATATCTTCCTATTTACGGATGACTGACTGATATTTTGAGGAGAGTTAATAGGTTTCATCAAGTTGAGAGTTATACTTTCTAATATGTTTTCATGCTTATCATGCATTACATTATTGTATGTATATGTCATATATAATAATTTATGCATTATAATTGCATAAATGCATCCTAACATTTATTGTGAATGTCGCATCATGAATGATGTTAATGGATTATATGTGAATATGGATGAGATTAGGATGACATAGAACCACATAGGGTTTTAATCATGATGATAATATGATATGATAAATGGTTGATGTGCTAAATATTACTTTAAGTAATCCTAGGATTTCTCCCCTAATTTAAGAGTAATTTGCTTGTTTTTTTAGAATGAAATATCCTAAACTCCCATTGATTTACTTTCCCTTGTGATTTTAATATGCTTTAGTTGAGATTGTTGAATTCAGGGCAAAATTGGAATAAAAATGAAGAAATTCCAGAAAAGTACAAGGTCGCGCACAAAATGCACAGGATTGTGCGTTTAATTTTTAGCTACTGCCATTTTTTGAAGAAAAATTTAGAAAGTGCACAAGCCTGTGCAAAAGTGCACGAGCCTGTGCACCAGTGAACAGTAACTTGGTTTTTCAAATTTTAAAAGGAACGAACATGAAAGGAAAGGGGCTGGAAATATGGGATTTTACCGAAATCAAAGGGAAGTAGTTAGGAAACAAAGAGCAAGGGGTTTTGAAGAATAAAAAGGGGAAGAAACGGAAGAGAAAGGCATCGAAGAGGCTAAAGAAGATTTTCAGTTTTAATTTCTCTTTGGAAAAGAATTCTAGTTAGGGATTTAGACAATTTTCAGTTTTCATCTACTTCTCTTGAGAGATTCTTCAGATTTGGAGGGCCGGATTGTTGAAGGAAGAGTAGTGGCTGTTGAAGGAGACTTTCCACATCAGTTTGGAAGCCATCAAGAGAACGAATTTCAACCTTCAATTTTCCAGAATTTTTCATTTTTCAAGAAGTCTTCTTAACTCACTTTTATTTTATTCTTTAGTTGAATTCAAGCATGCCTTATCATTTGATTCATTGGATTTGTTCTTTCATTTATTTAATTATGAGTAGCTAAGTTATCTTCTCTAGGGTTTAGATGAATTTTGGTTGATTCTTGTGGAATTCTTATATACTTTATCAATTATTCAGTTATATTGGAATTGAATTACTTTCTTTGTGCTTAATGTGTGTGATTGATTGGCCACCTTTTACACAATTTAAGATGCTATATGATGGAGCGAAAGTGGAAGTATGGCATTAGTTCATGGGGAAGATAAACTTAGGATTGTTACTTCATAGACATATGGGTATGCCTAGGTGGTGTTTATGATAGCTTTCCATAGAACTTAATGAATCCAACCTAACTACTTGCAACTACGACAGTAGGTGTGAGTTTAGAATTGGATATTAACAATTTGCCTTGAAAGAGGATCTTGTTTGATTGAGGGAAAGTTACCTTTAATTCCATTTGATTGAATGTTGATATAAGTATATCTGAGCCATTTGTATGAAAACCAATTGAAATCTAAACCCTAGGTTGTTTGTTATTGAATCAAGATTTAAAGAATTAGTTCATTTCATTTTCATTAGTCAAATTATTCATTTCTTTTATTTATTTAATTATATTCATTCTATTCACCAAAAGTTTTGATTGATTAAATATTAGAAAGTTTGTTATATTGGTAATCAAAATCGTCTCCTTGTGGGATCGACAAACCCCTTACTCATTTAAACTATTTGTTACAATTGACCCGTATACTTGCGGTGCAAAAAGGATGAACAATTGTATGATATATGATTAATGGTTATGATATGATGTTGGGTGGCTTGAATTAGTCTCGCTGTGGTCATATGGTTTTGGATAAGAGAAATTGGGCGGGTTAGAGCTAGTCTCATTGTAGCTGTTTGTTTGGAATTTAAGAGAGCCAAGGGAGGGAGTCATCTCCCCATATTGAGGTTTAGAGTGGTTTTTATCAATTAATTTCCATCCTTGGATGATTATGTAATTAATTGTCTTTATGGCATGATGCATAAGCATTTTATTATAAAGAACGATTATAGAATGCCAGTTTTGGATGTTAGTTAGTATCATTAACTGAGTTGAGGTGCTCATCCCTATCTCCTTATTTTTCTCAAGTTACAGGTTGAACTTGAGAAGAAATTATAAATGAGTTGTTCTTGCCATTTATCCTCCGATAGTAAATTGTGTGTACTTTTCAGTTATGTAATAATAAATTGATGTTATTTTGTATTAATAAAACTTTAGCTTTCCGTATTGTTACTACATCGGATGTGATTTTGTATGTTAAATTATGCATTCAAGTTGAGGAGAAGTTATAATAAGTTAGAAATTAATAATATTGATGTTAAGCATTAGAGATAGATGTCTAGTTCGGCTTACTACGGACACTGATAATCATATGTATTACCTGTGTCTTAGTGCCAGTCACGTGTCCTTAGGTTCAAGTCATGATATTCTGCATCCGCCATATGATTTCTTTTTCTTTCGAGCTATGACTAAGGAATCAAATAATATGAAAGATTTTCTGAAGCAGCATGAGTTGGCCTCGAATGAAGCAATTAACTTTCAGAATTCAGGGTCTTTTTTAGCTCAAATACTAGTTTTAATATGCAATTAGTATTCCATCCACTGTTAGGGTATTTATTATTATTCTGATATCTATTCTTTGTGGAATGCTTTTGACTTGTCATTGAATGTTAGCACTACTGTCAATTTTTCAGATTGCCTAGTTCATTTGTTGAAAATTGCAGATGGAGATCAAGTGGGAAGATTTTTATGGTGCTTTGGAGTATTTGGAATTTCGTAATTATAAATTATGGAGGAATGCGCATAGCCCCATTTCATTTTTATATCCAATAAGGCTTAGATTATTTAGTTATATGGAAAGCATCTAAAATGGCCAGAGGGGATGTCAACCTACTGTGATGTCAGTGCCAGTAGTTAGATGGTGTGATCCTCTACTCGGGCAGGTTAAGTGCATTGTGGATATTGATGTTGTTCATGGAGATTTGAGGATTAGTGTAGGAGCAGTGATGAGGGACTCATTGGGTTTGGTTTTGGCAAGATTCACAAAGGCTGTCCAAGGTATTTTTCCATCAAAAGAAGCATTTGTTGCTGCATTAAGGGAAACACTTGGTCAACTCAATTATGGAAATATTCAAGTGGAAATAGATGCAGCTATGGTTATGAAAGGAATAAACAAAAGACAGGTTGATGAATCAAAGTTTGGAGTTCTTGTGGATGACTATAGGATTATGTTATATTAAACTAGCTATTCTTTGTGTTTTTGCAAGAGGCAAGTTAATGAGGTTACGCATTCTTAGGCGTGTTCATCTAGTCCTCAAGTTTGGCTTGAGCCCCCCCATTTGTTGAGTGTAGGGATGGCAACAAGATGGGTATAGGGCAAGTTTCTCAATACTCGCCCTCACCTTGTCAATATATTTTTGTACCTGCCTTGCTATGAAGTGGGATGGGGCAGATAATAAAACAGAGCGAGTTGTGGCAAGTATACCTATTTTTATTTTTTATTTTTTTTTCTTTAAAAATAATTATAATATTAATTTTCGTATATATATAAACTTTTCTTTTGTTGATTCCTATTAAATTTCAGAGATTTGAACATCAAATCCAACAGATATGGATAATTAATGACAATTGTTATAGTATTGATTAAATATATTATTACCTAAAAGCCTCAAGATAACAACGCTGATACATCGAATGAAAATTGAACATCCGCTTCATATCAACGCCAATTTGGACCCAATTAAGCCATTAAATTAACTTTATATTAGAATCTCATCCAATAAACATTCCACAAACTCATTTTATCCAAAAAAATATCATTAAATTTTAACTTTATATTAGAATATCATTCAACTTAGACCACGAGTTTAAATTTTTATATCAAAATAATCATATCTTTGGGACCAAAATTTAAGTCAACAAACTTCTTCCCATTAATAAACTTTTTCATTTTAACACTAGTAAACTTTTGAGTCCTTTATCTAATAATAACATTAAAATTTAGATAGTGAGACGTTATCTAATAATAAAATTAAAATTTAGATATTAAGAGATTTCAAATTCATTTTTAACTATATTAAATTTAAATTTTATTTATAATTAAACTTATTTATAAATTTGTTCAAAAACTGAATCTTAATTTGCAAATTGTCAAATGATCTAAAACTTCAATTCACTCAATTTGCAATTTTCTTCATAATTGAAAGTTTGTGATCTGGCCTACAAATAATTCTATTTATAATTGTTAAGATTATGACTCAAAATTATAATGGGACTTAGAAAAAAACTTTTTTTCTATTTTATATGTGAGAAATATTTTTCAATTGAGTGGAGGATTATTTCCTATGTGTAGAGTGGTGTTATTATTTTAATATTATTCCTAATTAAATGATAATTTTTATTGAGTTAAAATTGATTCTAAGTAACATTATAAATAGAAGTATTATAGAAGATGTTCTTTGCTCTTGCCCAAATAGTTGAGTTGGGCTTTTTCCTAATAGTTGATCTAAATTGTGGTAGAATTACAATAGCAATAACTATTGAAATGGTATACCATAAAGTGCATTGGTAGAGTGTCTGTGTAATGATGTTGTAAGAAAATTTGCAATTTTATTCGTTCAAAAACTATAATGTGATGATTTAATGAATTATCCTTTTAATGGACTGTAAACATGTGTTGTTAAGATGCTGAACCATATAAAAATTATTTATATTTTTTTTCTCTTTTCTTATTATTGAGCATATAACTTTGATTTCCTTAACAAATTTTATTAGAGTCTTTGCTTTAAATGTCAAAAATTATTGACATGATCGAAGTTTGAGGTGGAACTATTTGATAGGAAGAATAATTTTAGTTTATGGCAAAGTACTGTAAAAGATTTCATTGTACAACAAAGATTAATTAATGTTTTGAAAGAGTGAAAATTGTTATCAAATGAAGAATGGGAGGATTTAGAGCAAAAAGTTATAAATACAAATCAATTGGCTCTAAACCCAAATGCGAAGTATAATATGTTGAATGAGACTTCTTCAATTAGCTTATGGAAAAAATTAAAAAAGTTTTATATGTCAAAGTCATTCTCCAATGTATTTGAAAAAAGAATTATATAAATTCAATATAGATGAAGGTGTTGAAATTTGAGACTACCTTAATATGTTTAAAAGGTTAATCACTTAGTTGGTTAGTTTGGTTGTGAAGATTGAAAATGAGCCAATAATTCTTTTGGCCTCTCTCCCATTATCCTATGAAAGTTTAGTGTTTGCAATGACAATTGGGAAGAAGTTAGAGATAGCGGAAGAAATTATTGATGCTATTTTAAAGTGCGAGAAATTGAAGGAGCTGAGAAGTAATAATGATGGTGGAACTTTTGTGGTGAGTTCTAATTATGATAGAGGCAATTCAAAAGGAATGTATGGAGAAAATAGTTATCAAATTCAAAATCATGGGTTGACTATGCTAATCCATAATATTATAATTGTTATGAGAAAGGGCACATCTTTATCATTATAGGAAGATGAAAGAAAATCTTGCAAAATTTAATCAATTTAAAAAGAGTCGTGATAAGTATGCAAATTCAATCAATTGGATTCTTTGAATTATGCATGTTCAATGCAATGTAGTTTTATAAAAATTAGCTGATGTGCTCTTGTGATTATTAAAAGTGAAAAGTTTTAAAGAAGATATTTACAGATTGATTGATAACACTATTATATTAATGATGTTTCATAACACTATTATATTAATGATTTAGCGCGTAATAAAATTTATAATGAATTGAAGAAAAGAGGTACATTCATAATGATATATATCAAAAAGGTGAAATTCAAATATTGAAGAATTGAAAATCAAATAAAATTGGAGTTAAGGTAGAAATTAATTATTAGGATTTTGTCTGAAATTGATAGTTGAAAAAAAGTTGATCAATGACGAAGAAGTTCAAAATTAGTGTACAAGTAGAATTTTTTAATTAAGATAAATAAAATACTTTCTAAGTTAAATTTAAAGTTAGATTAGAGCCTTTTATATATATATATATATATATATATATATATATATATATATATATATATAACAATTAAAATAATAATAAAACATATTTAGATAATGAGTTTGTTCTACAATTCAAATCGAAATTAAATTCTTAAAGAACAACAATCAGAAAAAAACATACAAACCCATTACTTCAAAGAAAAGACAAACTGATTCTGACTCGCAAGATTAGACAAATACTGATCCATTGTTTCGCTGGACTCCATCAAGCTGAAGAAATACAAGGACAAACCATCATACTCCCACCACCACAGCCACCTCCAACCACCACCACCCCTTCCTCCTCTTCCGCCACCTCCTGCCAGCACTGCATGGACACCTTAGGTGGAGTCGACACTACAGCACACCCTTTATCTTTCATTTCATAAGTTCTATACACCACCACGCTGGCTCCGCCGCCGCCACCACCACCGGCAGCCAGCGCCTGCTTCACAACACTTGAACAAAAGTATCCATCCACGTCAGCACAATCCATAGCCCACCATTGGACCCCATGACCATAACACGTGACTGCAATAGAAAACTGGGTTGGTCCAAAACATTTAAGCACCCTCTTGACTAGAGTGGTCAATTTAACCTGCCTAGGGTCAAAACCCATAACCTCATAGCTAGCATAGCTGAATCCATCCTCTGGGGTCACGTGCACTGTTGACAAAGCTGTACCTTCAATCCCATTCATTGAGTACCCACAAGGGTCAAAGTCAAAGTCACATATCACGTGACCTGGGATGATTTCAGATATCCCGGAATTTCTTGTCATATCACTCGCCGTAGCGGAATAATCGGCCCATTTTTTGAAAAACACGGCCGCTTTTTTTTTCTCCAAGCCAGTCATGCACATCTCAAGAGTCACTATATCCACCATCTGATCTTTCATCGACGGTGGCTGCGAAAAGTCTCTGTCTCTTGATGCCGAGTAAATGTGCCAGTTAAGATTAGTAGAGGTAGGATCGCCGAGTACGTAGGCTTCGGTTTTTAAATCGCCAAAATACTCATTCAAGAAAGTAACTTCTTCAGAGAAGCTCCGATGAGGGGCGGGTTGGTAATTAGGGAAAATGAAATTTCCTCTTGAGTATTTGACATTAGATACGGCCAGTGAGAGTGACTCGGTGAGTTTTAGAATCGGTTCAATGGACAAAAGCAGCTTAGTAGTCCCACAAGTTTTGAGCACTGTTTTGAATGGGAAAATAAATAAACTTGATTCGGAGAGAACATATGAATCGAACTCAGTGTTTGAGAGCTGAGCTACAATGGTGCAACAAGCAGGGTTTAAAATTGAGTCAAGTTGAGACCGAGTCAAAAGGCGTAGACCAAGCCTAGATGGGTCCTTGAAAATGGGTGATTCAGTGAAATCAATTTCCAGTCGCTTTTCAAATCCTTCAAATCCGATTGGGGAAAGTGGTGGTTGTGGGGAGTCAATGACCATGGTTCAGTGAAATATTAAAAAGGAAGCTAAAGTAGTTCACTGTGATTTTTGCAGAGATTGAAGAAAGGAAAATGATAGAGAAGAGAACGGAGAAAATGGGAAAATTCTAATTTAACGAAAGAGCATTTTCTTTTCCGAGATTGTATCAGGATGGTTGTCGCAAGCACTGCATCAAACAAACAAACCAAATTGCAAAATATTAGAATAAATCAAAATCAAATGAAATAATCTTTTTGTTTCTTTTAAACTTGGGATTAATCATATTTACATTAGAGTAAGCAGCAGATCGGAATTTCTCGATTCCACCGTTTGGACGGACGTCTTCAATGCTATAGCCAAGAGGGTTTTCGTATTGAACGGAATTGCTATTACTACTAGTGGTAGATTTGTTCTTGCCACCTTTCGTCTCCATCACAACATCCACGCTTTCTCTGCAACTGATCTAGCAAAATTAATTTAAACTGAATTGAAAATTTTCAATCAAAGAAAAGCAAAACATTCAAACCCATTTAATAATCAATAATAATAATAATACACACAAACATATAATCGAGATTAAGATAAACATACTCACAGACAGTTATTTATTTACTATTATTGAAACAGAAGCGATTTTAATTATCTTGAAAGTTGATACGGAAAAGGTAGAAGAAGAAGAATTATAAGACAGACAGTTGCAAAGGCGAAACACAGAGAAAAAGGAAGCGATTTTGCGGAATGGGTTGATTTCTGCGTGGGAAAGAAGAGAGTAGAATTTGGGTATTTATAAACCCAAGATCAGAGCAAAGAACGCAGGAGATTGGCATTAGTAAAAAATGGTTCGGTTTGCTCATAGCAATAATTTACTTTTTGGAAGATTATGTGCTTACGTGTTTCTATCCACATGGCGCTGAAGTGATTTAAAAGCTAGACACGTTGGACTATTACCTGGCCCAAATTCACAGGGTGATAGTTCTTATTCAATCTCACCCGTTTCTGAGCGCGTGTATTCCTTCCATTACAGTACTCACAATAAATTTTGCGGTGAATTTAAGTTGATCTATTTTTTTTTTTTTCTCACCATTGATGATAATATTTTTGTTAAATTTATTTTTTAAATTCATCTGTATTAAATATTATTTCTTACAATGTATGAATTTATTATTATTATTATTATTATTATTAGAATTCATTTTAATATAATTACTATGAAAAATATAAATGATTGAGAAGTTGACAATATTCATTTTTATGTAAATTTTAAGTTCAACTCAAATTAAATTGAAGCTCTTTGGAAAAAAAAAAAATTATATTGCAGCTCAAAATCATTCATAAAACCCAATCAATCCAAGCTTATATAAAGTTGAGCCCGTTTTGGGATTCAAGCTAATTTACCTCCAATTCATCTGGATAAATAATATAAGATTATGAATTATCAATAATAATTTTGATATGTTGGCACATTATTCATAATACATACCTCATATTTTAAATATTAATTATTATATTTATTTTATAAAATAATTATTATTTAACATAAAAAATTATTATTCAATAAGTTATAATACGACCTAATAGACTAAATTTATATAAAACTTTTTCCTTGCACATAATCTTAGTCATGTAATGCTAAAACCTAGGAACAAAGGAAAAAGAATCCCTATTCACTTTTCTAGACTCTCCTCTCCATCTCTCTCTCGTGTGAGAGACGCCAAGGTCTCTTTTGTAGGTTGTCCACAATGGCTTAGGCCACTGGTGGGTATACCTTATTTTTCACTTTAGTTTTGCGTTTCTTTATGTTTTTAGTTTAAATAAGTGGTTTGTAGTTTTTATTTTGGTAATTTTGTGTCTCCCTTCTCTTGGGATTTTTTCATATGTGGTTATAGTCACTAACGGCAAAGTTGTCGTTCATAGCTATGATGATATCCATCTTACCTACCACATCACTTTCCCTTCTTTGAAAATCGGCTATGCGTAGTGGTGGGTGAGATAAAAAGGAGCTAGTGTCGATTTGATTATTCAGTAGTGACTTCATAGTTGGATTTGTGTTGGAAGCTGATTTTTGGAGCCCCTAGTAGAGAACTGGTTCCTCCATTGCTTTGGTTTTGGTCCTTTCACTAGGACAACTCTATTTTTTGCCATAATAATATTGTCCTGAGTTCTTTGGGTCAATGGAGGGCGTTTTTTGAAACTTTAGAATTTTTTAATTCTGAGTTAAGTCCAACTACAAATAGTTTTTATTTAGAGTTTCTCCCTTTCATTTCATGGCCTCTAGTGGCAATGGAAGGCATGCCAATGGAGAGATCCAGTGTGAAGAAGACTAAGGGTCATTTGTGTGAATTTTCTTATTTTCTCAGCCATAGAGCTATTGATGAAATGGGCTCAAAGCCTAAATTTGTAAATTTCTTTGAGGATAGATGTTTTCTGATTTTTTGTTGGGCTTTCCCCATCTGCCTATATTATAATTATACTCCTTTTGGGCTTCAGACCCTTTAATACTAGCTATTTTCTTTCTCTCGGGAAAAAAAAAAAAAAATCTTGGTCTCGTGATTGAAATCTCAGTCTTGTAATTGCGACATATTGGATTCTCAGAGGTGGTGTATTGTACGCTGTTTAAAAAGGCGCATGGAGGATTTGAGATTTTGTCAGATTAAAGTAAACTAAGGAGTTATATAATAGTATGCTACCTTGATTGTACATTGCCAGCACTACAGAATATGGAGGCCACGATTCACTGAAGTCAATGAGGACGATACACGTGTCCCTGTGACTTCAGGTTGTAATAGTACAGAAATTCGCTCCTCATTTAGTTTGGACCTATTGTAAATTCCTTTTATATGAATTCCTCGAGTTTTGGACAGAAAGTTGCTCAAAACAATTATTAATTGATTATTTTGTTTTTAATTTTAATTAATTTTTTATTCATAAAAATTAAATAAATAAAAATATATAAATTTTTAGGTTACTTTAAAATAAAATAATGTATAATCTTTTGTATTTTATGAAAAAATAGTTCAATAATAAAAAATATATTACATTTATTTCAAAATATTAATCGTTTAAAATTTCAATATATAAATGAAGAAAATTATTAAATTGTCATAATTTTAAATTAAAAAGAGTAAAATATTTTTTTTTATTTTAATATAGAGAATTGAAAATAATTAATGTAAATATTTAGTAGAGAAATAAATCGATAATAAAATTGAAAAAAATAATAAATACTTTTTTAAAATCTTAAAATAATAGCTAAATTGAAACAAATTTTTTTTTTTAAAGTGACAGATATTTTGAAATGTAGGAAATAAGAAAATTGCGATTTTTCATAAGAGAGTCTTTTTTATAAAATACAAAATTATTTTTTTTTCAATAATTTAGAAACTTTTTCATAGAGTTATTATTTTGCCAAAATAAGTCATGTTTTTGTAAAATCAAAACTTTTTTGCAACTAAGAACAATTATGAAAAAATAATTTTATTTAGAGGAGGAACTAAACTTCAAAGTTTGGGGGTTAAAATTAATTTTGGAGATATTTTAAAATTTTGAGGCCCATTGCAATATATTTCTAAAAAATATTAAAAATATTTAGGTAAAAAAATTAATTTTGGAAAGCTTGAGGGGGCTATGCACCCCCAAGCCACCCCTGGTACCACCCTTGATTTTATTTATAAAAAAATTAGAAGATTGTGATTTTTTATAAGAGAGGTTTTTTTATATAATTAAGAAATTATATTCTTTTTTAATAATTTAGGAACTTTTTGTAAAATTATTATTTTGTATAGAATAAGTCATATTTTCATAAAATTAACACTTTTTTTACAAATAAAAAATTATTAAAAAATAATTTAATTTATAAAAAATATAAAAAAATTATAATTTTTTGTAAGAGAGCTTTTTTTTTTAGTAAAATAAAACAAAGTAATTTTACTTTGATTTCTGATAAAGTAACCCATAAATTAATATTGTCAACTATTTATAATATCAATGAAATTTTCATAAATAATAATATATAGGGAAAATAAAATTTGAAATCTCCTTTTACATATATTCTTACAAAAAAAAAAGAGCGTATCAATTAAATTAAATTTTTTTTTGAAATGAATTAACTTAAATTTTATTTACAGAATATTAGTATATTTTATAGCTCATAAATTAAATAAAAATTTTCTGTTTCTTAAGTTAACATGGCTATCAAATATGCTCGAATTCTATTTTATAAGAATTCAATCTCTTAAAAATTATTTTTCTTGAAAAATATATTTTTCAATAAGTGAAAATTTGACACCAAATAAGAATTGAGCTTCAAAATATTTTTCTTTTCTAGTATATATTTCTTGTTATGAAAAAAAAAAATAAAAGAACAAATTTCATTTCTTCCTCAATAATGGAATTGATGTGAGCTAAATGAGTTTCGATCTCACATTAGGAATTCTAATCTGACACTAGTAAATGACTGAATTGATTGAATCTATAAAACAAAAAAATTAGTGTCCAGGCAATCTATCTGGCGAACACTCTGATGCTTAAGTTAATTTGTAATATGATGAGAAAAGATATATCTATTTGTCTCTCTGAAAAACGTATCTTGTCCTTTTAGTATGAGGACATTTATAGTGACAAACTTGGATAACAAATCTCTAAAATTCAGGACCATTAAACTACTGGAAAGTAGTAGATATGGTCTCAAAAATCTCAGGAGTAGAGGTCGTAATGATGTAAAACTATCTAGATGTAAGCGTTCACTAGTAGATATTAGTGTTCAGTAGGTAGCCTTGCAAGCTAGAGTATTGATAAGAAATGTTCAGATATATATATATAAGAAAGGGAGCGAGCCATAGTTCGCTTGGGAGTGACTGAACCAAAATGATCTGTATCAAGAATCTTAATCCTAAATTTCTAATTCAAGTAAAAAATTAAAAAGAAATTAGAACTTTTTGTATGTTCAGTAGGTAGCCTTGCAAGCTAGAGTATTGATAAGAAATGTTCAGATATATATATATAAGAAAGGGAGCGAGCCATAGTTCGCTTGGGAGTGACTGAACCAAAATGATCTGTATCAGGAATTTTAATCCTAAATTTCTAATTCAAGTAAAAAACTAAAAAGAAATTAGAACACATTAACTTACATGCCAAAGAGTGTTGCTTTTATTAAAACAATATTAAAATTAGTGATTTTATAGAATCATCTTAAGATTCGATCATTATTAGTGAAATTGTAAAATAGAAAAGAATATATCTCCTCCCTTCATATGAGATTCCAACTTATTAATTAATTAATTAAAACGTTTTATCCAATCTCGCTCAATGATTCTTGTAAAAAAAAAAAAAATTTTATTATTATATTAATTTGGGTATTTTTTTATTAAAAAAATCGCTTTATTCTGTAAGTCATACAATAAATTGTACAACAAAAAGAATATATCCCATATTTGTTGTTTTTTTTTTATAGATATAATATATATCAATATATATGATAAAAGTAAAATTTAAAAGTTGTTTAATAACTAATAAATTGATATAAAGTCATATCATTAATTTTTTTCAGTAAATTGCAATTAAAATTTATACAAACCAATATATATAATATTTTTTATTACTTTTTTTAATTGCCCATACATATATAATAAATTAACTGATATATTTTTCTACATTAATATTAAAAAATATCAAGTAATATTTAAATTTAATAAAATAATAATAATAATAGTTTGCATATGTTAAAATATTTTATAAAATATAGATAAATAAAAATATAATTAAAATTCACGTAAAACATGAGCTGTGATTAGTATTAATTAATTTAAAAATTGAAAAAAAAATTAAGACTTTACTTATGATTCTTTAATAAAAATAAAAAGAAATAAAGAAAGCAATTAATTTTTTCTTATATAACCTTCAACTTTTTTCTTCAATCCTCATTCCTCAAGCTCCAAAATTCATAAAACTTTTATCTTCAATTAAAAGTATCATCAATGCGATATTAATTAAAAAAATTACAAAAAAAAATAAAAAATCATATCATTTATACAAAGTTAAAAATGAAAAGAAATATTCTAATAAAATTTATGACTTATTAAGTGACGTTTAAGGTATTGTGCATAAATTAAGGAACCATTAATTATGTTTTAATTTTAGAATTAAAAAAAATGATTTATTCTTATTAGTTGAATATTTTAATTGAGGTGTTTCGTGTAGTTAAAATCTATTTTGTCAAATTAGGCATGGCCCAATCAGTTCAATCGAGAATTAGTCTATAAACTAGACGGACTAGATCACTTTTAATATTATTTTTTTTTTCGTAACGAGTATTCACAATTTATAATAAGTATTTAATTGATTGTAACATTCATTCATAATTGATTGTAATATTCATTCATAACATGTAATGTCCATTCATATATAACATGTAAAATGTGTAAATACTTGACAATAGTGCATAACAAATATTCAATAGATTATAACGTTCGTTCAAAATATATAATATATGTTACTCCTGCATCTCAACACATAAATAATAAATATATGATATTATTTAAAATTTTGGTTCAACTTTTGATCTATAACTCATTATTTTCAGCAATTCAAAGATCGGGTTGAATCCTAAAACTATAATTAAAATAAAAGGTAAATTTAGAAAAAAATAAATATAATATAAATATTCTAAAACGTAAAAAAAAAAAAAAAAATCAATTGGATCCTAAAACCTTTCTTAATAAAAAACGAAGGGAATAATATTTTTTAGCAAGGGTCATTTAGACTATAGGGAAAGGAAAGTAAAGATGCACAATGTGTCCCTAAAACAATACATTATGAATGTAGATGTAGGATATTGGGAATCTGTGGTTAATTATGTCCACTACAATTTTTTTTTTTTTTTTTAAAGACCGGGACTAAAAAACCTTTAGCTATTGATTTAATTTATCGTTTTTGATGTTTAGACTATTGTTTTTAAATATGGTCCAGCTCGGATGGTTAAATTGGAAAAATTAAAAATTAGTTTTCAGGTGGATTCGATTTAGCTTGGAAAACTAAGAATGTCAAAAGTAATAAAAATATATATATATATATGGTGATCTTGATGACCTGGTCTGAATTTTCTGAGTTAACCAGGTGTTGAAATTTTTTTTTTTTTCAATTAAAAGGCACAAAATGGTACATATTTATATCGAAATCAACTTAAATCAATATAAAATGTTCGTTACTACTCAGTAGCATTTTCATCATCCTTAGTAGCGTTGGTGATTTCTATGAACAAATAAAATATTCTCTTCTGTGTGTTGGAAGCTTCTCAACAGATAATGTTTGTTACTATTTAGTAATCCTCATTACTATTTTATATTGATATATAAGTAATAAATATATAATATTATTTATAATTTCGATTCAACTCTAATTTAATTTTGGACATATGATTATTTATCTTCACTAATTCAAAGATTGGGTCGAAGACATCATATGATGAGGCACCAATGCCTTTAGCTTTGTATAATTGGCATCTTGTAACCTTTGTAGAATGTAAACAAAGGTACGTGCCTTACTATCTTCTTAGGTTTGGAATTTGGATTGTCAGTTTTTTATGCGGTTGCACCGCAATAAAATTTGAAAATAAAGACGTTACTTTAATATTATTTAATACATATTTTTAAAATTAATAATTAATTACAAATACATTATAACATTAAACTGTTAAATGTTAATATATATTAACAATACATTAATAATATAAACAAAGGTACGTGCCTTACTATCTTTCTTAGGTTTGGATTATCAGTTTTTTATGTGGTTGCACCGCAATAAAATTTGAAAATAAAAACGTTAATTTAATATTATTTAATACATATTTTTAAAATTAATAATTAATTACAAATACATTATAACATTAAACTGTTAAATGTTAATATATATTAACAATACATTAATAATATTGTTAAATATATATATATATTATTGGCTCATCACGTACTTGCAACTATGCTGGCTCATTATTTTCAACTTCCAAGCCAATTATTGTTGAGACAATGGAGTGATAAGGTTGTACTAAAATTAAGGAGTGATAAGGTTTCCCACTCTCATAGTAACGTCTTCTCAAGTTGAGTTTGTTGAGGATATGGCATATTCAAAAGATATAAATTCAAACCAAGATGGTAGTTTGTTAGATGAGATAATTCTAGTATTTTAATTTTATACACGTGTCTGATTGCTTTGTGATTTTGCTATATATGTAAGTCCTTGTATTTTGTTTTAGTTATCCATCAGTAAAAGACAAAATTTGTAGAACAAAACTTGTTTGCTCAACAGTCTTTCAAAAACATGACTTCTATTTTCTTCTTGGTATTAGAGCCTTGATTAAGGGCACTTTCAATCATATTACCATGACCACTCTATCACTAAACATTGGAAACTTCATCACCCTTAAGCTCAACTCAACAAATTATCCTCTATGGTGTGAACAGGCTTTGGCTCTTGTTGAAAGCCAAGAACTTGTTGGACATCTCACCAATGAAGACCCAGCACCCATAAAATATACAGTTCCAAGCACCACAGATGAAGAAAATTCCACACTCAAATTACAGATGAATTCGTTGCTTGGAGAAAAGTTGATCGCCTCCTTCGTGGTTGGATAATTGGCACTTTCTCGGAAGAAGCTCTTGGATTAGTAGTTGGCTTAGACACAACATTTGCGGTTTGGGAGGCATTAAAGAATGTTTATGCACAAGACTTACAGGAAAGGGAATTCACTATACGTCAACAACTGACATATCTTCACAAGGAAGAAGATAAAACCATCAAGGAACACATTTGCACCTTCAAAAGCCTATGTGACAATCTAGTTGCCATTGGTAAACCTATCCCAGACAAGGAAAATGTTTTCTGCCTTCTTACTAGCCTTGGACCACAATATGAAACATTATAACTACCATGTTGAAATCCCTAAGACCGTCATAAACAGAACTGATCTCACAACTCCAAAACCTTGATCAATGCTGCAACTGGTTCACCAGCTGCCTTGATGGATCGTCTTCACAACTCACTCCTCAAATGGCATTTTTTGGAAAGTAATAGCAACAACAAAATTCAGTAGGATATCATGATAATTCGCCGTGCTTTTCTTCTATAGGAAGGGGATTTCAAGCTCAGCAATGGACGGACTATCATAACAACAATGCAAATAAATTCATCACGACCAATCAGCAAAGGCATCCACCACGTCCAAGTGAACAATGTATGACAAAAGCTGAGAGAGATATGTATCGTGAAGAAAAGTGTCAATACTATGGAACTATGGGACATATCGCCAAAATTTGCTGATGGGTACCAAAAAGGCCTACACAACATTCGCAAGCACTTGCTGCACTTGCATTGGACTACACTGTTGTTGAAATAGAATGGACATATGACACAGGGGCCTCCAACCATATGACAGGTAAGTCAAGTATGTCAACAAATATTAGAAAAATTTCTGGTGCTGATGGTGTTATTATTGGAGATGGGTCTTCTTTACCTATCACTAGTATAGGAGATTCACAAATTAAACAAAAAAAATCAAGTTTTGCCTCTTCACAATGTTTTATTAGTGCCTAAATTAATAAGGAACTTGCTTTCTGTGAGTCAATTGACTACACAATATCTTGTTAATTGTGAGTTTTCTGATGTTGATTTTCATGTTAAGGAACGCAAGACAAGTCAATCAATAATAATAGGGCAACACAAGGGTGACCTTTACATTCTACCCAATCTACCAGAGCTCTATTTCTCTCATCAATTCAAGTCAAGCTCAGTTGAAGTTTGGCATTAGCGTTCAGGACATCCCCAGTCTTTAGCCTTGCAGTTGTTAAAAAATAAAGGGTTAATTGATGTTTTAGGATCAACAAAAATTGACCATTTGTGCGACAGTTGTCAGTTAGGAAAACTTAGCAAATTATCATTTTATTCTTCAGAACATTCCAGTTCAACCATTTTCAAAAAAATTCATTGTGATTTACGGGGACCAGCCCCTATTCTTTCTATTGGACATTTTAGATATTATGCTTGTTTTGTTGATGATTTTTCTAAATATACTTGGCTTGTTCCATTAAAGCATAAATCTGATTTTTTCAATGCCTTTATTGCTTTTGAGAAATATATAGACCGACAATTCAATAAAAAAATTCAAGATATTTCATTCAAATGGTGGCGAAGAGTTTGTCAATTCCAAAGTGTCATTGCATTTTCTCTCTTCAGGTATCTCTCATCAAATCTCTTGTCCATATACTTCAGAGCAGACAGGTATGGTTGAACGCAGACATAGAATTATAAGAGAATTGTGCATGACTATGTTGTTTAATTGTGGTGCACCTTTATTCTTATAGGTAGAAGCCTTTTCAACTACTGTATATCTTATGAATCGATTGCCAACTTCTGCACTTCATTATGAAACACCACACTTTAAATTACATAGTTGACGTCCTGTTTATTCTTCACTACTTGTATTTGGTTCTAAGTGCTTTCCTTATACTTGGGATACACGACGTCATAAGTTTGATCCAAAAACAGTTCCTTGTGTTTTTGTTGGATATAGTGACCAACATAAAGGGTATAAATGTTTTCATCCTCCTAGTAGAAAATTTTTTCTATCAAGGCATATGGTCTTTGATGAACTGTGTTTCCCATGTAAAAATACATGTACTACAAATTGTTCACCCACAACGTCACATGTTGTTAGTATCTTTGATTCTTGGCTTCCATATACTGATATTTCTCACAACTCAGGTACATTGCCCACCTCTACTAACCTACCATGTCTCAGTTTGCTACCATCTATTGTTGAACTTCCTTTGGATTCCCAACCAGCAGTAGAGAGTTCTCATGAGCAAGCACCTACAGCGTCTCCTTCCCTACTTTGTCACACAAGCCCAGCCTCTTCAAGTGTTGGTTCTGAAACTGAAGTTGCCACCCCAATAGTGCACATTCCTAGTCTTCAGATAAATTCAACAATACTGTCTGATGGCTCGCAAACCTTCAATGAAAAGGGGCAGATCAGTTACCTCAAGAAACTGTAGGCTCACCACCCACAGCAACCATATAAGCTGCAATCATTCGCACTATGGTCACAAGGTCTCAAGTTGGTGTCATGAAACCCAATCCAAAATATGCCTTAATGGTAACTACTTCTAATATTCCATATGAACCATATAACATTCGACAAGCGTTAGCTTATCCTAGCTGGAAAGCTGTCATAGAAGATGAACTTGCTGCTCTCCATCATAATCAAACTTGGAAACTTTTTCCTCACACTCTTGGTATGCATGTCATTAGGTCAAAGTGGGTTTTCAAAGCTAAGCTTAAAACTGATGGCACCTTGGATCATTTAATGGCTCGAATTGTGGCTAAAGAGTACCATCAAATTGATGGAGTAGATTACACTGAAACTTTCTCTCCAGTTATTAAACCAGGAACAATTCGAATGGTACTTACAATTGCCTTGATTTATAAATGGTCTATTCGTCAACTCCACGTCAAAAATGCCCTTTTGCACGGTTATATTTCAAATGATATTTATATGCAACAATCGCCTGGTATGGGATACCCATAACATCCCACTCATATGTGTAAGCTTTAATGTGCCCTCTATGGTCTGAAACAAGCACCACGTGCTTGGTTCGATCGATTCAGTTCTTTTCTCCTTCAATATGGTTTCTTTTGTAGTCTCGCCGATCCTTCTTTATTTATTTCCCATTCTGATCAAGGCTCACTAATATTATTGCTTTATGTTGATGATATTCTCCTTATAGGTTCCAACTTGCATCATATCAATTCCTTTCTTCAAATTCTTCATAATGAGTTTGCCATGAAGGACCTAGGACCCATTCACCATTTTCTTGGCATTGAGGTCTCTTCAATAGCAATAGGTTGGCATTTATCTTAGTCATATTATGCTCTTACAATTCTTGAGTGTGCTGCCATAGTAGACTATAAACCAATGAGCAAGCCTCTTGAATCCAAGCACACTATTTTTTCAGTTGCCATTCTGCTTGAAGATCCATGTTCTGACCATCAACTTGTTGGTGCCCTTCAGTATTTGTCTTTAACCTGACTGAATCTTTCTTATAGTGTCAACTATTTGTCTCAATTTATGCATGCCCCCACCACTGCTCATCTTCGATTAGTATATCGCATTCTGCGATATGTGAAGGGGACAATCGATATGGGACTACATCTTTCTTCTAATACATCACTTGACTTGTGTGCTTATTCTGATGCCGATTGGTCGAGCTGTCCCACTATCAGGCATCCCACCACTAATTATTGCACTTTTCTAAGCATTAATCTTACCTCGTGGTGTGCCAAAAAGCAACATACGGTCTCCCACTCCAGCACTGAAGCCGAATATAAGGCCATGGCCCATACTACTGCCAAACTCACTTAGCTTACTTTTCTTCTCAAGGACTTACACATCCGCGTTCCCACTCCTCCCAAGCTCTATTGTGACAACCTTAGTGCTCTTCATATAACTGTCAACCCAGTGTTTCATGCTAGAAGTAAACACATCGTGCTAGACTACCATTTTGTGCGAGAACGCATAGCTCTTGGATTGCTTGTCACTCAACATATTTCCACTGGTTAGCAGGTTGCAAATGTCTTTACCAAGCCCATGACTAAGGCCACTCTTACCACCTTCCACTCCAAACTTTGCCTCCAGGCTCAGCCTAGTTTGTGGGGGCGGGGGGGGGGGGGGTTGGGGGTGGGTGGTATTGGTTCATCATATACTTGTAACTGTGCTAGCTCATCATTTTCAAATTCTGAGCCAATTATTGTTGAACAATGGAATGATAAGGTTGTATTAAAACTAAGGAGTGATAAGGTTTCCTACTCTCACAGTAACATCTTCTCAAGTGGAGGTTGTTGAGGATATGGCATATTCAAGAGATACAAATTCAAACCAAGATGGTAGTTTGTTAGATGAGATAATTCTAGTATTTTAAATTTATGCACGTGTCTGATTGCTTTGTGATTTTGCTACATATGTAAGTCCTTGTATTTTGTTTTAGTTATCCATCAGTAAAAGACAAAATATGTAGCACAAAACTTGTTTGCTTAACAGTCTTTCAAAAGCATGACTTTTATTTTCTTCTTATATAAGATTATAAAAAAATTATTACGAGAGATTTGTGAATCAAATGGTAATGCTGCTAAATATTAGTCTTGAAATTTTTACCTTTTATCCTCTCTATCTCTCATATCATACCCTTAAATTTTTTTTTTAAATGAATAATTTAACTCCATATGCTTATCTTAAATGAAATTCGAAGTTTTTAAGACCTGTGCTGGGTCAAGTGAACCATTCTATTAATATTTTATGGCTGTGTGTACATATGTATCCAAATTATAAACGTTCGGATATTAAGCTTAGATTTACTAGTTATAGATTTTGGTGACTTTATGCATGTATATTATCTAATGTTAACAACGTGTCTCATATTTAGACATATTGGTGCATCGAGTTTCAAATCTAAATTTATGATGAAAATTAATAATTACTCACCTATCTAAACCATCTATTCCTCGCCCAAATCAAGCTCATTCGAGCTCTTAGGCATCACTTTTAAAAGATTTTAGCAAAATGTGCCATTTCTCCACAATCTTAATGCTAATCAGCGATCCAGTTCGTATCATACTCGACTTCTATTTCTGGGAATCATTCTCCATACCTAATACTGTGCCGCTTATCACGATTTCAATAAGGATTTGTATTCTAAGATGTTCCTATAAATAATCTTCTCTTCTCCATAAACAGAGTAACGAAATGCTAAAACCTTTCTAGTATTCTAGCTTTATATTTTCTAAATAATAATTCATTTCTTACTTAAGCATCGGAGTAATCCTCTTAATCTCTTAAGTATATCACCTGAGTCTTCTAACCTTTGTCTTACAGGTATCGGAGATAGCCTAGCACTGTACTTGAAGATCGAAATTCATCTTTGAGTGCATCATTAATTGTAAGGTTGGATGAATTAAACCCTTAAAAAATTTTATAATTTTAAAATTTAGACTTAGCCTATGAGCATATTTCACCTTCAATTAATCTAATTATGAAATTTCTCAGAATTATTAGGATAGAGTAAATATATAGAAGGGATAATACAATAGTCAGTCTAATTGGATGTAGTTTTGAATAATTAATACTCATTTTGAATGGTAAATTGAAATTTAAGGCT
Source organism: Reutealis trisperma (assembly GCA_947687605.1). Taxonomy (NCBI): domain Eukaryota; kingdom Viridiplantae; phylum Streptophyta; class Magnoliopsida; order Malpighiales; family Euphorbiaceae; genus Reutealis; species Reutealis trisperma. Next base: position 22,203 of record CANTUT010000410.1, read on the forward strand.
TTTATCAAATCATTTATATGATTGAATTAGTTTTGAATATGATTTAGAGTTTTTTTTTTTAATTAAAGTAAACTAAAGGCTAAATATTTCCTTAAAAAAAAAAAATCCTAAGCTTAAATATTACTATAATAGTATAATCTTGTGATAATTTTTTTTTTTAAACCACTCAGTATCTTCACTACCACATGGGTGTGAGATTAATACAAGTTCGAAGTTTAATCATAAAATATGTTTAGTGGGAATCAAATATGAGGCTTTTTTTTTTTAATTTTTTTTTTTATGCATTCAGCCTATATTGCCGACTAAACCAGACTCCTTTAGTGTTTTGTGAAAAAATTTCAAAAATTCCTATAACATGCATTTGATATTGATGCAATTAGTCCTCAACCACTTTCGCACAAGATCTGCAACATTTTAGGGATGGTAAATTCTAAATTATGGTTCTCATATCCCAAGAGGAAAAAAAAATTAATTATTAATTAACATTAACAATGATTATCTATGTGCAAAGGACAATTGGTATTAATTAATTATAATAAAATTATATTGTGACCATTATAAAATTGCTCTCTTTTCTACCGAGTCAAAATGACTGGCTAGTGCATGCATGTGGTCCTTATCAAGAAAATCCAATTGCAAAAGAACATATTTAATTATCTCTTAATGATTCAATTAATAATTGCTATAATTAGAGCTTAATTAATTATCCAACTGAGTCTGCCAAGGTTTTGTAATCTATCCTATAGTTTGGCTGCACTATCCTCTTGGGCACAGACGCAGCTCCCACTAATTGCATATATAACAAATTAACAAAGTAAAACACACACACATATATATATAAGTTTTGCCACTGAGTGGGGGATTCTTGAAGGATCTGAACTTATGCCATGCAGATCATATCAATTCATTGTGTTCTTAATAATTGAATTAAAAAAATCTCTCCCCATTTACAAACTTAAGAATGAGGAATTAAGTGAAAGAAATTTGACTTAATTCAATAACCACTTATTTTTTAAAATAATATAATTGTATCTCTTTAAAATTTAAAAATATCAATTATTTTATCTGAATTAAATAATTTTAATTTTTTTTTTGCATAGAAAAAGGAATCGAACCTAAATATATTGTCCAGATTATATATATATTTATCATTATGCTATATTTTAGTATGCAAGTAATAATAATTATATGGGAAAAATAATTTAAAAATGTCAATTATTTTGTCTAAAATTAAGTAAATTTGATGAGTAATTTATAAAGAAAAAATAAAAAAAAATACTTTAATAAGTAATCAAAACTCTCTCTCAAATGCTATATAGAAAAATTTTGGAAAGCAATTGCACATTTTAGTAATAATTTCCGAATCCAACAAAGTCCCCTAATTATATGAGAGCATTTTGTTGAATGAATTTTTAGAAAAGATAGTTATTTATAAAAGAATTATTTATTTATATAAATTATTGATCACAATAAATTTTTATTTTGTGAATAAAAAGAAGTAAATGGATTTTGATACATAACTATCAGCGCATGCTTATCAAAAGGATTTAGCCAATGAACTATCAAGAAAATGTTGTAGCTTTTGTAGGCACTAAGCACATGAAAAAATGGTTAATTAATCAATTATTAAAAAAAAAAAAAAGTCGGTGCATATAAAAAAAAAAAAAGATTTTTAATTACATTTTTTTAAACAAAATGTAGCCTTTTGTCCTTTTTTTTTTTTTTTTTAATATAGGGAAATATCCACCTTTTTTCTTCTGCATAAGTAATATTTATTTTCTCCACTTAATTAACATAATGATTTTGGTTAATTATTAAGATAATGTTTTGAAATTAAATATTATAATTATCTTTTTTTAGTAAAAATAATTTAACTATTATTAAAATTTTGTTAAACTTGTTGTGATGTAAAATATTGTAAGAATTCATTAATTTAATAAATTACATTGTAAAAAAATTAAAATATTCTCATTTAAATCAAATATAAAACTTTTATATGAAGGTAAAATAAGAAAATAGTTACATTATTTTTTATTTTTCAATTATTTCAAACAATAGAATTTTAAAAATCCTATCACTTTAAAATTTATTCCAATGACACATGAATTTTATCATTAATTAAATTGAATTATTACAATTCAAATTAAGTTGAATTATTATTTCTATACTAATTGAGTTGAATTATTACACATGAATTATTTCCAACTTTTATGAAATGAAAAAAAAATAAAAAAGAAAAAAGCTTGGTGGAACCAACAAAGGACTGTCCCTAATGCAACAAAATAATTAATACTATAATTGTACTATATCCATTATAACATAAACAATTTCTATCTTTCTAATGTGGTCCTCAAGTAAATGCAAACATAAAGAACATATTTATAACTTAACAATGGTTAATTTAAGAATGACAAAAAACATTGTAATCTTATCCCCACTCACCCACTAATTAATCACATAATTTGTTTATTAATAACCCACTAATCACATAATTAACAAACAAAATAAAATAAAGAGCACATATTATATCTCAAAAATGGTTAATATATATATATATATGCTTGCCACTAAGTGGTAGGTTCTTGAACATAGCCATGCAAATCATTTTTATCCTTTGTGTTCTACTTGGGATTTCAATATGGGTGGATTTCTTTTTCCACTTCACTTTTGTACATGAAAAGGCATCTTTCTAATGCAATTAAAAAAAATTGCCAGTATTTAAAAGAGTTTATTACTCTCATTATTAATTAGGATTTGATCCTTAGAATCAAATAATAAATAATTTTTTTTATTTCTAAAAATTTTGTAATTTTAACATATGATGAGAGACAAGAATGGTTCATCAGTTTAATAGACTACTTAAGAGGAAAGCCCACATGTACTCCAAATTCAGAGGCTTAGGAGTAGAGGTCGAAACTCACTAATAAAAGCCCAACTAATGCCAAGCCAAAATGACCCATTCATTCCACCATGGAAGTGAAGGCCTCAATCTTACTTCAGCCACAAGTAACTTCCTTCATAAGCCAACTTTTGTATGATTGAGAACTTCTGGTATAAACATCACATCAGCTAGCAAAAGAACTCTCCCCAAATAGTTTGCCACATATCCTGACACAGTCCTTACAAAACACTTCCCTAAGGACAAAATAGGTGTTCATGCACTCACTACCTTTATACCTACCACATCAATCAGAGAGAATCACAGTCAGAAAATACTCTCTCTCTCTCTAGAAAGGTGATAATTTTGTCCCATGCTAGCAATATAAGAGAGGGAAATCAACTTACGATTCAGGTAGATTAAACTCTAAATTCTCTCATTTTCTTTCTTTCATAAAAAGACCCTCTGGCCAGAGAAGAGAAATCCTCTCCCTCCAGTCATCGGCGAAGACTATTACTAACTTGAGCGTCGGAGATCTTTCGTCAGGCACAAGGCCTGGCCTCCTCTTGACCCATTTTCTTTCTTTACAGATCATTTCACTAAAACCCAACCCAGAAGATCCAACCTACTATATCTTATTTAATATAGCACCGATTAATATTAAGAATTTTATTTTTAATTAAATTAAGAAAATAAAATTCGTAAGCAAACTGCACTTACTATATAATATTATTGCTAAAAAGAATTACCCTTTTACAAGTTGATGCCAAAAATGAAGAGAAAAATAAAGTTTGAATTTTGAGACATAAACTATTAGCGCATGCTTTAATCAAAAGGATTTAGCCGATGTTGCATTGGATCACTATTATAAGATACTATAATTTTTCTTGGATGTTGATGCTAGCTAATGAGGTGATTAAATAGATAATGGGGTGGTCATATTTAAAAAAATAAAATAGTTGAAATAATCAAACCTTGTAATTTAGTGGTCAACATAACTATCTCATATTGCATATGAACACAAATATCTATTTCAATTCTTCCTTTTAAAAAAACAATTTTTTTAATACTTTACGTGGCAAAACAGTACTAATGAGTAATAATCCATTTGATTTAGCTATTAATCGCAGTCAATACTTGTTTTGCAACTTGCAAATAACAAAGTTGAGAATTAAATTAATTCAAATTAGATATCAATATTTCATTTGTGAAAAACGTTGAGTATCCGATTCTTCTTTTCATTCTTCTTTATTAATTCTTTTTCTTTCTATTATTTATATATGATTTAACACTCTCCCTCAAGCATCAACTAGATCTAAATTGATACTTAACAAACATACGATGAAAATTGCCAGAGCCACCATGGAACATAGTCCACATGCAAGAGTTTTGAGAGTATTTGCTCTGATACCATTTAAGAAATGTTGGAAGTTTATATAGTTATGAAAGTGTCAATCTCAAAAGTTATTGATATAAGCTTATTTAATATCTTATATTTAATCAAAATAAAATCTATCGCTACATCTAATTCTTCCTTTTACTCAATTGTAATTTAATTTATATGTGCTATGTGTGTATATATTGGTTAAAAACAAAATTAAACTTACGATTTTTTAACTATTTTTGTAAGGAATGAAAAATACATATTTTGTAGTGCAACAAAATATTAATACTATGAATGTAATCGAGACAAATTAATTCTACATACATGCATACTCGTAGTTTGATTCGAATAAAAAACTTGAAACTTAAACTTGAGTTCAGCTTAATAAAATTACTCAAGTTTTAATAGTTTCAATTACATGAGATTAAAAATTGAGATAAACTAGATTTTTTTAATGTGCTTCATACGTTGATCTCTATTATGACTCATTATAACTCGTTAGAGATATAAATACTTATTATAGACTTTCACTTTTTCCTTATTAAAGATTTAATAACCAATTTTTTGTTATTTAAGTATAAAATTATATAATTTAAGTATAAAATTATATACTTTTTGATAAGGATAAGTTTTAGCTTGTCCTTCAAGTATAATTTTCTTGTAGACTTGTAATACATTCCATATATGCCTCAATTTCCTTATATAACGTTAATCTTATTTCCTTATATGACTAGTTTCTTTGTATAACGCTGATCCTATTTCCTTGTATAGCTTATTTCCTCGTATAACATTGATAATGAATAATATAAAATTACAACAGTCTTGTGTAGCTGTGTGTGACAATTTTCTGCAATAGTATGTGCTTTTACATGGTATCAGAGCTTGTTTTTGGCCTAACAGCCCAACTCTAATTCAGTTTTTTCTTCTTCTTTTTTTTAGCAAATCTGAATCCTCTTTTCAAAACAATGGCCCCTCAACCTGCTGCCAACACCATCAGTACTCCCTTCATTAATCCATCGAATATTGCCCATCAACTTCCAATTAAATTAAACTCCACCAATTACCTGCTTTGGAAGACACAATTATTTCCCTTTCTACACAGTTATGACTTAGCCAAATTTGTTGATGGCTCTTTTCCCGCACCATAACAGATGGTTGAAAATCAATTAAATCCTACATGGGTTCCATGGTTTCATTAGGATCAATTAGTGTTAAGTTGGATCATTGGGCCTATGATAGAGAGTTTCATTCCGCAAGTTGTTAGATCAACTTCTACTAGAGACGCTTGGGTTAAGGTTGAGACAACATATGTCTCTGCATCTAAAGCTCCATATCGCACTTTGAAGAATAGTTTTATAAGTTAGAGAAGAAATCTAATGAATCAATTACTGATTACATTCAGAGGGCAAAAGCTATTGTTTATCAGCCCTATACATTACAACATCCGATGCCTAAAGAGCACTTAGTCCAAAATATTACTAATGGTTTGGGTATGATGTACAGGCCTTTTATTTGTTCATTGGAAAATAGACCTGACACTTTGATGATTTGTTTGGATTGCTGTTGAGTAAGGAAACTAGTTTAGTAGCTGAATCTAATGAGGTGGTTGTTCCAACGGCTCACACAGTCACTACTGAACCCACCTATGCACATGGCCAATCTTACAATAGAGGACGAGGATGTTCACAAGGAAGGGGTAGGAACAATTATGGCCGTGGCTTCTCCAATGTATACAGATAGCCTTACTTGACTTTCAGTTCACCATTCAATGCTTCCACAAATAGTGAGACCTCAAATATTTTTTGTCATAATTGCAATGACAATAGTCATCTTGCTCGCCAATGTCCCTCACCAAGATAAAACTTTTGTCAGCCTTCTCAATAAAGACCAAGCCCATCCCCACAACCTATGGCCAATTTTGCCTCTTCTCAACAACCATGGTTATTGGATACTAGGGCTGAGCACAGGACTCAAAGATACCAAACCATATAGAAAATTCGAACCGAAAATATCCATTGACTATTTAACTTTCTCCGAATTGAATAACCAAAACTTAAACCGATTTAAAGTATATATATATATATATATATATATATATATATATATATATATATATATATATATATATATATATATATATATATATATATATATATATATATATATATATATATATATATATATATATATATATATAGACACACACACATTTTGATATTGAATTAGCAATATATTTTAAGAAAATTTAATAATGTATAAGTAAAATTTATTTTCTATTAATTATAAAATTTCAGTGTCAAATTAGTTATTACATTGCAACTTTATAAGTATAAGCTAAACATTGAGAAGAAAATTAATAATTTGTATAGTACTAATATTATTTTAAAATGTTGTAAAAATTTAATAATTTGTATAAACCTAGTATTGATAATATGTCATGGTTAAAAACTAAAAAAAAAATTAATTATTTTGTCCTATGAGATATTTTTTTAACTTTTGGCAATATCGATTTAATTATATAACTTTAAAGTAGTGATAATTCCATGAATTTTTTTAATTGGTCAATATAATTAATTAAGTCAATCATTAAGTAATACAATAATTTTATGTCTATTTCTTTAATAGATTTAAATTTGTAATCTCACAATTCAAAATTTTAAGACCATTATATTATTAATTTATTATTAAGACTTATAATTTCATTAGTGGTAATGTTGAATTTATAGTATTATATATTATAGTTTATTTTCAATCAATTTTAAGCATTAATTTTTATAATTTTAATCATTAATAAAGTAAAAATATAATAAAAATTTTAAGAAATTTTGAGATACTACAAATTAGTTTAAAATGAAAAAATATATTTTTTAATTATTTAAAAATAACAAATCTAGATCTCTGTTCCATTCCGTTTTGAATCGAATCATCTTATTAGGCTCGAATCTCCATACCAAACTATCCCAAAAAATTAGAATGGTTCGGTACGGAGATTATTATTTCACGATACTATTCCAGAGATTCAATTTAAAAATCCCTGAAATTCGGTTAAGTTTCAGAAATTTTTAAATCCTCGGATTCCCCTAAACTGTGCTCACACCTATTGGATACTGGTGCCTCACATCATCTAACATCAGATATGGAAAACCTTGGGATTCATTTAGAATATCAAGGACCTAAAGTAGTGAAAATTAGCAATGGTAAAACCTTTATGATTACTCATATTGGTTCCTCATTTGTTTCTATTGACAATTGTTCTTTTAATCTTGATAATGTTTTGCGTGTTCCTGATGCTCCTGATAATTTACTTTCAATTTGTAAATTTACTCGTACTAATAATATTTTTGTTGAATTCTTTCTTGATTATTATGATATTAAGGATATCCCTATAAGAGAGGTGTTATATATAGGCTAGAATAAAAAGGGTCTCTAGCCAATTTCTCTACAAATTCGTAATAAGTCTCATGGTTCAGTTGTTGCTCATTCCTATTCTCTTTCAACATGGCATGCGCATTTGGGTCATACGTCTTTTCGTACTGTTCATTTTGAGTCAATCAGAAATAGATTTTGTGACCAATAAAGATGTTGGTTTATTTCTTGCCTATGGTGTCAATTAAATTCATAAATTACCATTTTCTGATTCAAATTATCAACCATAAGGCCCCTTAGATTTGGTATGTTCTGATTTATGGGGACCTGCGCCTGTCTTGTCTGATGATAATAATCATTATTATGTCTTATTTTATGATCATTTTAGTACACATTCATGGATATTCTTTTTTAAATTTAAGTATGAAGTTCTTAGTGTTTTCATTAAATTCCGACATGTTGTTGAAAAATTTTTTGGCCATTTTATTAAATCGTTTCAAGCAGATAAGGGTGGTGAATATTAGGCCTTAACTAAGTACCTTCATGAAAATGGTATTTCCCAAAGAAGTTCTTACCCAAAAACACCTGAGCAAAATGGTTGTGCGGAAAGGAAGCATAGACATATTGTTGAGACTGGTTTAGCCTTGATGCAACATGCTTCTGTTCCTCGCGAGTTTTGGCAACAAGCCTTTGATATAGCTATTTATTTAATTAATAGGTTACCAAAGCCATGATTACAAAATAACAGCCCATATGAAAAATTATTCAATAACCAACCTAATTGTTGCGCGATTTCTGCAAGTGCACAGATCGTTTACAAGTAATAAAGTGATGAGTGAGTATCGTTCCCACGAGGAAGGGTTTGTCAAGTACCAATTTTAAGATTCCTCTATTATTTAGAAAATTAATTATGAGAATTCATATTTTAAACTAAAGTAAAATTCAAGTACATAAATGATAATAAATATGAAAATAAGATTAAAGGTCTAGGATTTAGAATTCATCAATTGATCACATATGATTTCTTTATAATCTTTAGATGGATTATTTTTGCTGGAATTAATGATTAGATTTTCCTAAATTATATGATGTTCCCTCTCAAGATACAACATATTTGTTTATATTAACCTTACGTCTACTCTCGTGATCATAAGCAATTAACACAAACCCATTAAGTTTTATGGAAATCCTTTTAAAAATCACAAAGGAGTATTCTTATCTCTAAGCAATACATTCCCTAGGTCAATTATCCTAATGAACTAATATTGTGCTTCCACTCTCGCTACTTCACACAATATCTTAAATCATGCAATTAATGGCCAGTTAATTACAAGCATTAAGTTCTAAGATAAAAGATTAATTCTAACAATCAACCCAATCAATTAAATATAAATAATCGTATGCAAATCAAAAGATTACATCTAAATTCTAGAAAAATAAATTTAGCTATTCATAATTAAAAGAGAAGAAACAATTAAATTAACAATAAAAATAATAAACATAATAATAACTTAAAATTAAATTCAAGAATAGAGTTTAGAGAGAACTTATTTTGGGATACAATTTTTGATGAACTCAAGCTTCTAAAAACTCCTCCTCTTGATCAAAATAAAAAATAAAACTAATCTACTCTAAGAAAACATATGAAAATCTCTCTACATATTTTTTTATGGATTTTTTTTTGATGCCATTTCTCTTTGCCAAGCATGGTATTTATAGACATGTTTGGTAGAAGAATTCAAGTTCCATTAAAATTCTTACATCAAAAATTCAACATTGATGGTTAGGTTGGCTACCAACCATTGAATTCCTTCATCAATATTCAAAAATAGTTAGGTTGGCTACCAACCATTGAATTTTGGCTACCAACCATTGAATTCCTTTATCAATATTAAAAAATGGTTAGGTTGGCTACCAACCATTGAATTTTGGCCACCAACCATTGAATTTATTTCTCATGGATTGAAAACTTGAATCATTGCTTGCATCTTTATTTTTACTGCATCATTTTGATCTGCAAAAATAAAATAAAAATACTTAAAATATGTTATAATTTATTTATAAATTGTAGAACTATTTATTTCTAAAAATAAGTAATAATATTATTGCATTATCGAGAATTGAGCTAAAATTTAAGTTTAAACAATTAAAATAACTCTAAAAATATAGAGTTATCACTAATTACAAGTCTTTAAAGATTTTTGGATGCCTATGTTATCCTTGGCTAAGGCCTTATTCAAAAGATAAATTATCACCACATTCAACTGCTTATGTCTTCCTTGGATATAGTCGTATTCACAAAGAGTATCATTGCTATGATTTACATGCTAAAAAGTTTTATGTCTCATGCCATGTTTTGTTTGATGAACAGGTGTTTCCATTCTCTAAAGTTGAAGCATCAATATCCAATGCCAAAGACCAAGCTCTAACAATAATTTTCTTACCCACATATAATGATTTTCTAGCTGCTAATTCTAGTCCTTCACCTACCTCTCGCATTCTTGAGCTCCCATAAACTTCTGCTCCATAACCTGTACCCAGTACAGTGCCATCAAACCCACATACTAGAAAGCCCACCACAAACCTGTCAGCTTCACTAATCATCAATAAACTAGCCAATAGTCTATTCTGCCTATTACTGTTCCCGTGCCAATACCAACAATCTAAATTGAGTCAATTGCAAGTCCACTCACTCCCTCTTCATCTCACATACCTTCCCCATAACCAATTCAAGCTACTCAAAGTCCTAGGTTATCACTTGTGGTGGACTTGACATCTTACAATACCAATAATCAGTCTCAATCATTGGTCCAAAGGCAGCATAATATGGTTACTAGAACTCAAATTGGACATTTGAAGCCTAAATAATTTATTGGTTGCTCTTCTATTATGACTATTCTAAAGGAACCTACATTGTTTCGTCAGGCATCTAAAAGCTCAGAGTGGAGGAGTGCTATAAAGGAAGAAATTGATGCACTTAAAGCCAATAAAACATGCATTTTAGTGCCACCTAATCCTAACCAAAATGTTCTGGGGTGCAAATGGGTCTATCGAGTTAAGCAAAATTTAGATGGCACAATTGGTAGATGTAAGGCGTCTCTAGTTGCGAAAGGTTTTCATCAGTGTCTTGGGGTAGATTATTTTGAGACTTTTAGTCTGTAATTAAACTGATTGCTATTCATTTATGTTTGTCTTTGGCTGTTTCTCAAGGATAGGATATTCGACAGTTGGATGTGTCTAGAGCTTTTGTTCATGGTACCTTGGATAAGGATGTATTTATGGAGCAACCGCCTTGCTTCGTAGACCCACAATTTCCTCACTATGTCTGCAAACTTCAAAAGTCATTAAATGTTCTCAAACAGGCTCCTAGACAATGGTTTAAGTGCTTAACTACTATGCTTTTATCTCTTGGCTTTAAAAGCTCTCAAACAGACCCGTCCCTTTATTATTCCAATATGGGCACTGTTAAAGCTTTTTGTTTATTATACATTGATAATTTGTTACTCACTAGCAATGGTGACAATTTTGTTGCTTTAGTTATTACAAAATTACATACCAATTTTGCTCTCAAAGATCCTGGGCACTTGAATTATTTCTTGGGTATAAAGGCCATATGGCTTGAGGGAGGATTGCTTTTGATACAATGAAAGTACATTCAGGATTTGTTAGAAAGTAGCAACATGGCAACTGCAAATATGGTTCAGACACCTGCTTCCACTACATCAAAATTGTTTATTGAAGATGCTTCACCTCCGGTTGATGACAAATTATTTTGCAATTTTGTTTGTAGCTTGCAATATTTGTCTCTTACTCGGCCTAATATTTTCTATTCTGTTAATAAGGTAGCACAATTTATGTACTCACCAAAGGAAACTCATTGTGCAGCTGTTAAAAGGATATTGCGATATTTACGTGCTACTTCGAATCATAGTATTTTCCTCTCTAAATCTTCTTCCATTAATGCGAATGCTTATAGTGTTGCTGATTGGGCTAGTAGTGTGGATGATAGGAAGTCTTATAGTGGATTTGCCAATTTTGTTGTTTCAAATTTGATTTCTTAAGGTTTAAAAAAATATCGCATTGTGGCTCGATCCTCAACTGAGGTTGAATATAGAGCTCTTGCTATAGCTGTTACTGAGGTTTATTAGTTGGTTTCGTTATTAACTGAACTTGGCTATCGTAGTTATACTTCGCCAAAGTTATGGTGTGATAATTTGAGTGCTACTTATCTTACACCTACGCCTATGTTTCACTTTCATTCCATGCATTTGGAAATTGATTATCATTATGTGTGTGATCAAGTTGCTAAAAAGGAGCTTGGTGTTCATTATTTGTTTATTGAAGATCAAATTACAGATGTTCTTACTAAACTACAACCTAAGGATAAGTTTTACAAGTTTAGAGACAAGTTGTATGTTTGTTCCACTCCCGCACAACTTGAGAGAGGATGATAAGGAAAAGTTTTAGCTTGTCCTTCAAGTATAATTTTCTTATAGACCACTCTTGTAATACATTCCATATATGCCTCAATTTCCTTGTAAAACGTTGATCTTATTTCCTTGTATAACTTGTTTCCTTGTATATCTAATTTCCTTGTATAACGCTGATCCTGTTTCCTTGTATAGCTTATTTCCTTATATAAAATTGATAATGAATAATATAAAATCACAAAAATCTTGTGTAGCTATGTGTGACAATGTTCTACAATAGTGTGTGAGTGCTTTTACACTTTTATATTAAGTGAAGTTTTCAATTAAAGTGATATAAAACTTTTCAAATAAATATTATGAGGCCAAAATCTTATTTGTCGACTTTTAAGATTATCATAAAAAAATATTTATATAACTTGATTATTAAATTCACTTTAATTTTTGAATCAAAGTTAAATTAATTTTTCATATGAAAATCTAAAAATTCAACAAAAATATAATTATATACAATAAATATTATCTAAGTTGTATAATCGAGTATATATAATACAATTAAATTGTGACACAAAATAATTATAGATTCTGTATAAATATATGAATGTACTTTAAAAGGCAATACATATACAATATTTAAAAAAAATGAGTCAAGTGTATTGAAATAAATCATTTCTTACAATTTTAAATGATATTTTTATATTCAAAATTATGTTAGAAAAAAAAATAAAAGAGTTGATAGATACGTTTTATTATAATTTTCTAATTTATTTTGTTATTGTTATATTACTTAATTATTAATTATAGGTTAATTTTCATGTTAATACTTGGTACATATATTATTTTCTCAAAATGTTAATGTGGATTGTATATTTTTATTAGCTTTCATAAACTTGATCTCTTTGACATATTATAACTTAATTTATATTCCTCTAAAAAATCAATAATGATCTTTCTAGTATATATATGCACCATTATTTTTAAAAACCAGACTGGTGACCGAATCCAACAGGTCACCAGTTTATGGTTCAATAGATCAGACCGATTATACAAAATTTTTTCATTTTTCATTTTTTTTTACTTTTTGATAATTTTATAAAAGATTTACATTAATACATGTCTGACTACTTAAAAACTAGTGAAATGATGGTTTAACCGAAATTTTAGTTTTTCTAGTAAATCGAAATGGACTTCCCGTTGATTTTCAATTGAATATGTTAAACTGACTATTCCAATTTGATTTTTATAATATTGATATGCATAGATTTTTCATCATCAACAATGTACTTGCTATTTGAATCCACATCAGCACTCACATTACGTTTAGATTTTTACTCAAATATCTCTTATACCAACCCCTTAAAATCAAACCTATTTCTATTAAAAGCCTAACCACATTTAGACCACTATCATTCATTTTTATATCTAAATCCTTATCATTTATCTCCAACAATTTTCTCCAACCATTTACCTAATATATCTAAATACTTTATATAAATCAATTTCATAGATGATGCAAGGTTTAAGCCAAATCTAGACTCTTCAGTCACCATTTAAATAGTATTATAACTACCCTTTTTCCTCATAAAAAAATAAAGTTTAAACAAATCCATATTTTAATACATCCACAATTTTGAAAAAAGATAAATCAAACATATCTAAATAAATGGTTTTGTATAATTTTAAATGATATTCTTATATTCAATAATATGTTAAAGAAAAGAAAGCAAAAGAATTGATATGTATGTTTTATTATGGTCTAATTTATTTTATTATCGTTATGTTGCTTAATTATTAATTATAGATTAATTTTCATGTTAATACTTGATACATCGTACTTCTATTTTTTTTTTAATAATTTCAATATAGGTTGTATGTTTTTTTAGTTTTAATAAACTTGATCTCTTTGACATATTATAACTTAATTTCCCTTGGTTCAGAAAATCAATAATCTTTGTAGTATTTATATGCACTATTGTTTTAGAAAATGTACTAGTGACCGAACCAAAATGTTTATAGAATACATTAATTTTTTTCTTTATTTCAATAAAAGACCTATTATACATTCATATTATAATTAAATATAACGTTAGTGAATTTAACATCAATATTAATTTAATTTTAATTGTATGTAATTGAATTATCATATGCTATTATATTATATCATATGATATCATAAGCTTAAAAATTCTCTAATTTAATGGTTATATTGATAAATCTCTAGTTTATAAAAAACATAAATTTTTTCTTTATTTCAATAAAAGACTTATTACACGTTCACATTAGGATTAATACATCACTTATGGATTTAACATCAATTTTAATCTAATATTAATTGTATATAATTAAATTATCATGTCATATCATTTTATATTATAAGCCAAAAAAAATTTATTTAATGGTTACAAATAATAACAGTGATATATAATTATTAAATTAAAAAGTTTGTGAAGTTTATATATTAATTTTGATTTTCCTACTTAATTAATTTTTAAGAATGATTAAATACACTCCACAAATTTTAAATATATTCATTTCACTTTTTAATATATCATATATACTTTTATATATTGTAGATTTATTAATTTTTTTCTTTGTTTTGAATGCAAGCGTTTTTAACAATATCGATTTATTTATAAATAATAAATAAATAATTTATTGATTTATTATTTAGGGTATCAATACATATCATTCAATTTTTGCTTTTTAAATAGGTATATAGGTTAATTTTGCATTATTTTTATATAAAAAAACTAATTTTGAATGGAAAAAATATTAATGGTAATTCATTATACATATCTTTTAATTTTTATGAGGCTAAAGTAAATTTTCAGTTTTGTTTAAAATTAATTATGACTTTTTAAATGAAAACTTGAAAACATAATATACATTACTAACTAAATTGAAAACTAAAAATGTTCATTATATTATAGATGATTTTTAATTTTAATACATTTTGAATATCTTCCACAATGAAAACTTCAATCCATCTTTTAAATAATCTTGTTTTATTAATCTTACAAGAACATAATATTCTTTTCCTCTCATGCCAATTAATTTCTTGTAAAATTTACTAAGATCTCTTTCTTTCTACAATAATAAAAAAAAGATATAATAAAATTTTAAAATAAGATATGATATAATAAATATATGATTAATTAAACTTTATATTAACATAATATAACATATTACGAAACCATACATTTATAGATTTTTTTATATTTGTCTAATGTACATCTCATCAATATTTAAGTATTTTCATACAGAGTTATACAAATATTCATATCTCCATCAAATATTTGAAATTTTAATATATACATATGACATAAAACAATAACAAATAATAATTAATATTTAAGTATATATATAAAATGTCATTATTTATTTAATGTGAAATGCTTTAATAAATTATAGAATCATCAACAAATTCATTTTTTTTTTTAGAAGAACATACCATTATAAATAGAAATTTTGGCATTTGATAATGTAATAATAGGATTTTGCTCATTATTGTTAAATAAACTCTCAATTAGTGCATTTTCTTTTTTGCTGCATTTTCCTATGACCTTGGTTTTTATTTGTATAATTTTATAACATTATACCAATTTATAATTTTTCAAAATTTTTTATTGAAAAATAAAACCATAAAACTAAATCTAATTAAAGTTTAAGATATTTGATTTGTATACATCTTTTATAGTAAACTGAAATATATATATATATATATATATATATATATATATATATATATATATATATATATATATATATATATATATATATATATATATATATATATATATATATATATATATATATATATATATGTAAACTCTAATTATAAGATGAGACGAGCTCCTTAACACGATTTTAAATGTATTTTGATAAAATTTATCACTTCTTTTTTTAATTAGTTTTTAAATTATCTCTTGAATTCAATATATATTTCCTTAATAATCTATCAGGTTAGAAATATTATTAAAAAATTATTTTCTTCTTTGCTATCTATAATATTTATGAAAACAATGTCTTAAACTTGCTTTTTCTTTCGTTTTTAAATTCTCTTGAATTTAAATATATATTTTCCTTAATAATCTATTAGGTTAGAAATATTATAAATTTTTTTTTCTTCTTTGCTATCTATAATAATATATATTAAAGCAACATCTTAAACTTGCTTTCTGTTTCCTCCATGGCATTTTACTCTTTTTTTAGACCATTTATTTGATTTGTGGTGGATTGATGTTATGAATATATATATTTTTTTTTAATAAAATTAGTTATGATATTAAATTAGTTTTATGATATTAATTTTTATACTTGTATAAAAATTTGTTATTGATTAATATATATTAAATAATAATTAGTTTATTCTTTCTTTATTTATTCTTTCTTTATTCTAATTGAATTCATTCTTTTTTATTTAAATTAAATTAATATAATTAGATAATAAAATTATAATAATTATATAATTATAAATTTATAATATAATTAATTATATATTAAATAATAATTATTTTATTCTTTTCTTGTTCTAATATAATTCATTCTTTCTTAATCAAATATAATTAGATATTAATATAATTAATTATACATCAAATAATAATTATTTTATTTTTTTATTCTAATTGAATTCACTCTTTTCTTATTTAAATTAAATATAATAAAATATTAAATATAATTAATTATATATTAAATAATAATTATTTTATTTTTTTTATTCTAATTGAATTCATTATTCTTTATTTAAATTAAATATAATTAGATAATTATAATATTATTTAATTAATAAATGACCATATTACTCATCATAAATATACAATTAAAAAAAATTTAGCGAAAGACTCTTAAATAATTTTGCTTATCCCCATCTTTTATGCATTTATATACAGTATAGATTTATTTATTAATCATAAAGATGTTGAAATGAAATCAAATTAATAAATTATTACTTAAATTTTACATGTAATAAAAAATATATATTTAAAATTATTTTAAAATTTGAAATTTTATTAAATTTGCAAGCCATGTATAATACTAAAACTCGATTATGTTTAACTTAGACTCATCTCATACAGCAGGAAATGCAAAAACATTATGAGCCAAAAGATTGGGCCAGTGTGTTTTCAACAATTAGCAAGCCACAAGTCCACTTAAAAACTAAGCTTTCAGTGTGTTTGTTTTGCTAGTGGCAGTTGAAACCTTTAGAACAAGTGAAACCTTCGTAGTAATAAACGGATTAGTGACATAACACACTTCTTCGTAAAATTATGATGATTTTGTAAAGGCATACTAACAATTAAAACAATTTTATGAAATAAAATTTTAAAATTTTATTTTCTTATTTGACATAAAAAAAAATTATAATAATTTTCTAATTATGTAACCAATATCCATTGTTACATAAATTTCTAAGTTCTAAGATTCTTATTCAATTTTAAAAAAATAAATAAAATTATAATAAGATTTTTAGGATGTAAATATTTATTTTAATTTTTAGTTTATTTCCAAAACCAATGAAACATGTGCAGGAATTTAAATTAAAATTCCAGTTATAAACAAATTTTCTATTTGCAATTCTCAAAGGAGGAAACACTAAATGGGCCTATTTGAAAAATGGCCCCTTAAGTCTCAACCCAGTTAGAAGCACCTTTTTTACGAAGCTAATTTTTTGAAAATTTTGAAAATTTTATTAGCCCAAATCTATCTTTAATTTGAAATCATTGTAAATAATGTTGAGAAAAGTACATCTTAATTGTTTTAACGAGAAATTTTTAAGTAGACTAAATTTATCACGTCACTCATAAATTAAACTAATAAAAATATAACACATTAATTAATGATATTAAATTACCCTTAAATTAATCTACTAAAAATAAATCATATCAATTAATGATACTATAATTTATGAGTGATTTAACATCATTAATTAACGTGTCATATTTCTATTAGTTTAATTTACAAATAACGTGATAGAGTTAGTTTACCTAAGAATTTTTTACTATTTTAACTTAAAATAGTTAAAATTTTATTATAATATATTTTTTATATATTTTAAACTAAAAACTCAAACATTTGATAAGTAGTTTCTAAATACATTTAGAAAAGAATTTAAAATTTTTAATTTTTCACCTATCATTTTAAAACATATCATTTCAGTACAGATATTAAATTTTAATTTACATTTAGCAAAAATCATTTTTTAACTTTCATTTTCTACTAGTAAGATTACCATTATTATTAGATTTTGGAAGAATTTCAAACATAATAACCAAATAATTGTTTTCTAATATAATTTTACAATTATGCTATACGTTATAGTTTTTCTTATTTAGTCAACACATAAAATATACAATTTTAGTCTTTATATAATTTAGCAATGATAATCTTATTGAAACAATAGTAAAATTGAGTAATATTACTAATATAAATTAAAATAAAGTGATTGTGTTGAAATTTATTGATAAGTTTAGTGATTATGTGTGGAATTAAATATTTCATCTGTTCTTAGATATTATTATTTTAGAGATTTGCTTTTCTTTTAAAATATTTATTGTTTTAAAATTTCAATAAGTTATTTATTAATTTTTTTAATTTTATCTTCTTTTAATTTATCGTCTAAATATTAACATTAATTATTTTTATTTTTTCATATTAAAATTTAAAAAATATATTTTTTTTTATTTTAAAATTATAATAATTTAACTGAAATATTAAATAATAAATACATTTGGAAAGGGATATTTTTTTTTAATAGCCGAAAATGGGCCCATAGTCATTAGCATTAACTCAAAAGTAAGCTAGTAATTAATTCGACAATGTTAATGTGATATGTTTTTGGATAAGATGGATTGTTCTCTCTCTCTCTCTCTCTCTCTCTTTTTTTTTTTTTTTTTTTTTTTTTTTTTTTTTTTAATAAAATGGATTTACAAGACAAATTGAGCACCAATCGCACATAAGGGCCATACCTAATGAAATAATCTAAAATCAAAAGAAAATTTTATACTGAATGGCCAAGTTGCACGAAAAAATAAGGGAAAACGAGAAAATGGAAATATGAAAATGATAATTTCTAAAAATATAGAACATAAAATATGGAAAATATATAAATATAAAAAATTTAAATGTGTATGTGTATATATGGAAAATTGAAATGGAGAGTAGATATTTTTGTTTAGAAATTGACAAACGCGAGTTAATTTATTTTCAACATGAAAACGGATTTTCGTTTAAGAAAATAAGTTTTAATTTTTTTAAATTAAGAAAATGTATTTATAATGTTTCGAAAATTTTTTTATAAATTTTCAATCAAAAAACTTTTAAAGTGGAAAAAACACAACCTTTTGAAAGTTTATGTGCAGCATAGTTCAACCGCTAAGTTGATATGGCTATGCCCATTCACGTTTCTAAAGGAAATTAAAGGTAGTCCCACCACCATAGAACCAAATTGATTAGGCATCTCTTTTGGTACTACATCAAGTTGGGAAAAGTGAAATTCTTTATGTCCATATCATTAGATCAACAACATAAAATTTGTGGAATTTCATGCTAAATGTTCTTCAAACCCAACATGAAGACTATATATATGATTTGGACCATATACCTATATTTGTATTTTGTCAAATCTAATAGACACAAGTACCATCCAATTAACTTTAATCTTTATATTATTATGATACTTTAAACTGTTAAAAATTATTAAACTTGATACTAAGGTTGAATTATGAATAAAATTAAAGAGATTATTTAAAAAAATAAACTTATTACAACATAAAAAAATTAATTCATAAATAACACCCACATGAAGATTACCAATATAAGTCAAAAGTCTTTATGACTTGCCAACTGTATGAAAGTAAAAATTATAAAATTATTCCCAATATATTCTTATTTTATGAAAATATATTTCAATTAATATAACTTTTTACATTATTCTTAAAAATGAAAAAAAAAATGACTTAATAATTTTTTTTCTTAACAAAAATAATAGTAGTTTTTTTTTTTTTTTTAAATTATGTGTTATTATCACATTATATAAGTGAAAACAAGACTTAATCCTCTTCCATTTCAACTCTAAAAATGCTATGAAATTTGATGATTATCCCTTCTTATAGGAACAATAATAAATAATTTATAGTGTATGTCATCTTTTTTTTTTTTTTTTTTTTCTAATGGTAATATTTTTCATGTCATCTATTGGATTGCATATATAAATAAAAGGGAATCCATCATTTCTCAAGTTTTGATAAAGTTGATATGCCCATCACTTTCTTCTTGCTCTTGTCAAATACATATATAAAAGATTTCTTAATATATAGACAACAAAGTAGAAATCTTAACATTTCCCTCACATTAACATGGAAGTGACTGAAAGTAATTAAATCAAGGATTAATATGATTTAAATATAATTGAAGGAGCAAATGTTAGGCATAATCTAATAATAAATATATATTTTCCTGAATAATAGATCCATAATTAATTTTTTCTTTCTCAATGTAAAAAGAAAAAAAATTAAAAGATGAAAAATTCAAGGAAAAATATCATAGTAATTAAAATTATATCATACATTATATTACACCTTACTCACACATTAACATAAAAGTTAAAACCCCCTCCATTTCAAGGAATAATATCATAGTACACTTTATCTGAGTGTTAGAGAATAATACATTATTTTAACACCATTTTAATTAAGTTCACTTTTAGAATAATGAAAATAAATGAAAATGCAATTTCTCATTTACTTGATCAACTTAAATGAATTCAAAATTTTTAATATTTATATAGTTGAATAATTTAA
The DNA here is from genome assembly GCA_947687605.1 of Reutealis trisperma. Taxonomy (NCBI): domain Eukaryota; kingdom Viridiplantae; phylum Streptophyta; class Magnoliopsida; order Malpighiales; family Euphorbiaceae; genus Reutealis; species Reutealis trisperma. Next base: position 43,056 of record CANTUT010000410.1, read on the forward strand.
ATCTTTCTAAAATTACAAAACACTAACCTAAATGTGTATAATGAGTATTAATTTTTATAAATGAGAGAGAAAGACAAATATAGAAGAGTGCTAAGAATATAATCACACACACAATATATATTTGTATATTATAATAATGGAATACCTTCCTACTGCTGCAATCTCATCAAATTAGTTCAAATACTTTTGAAATTTTAGTTTATAATTCAAATGTAACAATTAATCTTTTTCTATTATTTTGTATTTCTTTGTTGTAATAGTCCTTATTTGTAGGTACAGCTGGTATTCTTTTCCTGTATATAATCACTATAACTTTCTTTCAAAAGATACAACTTGAATACAATTAGTTTTTTAAGTCTATTATGGTATCAAAGCGCTAAAGCTCCATTTATCTCTCCATTCTTCTAGCTTCTCCCTCACCAAAATTCTAGCCATGACTGAAAATCACACCACTCCCACCATAAGAAACACAAATGATCCTAACAATACACTTATTATCATTAATGTAGCAGCCCAAACTCACCTCTACCAATTATCTATCATGGAAACTCCAATTTTAGACCCTTTTCATAGGTTATGACTTGATGGGCTACGTTGATGGTTCCCACCCTTGTCCTCCAACAACCATAATCACCAATTGCTCATCTTCTCCAAATCCCGCCTACATCCTATGGGTTCGCCAAGACCTACTGATTTTGAATGCTAACATTGGATCACTTACCCCAACCATTATCCCATTTGTTGTAAATGCAAAAATTTCCAAGGAAGCATGGACCACTCTTGCAAACACTTATGGAAAACCAATGAAAGGGTGCATCAAGCAAGTCAAGAATCAAATTAAATAGATGACTAAAGGAGCTGATTCAGTAATTGATTTTCTACAAACAGTGAAGGCTTGTGCCGATGAATTGACATTCTTGACAGTGGGGCTTTACATCATGTTGCTGCTGATCTGGACAACCTCTCACTGTATACTCAGTACATTGGTGGTGATGATATGATGATTGGTAATGGATCTGAACTACCCATTACCCACACTGGTTCAACCACTCTTTCTACTCCTAAAAAAACCTTTACTTTAAAAGATGTTCTTTGTGTTCCTAACATGAAAAAAAAAATTAATTTCAATCTATCAGTTTTGCATAACTAATAATGTTTCCATTGAGTCCTTACCCACTGCTTTTATTGTGAAGGATCTCAACACAAAAGCACTATTAGTGACAGGCCAACCTAAAGATGGTGTGTATGAGTGGCTATGAACCCTTAAATTTGTACTCTTAGGATTCGACTGTAGCTTGACACTTGCTAAAATTAGTACACTACGCATACAGCAGTCCAGCTAGCTAGTTAGTGGGCAGGAGTCAAGATGACAGCGCCCCTTGCGAGGTGCGGGGTAGCGCCCCGTTGAAAAATAAATTTTTTGAATCTTTCACCTTCAGACAACTAGCACTCCATCATGAACCCATTGAATCAAACTGGACCCAAATTGGATCAAGAACAGATAAAAAAGGGCCAAAAAACCAAGTCCGGTAGCCTGCAGGCTAGCTGCGGTTACCGTAGATGCCACAGAGTGGTCTGCTATTACCACAACCTCTCATGAGTTACCACAACGCATTTTTCCTACTTCTCACACCGAAAATTCACCCTTTTAAGCCTCTAAACTCCTTCTATAAATACCTTGCACCTCCTAACAATTTTGACACACAATTACATGCTTTTATACTCCCCTAAAGCTTTCTAAGCCCTATTTCTAAGCTTTCCAATCATCAAAACCCTCTTCATAAACCTCCAAATCTCTAAAACCTCATTTTAAAACTTATTCCATCACCTCAAATCTTATTCATTAAGCTTCCTAATCAATTCAAACCCTATTCATAAGCCTCCTAATCACCTCAAACCCTGTCTCTAAACTTCCTAATCAAGAAAAGTTGCAATTCAAGTTATTTCTTTCAAAGGAAATTTCTGGTACTCAAGCAAAGGTGTGATCTAAGTCCCTCCAAGAAGAGTTCGCGCTACTCAAGAGTTCTTCTTCCAAAAGGAGTGATCGTGATATCCCCAAGCCAAAGCAGAACTTAAATCTGGTGCAAAGTTTGCTCTCTACATTCCTCATCGTCAAAAGCCAAAGGTAAAAGTTCTTCCTTTTTCCTTTTTCAAATCCAATTTTAAGATCTAAATCTAAAAAGATCTCATTTTTGTTGATTAAAATCTGATCTAATTAACAAATCCCTTAAGCCCTTAAAATTAATCAAAACATGATAATAAAGGCAATGACTTAAAAATCTCTCATTCGTAAGAAAGAAGAATAGCGTGAGGTTTAATTCACATTAAACGTAACCTTACTCTTTCTAAGACATTCAACTCCGCTAAAATTAACAACTTCTTCTCTATATCACCTTTTTCACATAGTTTAGGATCGAAATTGTTTTTCTTAAATTAAAGTCAAACTTTTTGTTTTTTTTTTTATTACAATTGTTTTATTACTCTTTCTTATTTTAGTTGTTTAGATTATATTTGAGGAATGTGTATTTTTCCTATAACCCATAAAGGCTAGAGGAAAGATCCCCTGATTTTCACATTTTGACTTGTAATAACTTTAAGTAGTTTTCCTTTATTTTTCGCATTTTATAATAGTCATTATCTAATATTTTGCCATGCATTGGATGAGTAATATTTATTCCATGCATCATATTATATCTATTCATACATATAAAAAAAAAAACTTCTTTTTAAAAGCTATTTTGTATTTAAGCCAAACTAATTTTTTTGTATTATTTTAACCAAAACCTATTGCTCGAGCCCTCTTTGGTCATTTGAGGACTAGTGCTTTTTCCTTGGGATAAATGGTATAATTTTGGAGTCAATCAAATTGGATTTTTCCTTTAATTTTCCCAACTAAAATAAACAAAATTAAAGTGGTGACTCCTTTTGCAAATTACAACTTACAAAATATAATTGTCTAAACTCATAGTGAGTTTCAATCGTAATGTTTCTCCCAAATGAGCATTTCGATTCCCTTCAGCAGATCAAACCAGCGCTCGGGCGAGGTGTCACAGTAGCCCACTTCCTCTCCTATTCTCGCCTTCTCTGCTGTCAAATCTAGCTTGTCCGACCGGCATCTTCGACTTGGTCACCCTTCCTTTTCTATTTTAAAACATATTGTGACAAAACATAATTTGTGTTCAAATTCTACTATTTCCTCTCTTGAATACTGTAATGCTTGTCTAGTTAATAAAAGTCACAAATTATCTTTTGCTCAGTCTACTATTTCTTCATCCCAACCTTTGCAAGTTATTTATTCTGATGTTTGGACTTCACCCATTTTTTCAATTGATGGATACAAATATTATGTCATCTTTGTAGACCAATACACAAAATATGTGTGGTTTTATCCTTTAAAACAAAAATCAGATGTGCAATCAAACCCATTGTAGAAAATTTTTTTTATCACACCATTAAAATTGTTTACCCTGATAATGGTGGTGAATACATTGCCTTAACAAAATTTTTCTCTACACATGGCATTTTACACCTAACTACACCACCACATAAACCAGAGTACAATGGCTTATCTGAACATAGACACTTGCATATTGTTGAAACCAATCTTGCACTCTTGTCCCATGCCTCACTTCCTCAAAAATATTGGTCTTATACGTTTGCCACTACTATGTATTTAATTAACAGAATGCCAACCCCCACTCTGCAAAATAATTCTCCTTACGAAAAAATTTTCCACAACTCTCCCAACTATGGCAAACTCAAAGTCTTTGGCTGCCTCTGTTATCCTTGGCTAAAACCATACACTAATCACAAACTTGAGTCTAATTCTAAGCCATGTGCTTCTTAGGCTATTCGACTACTCAAAGTGCTTATCTATGTCTTGATCCAAAAACTTCTAAAGTTTATATATCTAGACATGTTAAGTTTATAGAGTCTGTTTTATCGTTCATTCACCTAAGCACATTAGAGTCCAATCAAGAGTCAAATAGCTTAGCCACTTAGTTCCCTCCTCCATTTTAAATACCTCTCTCCAGTCCACATACACCACTCCTCACTTTATCTATGGGTGAACGCAGTCATCAATCCTCCAGTGTAACTTCAACATCTTCTCTCCCACCCACGAATCCACCTACCCAGCCTCTCACAACCATCAATCCTCAATCATCCAATGAGACCTCCCAACCTCCTCTACCATCCACGATTCCACCTCCTTAGCCTCCCACAACAACCTTTCATACTATGGTTACCTAAGTAAGAAATAATATTCACAAACCAATCCAAAAATTAAATCTCCTCTCTTAACTTGTCTGCACTGATCAAATTGAACCAACTACTGTACAACAAGCAATGAGAGATTCAAACTGGAGGAAAGCAATGTCTACAGAGTTTGATGCTTTAGTTAAGAATGGCACATGGGAGCTTGTCTCTCCCCCTCCCAATTGCAATTTAATTGGTTGTCAGTGGGTTTTTAAAATCCAAAGAAATTCTGATGGCTCTATTGACATATACAAAGCTCGCTTGGTAGCCAAAGGATTTCATCAATGGCCAGGTCTTGATTTTCATGATACGTTTAGTCCTGTTGTTAAGCCAACAACAATTTGAATTATTTTAAGTATTGCTGTTAGTAATGGATGGGCCTTGCGACAACTGGATGTGAATAATGCCTTTTTACAAGGGCATTTATTTAAGGATTTCTACATGAAGCAACCTTCTGGTTTCATTGATGTGGACAAACCAAATCATTTTTGCAAATTGAGAAAAGCAATGTACGGTTTAAAATAAGCTCCGCATGCCTGGTATCAAGAGTTGCGAACTTTCCTTCTTCATTATAGGTTTGCAAATTCTTCAATTGATTAGGCATCTCTTTTGGTACTACATCAAGTTGGGAAAAGTGAAATTCTTTATGTCCATATCATTAGATCAACAACATAAAATTTGTGGAATTTTATGCTAAATGTTCTTCAAACCCAACATGAAGACTATATATATGATTTGGACCATATACCTATATTTGTATTTTGTCAAATCTAATAGACACAAGTACCATCCAATTAACTTTAATCTTTATATTATTATGATACTTTAAACTGTTAAAAATTATTAAACTTGATACTAAGGTTGAATTATGAATAAAATTAAAGAGATTATTTAAAAAAATAAACTTATTACAACATAAGAAAATTAATTCATAAATAACACACACATGAAGATTACCAATATAAGTCAAAAGTCTTTATGACTTGCCAACTGCATGAAAGTAAAAATTATAAAATTATTCTCAATATATGTAGTATATTCTTATTTTATGAAAATATATTTTAATTAACATAACTTTTTACATTATTCTTAAAAATGAAAAAAAAATGACTTAATAATTTTTTTCTTAACAAAAATAATAGTAGTTTTTTTTTTTTTAAATTATGTGTTATTATCACATTATATAAGTGAAAACAAGACTTAATCCTCTTCCATTTCAACTCTAAAAATGCTATGAAATTTGATGATTATCCCTTCTTATAGGAACAATAATAAATAATTTGTAGTGTGTGTCATGTCATCTTTTTTTTTTTTTTTTTAAATGGTAATATTTTCATGTCATCTATTGTATTGCATATATAAATAAAAGGGAATCCATCATTTCTCAAGTTTTGATAAAGTTGATATGCCCATCACTTTCTTCTTGCCCTTATCAAATACATATATAAAAGATTTCTTAATATACAGACAACAAAGTAGAAATCTTAACATTTCCCTCACATTAACATGGAAGTGACTAAAAGTAATTGAAACAAGGATTAATATGATTTAAATATAATTGAAGGAGCAAACGTTAGGCATAATCTAATAATAAATATATATATTTTCTTGAATAATTGATCCATAATTAATTTTTTCTTTCTCAATACAAAAAGAAAAAAAAATTAAAAGATGATGAATTCGAGGAATAATATCATAGTAATTAAAATTATATCATATATTATATTACACCTTGCTCACGTATTAACATAAAAGTTCAAGCCCCCTCCATTTCAAGGAATAATGTCATAGTACACTTTACCTGAGTGTTAGAGAATAATACATTATTTTAATACCATTTTAATTAAGTTCACTTTTAGAATAATGAAAATAAATGAAAATGCAATTTCTCATTTACTTGATCAACTTAAATGAATTCAAAATTTTTAATATTTATATAGTTGAATAATTTAAATCTTTCTAAAATTACGAAACACTAATCTAAATGTGTATAATGAATATTAATTTTTATGAATGAGAGAGAAAGACAAATGTAGAAGAGTGCTAATAATATAATCACACACAATATATATTTGTATATTATAATAATGGAATACCTTCCTACTGCTGCAATCTCATCAGATGAGTTCAAATACTTTTGAAATTTCAATTTATAATTCAAATGTAGCAATTAATCTTTTTCTATTATTTTGTATTTCTTTGTTGTAACAATCCTTATTTATAGGTACAGCTAGTATTCTTTTCTTGTATATAATCATTGTAACTTCCTTTCAAAAGATACAACTTGAATACAATTAGTTTTTCAAGTCTATTATCGTATCAGAGCGTTAAAGCTCCCCTTATCTCTCCATTCTTCTAGCATCTCCCTCATGAAAATTCCAGCCATGATTGAAAATCACACCACTCCCACCATAAGAAACACAAATGATCTTAACAATACACTTATTAGCATTAATTTAGCAGCCCAAACTCCTCTCAAACTCACCTCTACCAATTATCTATCATGGAAACTCCAATTTTAGACCATTTTCATAGGTTATGACTTGATGGGCTACGTTGATGGTTCCCACCCTTGTCCTCCAACAACCACAACCACCAATAACACATCTTCTCCAAATCCATCCTACATCCTGTGGGTTCACCAAGACCAATTGATTTTGAATGCTATCATCGGATCACTTACCCTAACCATTATCCCATTTGTTGCAAATGCAAAAACTTCCAAGGAAGTATGGACCACTCTTGCAAACACTTATGCAAAACCAACGAGAGGGCGCATCAAGCAAGTCAAGAATCAAATTAAACAAATGACCAAAGGAGCTGATTCAGTAACTGATTTTCTACAAAAAGTGAAGGCTTGTGCTGATGAATTGACATTACTAGGAGCACCGTTTAATTCTGGATGCCCTTGGTGATGATTATAAAGAGTTAGTTCGTGTTGTTCAGGGTAAAGGCACACCAATAACCTTTGAGGAACTTCATGAGAAATTGTTGAACTTTGAAGCAGGCTTGAGTGTCCTAAAATCTGAAACAGTCTTTACTATCACCGTACATGTTTCCACCCGCACCAATAACAATTGGAGCAATAATAATTCCTCCACCTCCAGTCGCAATAATGGAACTTTTCATAACACCAATTCTACTCGCAATAATCGTTCTCAACATCCTATCTTGGATACTGTCAACTTTGTAGGATTCAAGGCCACACAACTAAGATGTGCACCTCTTTCAAAGTTCAACCTATTGGTACGAGCAACAACAAGTCCACCTCACCATGGCAACCCAAAGCAAAATATGCAGCCCCTTCATCAAACAAACAAAATTGGCTTCTTGATAATGGGGCTTTACATCATGTTACTTTTGATCTAGACAACCTCTCACTGCTTACTCCGTACATTGGTGGTGATGATATGATGATTGGTGATGGATCTGAACTACCCATTACCCACACTAGTTCAACCACTCTTCCTACTCCTAAAAAAACCTTTACTTTAAAAGACGTTCTTTGTGTTCGTAACATGAAAAAAAATTTAATTTCAATCTATTAGTTTTGCATAACTAATAATGTTTCCATTGAGTTCTTAACCACTACTTTTATTGTGAAGGATCTTATCATAGAAGCACTATTGGTGATAGGCCAACCTAAAGATGGCATGTATGAGTGGCCCACTTCCTCTCCTATTCTCGCCTTCTCTGTTGTCAAATCTATCTTGTCCAACTGGCATCTTTGACTATATCACCCTTTCTTTTCTATTTTAAAACATGTTGTGAAAAAACATAATTTGTGTTCAAATTCTACTATTTCCTCTCTTGAATACTGTAATGCTTGTCTAGTTAATAAAAGTCACAAATTATCTTTTGCTCAGTCTACTATTTCTTCATCCCAACCTTTGCAAGTTATTTATTCTGATGTTTGGACTTCACCCATTTTTTCAATTGATGGATACAAATATTATGTCATCTTTGTAGACCATTACACAAAATATATGTGGTTTTATCCTTTAAAACAAAAATCAGATGTGCAATCAAACCCATTGTAGAAAAATTTTTTGATTAGACCATCAAAATTGTTTACTCTGATAATGGTGGTGAATATATTGCCTTAACAAAATTTCTCTCTACACATAGCATTTCACACCTAACTACACCACCATATAAACCATAGCACAATGGCTTATCTGAACGTAGACACTTGCATATTGTTGAAACCAGTCTTACACTCTTTTCCCATGCATCATTTCCTCAAAAATATTGGTCTTATGCATTTGCCACTATTGTGTATTTGATTAATAGAATGCCAACCCCCATAGTGCAAAATAATTCTCCTTATGAAAAAATTTTCCACAACTCTCCCAACTATGGCCAACTCAAAGTTTTTGGCTGCCTTTATTATCCCTAGCTAAAACCATACACCAATCACAAACTTAAGTCTAATTCTAAGCCATTAGGCTATTCGACTACTCAAATTGCTTATCTATGTCTTAATCCAAAAACTTTAAAGTTTATGTATCTAGACATGTTAGGTTCATAGAGTCTGTTTTACTGTTCATTCACCTAAGCATATTAGAGTCCAATCATAAGTCAAATAGCTTAGCCACTTGGTTCCCTCCTCCATTTCAAATATCTCTCTCCAGTCCACACACACCACTCCTCACTTCATCTATGGGTGAATGCAGTCATCAATCCTCCAGTGCAACTTCACCATCTTCTCTCTTACCTACGAATTCACCCACCCAGCCTCTCATAACCATCAGTCCTCAATCACCTAGTGAGACCTCCCAACCTCCTTTGCCATCCACGATTCCACCTCCTCTATCTCCCACAACACCCTCTCATACTATGGTTACGCGAGCAAGAAATAATATTCACAAACCAATCCAAAAATTAAATCTCCTATGTTGACTTGTCTGCACTGATCAAATTAAACCAACTACTATACAATAAGCAATGAGAGATTCAAACTGGAGGAAAGTAATGTCCACTGAGTTTGATGCTTTAGTCAAGAATGGCACATGGGAGCTTGTCTCTCCCCCTCCCAATTGCAATTTAATTGGTTGTAAGTGGATTTTTAAAATCAAGAGTAATTCTGATGGCTCTATTGACATGTACAAAGCTCGCTTGGTAGCCAAAGGGCTTCATCAACGGCCAGGTCTTGATTTTCATGATACGTTTAGCCCTGTTGTTAAGCCAACAATAATTCAAATTATTTTGAGTATTGCTGTTAGTAGTGGATGGGCCTTGCAACAACTGGATGTGAATAACGCCTTTTTACAAGGGCATTTGTTTGAGGATGTCTACATAAAGCAACCTCCTAGTTTCATTGATGTGGACAAACCAAATCATATTTGCAAATTGAGAAAAGTAATGTACAATTTAAAAAAAGCTTCGCGTGCCTAGTATCAAGAGTTACGAACTTTCCTTCTTCACTATAGGTTTGCAAATTCTTCAATTGATACTTATCTGTTTGTTTATAAAGATGGTCCTCATGTCTTGTATCTAATTGTTTATGTTGATGACTTAATTGTTACTGGGAACACCACTGAAATGGTTACAAAGTTTATCATTGTTCTTACTAGGCAATTTTCTTTTAAAGATCTTGGGAGTCTGTCTTATTTTCTGGGCATTGAGGTTATACAAAACTCTCAAGGAATTCTTTTATTCTAGCGGAGGTACATACTGGAAATTCTATCACAGATGCATATGATAGAGGCAAAACCAGTGCACACCCCCTTACCTGCCAATGCTCAGCTTACTCTTCACTCAGGGACATCCTTACCTAAACCCACTGAATATCGGGCATTGGTGGGTAGCTTGCAGTACCTTCTTATCACTCGTCCAGATTTTGCATTTGTTGTCAACCGGTTATCACAATTTATGCAACAACCAACTGTAGAACACTAGTATTATGCTAAGCGATTACTACGGTATTCAGTGGGTACTATTAATGATGGTATTCAGCTCTACAAAAATTTAAGTTTCAGTCTCCATGCCTTTGCCGACGCAGATTAGGGAGAGTACGATCTCACATCCACATGTGTATATTTAATTTATCTTGGTAAAAATCCCATCTCCTAGAGCTCGAACAAGCAACGATCAGTAGCCAGATCCTCTACCGAGGTTGAATATTGGTCGGTTGCCAATACTACTGCTGAAATAGCTTGGATTTATTCCCTTTTGTCTAAGTTATTCATCAAAGTTCCTCATTGCCCATTCATTTATTATGATAATATTGGGGCCACACAATTATGTTCCAATCTAATTTTTCATTCAAGGATGAAACATGTAGCTATTGACTTTCATTTTATCATAGAACGTGTACAAAGTGGTTCACTGCGTGTTGCTCATGTCTCCTTCATAGATCAGTTAGTTGATGCTCTTGCAAAGGCCTTGCCAAGGCTATGGTTTATGGAACTTAAAGCCAAGATTGGACTGCTAAATCACGGTCCATCTTGAGGGGTCATGATAATGGAATGCCTTCCTACTGCTGCAATCTCATAAGATCAGTTTAAATAATTTTGAAATTTCAGTTTGTAATTCAAATGTAACAACTAATCTTTTTCTATTATTTTGTATTTCTTTATTGTAACAATCCTTATTTGTAGGTACAGCTGGTATTCTTTTCCTGTATATAATCACTGTAACTTTCTTTCAAAAGATACAACTTGAATACAATCAGTTTTTCAAGTCTATTATTGTAATACCTGAATGTTCTGTAACTTCCTGGTCATAAATGATACTAAGAGACTAGGTTTTAGCATGATAAAATAATATGGGATTGTTAAGGGAATAAGTAGTAATCTTATGATACAATATATAATGCTTGGTTAGCATATGATTTCATAATGATTAACCTTGTTCTAATGACTTAGATAGAGCCCATATGATAGTTAGGGGTATGAGTGAGGAAGTTAGAAAAGGTAAATTGGGAAGTTATAATAAAAAATGAGGAAAGAAATTGAAGGGGGAAAACTTCCAAGTTGTAATGGGCCTATGGATTTGTTATTGAGCCTTGATGTATTGGGGGCCCAAAATTTGCATAGGGAGGCCGACCCATTGGGCCTAAAATTTGATAGCATTCAAAATGGTGTAGAGAAATGGTGGGTCAAAACAATAGACAAATTGTGCGTAGAGAATGAGTTTTTGGTATTTTGCTTCTTAGTCACCAAAATTGACCAAGTCAAGTTTAAACCAAATGGAACTCTTGCTCATCCTTTACATGAGTCAAGGTGTAATTGGAACACCCAACATCTCATGATAACCCTTACCATTGTAGAGAGAATCTTAGCCCTCCATCTTGACACCATCTCAACCATCCATTAGGATTAACTCCTAACCATTAGATGTAGCTTGATAAATCCTCACCATCCAATCCATAACATAGATAAGCAAAATTGTGTAGAGAAATTTCATTTAACTTTCTCTACACCAAAAATCCCACACCCAAAAGAAGAAATCATCTCTATCCCATTCACAACAAGAGTTTAACAAGCTAAGCTAATCAAGGTGAGAAACTATGTTTACCTCTTCTTGTTGTACTTTAAGATTGATTGTGATAGTTAAGTTACTTAGAAGCAATTTTCTTTGGCATCATGCATTAGGGGTTTGGCCAACCTAGGGGGATTATGTCTAGGGTGTGTTTTGGTTGATCTTAGATGAAGGAAATTAGTTTAGAAGGGTTGAATTGAACTTTGGAAACATGATTTGAACTTGGGACATAAACATGGCTAAAAGAAGGATTTGGTATTTTAACATGATATTGTGATGATTGAGTGAATATATGTGTTATGTATTAGCTTAATTTCACATTCTTACAATTAATTTGGAGGTTTGACAAAGAATTGAGAGTTTTCCCCAAATTTGGTATAGATGAGACAAGTTAGGGTTTATGGAACAATGGGGAGATTTTGAGACTTAGACTTGAAATCCAAAAATTTAATAGGAAATCTAGCTTGGAATTGATTAGGAATAAGAATAAATATGTATATGAGACAATTAGAATGTTTCTATTATAAGTTAGAACAATGAGCACGTAAATGATGTAGTTAGTAATATCATTAGTTACTAATTACTACATGATTGAAATGTGATGTGTAGAACCACAAGGAAAGGGCAAAGGAATTGTTCAAGTTCATGAAGGACTTTGAGCTACTTAAGAACAAATAGTCACTAGGAGCAAAGGCGTCAAGGTGAGTACTCAATAATGTAGTGTAATGCCACCATATTCCTTGCAACTATTTATTAAACTGTTACTATTGATACATGCCCAAAAGAGACATTGAAAATGTAATACCCATGGAATGTGAATCTTTGGATTTCACATCCTTCATATATGATAAAATGAAGACAAACAGTTTCTTATATTGATACCATCTCATGCTTAATGTTTGAAATACCAATTACTATTATTGAATGTTTGATACCGATTTGGGCGCGTCCTTTATGAATACCCATGATAAGCAGAAACCCTTTCGATGTGGGATAACACATCAAACCATGTGTACTTGGTATAAGCCTATGGGTAGGACGAGAGTACCCAACCTCTATTAGGGGAGAATGCCTAACCGTGAGACCTGATCAGTCTCGCATAATGTAATATATATGAGTGAGCAAGGCTCAGGCCACCACTTTTCCACTATATGTATGGAAAGCTTTCCACTTCCAAGACATTCTTGTTTCTGCTAAAATGCATGCTAAAGTTTCACATGACTGACTTGAAATTTACCTCACTCTACTGCCTTCCTGAATTAATTCAATTGATAATATCTTACACTGCTTGTATATTACATTATATTATTTAGTACTCACTGAGTTTAACTCATCGTGTAGTTGTTAAAATTTTTTAGGTCAGGGTGTATTATTAGCAAGGTAATCTTGAGTCATGCATCTCCGCTTAGGACTTGTTATAAATGTTGTGAAGATGTAACTCGTGTCATTTTGAAGACATATGGCTTAGAGCTCCATGGTGACTGAAGACATGATGTTTATTATATGTTTTGTATAAAAACAATATGGATAGATGATAACTTATATTAGATATGTATATATTTATGATACTAGTTAAGAATGTATGGAGAATGTTTGAATATAATTAAGAATGATATTATAATTATGTTCATGTTATAGTTAAAGTAATTATTGGGAATTAGTGGTGAACAACATGTTTACGATCTTCGGAGAAATGGTTAGATAAGATTCATAGAATGATAATAAGATCAATGGTGTTCTATGGGTTTAGATAACTTTATGTCTCCCTGAACTCTATGACAGTCACAGCCTAGAAATTAGGTTGTGACAATTATATTAGGCATATCATAATTAAAATGACTAAAATTAGCCAATTAAATAATAGACCTCACCATATATTACGCACTTATTTATTTCATTCCCAATCAATGTGAGATTATTTTTAACATTCCCCCTTAAATGACAATTGGGAATGGATATTCAATTATCACTTGAATTAGAAATTGGGCCGACTGAAATAAGACATCCAACTCGGGAAACCAAGAAAAAAATTCAAAAACTCCCCTTAAAACGCAATGGCAACATCAAACCTGATAGCTGAAACTAGACATCCAAACAGAGCACCGAAAAATTAAGAAACTATGTCAAACATACTCTAATACCATATTAATTTTTATGAATGAGAAAGAAAGACAAATATAGGAGAGTGCTGAGAATGCAAAATACATAACACATATTGATATATTGAATACTATCATAACTAAAATAATTAAAATTAGCCAATTAAATAATAGGCTCTCACCATATATTAAGTGCTTATTTATTTGATTCCCAATTAATATGGAGTCATTCTTAACAGTGAATTAAAGAATTCCTATATAAAAATAAAAGCAGATACTCAATAGGATATTCACTTTAACAAACTGCACGACAAAAAAATACGGAATGCTTCAATTTGATTTTCTAGGATATGATAAGATAGCTAATTACATATATGGAGCATTTGTTAAAAAAGGTTAGCTTTGAACTGTATAACTAAAAAATAATTTTTGAATCAAAAACTAAAAATTTGTAACATTTGTAAAAAAAAAATATATTATTAAAATATGTAATTATTTTATTAATATATTTAATGTGTAATATTAGAATTATTAATTACATATAATTAAAATTTATCAGCGTATATAAAATAATTTTCTTATACAACATTTTGTAATTTAACTCCAATATCTACCGTTAAATTATCAAATACTCGATAATTATTTATAACTTCTCACTATAAACTGTTAGCCATTAACTGCTAGATGCTTGACTGGAATCCCTATGAAAAACAATTTTAAAAAATAATAATAATAATAAAATTGCGTTTGGTTAGCAGGATAAAACAACTAAAAATTGGATAAGACAAAATATCATAAAACAAGATAGAACAAAATTTTATTATGTCTAGTATTTGGAATAATTGAAACTATAACTGAACATATTATAAAGATGACAATAATGTCCCTATAAACTAAATATTTAATTTTTTAATAAAAAAAATCAATATAGTAAATATTTAAAAATACTAAAAATAAAAATATTTTAATGTATTAAATATTTATACATACTATTTAATGATTAAACACATTACATTATAAAAAATATCAAATGTTTATTATCATACATAATATTTTTAAATAAAATATAAAAAATTATAAAAAATTAGAAATAAAATATAAAAAATTGTTTACTACTCATTAAATAAAAAAATTAAAAATGAAATATACATATATATTATATATATTCTATAATTTGGTTTAAGATATTTTAGAAAAATGAATTTTGTAAGCCCATTAAAAAAAATATTTTCGTTTAATATTTGTTAGTTAAGCATTATAAAAGTTATTTAGAAGGAAAAAATTATTCATTCTACATAACTATAATAAAAAAAAAGTTTCATAAAAATATTAAAAAGAAATAAAACTAAAAAAATAAGTTAAAAAATAAAACTAAAAAAAATAAGTTTGTATTTATGTGATAGTAGTTTTAGAAATAAAGTATCAAATTTCAATTTCCAATGAGGAATAATTTGTCCTCGCTATATGAAGAGAACTCAAATTGAGTAGTGGGATAGGAAAAAATTTAATTTTTGTATAATCTTTATGATACTACAAAATTATCAAATACTAAATTAAGTATTTTAATACTGTCATATCCAGTCCTTAAGTGCTAATCAAATACAGCCCAGGTAAACAAGAAGAACGAATGTCTATATTTTCTCATTCTGTAAGGAAAATGGAATCTTTGTATGGCATGCATTTTCCTATCCTAATTCATTGCATAAATGCAACAAAATAAAATTGAAATCATTACTTAAGTCCAGACTCCAGAGCTTAAGCTCCATGCTCAAACAACCTTGGTGGCTCAGCCTCACGTACCTTTCTGTCATTCAGTGATGAATAAATTTCATTTTATTTTTATATTCAAAAGAAACTAATACAATATACACTAATCATTTATTTTTATTAATTAAGTAAAATTACAA
This sequence comes from Reutealis trisperma, assembly GCA_947687605.1. Lineage (NCBI taxonomy): Eukaryota > Viridiplantae > Streptophyta > Magnoliopsida > Malpighiales > Euphorbiaceae > Reutealis > Reutealis trisperma. The sequence continues at coordinate 58,804 of CANTUT010000410.1, forward strand.
TTATAAATAAAAAACCAACATTTTAAAAAATAATAATTATATAAATACAATAATATAAAAAATATTGTATTCTTTGCCTAGTATACATTACTATATTAGTTAGTATAAAGGAAAATAGTAGTATCCATATTACAAAGCCTATAATTAGAAACATATGGCTATGGAATAAATAGCTAAAAGACAGCCCATGGAGAACCCATAACCTAAAGGACCAACCATCAATATATTCCCTGATCTTGGGGATAAAGATCAAAGCTGAGGTGCTAGAAGATCCGGATTCTAAGTTCAGATTTATTTTATATTTATATTGAATTATATTGTTTAATATAAATATCAGTTTGATACTTGATAATTTTTAGGTGATACATAGTCTTTCTTTTTTTTAACCTAAAGAAGAAGTTGTACTATCATTAATAGGGGTATAAAGTCCAATCTAGTACATAAAATAAAGTAAATGAGAAAGGATCAACAAGTACATCATTAAACATATAAGAAATAACAGTCCTAAAGCAACTATCCATTTTTTAGTTTAAACAATTGGGTTTGAAGCCCATAATAAAGAACACAATCCAAGAAACTATAAAGGTACAAACATATAATTTACACAACTATCTCTAATACTATAACTCTCTTCCAAAACCCTCTACGATCACACTCTTTACCGTTGCCACCACTAGAGCCTAGAAAAATGAAGGCATTGCCATCGAAAGGGGAGCTATATATGAACCAACCCCAAAATGATAGTACCAACAAGCACCAAATGCCTACCCTAGCAAAAGAACTCAAAACCATGGTTTACTTGATAAAAGGCCAAATCATCTCATTTAAAGGACCCTAGTCTTGAAGGATTCAGACTTTTGTCAAGTGCCAAGGTATATAATTCACCAAGTAGAAGCAGAAGGAAAGAGCTCTAACTGCAAGAACTTTGAGCCAAAATAGCCAACCGTTTCTCCTTCTAACTTCCACCACACCCAAGCTTGGCAAAGATGTCAATGGACCAATAGAAGGATCGGACAAAGCCGCTAGAGATAAATGCAAATAAGCCATCACAAAGAAGCCCCAAAATGATGATGTCAGACCTTATCTAATTGGGCAATAAAACTCTATAAATCTAGAGATAAAATTAAGCAACTAAATAGAAGAAGAAAACAAAATACAACAAAAAGCAGAAAAAACAAAGGGATTTTCCACTTGATGGTCTAAGCTTTGAACCAAACTCTAATGGGTGCAAGTCTCTTTAGAGGAGAAAGGGAGAGACAAGGAAAAAAAAAGTCAAAATTTAGGTTTTATTTATTCTTTCTAAATTTAATTGATGTAATATCATAAGTTAATTTTTTTACGCATCCTATTAAATTTATTTTTCTAATTAATAAAAAATAAATCATGATATTGGGGCGATAAATATAAAGCAGCATCATAATATACTTATTGATCAAGTACATCATTAAAATTAAAATGACATTATTTCATATGATTAATTATTATTTAATTCTTAAAATTTGACTTAAGTCACTATGTTTATTTTGAAATTTTAATTAATAGATTACTAATATTTTAGAGTAATTATTATAATACCCTTCTATTTTGACATATTAGCACTTTAATTCTTACTAATTTCAACTTAATAGCTTTAGTTTCTAAACTAACTTTTGAGGGATTAAATATTCTATAATATAATAACTAAAAGTTTAATATACATTATATTTTGAGATTTTAGAGATATAAGTGTTATATAAATCAAAATGTCAAATATTAAAATATAGCAAAAAAATTTATAACTTTACGAATAAGGACTAAAGTGTTTGACTATTAATAAATTTTAGAAATTGAAAATATTAATTTTAAAATAATAAGGATTAAAGTGCTAACTATATAAAATCTAAGAATGTTAAAGTAATTTATTTAGTATTTTATTTTTTCCAATATTTAGTTAATTTTGTTAGAATCAATTTCTTTTTTTTTAAATTTCAGATATTAAATAATAATTAATTATATTTTAAAAATAAAGACAAAAATTAATTAAAGGCCCAAAAACAAGCCATCATCACATACCATCGTGGAAGAATCAATTCCAACGCATGGAAGAATAAAACGCACTCCAACAAAGATTTCCCTTTCTCCACTTCCCCATATATATTATAGTATGTTATATATTAATTAATTAATTAATATATTACTTTTCATTTTTTTACCTTCTTAATTAATAAATTAATTATATGTAACAAAAATTAAAACTTTTTTTTTTTTCTGGTACACATATCTCAATAAAATTATATATATTATATAAGTATGTATTTGGTTATGGATTTTGGAATGAAAACTTCTCTTTCTTTTCTTTTCTTTTATTTTCAATTTATTGTTGCTTTTTATGCCCTTTTTGGGGATGGGTGTTATTCTGCAACCCACTCTGTATTTTTTTTAATTTGTTTTTGGAGTTTTAATTCTTCAAAATTTATGTTTTATTTTTAATTATAAGTCGAAATTGACGAATTGAATTATTTTTATTAGAATTATCTAATATTATTGAGCCAGTGATTTGTTATATTGTATATAATATGAATTGTGTATCATTTTCCTTTAAGCTAATTTTTGAGAATGAATTCTATCTAAATTCATTTGGCATCGTAGCAAAATTTCAACTAAAATTTCTATTATACACTTACGCCATCTTATATCCATCATATATATCATTCATTCTTAAATTTTAAATTTCACATATGATTTATAACAAGAACTCAATATCTAATCGTGCGATATATTAATTGACTAGTGTATGTCAAGGAATGATATTAAAATTATGTTATATCGCTAAATTAGTAGTTAGGGTGTCAAATCCATATTCAATGTGGAATAATTCTAACAATTTTAACATAATATATATTATCCACTAGAGAGATATACTTTTATGTATCAACTTTATAGTTTTATATCTATTATTATTAGAAAAAAAAATTACTTTTATCTATTATTAGGAAAAAAAAACTTGTACAACATTTATCAACACTGAAATTTTAGGAAACTTCCTATAATGATTAAATTATAATAAGAATTTGAATTTATTTGATATTAAAATTAAAATTAAGATTACTATTTCAAAAATATCATTTTAAAATATTTTTGGAAACTAAGTTTAAAAATGATACTTTATTTGCTTTAAAATATTAATTTCAATAGTTTTGGGTGATATGAAAAATGAAATGAGTCAAAAAGAGACTTACGGGATGCATAAAATGGAACCACTCTTTTATTTAATAAATGGGTAAAAAATTTTACCCTTTAATTTGTACACGTTTAAAAAAAAGTTATAATATTATCCTTCTCATCTTAATATTACCACAGTAATACCTTATAAGTTACAATATAAGAAATACTATAATTTTTTTATTTTATACAAACCTCATACAAATGGTCTTATTTATCATCATTTATCTCATTTCGTATATTAAGAAAATAGACGAACAGCACAATAAATCTATCTCATGTATTACATGCTAGCAAAATCAAAATAAAAAAATAAAATAAAGAAGAAAATATAAAAAAGTACCACGTGATTTCAGTCGTTTTCCTTTTGAATATTTAAATTTTCTTTTGACAAAATAAAGTCTAAGATTTTCATTGTTAGCACTTGGGGATTTACAACCTTAACCGTCAGAGGCTTCTAATATGGCGCCCATGTGAATTATAAAATCATATGTCATGTGAATGTCATGTTAATAGTTTTATATTACGCGGACATTACATCAATAGTCTTTGACGCCACGTGGATACCACATCGCTATCCTCTAAGGGCGTTTAGATTGTAAACTATAATGTGTTAATAATAAAAACCCTGTATCCTGTTTTGTCAAAAAAAAAAATCCACAGATCTAAAGTGAAAAAAACTGCAGCCACATTATAGCAAATCAAGAATTTTTTTTAAAAACAAATAGAGTTATGCAATTATTAAATAAATTAATATGAATGTATTTACATTTTTATTCTTCAAATAGCGATATTTTTGCATGAATATATTGTGCCACATAAATTAATAAATAATTTATATAAATAATCGTGTATATTTAACATTTTTCTTAAAAAAAAAAGAAATTAAGAATACCTAACTGACAAAATTTTTGTTATTGTAACATGTATAATTCACTTTAAAATTAAACTTTTATACATTTTAATACAATTTAATTTTAAGTGATACTTGAACTTCAATTATATAAAATTAATTTTAATAGTGGATTGAATCAATGTTGTTAAAACTGTACCGGATCGACTGGCAATCATTAGTCTAATTTTTAAATTATAAAAAACTAGATGATTTATATGAACCAGAAAAAATCAGTCTAAACTAAAAAATTTGAAAAAAAACATTGAATTTGTCTGATCAAAATTTGCCTAAAATTACGTCTTTTTGAATTTAAGAAAGTTAAAAAATAAAAAGAAAAAAAGCATAACGATTAAGTTAGACTGGCCAGTCGAAAAGACTGATTCAACCTTGAGTCTGGTTTTAAAAACATTAGATTAAACTAATTTTAAGTTAAAATTCCTTTGACACGTTTTCGAGGGAAAAAAAAATTATATTATATGAATATTGAAATCTATATTAAACAGTAATATGATATAATTATTAAATTAATAATTTAGTGACTAAATATTTACTTTATAGTTATAAAACTTAATAATCATAAATAGTGATGTATAAAAATAAATAAATAAATAAAAGTCATATAAATGTTATGAACTAAAATAATTATGTGTTAATGCTTATATGAACTTGAGAAGGAGACCGTTGCCTTGAGCCTAAATCAAACTCGAATGTTATAATAATAATAAGTTAGTTGATTGCATCAGTTGTTCCTACCAAATATTTGGGTGAGAAGTCAGAGTGTGATCTGTGGAGATGTTGACATATCATCCATTTAATTTCCTTTTTTGGGGTCAAATAATATAGAATCTGATTTAAATTTAGACATGTTACTCTTTTAGAAAAAAATTATTACTAATAAAAATATTTTTTTTTAAATTAATTTTATATAATAAGTATTAAAATATTATAAGTAATATTTATAAAAATTATGTATTCATGTTTAGAAAAAAAATATATAAATATAAAATAAAATATTAATTATTGAAATTAAGTTAAATTATTTATAATATTTTTAATCATAATAATTCATATATTTTTATTGTATAACGTTAAAATAATTAAAGGATTTTCCTAAACATTAATGTGCTTTTTTGAATAAAAAGTTATGATACCGAATACTAAAAATACAGTTATCTTATGAATATTTCTTTAGAATATAAGTAACCAATTGACCAATTAGCAATTGACAATGATTAGTTGACCAATGAATCTTTGATTAAGTTGTGCTTGGATAATTTTCAGAATAATATTTTCAAATTTTAATTTTATTCGAAATTAAATTAAAAAAAAAAATCAATTGCAAGTCATAAAACTTATATTTAGTATATTCCCCACAAATTACATTTGTTATAGAGGATATAAAGCACCATTTAGTAGAGATCTCAAGTTGTATAGTGGGGATGAGTTGGAGAGCAGTGACACTAATTATTCTATAAGATTTGAACTCCTTCAAAATTTTTTATTATTCAGTAATTATAAAGTGTATTGCATAAAGGCTTAGTTATAAAACATGACCCCACACATAGATTAACTAAGAAAAAATAATTTAAATTTTAAGAATGTGTTTGATATTATTATTGATAACAAATAAATTTCGAGTTCAAAAGATAGCATGGAAATCTCTGCTCCATAGGTCCGACTTTAAGGGGAGGCCATTTAGAGAAATGCTTAAGGTCTCTTCAATGAGGGAGCCTCATATTTTTTAAAAAATTATTTTTCAAGGATTTTGTTAATAATAGAGCTAATTTTTTTTTAATTTAGACAAAATTACCTTTATTTACCTCCCATGTTCTATTGTTTAACGAAAAAATAATTATATTTTTTCTCTTTCTCTTTTTCATGTTGGTAAGCCAAATTGAAGAATTGAAAAGATAAAGAATTTAAAGGTAAGATTAATACAAAGTTCCTTCCTTTCAATTGTCTTGATATGATTCTTGAATTATTTTTTGTGATTGGTTTTAAATTCGCCATCTTCCTTTCTCTGTATATTTGATTATGTTTATAGTAAAAGTGCTTGTTGTGATAGATCACTTAAATAGTTGGATTAATTTGCATATAAAAATAATAAGATTTGTTTTAAAATTGAAATTGATGATAAAATTTGGATTTTTTCTTTTAGGTTAATTAGGCCGCCACATTGATTCTCAATATAATTGGATTAATTTTATTTGATATACATGACATAAATATTTAAAGATACATATATTGATTATGATAAAAAAATTTAAGTTAAAATGAAAGAGGTATATAAAATCCTAATACTCAACTATGTTAAACAGAGATTAATGTGAACTTATATGTATACAGTCCCATAGATTTTAATAAACCTTATTTTCTATTTTTAATAAGTTTAAATATACATCCTTATGCTCGGTCAATATAATCAAGAATTACCTTTTTTTTTAATGTTAACCTTTATTATCAAATTTGCATGATATTTGGTAAAATTGAAAACTAAATACTGAAAAATTTAAGTGTTGAATTATATAAAATTTGTATAAATATTTAAAAATCCAATCATTTATTGTATTTAATGTAAATTTTAAATTAAAAATTTTAACTTATCACTTTTTAATTTAATTGACATTTTTAAACAAAATAGTTATTAGACAATTTAAATCAATTAAATATTAAAAATTGATTGTTATTTTAGATATTAAATCAAGTTATTAAACTCCAGCTTAGCATGATATTATAATAATTCTTTTATTGATTTAAAAATAAAAATGAAAAATAGAATTGGAAATAAATAAAATTTCAAAATGGGGCCAATATCTCACGGGATTTTCCCTTATTCCTAGGCAAAAGGAAAAATAATGCTTGCCATGTCCATTCTGCCTAAAATTTTGGATGTTTTCCCTCCTATAACATGCAAAATTCAAAAAGAAAAAAAGTAAAAATATATATATAATTAAAAATAAAAAAATATATATAATTAAAAATAAAATTTTGGAGATCACTACAAGCTCGAACCAGTTCTAAGCAATCAAATTTGAAAACATAATTAGAAAACCTGTACTTCAACAACCATTTGCATCGCTAAAATTAATGCTTCAGTCTCTACAATCAGGGGAAGACCTCACTCTTTTCTTCATAGCTATCCTATCCACCAATTTCACAGCATGGTTCCTGCACAAAACAACTACGCCTGCCCATCCAGACTTAGTATCATAACTGGCATCTAAGTTAAATTTCATCACACCAATGGCAGGGGCAGTCCTTTTATTATTGTTGCTAGTATTTAATGGCTTTGGAGGAGAATCTTGAATAACATTTGCTGCAATATACTTTTGACAAATCCTTTTAGTCCAATTAATAGTCTTCAAAGGATCAAGGTAAATTCTTTGAAAAAGCATTTCATTTCTAACTTACGATACTGACCAACACAAATAAGCAATAAATTCAAGAATGTGATCATCAATTATTTGAATAGCCGTTGATTTCATAGTTTCCTTCCACCATTAAGCAAAGCTAAAATGTTGTAGAGATTGAAAGTTTAGGCCAAGATGAGAAGAAAATCAAGCTGCTCATGCATGCGAGCAGAGGAAAAGCATGAGTTCAATACTTTCAGTCTCCAATCCACAAAGATTGCATAAAGAAGAATCAATCAATTTCCTTCTAAAAAGAATGTCCTTTTGACAGTAATAGCATTTGAAAGCAATCTCCATATAAATAAGATGATTTTGGGACATATCTTGAGTTTTCATAAGCTAGCCTAGACATTCTTAGAGATTCTAAAAGATGTGGAAGGGATATCCCTTTGAATTTTCTCCTCATGAAGAGCCACCAACTTATGATATGAGATTTTGATAAAGAAATTACCATACTTCTAGGACTGTCAATAAGGATTTTCAATATAGCATCAATTTCTACGGGAGAAAAATCTGGTTGAATATATCTTACCTCTATTTGCCATTTTTACTAATAAGTTGGTTGACTCTAAATCTATGACAGTGCTCCCTTTGTTGAGATTGAACACAAAGGTTAGTTATATCAAGAATTCAGAGGTCTTTCCAAACCCGAATTAACCTTCCATTGCTCACATTCAATCTCGCCCCAATTCGCAAAATATCCTTAGCAGCGAGTAAGCTTTTCCAACCCCAAGAAGCATTAGAACCTGTGCTTACATTCCAAAATTTACCATAAGGAAAGTATTTTGCCTTCAGCAATTTAGCCCACATACTTTGAGTGATTGTTAGCAACCGCCAAGCTTGTATTAAAAACTTAAAGCTTCTAAAACCTATCTCTCCTATTGTTTTAGGCTTTGATAATTTGTTCCAAGATACAAATGATACCCTTTTTTTGTTATCATATGTACCCCACCAAAAACTAGCCAAAATATTATTAATTTTGCGACAAACTCTAAGGTGTAGCTTGAAACATGACGTTAGATAATTTGGCACTACTGTGAGAACATATTGAATCATGACTCTCCTCCTCCCATAAGATAAAAGTTTCCTCTTCCAAGATCAAGTCTACCAAAGATGATCTAGCATAAATAAGCAGGGTTTAGATTTGAATCTACACTAAATATAAGAGAGATCCAAATATTTTTCACCTTTGGACATTTCCTTCATATTAGAGAAATTCAACAATTTAGATTTGCAATGAAGGGGAGTACTCATGCTGAATAAAATAGAAGACTTACAATAATTTACACATTGCCCTAAAGCATTTCCATAAAGATCTAGGATATGAAAAATATAATCAAGCTCCTCTTTTAAGCTCTCCCAAAAAGAATAGTATCATTAGCAAAGAGGATATGGGAGATTTTGGGCATCTTCGAGTGATTTGATTCCATAAATAAAGCCCTGAGCAACCTAATTCTCCAAAAGGAAAGATAAAATATTAAAAACTAATAGAAAAATGTTATGATATATTATAAGATTTGATTGATGTCTTTCCATATACATGAATATTCTAATTTCCATATTAGTATTGATTGTATTTTCCTTATTGGAAAAACTTCCTATTTCTTGTATTTTCCTGATTGGAAAAATTTCCTATTTCTTTCTCTTCTGTGCTCTATATAAAAGGCTTAATACTATTGAATGGAACAATTAGAAAAACTATTCTCTTCTCTATATTCTTTGTTCATGTTCTTCTCCATTTTATTTATAACACGTTATCAGCACGAATCGTTTTACAATATTGTTCATAATTTTGGATAGTTTGTGGTTTGCTACAATCCAGCTAAGGCGAAAAATTTGAAGAAATAAAATTCAAGATTTATGGTAAACAATTTTTATCTAATTAATTACTATTATTATTAATATTTATATTTTTTTTAAGAAAAAAAACTAAATTGTTTTTTTTAAGAAATCGTTTGAACATATTGGGCTAATTAATTTGAAGAAATCATTTTTTTTTCTTTTCTCTTACAATCATTTATTTCAAATCGTTTTTTTTTTAGATTTATAAAGATTTGATATACTATTTAATAATTAATCAATTAAATTCTAGTTCCTGAAGAACTAGCATTATATTTTAAATACTAGTTCCTAAAGAACTAGTATTATTTATAGTTCCTAAAGAACTAATTAAATAAATAACTAAGCTATGAGTTTCTAGAGAATTAGTATTATATTTTAAATTCTAGTTCCTGAAGAACTAGTATTATTTATAATTCCTGAAGAACTAATTAAATAAATAACTAAGCTATGAGTTCCTGAATAACTAATAATAATTACAGTTTCTGAAAAACTGGTATTCCCTATAGTTCTTGAAGAATTAGTATTCTCTACAGTTTTTGAAAAACTAATATTCTCTACAGTTCCTGAAGAATTGATATTCTATATAGTTCCTGAAAAACTAATTAAAGTAAACAAATTCATTAAAGAATCATTAAATGTTCCTGAAGAACTAAATGCATTGTCTACAAGTCTTCAAAAGACTGATTTTATTATGATTTTATATTAGACAATGTTAATTGATGGGTCTCGACATCATGAGTAAGAATTATTTATACTAGTATCACTCCTTCGAGTAATCAAATAAATAAAATAGACATCCTTGAAAAATTGATATTTTATGTTCCTGAATAACTAATAAATTTGATTTAAGCTACACGCATTGAATAAATTGGATATCAATAAAATACCTGCGTATGGCCATAATATTAAAGTAAACCTTTTTGCTTTGATTTTTCTGTTTTGGGTGCTTCATTGTTATTTATATGTATTGGAATGATGGGTATGGCCTATTTGATTTACCAACCAAATTGCAACTTTTAGTTGGTTATCAATTATAATAACACATTTTATGCATAGTTTTAAAGTCATAGCTTATAATTTTTTTTGGCATAAAATCTAACCCTAAATTATTTATTTATTAATTGATTAACTTGCTTTATGGGGAAATGGTGATCTTGCGTTCATATTAATAGGTTTACTTGATTGATTAAATTGAGATTGATTCTACTAGTGTATATATTATTATATATCCTTCGGTCTTAGCATCTTAACTCAAAATTTATTTTATGGATAATACATGTCTCATACATATATATATATATTTGTTAGTTGAATAGCCTACAAAAAAGTTGTGTGTGTTATATATGTTTTAAATTTACTTATGTCAATGTGTATTAGATGTGAAAACAATTAGAGATTTAAATGTGAGATGAGATTAATATAAATTATATAAGTAACATGGTTTTGTTAATTTGTGAATTGATGAATTTATTTCCGGATTGCATACATTGTTGGATTTATGTTGGTATAGAGAAGCATAATCAGTGCTTACCTTTCCTTGGTATGATAAATTATGAATTTAATATTTATTAAAATTAAAATTAATTTATTTTCTGATTGATCTATTTAGATATATTTTAAATATATGCAAATTAAGTTATTTAAATAAAGTGAAATATAGTGAATTAAAGTTTGGTTGATAATTTTTATATGCTCTTGAATTCAATGGAAATAATTTTTGACATGAGTTGTTGATAATGAAATGCATTTAGATGCTAGCAAAAGTAAAAGCTATTATCTACTTAAACCTCATTTAAGTGAGGATTTAAAAATTGAATATCTTACTATTAATGATTTTTATATTTTATAGAAGAGTTTTAAAGATAGATATAATCACTTGAAATATGTGGTACTACCATAAACTCAATATGATTGGTTAAACCTACACCTACAAGACTTGAAGTCTATTTGAGAATATAATTTAACCATGTTTAAAATTACTTCACAGCTGAAATTGTGCCGTAATAAAGTTACATGCTCCTGTAGTAGCAATATAAAAAGTGAAAATTTACAAATGTTATTTTTCTAGTGGTTGCAAAGAATAATTGTTAATAAGAAATCATCAAACAATGCCCACTAGTACAACTGTATTCCCTGAAGTGAATACTATAAATCATTTGGTATATAATGAGAATTCTAAAAGAATAATTGCTAATGAGAAATCATCAAATAATGCCCATAAGTACAACTGTATTCTCTGAAGTGACTACTATAAATCATTTGGTAAATCATGAGATTTTGAAAGAGGAACCGCCTATATAGAGGACACAACTCAATTCAATATTGATGATTTTATGTAAACTCCTTGAAAGAGTAATTTGCAAGGATTTTATAAGTTGTGTATTATAATGAGTTATTTAATTACTGTTTTATTCCTAGTATACATGCACAATATATTGCGTTGAACCTGCAGTTCAAGCATTGAACTTATAGTTCAATAATTAAATCTTGAAAGTTTGGCATGAATGCCATTATGTACATCATATATACTCTCCCTTGAAACTTGTATAAGGACATGAGTCATAAATTTTTTCTGTGCAATGAATATATTAAATCTATCTCAATGTGTGATAATGGGTCCACAAAAGAGACTATGAATTTATTTTGATGAGACATATTTTTCGACATTAGGGGAGGAAAAGCACCTGCAGTGCTAAAGAATGTCGAGAAATTTATTAGAAGAAAAATCCTTTAAATAATTTTGGTCCATGTACAAGTTAGAGTGAACCAGAAGTTCACAAAATAATACAGTTGCAACAAATTGCAACTTAACTGCCAAATGCATTTATAGATGCTAAAAGAGTGACAAAGTCTCATATTACAGCTGCTAATACCCTAACAAGGGTTGTGATTCCAATTGCAAATAGAAAATCAATCAATCAATCTCACTACATGCCAGAAGCGTGGATAATAAATTGGAACTAAAAACAAAAATCCGCGGAAAAGAAAAGCAGCGCCACTCATAAAATCTCCTGAAGAGAAACCTCCTAAAAAGGAAGATCTCAGTCAAAAAGCTATAGCTAATTATGAGACACAGACTGAGACAACGGAACAATTAGATCCTCCAGATGTGGCTTCTAGAGTTGATGATCATATAAATGAAAACTATGAGATCTCAATTATTTTGTGATATAAGAAAGAGTTGATAGAAATTTAATTATCGTCGACGATAAATTTGCCTCAACAGTAGCTTTTGCTGTGACAAGAGAAAATATGGATCCATAATCTACAAGTATAACTGAATATTAGCATAAACATGATTGATCATCATGGAATGAGGCAATTAAAGTAGAGCTAGACTCGTTCTATCATTGATTATGAGAAAAATAATTCTCTTATTATGGAAATGATCATGTTCCGATACTTAATTAATATGACAGTTAATGAAAGGCTCATTGTACGCCTTATGAAAGTAATAAGAGTCCCAGAAGGACTAAGTATATTATAAATGAATACACATTAAATATATGACATATATTTCATCAAATTGCAAAAATCTATGTATGGATTAAAGCAATATGGACATGTGGTATGATTATTTTGAGTAAATTCTTATTGAAAGAAAGATATGTGAATAATACACTATGTCCATTTATATTCATAAAAGACCATAGAATGGTATATGTTATTATTGCAGTATAAGTTGATTTAAATATCAATGTGACTCCTAATGAACTCAAATAAATATGTACCTGTTTGAAAAGTGAGTTTGAAATGAAAAATTTAAAGGAAATGAAATTTTGTATCGGTCTGCAGACCGATTATTAAGGAGTCCTAATACACCAATATGCTTATGTGGAAAAGATATTTAAATACACCAGTATGCTTATGTGGAAAAGATATTTAAGCAATTTTTGCATGGATAAATCTTCTCTCTCAACCACACTGATAGGTGGTCCGCTCACTAGAAGTGAAGAGAGACCCTTTTATACCTAAAAAAGATAATAAAGAGCTGTTTGGTCTTGAAGTACCATATATAAGTGCTATATGGCACTCTTGTGTCTTGCAAATTGCATCAGGCCTGATATTGCATTTGCAAGAAAAAAAAAATTGCTAGCTAGGTATAGCTTTGCACCTACAAAGAAATATTAGAGTGGTGTAAAAAGTTATCTTCAATATACTATTAATATTATAATTCATATTTGAAATTGGTCTATATGCAAATATTGGTTATTTGCTTAATTTTTATGATGGTAGATTTTAGACTGACTATGTATTCACTTATAGTGGTACTGTAATTTTATAAAGATTTTTATGGTCCTGAAGTACCTCACTAAAAGATACTCCCATTGTATTTTGAGAATAATGCAATTTGAATTGCACAAATTAAAGGTGGTTATATTAAGGGTAACGAAGTAGACATGAACTTCACCCAAATTCTTGTATATATATAAGCTCCAGAAGAGATATCCACCAAATTCGCTTGAGTGACAATTTAACAGATTTATGTATTAAGTTTTTACCTAATGTGGTATTTAAATGGCATCGTTTCATCAATTAGTATGCGCCGTGTTAAAATCTGTCATCATCAGGGGGAGCGAATTAGTATATGATTGTACTCTTTTTTCTTAGTCAAGTTTTTATCCGACAGGGTTTTCTTGGACAAAGGAGGCAATCTGTGCAATGAAAAAATAGCGCATGAAATATACTTTTTTCCTTAGATATGTTTTTTCCCACTGAGTTTTCTAATAAGGTTTTTAACAAGTTATATTTACAGCGCAAGTAATATCCTAAGGGAGTACTACAAATAAATTATTATATGTGGATATTACTTAAACATCATTAAGTATACGATTTGACAACTTGACAGATTTGTTTACAAAGGCACTCCTTACAATCACATTTGAAAAGTTAGTCAACAAAATTAGCATGCGTTAGCTAAGAGATATTTGATAGAAATCATATTTTCATGAGGGGGAGATTTTAATGCACTGTACTCTTTTTTCCTTAGCCTAAGTTTTGTCTCATTGGGTTTTCCTAGTAAGGTTTTTAATGAGGCAGTGTTATGGCGCAAATCCCTACAAGAATAATGTACTCTTTTTCCTTTACTAAGATTTTTTTTCCCACAGGGTTTTTCCTTAGTAAGGTTTTAACGAGTCATATTCTTTATAAAAGACATCAAGGGGGAGTGTTATGATATATTATAAGATTTGATTGATGTCTTTCCATATACATGAATATTCTAGTTTCCATATTAGTATTGATTGTATTTTCCTTATTAGAAAAACTTCTTATTTCTTGTATTTTCCTGATTGGAAAAGTTTCCTATTTCTTTCTCTTCTGTACTCTATATAAAGAGCTTAATACTATTGAATAGAACAACTAGAAAAACTATTCTCTTCTCTATATTCTTTGTTCATGTTCTTCTCCATTTTATTTATAACAAAAAAGATATGGGGATAAGGGGTCTCCTTTATGAAAACCCTTTATTGGCTTGAAGGATTTTGGGGGAAAGCCATTAATTAAAACTTGAAAACTCACAATAGAAAATACACTAATATATCACATGGATAAATCAGTGATCAAAGCCCGTGTTCTTTATAACTGTTAACAAAAAATTCCATTTGACTTGATCATATGCCTTGAGCATATCGAGCTTCAATGCACATTCATGATTCCTGGTCTTTGAAGAGTTGTTTAATTTGTGAATTAATTCATGCACAATCAAAATATTATCTTGAATAGCCCTATGAGAAAGGAAAGCATACTGACAAATACTAACAAAGCTTTCCATCCATTGTTTTAATATGGTTATGATGATTTTTAAGATCAACTTGTGAATAAAATTACATAATGAGGTTGGGCGAAATTGGGAAATCAAAATAGGAAAATGAGCTTTTGGTATAAAGGAGATGAAAGTCTTATTTATGTTATCTGGCATGATTTTTTAGTGAAAAAAAGTTTGCACAGCCTTGATTAAATCATTACCAACCTCAGACTAGCAGCATTGATAGAACAAACCATGAAAACCGTCAGGCCTAGGGACTTTCATACCACCTATGCTAAAGACCACCTCTTTAATTTCATCAACCAAAATCAGAGTAAGGAGGGCTATATTTGCTTCTTTTGAAACTACTATAAGGATATAGGAACCAATCTCTAAGAAGCCTATAGAGCCTTTTGAGGAATAGAGCTTAGTGAAGAAATCAGTAATGAGATGCCTTAAATATCTCTCTCCCTTTACCCAAGTCCTATTTTCATCTTTCAATATGGTGATGGAATTGCATTGTTTCCTTTGAATAACTACGACATGAAAGAATTTTGAATTTCTATCACCCTCTTTAAGCCAATTGAACCAAGATCGCTGCATCCAAAAAATTTCCTTTAATATCCAACATTGATTCAGTTCATCAAGCCATTGATTCTCTATTTATTTATTTGAATTAGATATAAGAGCCTTATTGAGTTTCTCAATATTATTTTTCAAGGGTTCAATTCTATCTCTGATGTTACCCACTTCCTTCTTATGCTATTTACTCAAAACAAATGCACAATTTTGCAGTTTGTGATTCAGGGCATTAAGATCCCTACCTATTGCTGAGAATTTTGTATCATGTTAAGAACTAGGTTAGAGTTTGAAGTTTCAAGCTATTTAAAATTGAAATGGAAGCCTATAAATTTCCACCTTCTCGCCAAATCAATATCGAGTATTAGGGGCCTGTGGTTAAAACCAATCAATTTATCATAAAGCACTTATGCAGTATCAAATTCAATTCTCCAAGTAAGATTACCCACCACACTATCCAATATTAAAGTAATGCCAAAATCCCCTTCCCTTTTGTTTTATTATGTGAATTGGGGTCCTTTAAACCTAATATCGATTAAAGAGCATATATCAAGCCACTTGTGGAATATACCAATATCACTCTCTCTAATAGGCCTACTTCCTAAGGCTTACCCTCTGCTGGTTGAAAAGGAGCCCAATAAGATAACCTATATATCTGATTTTCTCGATAAGGGTCATTATAAATGAATGAGTGGTACTATTCCTTCTTATTGTCAAACCTATGGCATAATGCATGAATAACATTTGTTATAGAGTTTAAAATTTTTATACATATCTAGGAATTCCACTAGCAAGCAAGACCCCTTGCACCATTCATAGGCTTCATATATAAAGCTTCGGAAAAACTAAAACACCGATAGATTCTTTCTAGATACGTAGATCTATTCTTAGACTCAGGCAAGAATACAATATGGGGGGCATGTTTAGATAGTAAGTCCCTTAGGACCTAAATTGTCAAAAGACACCTGAAACCTTAATAGTTCCAATGTAGAATCTTTATGGGTTTATGGTGGCTTTAGGTTGCCCACCCATGCTATAAGAATTAGAATCAAACCCTTTAATTTCTTTAACAACCAGAGCATACTCAACATCTTCATAATCATCATCTTCATCTCTTTAATTTACACCTGTTGTAATTTTTTCCTGCCCAAGTCCTTCCATTTAACTCGATGAGATTGACTGAAATTAATAGTTAGCTCCTTTAAATCAAAAGTTTGGAATTTGATAGTGATCTTTACAAGATTGGCTGTATTAGAATTATCAAATATTGTCTCAGCATAAATTTTAGAAATATAGCCCCCTTCTTCATTAGGCCATTTTTTGTGTAACATAACATGCTAGAGGAAGATATTTTAAATTTAATACCGCTTTTGGCCTTAAGTGGAAAGCCTAGTTTCTTCCTTTTATAGCTTCTGGATTGCTAATGGTTTAGAATCCAACAAAGTGCATTTTTTAACATCCATATGAATATCATCCCTATACCAGCTAGGCTTATATTGCAACTTTTAGAGGCCCACTCGACTATCTCCATATCCTTATTATCATAGTCCTCCACTAAAATAGCCTTTCCTCTACTCAAATATGGTGGTTGTACCATCAAAAAGGATGAAGCCTGTTGTTCCAAAGCTTGAAGTGGCTCTTCCGTACTGATCATATGGGAAGGAGAGGCTTCCCTTGCATTAAGCTATTAAGGAAACATCACGCTACCATTTGTATGTCTTTCATCTTCTAGATTGATATTGCTAATTCCACTCATTACCGCTTTGTGTGTGATGAACTCGCCCAATTCAGAGTGCTAAAAATTTTCTGAAAATTAAACTAATGAACCCTCCTATCTTCTTTACTACCATCTAATATAGCGTCTTTAGCATAGCCCAATCTATCAGTATTTAAATCTTGATTTAACATTAGCCCAATCTATCAGTATTTAAATCTTGATTTAACATCGATATTATGATTCCCAGAAAATGAAGCCCTCATCAAAGGACATAATTAAGAGCACTAATTTCTAATGCAGCCTTATAGGTCTCATATTCTTTGTTAAAACATGATTTAAGTGTATGTCCCTACATCCCACACAGGTAGCAAATGTCTGGGAGCCTCTCATAGCAAAAGACAATCCATTCACATTCATTCTCCCCTATTTCATTCCAAAAACCAAATGGGAGTGGCGATTCAACATATACAAGTACCTTTAATCTTATAGTTGTCTGCCATCCAATAGTATTAGCACTTTGATCATTAATGTCTAGTAGCCCCTTGAAAATACTTCCAATCGTCTCTGCATTGGCATGGTTAATTTTTTCAAGTGGTAGGCTCTTACTTGAATCCATAAAGGGGATTTTGAAAAATCCAATTGTTTGATTATCATGAAATTAGACAATACTCCACTAAACAAGGTCTTCCTTATAATACCTGGTTTTTGTCTTCTACACATTGACATTCAAAAATGGAGAAGTTTTCTTCTTTTTTGATTTCAAAAATGTGCTTCAACTTCCATTATTTATGAAAGATAGACTGCACCACAGAGATACTAAAATTTATGACTGAAATGATAGACTGCATCGTGGAGAGACTAAAGTTTATGACTAAAATGACTTTACTTGCTAACACAAACTTGGGCTTTGGACTGTTAGAATAAGAACCTGAAGTTAATGTCAGCACATGTTCTCTGCATTATAACTTCTTTGTTTTTACTATTAGAAATTAGATACCATGAGTTTCTCCTAAGTCAAACCCCATGACCCGGGAATTGTCCAATGACATAGCAGAGTAAAGAAAATAAATACAACAAAAGGAATAACAAATAAAATAGAGGAAAGATAGAAACAATAGAGAGCAATAAATGAGGAATTGAATAAGAATCTAGAATCAACTAACTGAGAATAGACAGTTACAACTCATAGAGAGTTAGATTACATTCTCACAGAGGAGAATTTAATCCCCTAAGAATTGAACAAATAGATTTTTTTTTTCAAATAAAATAAAATATCAACATTTAACAGGGCATTAAGCTTAAGTGAGTGCAACAACATAACAGGCCTAAGGGGCTTACCCAACTTAATATATTAGAATAGGACATGTGGTCCAAAATCAGCCTACCCATAGCAGAGATTTTTTTACTTTGGCTTGAAGCCCACCAAGCAATATAACACATATACCCTTGGCCTTTCTTCTTTCTTTCTAAAGCTTTCACCAACATAGTTTGCACCATTGCTTCAATTAGAGAATATGAAGAGAAATCCAAAGGATATGCGATTGAATCAATCCAAAAAAAACTTGTACTTTCAAGCTCTGTTGCATGCCCATCATTTCTTCTTTCTTTCTAAAGCTTTCACCAACATGGTTTGCACCATTGCTTCAATTAGAGAATATGAAGAGAAATCCAAAGGATATGCGATTGAATCAATCCAAAAAAAACTTGTACTTTCAAGCTCTGTTGCATGCCCATCATTGCTAAGAGAACACCTGAACAGAAAGCAGATTCCCTCCTTTAGAAGGGCTACGACCTTGCGAGAATTAGTCTGCAATAGATCTCCTTAAAAAAATCAGATCTGCTTTCATTTTATCATATGAGATACCAAATCAGCCTGTGCTAGCATCCTCTTCCCCCTCCTTCCAAAAAACAACCTTAATAACCAAAAGGAGATTGAATAGGAGGAAGAGTCGAAAAAGCTATAAATTAGAACGACATCACCGCCGTGAAGAAGCCAGCTCCAAATGCCTAAATACCTGACGAGAATAGGTAGGCCAAAAGACACACAATGTGCAAAAATCCATTTATTCATATTGCACAAAAAAACAAAAAAAACAAAAAACAAAAAAGAGACAAGAAAAACCAGAAAATGGGGTATTCCTTTCAGTGGCTAGAAGCTCCAAAGGGAACCCTCAAAGAAACTCCTAGCGGCGGAAGCAAGAGATATTAATTCTACCATAAATTCAATTTTTTTCCCATAGAACTAAACAAATAGATTAATTCAAACCCATAAAAAATGCAAATTATTTATTTAAACTTGAAATCTGAATCCTGTTACCATAAATATTTCAATTATATATAATTATTAATTACATTTTTTTTTGCCAAATAATTATTCATTACATATGAAAATCTTCTTATGAATTTATAAATTGAGTGATTTTATAATATGAAAATAGAGTCTTTTTGACTTGAGAAGTTTAAACTTCAAATATGAGCGCATTTCTTTGTTAACCTCTTATTAATTAATTAAATTTTAAAAATTTCCTTGATGCCAATAAGATTGAAAATTAAACTATTTATGTAAATTTGAATTTTAAAATTGAGTAATTTTTTCATGCATGCACAATGCATACTTTGAATTTCTCAATAATATTCGTTAAAAAAAAATTTTCTCAATACTACTTTATAAAGTATAATTAAAATATGAAATTATATAAAAAGGAAGAATTACAAGGACAAAAATTTACTAAGATTAATACAGAGAAATAAAATTTCTAAGATTAATTGGTTACTTTTTTAGCTATTACTTATATTTTAATGCATCACAATGTTTCCTTTTTTAGTTAAGAAGTCCAATAAATTTGGATTACTTATATTTTAAAATAGTTCATTTCCTTCCTTAATTTTAATTTATCCAAATATTTTTTTATTAAATTTTTTATAAATAAAATTCAAACTCAAAATTTCTCCATTGAAGTAAAAAATTTATTGAAATCACACATAATTAGCTAATAAAAGGTTAATAATTTCTATATTCTATAATAATTTAAATATATAATAATTTGCTATATATAATAATATTTTTTAAACTTATGGAATATACATTTTATAAAGAACAAGAAATAGCTATTTCATCTCACGAATCAAACCATTTTTAAAAGGTTTAAGAATAACACATAGGATCTCAACATTTTTTATATGTTATTTTTTAATTAATATCATTGCATTATAATCAGTATTTTAAAAGCCGAACTGGTGATCAAATTGGTCAAATTACTGGTTCATAGTTCAACCGGTCCGATCAGTTGAACTGGTAATATGACCAGTTAAATAAAATTCATTTATTTTTCTTTTTTTTTATAAATTTTTTAAGTAACTTCCATTAATAAAAGTTCAACCAGTTAAAATCGATTAAAGAATGATTAAATCGAAAATTTAATTTTTAATTGAATAGAATCAAACTGGTTCACATTTTTTAATTTAACTAGTCGAACTAACTAATCCGATCTGATTTTTAAAACACTAATTATAACTTTGATCTTGTTTAATTTTCTCATAAAGAAGAAATTCATGCGGCTTTATGATTAGAGAAATATATTAAAGAATAAGAGCAATTTAAATTTTGCATTATAATTAACTTGCACGTGAAATATTAATTAATAGACTGATTTATTATAATCAATTTTTTACTTGAAAATAAGCAAGAAACTATAATTTTGTGGTCCCCAATATTATGGTTTTGGATTTTGGAACCATGATTACCATATTGCATGCTCTCTTGGAAGAATGCTCTTGAGAAAATTTTAATTAAGCTAGAAAAATTTAATTAAGCTTTGTTTTGTAATTTTTTTTATAATAATAATAATAATTCTTAATCTTTATATCAATATAAAAATGAATTATAATTTATAAACAGAAAAAATAACAATTTATTATATTCAATATAAAAATTATAAATTATAAATTATAATTTATTATTTTAAGTGATTTTTATTTAATCAAGATTTTAAAGATTAGATTTTATCAAATAATTTAAAGTAATTAGGTATAAAAAATTTTAATTTTAAATGCTGAATAATATTATTAAATATTAATTGAGTTATTTTAGGCCAACAATTGAGATTATAACTTTTTTTTGAAATAAATAAATTAAAATTTTAAAATTTATTTGGAAACAAATTTTTAATTTTAAATAAATTATAATTAAATAAGTTAAAATAATTATAATTAGTAGTAGGTATTGTTATTGTTCCTAGGAAGTGAAAAGATGAGACATGAAGACACAGAAGACCAATCGGTTACTTTGCTCCCACGTAAAACGTTTTACTCTTTTCTCATATGTCTTGTTGTTGACAAATGCAAGTCATGTGTTGTTTTGTTGGGCTCTATTACCAACATGCTAACATTTCCTAGTTGCTCCGTCGAATTAAATATTAGTAATTGTTTGACTTAAAACCAAACCAAATAAATATAAAATTAAAACAATTCATAGTTGGCTAAAATACATAACATACAAGAAAAAAGGAAAAAATAAATTTAAAAAATTAAAATAATTTCCTACAACAAGTCATGAATTTATCCATTTTTGCAAGAAATTAAAATTACATTCCATGTATAATTAATTGACATACTTCACAAAGATTAAACAGTCAAGTAAAAAATCTATATTTAAGCAGTAAAAAGAAAATGTAATATACAAACGCTAAAACTAAATACAATGGCTTCTCATTTCAATAGTGTATATATATATATATATATATATATATATATATATATATAAATTAGAGCTGAGAATGATTTGGTCCAATTCGAAAATTTAAAAATCTCTAGGATTAGACCGAATTTCGGAGATTTTGATTTATAGAGAACTGAAATCGAAACTAAAATAAAAAATTTTCGTAGTGTATAGTCCCGAAAATTTTGAGATAATACAATTTGAAGATCGAATATTTTGGTTATGATACAATCCAATCCAATATAGTATGTAGATTCAAAAATATAATTTTGAAAAATTCACAAAAATGTATATTCTTTTTTAAATTTCTGCTTTAATAATAACAATAATAATAATAGTAATAATAATGTTTGAATAATTAGCAAAAGATTATAATTAGAAATCAATGAAAATCTACAAGTAAGGAATGGATGAAAATTTACAAGTAAAAAATTAATTAGAAATTTATAAACTATAAAATAAAAAAAGATATCTTAGTATTATTAAAACTTAATCCATATTATATTACTAATTTTTCATCAATACAAATTTAATGAACCTAATATTTAATTAAATTGTATAAATATCAATAATTATATTCAATTGAGATATATACATTTATAATTATGGATTTTTAATTTACCTATTTTTTCTTTTGATATAATCTTGATATAATTTAATAATTAGTATAATGTTATGTATAATCTTATAATTTTTGTGCTATCTATACATTATTCAATTAACATTACTTATATATTATAAATAAAAAATTAAAAAACTTCGGTTATTTCGGTCCAATTCTCAGTTCTGATACACATTAATATCTAGAATTGTACAAAAATATTTCATTCAGTCCAATTCCATTCAAAAAGTCAATTGTTCGGTCCTATTCTAGACATTTTCGATCCAGTTATTTAGTTTAGTTTATAACTTTTAATATCCATACTCACACACACACATGCATATATATGTATATGTGTGTATATATGTGTGTGTGTGTGTATATACGCGCGCACACACACACACATGCATACACACAAAATATATATATATATATATATATATATATGTGAGACCAATGTGATAAATTATAATTTGTTAAATTTATAAGATAATACATTAAAAAAAACATATAGGTCCCATTTGATATATAAATTAATTAATCTCCTTATACATTGAAATTATATATATATATATATATATATATATATATATATATATATATATATATATAATTTCAATGTATAAGGAGATTAATTAATTTATATATCAAATGGGACCTATATATATATTTTTTTATTGTATTATCTTATAAATTTAACGAATTATAATTTATCACATTGGTCTCGAGTTGGGACCATTCAAAAATATTATTTAATCGAAATTATTAATTTATTGAGTATTAATTTATCGAAATTATTGTTAAAAATCAATCACATATTGGTAAATTTTTCAAAAATACATAGATATATAATGATTTGAGTTTAACTATGTATATGTTAGTTTTAATTTTTTAGCAATAATTTATCCGACTCATTAAATCCAATTCATTAGTAAACTTAATCTACATCCATTAAAGTTATCTCTCTTATTTCAATTTGATATACTCAAAATAAATTCCAATTTCAAGCACACTGCTATGCGATATTCGATACCTACAAAGTAGAAAATTAGAGGGTCTAAATGATTTGCCTATAAACCACTATGATGTTTAAGTTAGTAAAATTATAATTTATGGAAAGTATGTGAATTATAGTACTTAGAGAGTTAAAAGTTTAAAGTTACATTCTTATGGAGATTTAAGTGCTATTTATAGTGATATTTTATGATACAGATTCTTATTAGGAGATAATTTACGTGCTATAATATGTTTACTTTACGTGCTATAATATATTACTTATAAATGGATTTTCCATAACTATATTATAATTAGAGAATGATTCATTTTACTGGTGGTCTAATAGGATATAGACTATTTAGACGAGCTCTTGATTTGTATAAGATAATCAATTCAAATAAATATGTAATACAATTCAATTTATATAAGTTATATGGTGTTCTCAAGTATCTTTCATAGTTATTTTAAAATTTAATAATTTTTATTATAAAAGTTGGCACTTGAGTCCAATAATACTTTTGTTAAAGCTTTATCCAAGTTATGAACATGGAATATTGACAATGGAAAATGAAATTACTAATTTGTAATTTATTTTTACTATACATTTCGTTAATAATTGAGAGAATTAGTATAATTGAAAAAAAAAATTGTTCATATTTTTATTAAAAAAGTTTAATTATCATGATCAACACTTGAAATGTAATTTTTAAATATATAGAACTTGAGAATATATCAATAAACTCATTGAAGAATAATTAATGTCGATTGATATATAAATTGGTTCAAATATTAAACCAAACAATTAGGTAATAATAATAATAATAATAATAATAATAATAATATATTTTAGACTGAAATTTGAACAAATAAAAATTAACACTAATTTTTTGCTAGCAGTATTTTACTTCTTTTTTTTTTTTTTTCCATTTTTGACAGTTCTTACTTTCTGTACTTGTTTTATATATTATTCATTAAAAAAAAAAATTCACAACCACTAAATAATCAACACATTTGATTCATTTTGTTAAAAAAATTGACAAAATTTTTGAATTTGCTCAAGTTTTGCCAGTTATAAGATTACATTGTAAATTGATGTATAATTTGGATTTTTTTAGATAATTTTAAATATTTTGTAAATTAGCCAAATTTTTTTAGATAATAATCCTTTTTCTTTTTTTTTTTTCTCATAAACTTATAATCAACCCTTTTTTTGGTATTTGTTTATTAGGATTTTTTTTTGTATTTGATTTGATAAATAAATTATATTTTTAATATTTAATTATTAGTAATTTTTGACACCTTGATTTAAAATATTTTTAGGTTACATGTACATGAAAAAAATAAAATGGAGAATATTTAACTTTCCTTTATAGAAATACTATTAGAATTCAATAGTAATGCTCAAAAAAATCAAATCCAACAAAAAAACTTAGGCTATTAGGTGGCCCTTGATTTATATGTGTTAGATTTTTAACTAGCACGTGACATAATAAACTGAGAGTCAAATAAATTTAGATTAACAAATTTACATGTGTTAGACTCTGCTGATATACAACTGCAGCTGTAACGGAAGAGCAGAAATTGAATTGTAGATATGGCTTTGATACCCATGTGAAAAATTTTAAATCTAACAAAAAAATTTAAACTATTAGGTGGTAAAATCTAAATATTATATTAAGTTTTAATATTCTTTATTATTTTTTTATATGGAATCTTTAACTTAATATTATGAACATACAATACTTGATATACATTTTATTTTTGAGCAAAGAAAAAGAAATAAAATATAAATTTATTGTTCGGACTATATATACATTTATCATTAGGTTATACTTTGGTATGCACTATATATTTTATTCAAACAATACATTTTATTAAAGATTTCCATTTATTTCATGAAAATATTTTCATATTTTTTGGTATATAAAGAACTTAATAAGATTTTTCTCAAAAAATATAAAATCTCAAACAAAACAACTTTGTTATTTTCTTTAATAATTTTTTTCATAATTAACCATAAATAGGAAATTTTGAAGAAAATTAATATATTCCAATGACCTTCAATTATAATTTTTTTTTGATTAATTTTGAATATTTTAACCAACAAAATAATACACAATATATATCAACAAAATAATACACAATATATATATATATATATATATATATATCATTGATAGTAAATGGAGGTTTAATGATGAGAATGGTAATAGGTGCACATCTAAGCAGAGCAGCCAGTAGTAGCAGTCTACCAGAGTTCAAACCATCAAAAGACACATACCACAAAACAGAGTCTCACTGTTTGATATATTATACAAATAAAAATTTAATTTTTTGGTATTTTTTCAATTCTTTCTGAGATGGGTTCAATAAGTGGCCTCTCAAATCAAAAGACCCATAAATGTTCTTGATTCTTTTCTACTAATCCTTCTCCATGTTTTGCCTGCAACAAGTAAAATTCAAAAAGAAATTAAAGGGAAAAACAGAGTAGTTTCAGTTCCAAAACAAGACCATATAAGCACTCTGCGGTCTGTACGATTCTGTTCTATTTTTTACAGTCTCCCCCACCACCGCCACTACCACCACCACTGCTCCATCCATTTCTGCACTCTCCCTCTTATTAGGCTCCTCCACCCACCATCTCTCTCACTGACACTCCGTATCACCCACCTGATTTTCTGTTTCTCTCTCTCTCTGTTTCTGATAAAAGGACTAAAACACTAAACAACACACACACACACACACACAGAAAGTTACAGAGGGAGAAAGAAAGAAAGAAAGAGAGAGTAGCCTTTTTTTTTTTTTTTTTGTATTTTAAATTTATTAGTGTTGTTGGATAAAGATGGTGACTGAAAAAGAGAGTCTTTGATGAACCCAACAAAGAAGAGTTAAAAAAGAAAAGAAAGAACACATTTTTGCCTTTGTTTTTTCTCTGTTTTTCAAAGAGAGAGAAGGAAAAAAGATTGTGTTTTTATGTGTACTAAAAGGAGAAGAGCTTGTCTTTGAGACAGCTAATAGAGAAGAAAGAAAGAAAGAGAGAGGGATATAACATACAACATGTTTTTTCGCTTTGGGTTTCCCAAGAAAACAGAGATAGAAACATAAAACATAGATAGTTGCCTTGTTCACAAATTTGATAATTTTTTTCGCAAAACCATGTTTATATTCAGAATCTTTCACTAGCTAACTAGCTAGCTACTTCCATGGCTTTCAAGATGTTTCTTCTTTTTTTCACCATCTTTCTCTCTTTAGGTAAACTGTGTCCTTCTTATGAGCCTCGCAACCATGAAGGTATGGCTATGGCCTTATATAAACCATTAGCAATTTACATGGTT
This sequence comes from Reutealis trisperma, assembly GCA_947687605.1. Classification (NCBI taxonomy): domain Eukaryota; kingdom Viridiplantae; phylum Streptophyta; class Magnoliopsida; order Malpighiales; family Euphorbiaceae; genus Reutealis; species Reutealis trisperma. The sequence continues at coordinate 85,843 of CANTUT010000410.1, forward strand.
GGCTTTGTATTTGACTACATAATTTGATGGTTTTGAATTCTTTTATTGTTTATTTTTGTGGATTTTCAGTGGAAGCTTTGATAAGTATAAGAGACGCATTGGCTGATCCACATGGTGTGTTAAACAACTGGGATGTTGATTCTGTAGACCCCTGTAGCTGGGCTATGATCACTTGCTCATCTGACAATCTAGTTATTGGCCTGTGGGTTTTTCACTTTTTCCCTCTTTAATTTCTATTGTGTTTTCTTGTTTACTTCTTCTTGTTCTTGGCCTCTTTTATTGCCATAGATTTGGCTTAATAAATTGTAATATCCTTATCTTTGTTCTGCAGAGGAGCTCCAAGTCAATCTCTCTCTGGAACTCTGTCGGGAACCATTGGCAATCTCACTAATCTTCGCCAAGTGTAAGAACTGGGTGCTTATTTATTTTGTTAAAGTTCTTTATAGACCTCTTTCTATTTTCTCCTTGAATTTTATGTTTCTTTATTTTCTGTTTGGTTGCTAAGAAAAAGGGCAACAAATGAAATTCTGGGTCTCAAGTTTTCATTTTGTTTTGGTTTCCAGTATTACATTTGGTTTGAGTTAGACTCGAAAGCTGAAGTGGGGATATCATGATAAAAAAAAAAAACCACTTTTTCTGAAACCAAACAGAGAATAAGTATTTGTACCCTTGATTTTTTACGTAGCTATTTTTATTATAAATTACAATCCCATTTATTATATACTTTTATGTTTGATACTGAGTTCTTTTTCATGTTTCAATGTTTTGATATGTCTGTGAAGGTTGTTGCAGAATAATAACATCTCAGGTGAAATCCCTCCAGAGCTTGGTACAATTCCAAAACTTCAGACCTTGGATCTCTCTAACAATCGGTTCTCTGGTTTGGTACCAGATTCTCTTGGTCAATTACATAGCCTGCAATACCTGTAAGTACTTTGTTATCTTCAGGCTTATCATCTGTTTGGTTGTCAAGAAAGTGGAGGAACAGTAGAAAAAAGAAAAAAAAAATGGCTTGTCTCGTGTTGTTTTTTGTCATTGTTTGCTTTCATAAAGTGGAAAATTAAGTGCAAATTAGATTAGACAAGTAGTGGTTGTAAATTGTAATAGACTTCTTCTGGTCCTAATTAAAAATCCATAAATACCAACAAAATAGTTTTGCTTTTATTACTTTATTATTATTATTATCTATTCATGAGTTTTCTTTTTTGATATGGTTATTTATGTGATTTTATGTACTGTGGTTGATTTTTGTTGTGTAATGAGAGTAGGAGGCTTAACAACAACAGCTTGTCTGGGCCTTTTCCCGGGTCTTTAGCCAGAATCCCACAGCTTGCTTTCTTGTGAGTATTGTTTTTTCCTTTTTTTTTTTTTTCCTCTCTGTCTCTCTCTCTTTCCTCAGTTTTTGTTTGTATTTTATGTTTCAGAGCCTTGAAAATCGAAACAACCTGCATCATTTTAGATCTTTCTGATTTGCAAAACTGTTTTTGTGCAATTTCTGATCAATGGGTTTTAATTTTTGATCATTTCTCTGGTATTTCAGAGACTTGTCTTATAACAATCTAAGTGGACCAGTGCCTAAGTTCCCTGCAAGAACATTTAAGTATGTTTTTTCTCTGCATCAAACTGTCTTTATTTGAACATTATCTAACTGTTCATTGATTTATTTTTAATCTTATTCTGATATTCTATTTCACTGTTGTGAAATGCAGTGTTGTGGGCAATCCATTGATTTGTGGAAGTGGTTCCATTGAAGGTTGCTTTGGATCAGCTAATGCTGGTTCCCATTATTTTTCTCTAAATTCATCATCTGGTAAACCATCTATAGCCTCTCTTTTCTGTTTTTTGAACTATCTTTGTTTGTTGAATAAATTCTTTTTTCTCAAAAATCTAGGCAAACATAAGCCGAAGAAGTTAGCAGCTGCAGTTGGGGTTAGCCTTAGCTTCGTTGTTCTCTTGCTCTTAGCATTTGCACTCCTTTGGCTCAGAAAGAAGCAGAGAAGCAAAACAGTACTTAACATTAATGGTCAGTAATATCACAAACCCCATCCTAGCAAATAAATTTTAACTAAAAGATAGCATGAACTTGTAAAAGTTGAGACCGCCAATGTGACTTCAAATTTGGCTGCAGACAAACAAGATCAAGGACTGCTTAGCCTAGGTAATCTCAGGAGCTTCACCTTCAGAGAGCTTCAACTTGCTACAGATAACTTCAGCTCGAAAAACATACTTGGAGCTGGAGGTTTTGGCAATGTGTACAAGGGAAAGCTTGGAGATGGGACTATGGTTGCAGTGAAGCGGCTAAAGGATGTGTCTGGAAATGCTGGGGAATCACAATTTAGGACAGAACTGGAAATGATCAGCCTAGCAGTTCACCGCAATTTGCTCAAATTAATTGGATATTGTGCCACTCCTAATGAGAGGCTTTTGGTCTATCCTCACATGTCTAATGGTAGTGTGGCCTCCAGGCTTAGAGGTTGGTACTTCTTTACCTTACAGCAATTCCTAATAACGCATCCTGAACATGATAATGTGTCAAGTACTTGTGTTTTTTCTTGAACTGCTGCCAGATAACCATGTAATGGTACTTGAACCATGTTTAATCTTGCTGAGAAGTGAGAGCGAAAATTATATTTATTTAGTTCTAAATCTTCGATCTGCAGGTTTCAAGCATGTCAGTTTTGTTGTTAGTTCCTGGTCATTTACTTTTTCCTTGTGCTCGACTCTTGACTTCTTTTTACATTTCTTTCCCTCGTAGTTGTGTGGTTTATTCCTAAGTTGTTGCTAGTGCCAGTTTTATTTATGTTGAAGATCCTGTAGGTTTCATCTTGTGTTGTGTTTTTCTGACTTAAAACAATGATTAGTCAAATTCCTTCTAACATTGGCTCCAAAAATGGTTGTATTAGTGGACTTCATGTTTAAAAATTTTACTGAATTTCTTGTTCTTAAATGAGCAATTGTTCAAACCTTTTTTACGGCAACAATCATTGATGAATGCTACTTTTCTGTATATTTGATCCATTTTAATGGATTTTTGATATCACGTATTGTTCATAATAGGAAAGCCTGCACTAGATTGGAATACAAGGAAGAGGATAGCAATTGGAGCTGCCAGGGGTCTTCTATATCTACATGAGCAATGTGATCCTAAGATAATTCATAGGGATGTGAAAGCTGCTAATGTGCTCCTTGATGACTTCTGTGAGGCTGTAGTTGGTGATTTTGGCCTAGCAAAGCTTCTTAACCATGCTGATTCCCATGTCACCACTGCTGTCCGCGGCACTGTTGGGCATATTGCACCAGAGTACCTCTCCACTGGCCAATCATCCGAGAAAACTGATGTTTTTGGATTTGGAATTCTCTTGATAGAGCTCATAACTGGGATGAGAGCTCTCGAGTTTGGAAAAACTGTTAATCAAAAAGGGGCAATGCTTGAGTGGGTAAGTCCCACTCTTATCTGCAACAATTAAAACTTTTGCTTTTAATTTCACTAGCAACTGATATATACATAGATTGATTTTTGCTTATTTTTATGGTTCTTAATTCGTGTGTTTCATGCTATCAGAACTCAATAAGAAGATAGCTATTTTGTCTCTAAACACATTCAATAGTTGGTAACAGCAGAAATATATATGCATGAACAGGTGAAGAAGATACAGCAAGAAAAGAAAGTGGAAGAGTTGGTGGACAGAGAACTGAGAAGCAACTATGATGTAATCGAGATCGGAGAGATGCTACAAGTTGCCCTTTTATGCACTCAAAACCTCCCAGCCCATCGTCCCAAAATGTCTGAAGTGGTCCGGATGCTCCAAGGAGATGGCCTTGCTGAGAAATGGGCAGCTTCACATAATCATAACAATCCAACAATGAACCTCTCTTTTACAAAAAGCATAATTCGTCCAATGACTGCTTCCAAAAATGATGAAAATAGTCATGATCGTTCGAGCAATCTGTTAGGCATGGGAATGGATGAAGATGATGATGAGCATTCTTTGGATTCCTATGCAATGGAACTCTCTGGCCCAAGATAGAAAAAAAGAATTTTCTTTTTTTTGTTTTTTAATTGTTATTATCTTTTTCCCTTCCCCTTCTTTGGTTGATTCTTTGCAAGTGCAAATGGAAATTAACTTTGTTGAAGAAAGTATAGGTTTTGTTTGATTATTATGACAATATATATGTAAGTTTCTAGCTTATGCAATTGTAATGTAAATATAAAAATATCCCTTCCCCCATCATTATCTACCTAATAGAAAATAGAGAACAGACATTATCAGATACTCTGTCCTTCAAATGTAAGACTGTGTCCTACAGTAACACAAACAGAGAGATACTGACTGTTTTGACTAGGAGTTTTCACTGTGAGAGATGTTTGAATAATTTTTTACTGCTGGTAAAGAAAAAAAAAAAAAAAAAAAGAAAAAAGAAAGTGTGAAGGTGAGGTAGTTTAAATTTGTGAAAGGATAGGGCAAGTAGGGGAGAGCTGTTATAGGTCATTTTCTTTGGATTCTTTGCAGGGTCACGCGAGCTGTTATAGTTCTTTATTTGCTTCTCTTTCTTGCTTCTTTTATGTCTTTCAATCTTTTCTTTCTTTTACTCACTTTTTTTAATTATTTCGTATCTTTTCTCCCTCAGAGAATCAGATTTCTTTCATTTTTTCTTTGACTCTTTGTTATGTATTATGAACATTATACTTTTGTCTTACAGGAAATTTGTCAGCTTGGTTTGATCTTTGTAAAATTGGCAGATGCTAGAAATTAGAAATTAGTAGATATGAATGAGTACTTTTTTTTTTTTTTTTTTTCAAAATGGATATTTTTATGAATCTTTTAGTAAGTTATAATGAAATATAATATAATATAATTAAATATATTTTTAATATAAATTTATATTAAAAATATATTTAATTATATTATATGTCATTAAAATTTACAAAATAATATTTTAATATATTAACTATTGTTTTATCTGATCATGATTATTGATTTTTTTTATTGAAAATTGTACATTTATATATTTCACAAAATCTATTTAGATGCCCTGATTTTATAATAATAAAAAAAGTGCCATTGAGACTTTTGTGATTTATTAAAAAATGATTTTAATCAATAAAGGTATAGCTATCAGTACGGTAGAATTAAGTTATTGCATAATAATCCATAATATTTGTTAGAATAGTAATTCAATCATTTTTTTTTTTGGGGAAAAATAGTATTATTGATCTAAAAGAGAAAGATATACAACACAAAAACCAATAGAGCTGCACAATAAACGCAGCACCAAATAACACTAAAACCAACTAACACAACATTTAAAATCAAAAAATAAAGAATGAAAGAATAATCCACCCCACCTCCTTGATCCAAAACAAACAAAGAACTAACAACAAAATAGGATAAAAAAACCAATCCCACTCAACGAGACAGTTCAGTGTCCATCAGTTCAACCTTGAATAATACTTATCCCATCCCAATGAAACTCAAATTTGGAACAAATAGGCATTCTAATTCTGCCAAGCACTCTATCTTTACTCTTAACAACAGTAAAAATAATGGCATTCTTTTCTTGCGATATGAAATACACAGCTGTAGCAAAGGCAAGTTTCCTCACCTTAGCTAATTTTGATTTTCCTTTAGTTTTCTTAGTGAACTAGCTAACTTCATGTCTCCAAGTAAGAGCACCTCTACTAAAGCCAAACCATCTCAATACATTAGACCAAATACCCTGAACAAATGGACACGGAAAGAACAGATGTTCAAAAGTCTTAGTATCAGCATTACACATAGCACATCCATCCTATAACCCTCTCCCCAATTTCAATATTCTACTCCTCACAGGAAGCCTATTTTTCATAGCTAACCACAAAATGAAGCTGTATCTAGGAACATGCCCGCTTCCCTATACCAAATGCCACCAATTCACTTTATTTGCCTTCATCTTAATTGCCTCCCAAGTAGAATTAATAGTATACCTACCAGTTTTAGACAGTCCAACTAATAGAATCAAGAGTAACTTCCTGTGGAACGGTATTGCAGTCCTGAACCATATTCCAAGCTGCCTCTATGACTTCATTGCAAGGATCAGATAACTTCCAATGCCCTCTTCTCCATACATGTACCACTAAAGATCTAAACTCAATATCAGTATCTGAAATAGAGATATTAGGAAACAGATCTATCAAAGCCCTACCATCTACCAATGAATCACACTAGAAACTTTGTATTTCTATCATCCCCAATTATATACTTAAAAAGTTTTTGAAGCAAGTCCTCAATTTAATCAAGTTGTTCCAGCTCCAACTTGCGTCATGGGGTTTGACAATTCCCCAAAAGCTAATTGTTTTTTTTTTTCCCTCTATTTTTTGAAATCGTGTATTTTCTGAAATTTTTGCGATATCAAATACAAATACAACCACCAACAATAGGGTGGTCACATGTTTATGGTGAAATATATATATCTATCAACAAAAGTTTAATGGAATATAAACTTTTAACATTTACTTCAGATATATTCATTCTTACATTAAATAAACTTATTTATTATTATTAAAAAATATAATTCAATAATTAATCTATTGATATCATTGTATTAAAAAATATAACACACTCGCAATGTTTAACATAACTTCTGCTAAAGCACCAGTTTTATCACTTCCTTTGTTTTCTTTTATTTGGTATGTTATATTTGCTCCTTTGATTGCCCATCTTTGGCGTGCTAACTCCACCATTTAATACCCAAACACAACAAAAACCAATCAATTATCTATCAAATTTTTACTCTATTAGAAAAACCCCATATCAGAAATTTAACTTTTATTTTAATTATAGCCACCAAGATTCATTAATTGCTATAGAACATGTCAAAAAGCTATAACATAATTAATTGCACACATGGGAGCTAAATGTATCAACAAACAAAGAAAATGTCAAAGTAAACATACTGAATTTGTGCTCCATCATCTACACGAATTCATGTAACATTTCCATCTCAATTCACTCTTTCATATTCAAAAATAAAAAAAAATAAAACAAGAACCATAGTAGCTAATAGACACCTCTAAGAGTCTGCTACACTCGATACTAACTAAAATATTTAGAGATTTTAAATTCTCATGTGTTAGTCTATAAGATTCGTAGAATACTACAAACATTCAAGCAAAAGAAGATTCCAGTTACTAACCATGAAGCAGAAGAAATGAGATAGACCTTGTTAGTTTGACAATTAATTTGGGTTAGCTTAGGACGATGTTGTATGTACCACTTGCTGTCAAGAGGTGTGCATGTGCCCATACGTCTGTAATTGATATCTGAAGAGCAAACCTCTCCAGCATTGGCAATTGTCTTGTATGAATGTTCTTCAAGTACTATCCAAAATAGAACATGATTCAAATATATATTAGAAAAGACTGCAATTCTATATTACTTATTAAGCATTTCATCAAAACCAAAAACATAAATTGGGACAATCAAACACATTTTCATTTGAAACAATATATTATAACTTTTTTAGAGGGAAAAAAAATGATTATACGTTGAACAAGCTAAAACTAATAGTACTAAGAGATCGGCTGTAACACCTCGGAGAAGGATACAAATAGGATAAGCATGGGAATCTCGACACAACGTCCAACCTGATACAAAATTCATAAAGCATGGTGAGAAGAAAATGAAGAGCTCAAAATAATGGCATTGGAAGCAGTTGCTAATATAACAGGGATGCTCTATCAAACAAGCCAAAACCCACTAATGAAATGGCTGGAACCATTCCAAGTGGACTAAAAAAAACATGAAAGGGCATAAGTTTACAAATTAACTCAATAACAAACTATTAAAAAAATTAATTTGTTTGTTTATGTGACTGAAATTCACTAGAGACATAGCAGTAGCAGTGTTTGGAACAAATGGCCTACAACTAACGGTACCCCAAAACTATTTGCATGCTTGATGATACTATTAAGAGCACCTTGGACTACTCTCATGGTATTAAGAAATCTCTACAACATGCATACATATAATAAATCCATTTTAATACTTTTTCCAATAAAGATTAACAAATTAATCATATAATATTCCCCCAATATCCTGGAACTGGATTATTATAGTCTATATATGTTAATCTAACAGTGTGAGTACTAAAAGAAGATACTGAAAATCCCTAAACAACTAATAAGAAAACCCTAGTTAACTAAAAACAGAATTAATTCAAATAATGAAAAGAGAAAACGAATAATAAAGATGAATTTAAGAGAGATTAAGGGTTTACGAGCAATAGGATTTAGAGAAGATAATAATCCTTTGAGAGTTGATGACGTCTTGTACAAAGGCAGAAGCTCAATTAGAAGCTTTGGCTGCACTACCCAAGAAAGATTAGATGCTGCTCCAATTGAGAGCTTGTAGACCTGTCACAAAATTACAAAATAAATATGATATACAGACACCCAAAATAAAAGAAGAACGGCGGCATGGCGGCAAGCGGAATGCTTTAAGGCTGGCAGCAGTGAGGCAAAGAATAGGAGAAGAAGCCAGCAAAACAGACCAATTGAGAGATTAAAGGAAAAAATTCAGAAAAAAACCTGGAAATTGCAAAGAACTCACGGCCAATGTATGTGAAATCCAACCAACCCACTGCCGGATAAAACCAAATCGAAAACCCACCACCACCAGATCATTCAACCGTTGGGAATTGCAGCGGTAGCGGCGAAAACAAAAACAGAAAAATAAAGAACCTCAAATCTCATTGCAAACTATCGAATACAAAGAGAGTGATTTAGAGTTAATTGAGGGAGAAGGAGGTTTAGCTAATTAGAAGAAGAAGTGAATTTCCTTGCAGTTTTTTTCTATGAAAAGGTACCGCAAGTTTTTAGTGAAAGAAATTAACGCATAGCTTATTACCAGTTTAATAGGTAACCGGTGATCGAAAACTCAAGTAACTTTTAGATTTTTTCAAGTCACAATGCTGTGTTGTATACTTTCGCATTACAATCGAATCCCTAATTTTGTTTCAATCCAACAATCTTGAAGAAGACGATGAAGATGGTAGTGGCGCGGGGAAGCATTTTCATGGATAGCTTTCAGTTTCACCTTTTCAACAGCAAATGAAAAAGGTTTTGATTCAATCCCAATTTTTTTATTCTTCTTCTACTTTCAATATCACTCGATTCAGTGCTAATGATGATGCCTTAGCTTCATTTAATAAGTTGGTTCATATGAATCCCCTCCCTTCCATTATAAAAAATTTAACGAATTATTATCTGCAACTATGAGAATGAACCATTATGAGACTATTTTTTCATTCTTTAAACATATATAATTGTTTGGAATCCCAATGGATATTTATACTCTTTAACATCTTGATCAATTGCTTTTGCCGCCTACATTGCGTGGATTTTGGGTTCTCAATTTTGGGCAAAATTCTCAAACTTGGATTTCAGCCTGACATTGTAACAGTTGGTAGCTTAAAATTGTTCAAGCCGCGGAATTCTTTGATGAGATCTTGGCTAGAGGATATCAACCTAATGTCTATGCTTATCGTATCATAGTACATGGACCGTGTAAAATTGGGAAGACAAATGGGGTTTTTGGGTTGCCAAGGATAATGGTTGACAAAGGTTGTGAGCCAAATGTGGTGGTATATAGCGCAATCATTAATGCCCTTTGCAAGGATTATCTAGTTACTGAGGCGTTAGACCTTTTTTCTCAATGAGGAGAAAAGGCTTTTTGCCTAATTTTGTCACATACAGCTCTTTAATTCATGGTCCTTGTAATTCTCCCCAATTGAAGCAAGTTCCAATGTTGTTTGAAGACATGTTGCACTCAAATATCGCACCAAATACTTTCACCTTCATTATCTTGGTTGATGCACTTTCTAAGGATGGAATGATCTCAAAGGCTCAAGAAATAGTCAAAATCATGTCTCAAAAGAGTGTAGAGCCTAATGTTTGCACATACAATTCGTTGATGAATGGATATTGCATGCAAAGCCAAATGGATGAAGCTAGAAAAGTATTAGATTTAACGGTAACCAATGGTACCATACCTAATATTGTCATCTACAACATCTTGATTGATGGATACGTGTATGAGCAAAAGGATAGATGAGGCAAAGCAGCTTTATGATGAGATCCTTAAAAAAGGTATGATTCCTAGCTCCATCACTTATTGTACTCTTATAAAGGGCTTATGTCAAGCTTGGGGGGTTAAGATTGTGTAAGAGCTTTTAAAGAACATGTATTCTCACGGCCTCCTACCTGATATAATAACTTATTCAATTTTGCTTGATGGCTTTTGCAAACGTGGGTGTCTTGATCAGGCACTCACACTATTTAAATCAATGCAAATAGTAAATTCAAGCCTGATTACGTGACCTATAGTATCCTGATCAATGCCATGTTCAAAGCTGGAAAGCTTAAAGGTGCAATGGTTTTATTTTCTAGGCTTTTATTAAAAGGGTTCAGCTAACGTTCCAACTTATAATATACTTATCAGTGGACTTTGCAAAGAAGCATTACTGGAAGAAGCATCCAAGGTCTTAAGAAAAATGGAGGCGGATGGCTGCTTACCAAATGGATTCACATATAATGTGATCGTGTGAGGGTTTCTCAGCATAAGGATGCATCGAGGGCAAGACTACTTATCGATGACATGCGAAACAGGGGATTTTGCGTGGATGATGCCACCACAGACCTGGTAATGGAGCTATTATATAGTAATGATATTAATCAAAAGAAGCTACTCGGATTTTGTGAAGATTATCAAGAAAAAGCTAATGGGATTTTTGTGAAGGTTATGAAACTGTATTGTAATTTTCATATTAAACATTACTTTAAAAGATGTGAGGAATTGCAAGTAGTTTCTATCATGTCTGAGTTATTTTCACTTTGATTTGCTTTAACTTTAGGAAAATGCAACCAGCTACATGCTTTTGCTTGATATTGTTACCAATTATGGAATGTCAATCACCTCATTTGTAGGTTTTTACATGCATATTAGTAGAGCTATCTAAGTAAATCATATGCAGTATTAGGTACCTTAACTTATCTGTTCTCCTTGTAAGTGATTGAACTCCTTTGAATTTTCATCATCTTTAGCAACTTTGTAGGAGCGTTTTTTTTTTCCTTACATGTTTTAAGTAATATATGCACTGTAATATATAAATTGTGTGTGCAGTATCCTCACTCTCAATCATTGTGCACTTGTGAATAAGAGTTTGTGAAGCGAGTAGGCTGGTGCATGTGTGCATACATATATGTTCATTTTTGAGAATTTGCATTAAGTTAATTGTTTGCTTAACCATCGATTAACATTCCATGTTTGGTGATTGCAATTGATGAAAATGGAACTCAGGTGTGGAATATCTTAGCAAGGATCTGCCATGAAGGATGCAGATGTAGTCTTGAAGCATGTGTTAGTAGGATATGTATATATAACAATGTAGATCGTTCACCTAATGGGTAACGGAATTGACCAATTTATTTGAAATGTAAGGGGAAGGAAAGTTAAGGGACATTGGGACTAAGAGAATTGACCAATTTATTTTATGGAGATTTATTGGATAGTGTGTTAGAATACTCAAGTGTAAGGATGTCTCCTCTGGCTAGTGAAGCAATAGTTTTAAAGGAGGGTATGTTTATGGTAATTAAGATGGGAGCCAAAAATTATTTTTGAACTGGATTTGGAGCAACTGGTTCAGTTGTGAAAAACCAATCATGAAAATTTCATTATTATTATATCTCATTTAAAAAAAAAACGATTTTATCCAATTTAAAAATTTCATTATTATTATACCTAAAAAATCAAAATTAAAAAAATATTTTATTCTTATGTAAATAAAAAATAATTTTTTCATTTTTTTTTCTCTTTCTATTTTATGGAATTGTCTATTTTCTTTAAAGATTTGCAATATCAAATAAAAATGTATCTATTAACGATAGGCGGTCATATGTTTACAGTGAAATATGCATCTTTCAACAAAAGTTTAATGGAATATAAATTAATACTTATTTCATATATATATATATATATTCATTCTTACCATTAAATAAAAGTGTTTATTATTACTAAAAATATAATTCAATAATTAATCTCTTGATATAATTGGAACTATTTGGTTTAGAAATAACAAATTTGTTCTCATTTAAAATTACATATATAACACAAATGATATCTCTATCTCTACTTATGATTGAATTTTGATATAAGGTAAACTTCCGTACCATTCAATTTATTCAAGTTCAATAGGTTTTCTCATACATATAAAAGAGTTATGTTGTAAATTAAGCACATTTAAGATTTTAATTAGATTTTGACTAATATATAATAAAGTGCTCCAAAAATAGAATCCAAAAAAGGTATAATTGAAATAAAATTATCTATTGGAGGTACAATTGAAATAAAATTATCTATTTTCCAAAAAATTATCCAATCGACATTTTATCATGCCCATCTAATTCCATTTATCTAGTTTTGTATAAATATATATCAAAATATAAGAAGCATAAAAAAGCCCTAATGACTAATACAAATGCGATCTTGATACCTCTTGCAAAATATTAGTGAAAATTTTCATTATTATAATGGATGAAAATATTTAAATTTGAAACTCTTCGCCTTTTATACTTTAAAGAGTGAAGAGACCAACAACACGCTTGAATTGATTTACAACTTAATTGGCATGTTAATTCACCAAATATGAGCATAAGGCCTTTACTCATTTATGTATTATACTTGTGTTTGGCACGAGATAAGGTCAGATAAAATTTCCTTATCTTGTGTTTGATGCACTTTGCGATAAGACAAATTTATCATAACAGAACTTTTTATCCTTAGTAATGATTTTAACCTTCAATTATGTTTTTTATCTTATCCAAACTATTCATTAGTATAAAAAAAATATTTCAATCCCATTTAATCTTGTTTTATCTAATGTCATTTGTCTAATCATACACACACACTACAAATGGGATCTTAATAACTCTTACTAAATATAAGCGAAAATTTTCATTATAATAGCAGATGAAAATATTTAAATTTAAAACTTTTCTTTTTTTATATTCTTAAAGAGCGAGGAGATCAACTATATTATGCTTGATTTGTTATCTAATTAACATGTTGATTAATGCAATACAAAATGTAATTCACATAAAGCTTTTTCTTAGCGACATCTCCAGACTGCTTGCAGGGCTGGTTGGCTCCTGAGGCTGCCTCAAGCCCTATAAAAAAAGGGGAATCCCACTCCTTAATACACACACACACACACACACACACACATATATATATATAAAAGAGCTCATTGCCAACTAGGTCCTCCAACTTGAGGACAATTAAGGCCAAAAAAAAAAAAAAACTTTAGGCTACGTTTGTTTGAGTGGATGAAAAAGTAGAAGAATGTGAATTTTTAATGTAATACAAAATGTAATTCACATAAAGCTTTTATTTAGCGACGTCTCCAGACTGCTTGTAGGGTCGGTTGGCCCCTGAGGCTATCTTAAGCATCATAAAAAAGAGGAATCCCACTCCTTAATATATAGGTAATGTTGTTTGAGTGGATGGAAAAGCAGAAGGATATGAATTTTGTAAAAAATATTATCTAAATACATTTCTTTCCTATTTTGTATCTATGTAATATTATTTATAAAATTTACATCTCTTTACTTTTTCATCATTTCAAACAAACATAACTTTAAGTGTGTGTGGTGCAAGCTCCATTGATAACTCTATATTTTTAGAGTTATTTTATTTGTTTAAACTTAAATTTTAGTTTAGTTTTCGAGAATGCAATAATATTATTACTTATTTTTAGAAATAAATAGTTTTACAATTTATAAATAAATTATAACATATTTTAAGTATTTTTATTTTATTTTTGCAGATCAAAATGATGTCACGATGATGCAATAAAATAAATGATGCAGGCGGTGATGTCATAAAAATAATGATGCAAGCAATGATTCAAGTTTTCAATCCATGAGAAATAAATTCAATGGTTGGTGGCCAAAATTCAATGGTTAGTGGCCAACCTAACTATTGTTGAATTTTTGATATAAAAATTCAATGGTTGGTGGCCAACCTAACCATCAATGTTGAATTTTTGATGTAAGAATTTTAATGGAACTTAAATTCTTCTACCAAGCATGCCTATAAATACCATACTTGGCAAAGGAAAATAGCATCAAAGAAAATCCATAAAAAAATATGTAGAGAGATTTTCATGTGTTTTCTTAGAGTAGATTAGTTTTATTTTTTATTTTGATCAAGAGGAGGAGTTTTTGAAAACTTGAGTTCATCAAAGATTGTATCCCAAAACAAGTTCTCTCTAAACTCTATTCTTGAATTTAATTATAAGTTATTATTATGTTTATTATTTTTATTGTTAATTTAATTGTTTCTTCTTTTTTAATTATGAATAGCTAAATTTATTTTTCTAGGATTTAGATGTAATCTTTTGATTTGCATATGATTATTTATATTTAATTGATTAGGTTGATTGTTGGAATTAATCTTTTATCTTAAAATTTAATGCTTGTAATTAACTGGCTATTAATTGCATGATTTAAGATATTGTGTGAAGTAGCGAGAGTGGAAGCACAATATTAGTTCATTAGGATAATTGACCTAGAGAATGTATTGCTTAGAGATAAGAATACTCTTTTGTGATTTTTAAAAGGATTTTCATAAAACTTAATGGGTTTGTGTTAATTGCTTATGATCACAAGAGTAGACGTAAGGTTAATATAAACACACATGTTGTATCTTGAGAGAGAACATCATATAATTTAGGGAAATCTAATCATTAATTCCAGCAAAAATAATCCATCTAAAGATTATAAAGAAATCATATGTGATCAATTGATAAATTCTAAATCTTAGACTTTTAATCTTATTTTTATATTTATCATCATTTATTTACTTGAATTTCACTTTAGCTTAAAACATAAAATCTCATAATTAATTTTCTAAATAATAGAGTAATCTTAAAATTGGTACTTGACAAACCCTTCATCGTGGGAATGATACTCACTCATCATTTGATTACTTGTAAACGATCTATGCACTTGCAGAAATCGCGCAACAAGTTTTTAGCGCCGTTGCCGGGGAAGACATTTTTTGACAATATCAATAGATTGATATACTCTATTACTTTAGATTTTATTTTTCTTTTCTATTTTTTTATTATTTTGCAGGAATTTAAAAAAAAAAAAAAGGATAGCTTTCCACAACTTGTAATAGCGCGATAGAGGAGTTATGCTAAATAGAGCAGCAAGCATGTGTGGTGAGGATAGTTTTGGTAAGTTAAATGCTAAAATCGATGCATTGGTTAACTTAATTGATAAACTTGATGCTAATACTTTATTTAATTTATGTTTGAGTTGTAATCTGTGTGGAGGTAATCACTTGAATTATGAGTGTCAATATGCAGAGCAGGTACAATTTTTCCCAAATTATAACAGGTATGAGAATTATCCATATTCCAACATAGACAACTCAGGATGGAGTGATTATTCAAGCTTTTCATAGGAAAACCAATGCGATCAAGGTAACAATTCATGGTATCCTTATCAATATGATTTTCAAGATCATGCACCATTTGAGGAGCATAGACCATCTTATGAAGCAGCATTGGAAAGATTCATAAATGCTACTCATGAACGATGTGAAAGATTGGAAGATAGGATGAGTCAATGGACTAACCACAATACAAATTTTGATGTACAAATGAAACAATTTGCTAGTCCATTAGATACTCAAGGCCATGGTAACCTGACAAGCCAAATTGAAGAACATTCTAGAGAGCAATGCTTGGCAATTTCTTTGAGTAATGATGTAGAAGAGATGATTAATCAACCAGATACTTCAAGCAAGTAAGATAAAAAGGAAGAGGTTGAGCCCAATTTGCCTAAAAATTTCAAATATCCTTCTCTCATGGATGATATCTACGGAGTGGTTGCAATTGATAGGGAAATTGAAGAGGTATTTAAAAAAGAGAACTCAAAGGAAACTTTTTCAGTTTGTTTGGTGAAAACAACACCAAATATGCCAAACCATACAGAATATCAATTTGATGACTTGGAAGAAAATAAGAAGCATTCACCACCATCAACTGAGCACTCACCTACTCTTGATTCAACTCCACTACCTTCCTATCTCAATTTCTTAAGAAAATTTAGAGCAAGAAAAAGAGCTCGTTGGAAAGTTTTTAAAAATTATGAGCCTAATTATAAAATATTAAATAATTTCTGTCTTAATTTTTTTTCATGCAGACTCAAATCAAGCTGGTTTGACTCATTAAAATTGGCAAAAGTCTATATTTCCACAATTATCGAGATGATATACTTTGTGTATTATCCTCCATGATGAAGATCTAGCTATAGTCAAGCTAAAGACTATAAATAAAGCGCTTTTGGGAGGCAACCCAAATTTCTAACTTGTTTACTTCTTTTTAATTTCTTTTGTTCCTTTGTTTGTTTCACTTTATTTTAATTTTGCTTTAGTGTTGTTTGTGAGTTATTAAATAGCTTATTAAGAGGAAACCCAAGTTTTCTCTTTATTAGGTTTCTTTTATTTCTGTTTAGTTGTTTCATTGTAAATTTTTCCTTTCATTTTCTTAACAAAGTTAATTAGACATGGAAGCATCTCTTGCAGCACTAAAAAATAGATTTCCAACTCTTCCCTAAGATGTGCTCAGGAAAATTGATGAATGCAGACTGGAAAGAATGAAGGCATTTAGGCGTCTGAATCTTCCTGAGGATATTCGCTGGATCATAGAAGCCAAAGTACGATTAGCATGTGAGATTGATGACTCATTTATTAAATGTTTGCCAGGTACAGGGAGAAATTCTTACTCAAAGAAGAGGAGAGCTAAGAGAATGGGAGTCTGTTACAAGTGTGCAAGATGGAATTGCAACACACACTGTAGAAACATTGAATTTGAATCTATAAATCAAGAAGATAAAATTAAATTCATAAAGGATGGACTGAGTAAGGAGTCTTTGGATAATATCTTACAGACTCTTAAGATGCATCCTTGTGGACAAGTTCAACGCACTCTTTTAGTTTATGGAAACTATTCAAGGAAGAGAAGTAGCGTTACAGTCTAGGAAATCTGACGATAAAAGACCCTGTTTGCCAGTTAATAAGAAAATTGGATGGGAAGCCCATCCTCGACTCATAGAAGACGTGTAAGCCGTTACTGGACGTAAAACCAGAGGAAGATGTGAGCCAAAATCACAACTGTTTATAATAAGGTGTATCACTAACTTTTTTATTTTTCAATGCATTATTTTTTCTACATTTTGCAGTACTTTTTGACTTTTTAGCACTTAAATTTTATTTTCCTGCAGACTTTTCTACTGTCGATAACATTTTAGTCTTTTAATGTCTACTTTTAGCTTTTCAATATTTTCTTTTTGACTCTTGTACTCACCCTGTAGATTTTTCTACTGTCGATAACTTTTTAGTCTTTTAATATTTGCTTTTAGTTTTTCAAAGTTTTCTTTTTGACATTTGTACACACAACATTGACTATTTTTATTTTTATTATCATTTTTTTTATACTTTTTTCTGTCAACAATTATTTTATACTATTAAACTGTTCTTTTACTCTTCTAGTTTCTTTATATGCACATTCATTATTGTCAATATGCACACAACCCTTTCGAGAGATCTGTGAGAGAAAATGGCAGAATCCTCAACACGCAAATTCAAAACTACTTGTGTCTTTTGTAGTCTAAACTCTGGCAAGAAAAGAGAGTACTTGATAGCAGCTAATGAACTTGGTAGGATTTTAGCTGAACGAAAAAGTGATTTGGTGTTTGAGGGAGGTAGTTTAGGGTTAAGGGGCTGTGTCGCAAGTTTTACATATATTAGAGGTAGTAAAGTCTTAGGAATAGTTCTAAAGGCTTTGGCTTGAAATAAATGTATTACTGGTGGAACTATAGGTAATGAGTTACAGGTCAATAGCATGTACGAACGAATGGCTTACATGAATCTCAATGCTGATGCTTTTATCGCATTATCTGGTGGTTTAGAAACACTTGAAGATATTTTCACCATTGCATCTTGGACACAATTAACTGTTCTTCAGAAGCCATTGGGATTACTTAATGTTGATGGTTTTTATAATGGTTTGTTATCTTTTCTTGATCATGCTGTGGAACAGGGTTTTATGACACCAGCGAGTCGACGCATCTTAGTCTCTGCTTCAACTATTGATCAATTGATTGATCAACTGCAAAATTTTAAATCCGAACCTGATCCATTTATGGCACAGGTAGTTTGGCACCCCAGGGCCAGTAGCAGTAAAAAGCAAGGACTAGATCTGAATCTCCGGTTATAACTTCCCTAACTCTTGTAGTTTTTTTTATCGCATTTTTTTTTATTTTGTGTGTGTGTTTTTTTTGTTGCACCTGATCAATCGAAGTTTTAGGTTTGATTCACTAAATGTAAGATGGCTGAGTAAAGAGTTACTTTTGTACTCTTGATACGCATCCTAAATTTATGTGATTTTCCTTTTCAAAAAAAAAAAAAAAAACTAACTAACTAACTCAAGAGTTATTTATACAAGATGGCTGAGTAAAGAGTACTTTTTGTGCTCTTGATATACATCTGTATTTTTTTTTCTTCTTCTTTCTTTTTTTTAGTTTCCAAAATAAAAAATTAAAAAAAATAAAAATAACAAAAATAAAAAAAATTGATATTTTCTTTTTGTGTGATTAATTTCTCATGCTTGCTTTTAGTGTTGTTTCAAGATGTTTTATAAGAAGCAAGGAAGTGAAATGTATATCCTACTTATAATTTGGGATCCACTTTTCTACAAGAGGGAGTATTTTCTTTCTTTTGGTTTGTTTCTTTGACATTGAGGACAATGTCCATTGCAAGTTTGGGGGAGATTTAGTTTATTTTTTTGTTTTTAGTAATTTCTTTTGTGTTTTGATGAATAAATTTAAAATTTTTTACTCTTTTATTGATAAAATATGCTTGTGTTAAATAATTTTATGAAAGGCCAATGATAGATTATAATTTATTAAAGTATTTCAGGTTGAGCAACTATTTTGAGTAAGAAATTAACTTTTATTAAGATTATGTTTTGTTTTGCTTTGCATTATATTGATTGCGTTGAATTTGTGTATGCTTACTTAGAGAGGGCTTCTACATATTTTTTAACTTCATTTGCCTCACCTATTTTAGAACATGTTTTTGCAAACTTTTGAGGCAAAATTTTGAATTCATTTTGAAAGAGAGATGATTTAGGCATTGTTTGTTTAGTCTATTACTTGTATCTACTCTTATTTTAATTTTTTTCCTAGTTTACCCCTTTGTGCCTTGATAATTTTAGCTTTCTTTTCTTTGTTAATTAACCTTAATTGTTATCCTTTACCCTATTTGTGAGATAATTTTGTCAAGTTTACATTTTAATGAAAAAAAGAGAATTATTAAAGTTTTAAAAGAAAATAAGGATCTCTAATAACTGAAAGTATTATTCATTGTAAAAGACTACCTTCTGCTTAAAATAAGTTTGGGGGAAAGTAAGAAAATTGAATAAATAAAAGTTAGTAATTCTTGCTTGTCTTTAGAATAATGTTGTTGGCAAAAAGAAGAAGAAGAAGAAGAAGAAGAGGTGGGCTTAAAAGAAGAAAACATTGAAAAAGAATAGTGCTTAAGATGAAAATGATCCTTCATTAATATAATTCCTTTATTTGAGTTATTGATTTTGTAAACTTGGCATAATTATTTTACTTTTGTTCATTTACCCTATTTTTTGTTTAGCCAAAAATACCTTGTGTTAGCCCCATTACAACCCTAGTCAAGACCTATTGATCTCTCTTGATTTGTGAATTCCATTAGTGGAGATTGTTTGCTTTAATATGCTTATGAGATTTGTACATTTATTTTATATCATTTGATAGAGACATTTAAAGATATTAGTATGTATATGCCTATCTGAAGTGCAACAATTTCTTTGCAGTTAATTTAATGCATAGTTATTCAAGGCATGATTAAGATGAGGATTATTTTGAACCTGAGATAGAAGCTTGACTTGCAATACTATTGATATATGGTTTGTAAATATTAATTTCTTGAGACCTTTAAAAAAAAAATCAACATAAGCATGAGGGGATTAAATTTCTTTTTTGTGGTACTTGATTATTCTCTGAAATAAATAGTTGAAAATTTAGAGTTTTATAGGTGTTTGTGTATCACCACTAGAAGCCCTCACGAGATTATAACTCGTCCTCTATGGGACACCTAGGGATTTAAAGGCTTGTTGCATACGCTAAATGCAATCGTAATTTCCTACAAAAGTGGATTAGTTTAGGTTTTGAATTTTCTTTTGCTTGAGGACAAGCAAAAACTTAAGTTTGAGGGTGTGATAACTCTATATTTTTAGAGTTATTTTATTTGTTTAAACTTAAATTTTAGCTCAGTTTTCGAGAATGCAATAATATTATTACTTATTTTTAGAAATAAATAGTTTTACAATTTATAAATAAATTATAACATATTTTAAGTATTTTTATTTTATTTTTACAGATCAAAATGATGTCACGATGATGCAATAAAATAAATGATGCAGGCAGTGATGTCATAAAAATAATGATGCAAGCAATGATTCAAGTTTTCAATCCATGTGAAATAAATTCAATGGGTGGTGGCCAAAATTCAATGGTTAGCGGCTGATCAGGCTTGATCAATATATAAAGGAATGGGCTGGATCTTCTCTTCCTAGGCCTGAGCCTAATACCTGCGAAGGAGAAGAAAAAGGATCAAGGAGGAGCCGGGCCCTTTGCCTGGCTAGAACTCTCCGACGATCAAGTCAGTCCTCTCTTCAGAGTATTTTGGTGATAGAAAGGGGGGTGAGAGAGTGCAGAGTTTCAACTACCTGTGTTTAGGCTTTCCTTTCCCTTTTGTATGATTTCTAGGTTAGGTACGTCTGACACCTTTCTTTTGAGAAAGAAAGTCCCCTGTCATTCGACCATGCTGGTTGGTGAGAGTTGGTAGCAGGCGCATGTCCCCTGTCCCGTCCCTAGGGATGTCTGGTAAAGGGGGTGTCAGGGCATGTTGCGGATTGTCTAAAGACTGGTCCTCCTGTTGGATGACTGGACATGTCTTCAGAGGGCTTCGGCCATTACTTGTTCAGCAAGTCACTCGGTGGACGAAGGAGGGGAGTGGCAACTAGTCCGAAAGTCTTTGGACTTAGGTCGTTCGAGGGTCCGGCCAATGGGCATTTTTTCCTTTTCTTATAGCCTCTGGAGGCCTCATAATGGGCCTTGACTACAGGAGGGCCCAAACCTCTCTTGAGAGTCACTTTTATCCTTCATCAGGGGCCCCCCTGTTTTATTAAGGAGAGGGCGGAGGGTCTAGCCTTAGTAAAACAGTTTCGCATCCTTGTATCCTTATCTTCTGGGGTCTTTTGATTGAAGAGAACTACCTCCGCTTTGGATGGCGAAGGGGTCCTTTCATTTTCTTGTCTGTGGTGAGTAGCTCTTAGGAGAGGCTTTCGTTTCGCTGGGAGGCTTCGTCCAATCTAGGCATTTACTTCGTCTTTCCGAAGGGTAGCCTTGGTTTGACCGAAGGGATTGGAGGGGCTAGGAACTGTCTGCATTCTAGACAGCCTTCGTAGGGTATATGGAAGGTCACACAGTCATTCAATGCATGCACGACTGACAAGAGTAAGCATTGAATGCCAGAACGCGCATTGAATGCACGTCTCCTCGTTCTTTCTAGTCTTCCACATGTCACAGCAGACGATTAAGTTTTCCATGGATTTTGAATTTTGAACGTCCATTTAATGCCCCCACTTATTGCTGTGGCGTTTACCGAGGACGCTCTCAGTATGTATACTCCTTTGCCTTCCCATTTCCGGAACTCTTGCTCATTTTCTTGAATCCCCTAATTTTCACAGTTTTCCCGCATCTGTTCTTTGGTACTTGCTTCCATCTTCTTCTTTCATTCTAATGGCACCCAGAAAAGAGAACATTCCCCAAAGGGACTAAGTGAGCTCCTCCCACTACCAAAAGATACTGGAGGAGGAATGGGGGGAGATAGCCCCTATTGGAAAAACATTTGAGTTTTTGGCCTTCGGCCAGAACTTGGAAGGTAGCACCCAATTCATATTCCGCTGGGCCGAGGCTCACGAGAGGGTTTATTCCAGCGACCCTAAATCTGCCCTGCCTAAAGACAACCGGCATTACATTATTTTCTACCACCAGCTGGAAGCCAGTCTTCTTTTTCCCCCTACGAAGTTCAAAGTTAAGTGCTTCAACTACTTCGGAGTGAATCCAATGATGCTGACCCCGAACTCTATAAGGGACATGCACGTCTTCGAGGTTTTGTGCTTCGCTCACGGCATTCATCCTTCCGCTTACCTGTTTCAATGCTTTTACAGGATCCAAAGCGCACAAAGGTCACCGGGGGTTTATATGACTTCTGCTAGGCCTCGCCGGAGCCTTTTCTTTGGGAAAGAGATTAAGGTGAAGGACTGGAGGGGCAAGTTTGGGTTGATAGAGGTCACTGACGGCCTCGGTGACAAATCCCCTGGATTTGGTTTCCCCGGCCATTTCCTACGTCTCACCGAAGGCCTAACTGAGTGGCTTGAGAGGCTGTCCGCTGAGGAGAAGGCGAACCTTAGGACTTTGGTCCATCAGGGTTTTACTTATAACTCTAAAAAGATGATGGCCTCCTTTTATGCGAAGGACGAGCATGGCCTTCCGACTCCTAAACTTTTGCTGAAAGATATAAGAGGTAACTCTGCTCCTCATTTGTTATAGGTTTAATTGATGGTGGAGTATTAATCTTGTTGTTGCTGTGTTTACTGTTTCGATTGCAGTGGAGGCCAAGGATCCTGGACATTACCAGGATATAATGAAGGAGACAGAAGGGGTTTCTCCAAGACCCTTCAACGAAGATGCTGAGCTTCCCATTCTCGACCTCAAGACGGGAAAGTTCCATTTGCGCTCCTCCTCAGTCCTCCAGTCTTCGTCGGTGAAGCCTCGTAAGGATAAGCTGACGAAGCCTGTCTCCACTGGATCTGGTTCAGCTGTTGGATCAGAAAGGGCCCAGGTGAGTGTGGCCAATATGAAGTCCATTTGAATAATTCAAAGGCGACTCATTAAGGCTTTTGATCGCTCTGTTCCTGTTGTGCAGAGAGGTACTCCTCCACTTCGAGTTGCACCAATTATTGCAAGGCCTGCTCCTCAGAGGGGTATCTCAATCTCTAGGCTTTCTGAGGCTTCCATTCCTCCGCCTCTGCCTCCTCCAGCAGGTGATAAGGGGAAAGGAGCTTTCGCACCTCGTCCGCCCAAGCTAAAAGTAAAAGGGCCTCCCATCCCCAATGTTCTTGATATGATTGCTCACTCTTCTCGGGGGGCGGAGTAATTGGCAGACTTGGAGAAGGTTCTGACAAACGTTCCTGATGCAGAATTTTAGGCCTGTCTGAAGAACCTGGTGGATGACTTGAGTGCCCCTGGGGCTGAAGCTAGAGTAGGTAACTTTTCTTCTCCCCCATCACCTTCATCATATAAAGACCCTCGTGTTATCCGAG
The DNA here is from genome assembly GCA_947687605.1 of Reutealis trisperma. Lineage (NCBI taxonomy): Eukaryota > Viridiplantae > Streptophyta > Magnoliopsida > Malpighiales > Euphorbiaceae > Reutealis > Reutealis trisperma. Next base: position 109,372 of record CANTUT010000410.1, read on the forward strand.
GGACATATATGAGATGGTCGAAGGAGGTCGTACCTGGGAGATCTCTTAGTGCCGAGGAGGTCGAAGCCTAGGAGAAGTATATTGAGGAGCAATAGATTTCATATCCTGACTTTGCGACCCTCAGGAGGCTTTATCCTTCCCCAGTTAATACTACGGCCGAAAGGGAGGCCTTCGTTTCAAGAAACAGAGGCAACTTCTTACCTTCTTATTATCATTTACTTCTTCTTGTGCCTTTATTTGCTGATTTGAATGTGTGAATGTTTTTGCTCTTGTACCTTGCAGTTTCTGTGGGCAAAGCGGACGCCCCTGTTCAGGAGCCTTTCCTGGAGGCTTCTTTGGCGCCTACCATGGGTCCCTCCTGAGCCAGCGAACCATTTCCTTCAGTTGCTGCTCCGCTGGCGGCTGATCAGGGGGCTGCTGTTACTGCGACCGATGAAGCATTTTCTTCAGCTGTTGCTTCGTCTGGGGTCATGCCAGGGGCCATTATTACGGTCGAAGGTGTCTCTTCTCTTCGTCCTCCTAAGAAGAAATTGACAGTGGGGGAGTTTCTTTGTCGCAAGAGGCCATTGGCGGTAACTTCAACCACCCCCGTTCTGGAGGCCTGCTTTGCTTCAGAGACCCCCTCACCTGGGGCGGATGTAGGAGTGTCAGCCCCTCCACAGGGGACAACAAAGGAGGCTTCTTCGCCAAGTAAGAGGCCGCGAGTCGGAGAGCCAGCGGAGATTGTAGTAGTGGATTCACCTCCGCTCGGAGAAGTCGAGGCATCTGTTAGTCCTCCTTCTTCCATTGCTCCCATCGCCACAGTCTTGGCCCCCGTGCCCTTTTTGCGTCCGGCCCCTAGGCCTCTTTTTGGGTCTATGGAGGATACTCTTGCCAGACAAGAGACTCTGCTAGAGAAGGTAAATTCATTCCTCACTTGGGTTGTGTACCACATTGCATAATTATTGTTGTTTGTTGTAGGCGCTTCTGGATTTCAAAATTTTGAGGACTGATTTCGGTCTTCTGAGGGATCACTATGAAGATGCCCGGCGAGTGGCAGAGGAAAGACTGGGATTGTGCTCCCAATTGGAGAAAGAACTGGCCTCTACGAGGGCAAAGACTGAGGAAGCCGTGGAGCGATCCAGGGCTCATGAAGAGGCTCGTTCAAAGGCCGAAGGAGAGGTTAGCGCCTTAACTGTGGTAATGGCAGCTAAGGACAAAGCCATTGCTGATCTCAGCGCGCAACTGGACAAGTTGAAAAGTGCTAATGAAAAGCTTGCTCGAGAGGCCGAAGAGGTTCCCAGCCTTCGAGATCTCCTGAAGAAGACTCAACAGGAACTTCGAGTCTCAGAATTTGGATACACACAAGCCACTAGTCGGGCTCAAGTTGCGCTTGAGAAGGCTAACAAGGCCGAAGAAGGTCGGCGAAGGGCTATGAGGGACTTCATGCAGTCTAAGAGCTTTGACGACATCATCACATACCACACCTATAAGGTAGCAGTCGAGTATTATAACAATGCTCTCCGTGATGCGGCAGAGCACTTTCCTAATGTGCTGCGAGTGGTATCAGAATTAGATGCTGCTGAAGAGTCTCCGGCGCCAGACCTTTCAGAGTTCCAAGATCCTGTTCCTGAGGGGGATGAAGGTCTGTTACGACCTGAAGACTTCCCGGCTTGGGATAAGGATGAGCCCGCTTCGTCTCCCATTCTCAAAGTTTCTAGCGGGGGCGAAGGGGACGTAGACGAAAGATTTCCCATTGGGACGGATCTTGCACAAGCCGAACCTCTGTCTGACATTCGGTCGAATCCTTTGAATGGCCAGCCTCCGTCATCTTCTACAACAGCGGTTCCTCCAGGTGATCCTCCGCCTTAGATATTTCCTTCATTCTTTTGTATTTTATTCTTTTGTATTTCATTCTTTTGTATTTCACTCTTTTGTATTTCATTCTTTTGTATTTCATTCTTTTGTATTTCACTCTTTTGTATTTCATTCTTTTGTATTTCATTCTTTTGTATATAAATGTAATACATTTACTTTAGCGAATAATATAGCTATTATGCTTCTGTTTTGCGCATACTTTACTTATATGGGGATCGCCTTCAAGTTGTAACTCAACAAGCATTTGTAAAACACCTTAGTGAAGTTGTCCTTCCAATTGGAGTTCGAGCACTTTCATCTTCTTCTCCCTTTAGGCCTCCTTAGCTTTATGCCTAGATTTACTAGGGCTTAGGCTCTCCCTTAAGAAAGTTCCTCCCACTCTTGGTGAGGCTTCGTGCCTAGATTTACTAGGCTTTAGGCTCTCCCTTAGGAAAGTTCTTCCCGCTCTTGGTGAGGCTTCGTGCCTAGATTTACTAGGGCTTAGACTCTCCCTTAGGAAAGTTCTTCCCCCTCTTGGCGAGGCTTCGTGCCTAGATTTACTAGGGCTTAAACTCTCCCTTAGGAAAGTTCTTCCCGCTCTTGGCAGGGCTTCGTGCCTAGATTTATTAGGGCTTAGACTCTCCCTTAGGAAAGTTCTTCCCCCTCTTGGCGAGACTTCGTGCCTAGATTTACTAGGGCTTAGGCTCTCCCTTAGGAAAGTTCTTCCCGCTCTTGGCGAGGCTTCGTGCCTAGATTTACTAGGGCTTAAACTCTCCCTTAGGAAAGTTCTTCCCGCTCTTGGCGGGGCTTCGTGCCTAGATTTACTAGGGCTTAGACTCTCCTTTAGGAAAGTTCTTCCCACTCTTGGCGAGGCTTCGTGCCTAGATTTACTAGGGTTTAGGCTCTCCCTTAGGAAAGTTCTTCCCGCTCTTGGCGAGGCTTCATTAGTGCGAATAGAGACAATTTGAGGCAAACGACGTTTCTGTTATTATTATTGGTAATACATCTTGAGGTGTTGGATGTTCCATGTATGAGGAATTTCCACACCCTCTAGGGTTACAAGTTTGTAAGTGCTAGGACTTATGACTCTTTTTACTTGGAAAGGTCCTTCCCATATGGGTGCAAGCTTGCCTGTGCCTTCACGTTTTCCTGTAGCCTCTAAGAATCTCATTACTAGATCCCCTTCGCCAAACACTCTGTGCTTTACTTTCTTATTGAAATGATTAGCAGCTCGTTGCTTGTAATTAGCCATTCGAATGCTGGCCGATTCTCTGAGTTCCTCTAGGAGATCCAGGTCGATCCTTCTGGCTTGATCATTATGTCTGTCTTCGCAATAATTGATCCTTCCACTGGGGAGGCCTATATCCACTGGAATTACTGCCTCTGTGCCATAGGTCAGGCTGAATGGAGTCTCTCTTGTGGGTTGCCTGGGAGTAGTTCTATATGCCCATAGGACATGGTGTAGTTCATCTGCCCAGCTTCGACCATATCCTTCCAATCTCCGCTTCAGGCCTTGTAGAATAGTCCGATTTGTTACCTCCGTCTGGCCATTTGTTTGAGGATGGGCTACTGATGAGAAATGTTGTTTGATCTGAAGCCCTGAACAAAAGGACCTGACTTTAGCATTATCGAACTGTTTGCCATTGTCGCTAATGAGCTGATAGGGAATGCCGAATCTGCACACTATGTTCCACCATAAGAAATTGATCACTCTTTCCAACTTATCTACAGGCTCGGTTCTTTTCTCGGGAGCAACAATTTCGACTGCAGCTACCTCCTCAGCAATGACTTCGCCCTTTCTTATCTTTTTATTTCTTTTCCTTTCTATCCCTTCGCCCTGATTGCTATAGACGTGAAACACTTCGCCGTTGGGCTTTGGGACCGTCATTCTCAAGTGTCTGATATTTGTTGAAGCGTCCAGGTCATATAGCAGTGGCCTGCCCATCAAGACATTATATGCCAGATGTGTCCTGACGATAACAAATGTGGCCATGGTAGTTACATTTTCAAGGGCGGTGCCAACTGTGAAGGGCAATTTTGCCACTCCAATTGATGGGACCTTCGTTCCATCCAAAGTGCGAACTGGGTTTCCCACTTCTTCCAGATCTTTTTCCTTGAGACCCATCTTTAAATATGCCTCCTTCGTCAGCAGGTTGACCAAACTTCCTTCGTCTACTAGGATTCTTTTGACTACATAATTAGCTATGATCGCTTGGATCACCAACGGATCAGCGTGAGGGGTGCGAAGGACACTTCCATCTAGCCTCTCTAGTCGATTTCCCCCTCCTTCGCAGTAAACGTACTCGGGCCTTTCGCTCCGCCTATCTAAGGCCTTCGTACGATTTCTGCTTTCGTGAGCTTCGCCTGGTCCTCCGGTGATACAATGAATGGTCCCTGCCGAACCGTCATTTACTCTTCCTGGGTATCTTTCTCTATCTTCACTAGGGCTAGCTCTGCCTAATTCTTCTCTTTTTACGAATTTCCTCAAGTAACCCTGTTTGATCAACCTTTCAATCTCCTCCATCAACTGCCTACAATCATTGGTGTTGTGACCATGAGTATCATGAAAGAGGCAATATTTGTTCTGATCTCTTTTCTCTGGGGGAGCAACCATTGGTTTGGGGCGAGCCCATATATTTTGATCTTTGAAAGTTGCGAAGACTTCGGCTGGACTGGCATTAAGAGGGGTGAATTTGCTGGGATCGAAACTAGATCGTGATCAATTATTTTTTCCCCTCCTTCGTCCGTCGGGCGGCCTCTCGTCTTGCTTTTCTTCTACCTTCTTCTCTCACTTTGCCTTCGGCTCCTCTCTAGGAATGATCTCCATTCCTCTCCGCTTTGCCATCTGGTTAAAGGCCAAAGCATCATCTTGTCGTACATACTTCTGGGCCAGTGCCATTGCATCCTCCAGGGTATGGGGAGCATGACGATAAAGGGCTTTGAGAAAATCCGTGTGAGAGGTTCCATTCTGCAGTGCTTCTACTGCTCTAGCTTGGTCAAAGTGCGTGACTTTCAATGCTTCTCGATTGAATCGAGCTATGTAATCCCTTAAGGATTCATTTTCCCTTTGCACCACTGTTTCCAAGTACTGAGTCTTCCGCTCCACTGAGATGCTAGAAGCGAATCGGTGCATAAAGGATATGGCCAGCTCCATGAAAGAATGGATACTCCCCTCTTCTAAGCCATCAAACCATCTTGTTGCAGCTCCTTCCAAGGATCCCCTGAACGCTCTGCATAGAACCTCATCATCCACCGTCTGCAATTCAACTGCGTGCTTGTAGTCCATGATGTGGACCCTGGGATCGGTCTCCCCATTGTATTTTTTCAACACCGGTGGTTTAAACTTGCTAGGCATGATGTACTCTCTGATAGATCTGGTAAAAGGAGATTTTAGGGTGAGCCTTAAGTTGGTATCCATAACTTTTCCGTTGGGACCTTGATTCATTTCTTCCAAAAACTTATTCACGGCATCTCTCACCTCCTCTTCCTTCTTTCTACAGCCATCGCCACTAACAGTCGTCCCTTTGCTTTGGGCCTCCGAGGGGTGGCTAGCCACAGAATATTCCCCTCCATCTTGTTCTCTTCTTCTGGAGCTTTCTCTTTTCTCATATTTTGATTCCCTATACTCACATTTTTCTTTATTCCTTTTTCTGCCCCGTTCCATATTACTTGCATGAAAATTTTTTCCATGCACGAGTTTATGTCCACTATCTGGGAGCGAAACTTGCGTACTCTCTTCTTCCTCGGTTGAACTCTCCTCTCCTCCACGTTGCTCTTCCGTCCTTCTCTCCCTATTTTCACCCAGGTGGACCAGCTGTTCTTCATTAACCCCTGCAGGTTCTTGGGATTGCCTCTCATAATCTAGGGTTCGAGCGATGTTCCTCCTGGGGGTAGTTTCTGGGACAGCGACAAGGGCTGTTGCCAGAGGAGTTTGATGCTGAGAGCTTCTCACAAATGCAGCTATAGTGTTAATAAGCTGCAATGCGGGAGCTAGGTCTGGATTGGAAAGGTTTAGAGGGTTTTGACTCGACCCAACTGTGTTTTGTTGGGAGATAAGGAGCTGGAGCGACGTGTTTGGGTCAATGGGAGTTGCTAGGGGAGGATAAGTAGGTGTTGGAAGGGAGTGTCTAGGATTTGAGGGAGTTGAAGATTCGGGATCATCGGGGTTCGTCATAATGGTGATCTTCCTTCACAGGCAAATGGAAGTGGAATGCAACGTCGGGAGAAAGATCAGCTCACGTCCCCACAGACGGTGCCAATTTGATCAGGCTTGATCAATATATAAAGGAATAGGCTGGATCTTCTCTTCTTGGGCCTGAGCTTAATACCTGCGAAGGAGAAGAAAAAGGATCAAGGAGGAGCCGGGCCCTTTGCCTGGCTAGAACTCTCCGACGATCAAGTCAGTCCTCTCTTCAGAGTATTTTGGTGATAGAAAGGGGGTGAGAGAGTGTAGAGTTCCAACTACCTGTGTTTAGGCTTTCCTTTCCCTTTTGTATGATTTCTGGGTTAGGTACGTCTGATACATTTCTTTTGAGAAAGGACGTCCCCTGTCATTCGACCATGCTGGTTGGTGAGAGTTGGTAGCAAGCGCATGTCCCCTGTCCCGTCCCTAGGGATGTCTGGTAAAGGGGGTGTCAGGGCATGGTGTGGATTATCTAAGGACTGGTCCTATTGCTGGATGACTGGACATGTCTTCAGAGGGCTTCGACCATTACTTGTTCAGCAAGTCACTCGGCGGACGAAGGAGGGGAGTGGCAACTAGTCCGAAAGCCTTTGGACTTAGGTCGTTCGAGGGTCCGGCCAATGGGCCTTTTTTCCTTTTCTCATAGCCTCTGGAGGCCTCATAATGGGCCTTGACTACAGGAGGGTCCAAACCTCTCTTGAAAGTCACTTTTATCCTTCATCAGTGGCCAACCTAACTATTGTTGAATTTTTGATGTAAAAATTCAATGGTTGGTGGCCAACCTAACTATCAATGTTGAATTTTTGATGTAAGAATTTTAATGGAACTTGAATTCTTCTACCAAGCATGCCTATAAATAGCATACTTGGCAAAGGAAAATAGCATCAAAGAAAATCCATAAAAAATATATATATAGAGAGATTTTCATATATTTTCTTAGAGTAGATTAGTTTTATTTTTTATTTTGATCAAGAGGAGGAGTTTTTGGAAGCTTGAGTTCATCAAAGATTGTATCCCAAAACAAGTTTTCTCTAAACTCTATTTTTGAATTTAATTATAAGTTATTATTATGTTTATTATTTTTATTGTTAATTTAATTGTTTCTTCTCTTTTAATTATGAATAGATAAATTTATTTTTCTAGGATTTAGATGTAATCTTTTGATTTGCATATGATTATTTATATTTAATTGATTGGGTTGATTGTTGGAATTAATCTTTTATCTTAGAATTTAATGCTTGTAATTAACTGGCCATTAATTGTATGATTTAAGATATTGTGTGAAGTAGCGAGAGTGGAAGCACAATATTAGTTCATTAGGATAATTGACCTAGGGAATGTATTGCTTAGAGATAAGAATACTCCTTTGTGATTTTTAAAAGGATTTCCATAAAACTTAATGGGTTTGTGTTAATTGCTTATGATAACGAGAGCAGACGTAAGGTTAATATAAACACACATGTTGTATCTTGAGAGAGAACATCATATAATTTAGGGAAATCTAATCATTAATTCCAGCAAAAATAATCCATCTAAAGATTATAAAGAAATCATATGTGATCAATTGATGAATTCTAAATTCTAAACTTTTAATCTTATTTTCATATTTATCATCATTTATTTACTTGAATTTCACTTTAGCTTAAAACATAAAATCTCATAATTAATTTTTTAAATAATAGAGTAATCTTAAAATTGGTACTTGACAAATCCTTCCTCATGGGAACGATATTCACTCATCATTTTATTACTTGTAAACGATCTGTGTATTTGCAGAAATCGCGCAACATCTATTCACGTGAAGAGAATAAAAATTGATTAAAAAAGATTTTAAATATCTGAAAAATGTATTTTTTAAATGCATTTGACATATAGCAGAAAACAGATGCTCACATTGCATTACTATTTGAGAGAAAATAGCAATGATTCCTATTCCATTCTTCCTCTCAATATTACTTTTTTTGAAAATCAAAGCTCTAGTGCCCTAATTTGACATTCAAATCCATTAAATCTTCTCCAATCTCTAAAACATGATTATTCAAGATGAAATCATTGTGTTGCCGTCTTCTTTTAGTCTATTTGTTCAAAGAAATATATGGATGTTGATAAATTAAAGAGGAAGTAAGGCGATATACTTTGTTAATTCGAAGAGAGGTTCTTCATTTTCTACTTAGGTTCATTTAAATTTGTAATTGTTTGAAAGGGCTCAGTAATTGGTTATTGATAATGAGTGTTCTAATCAATATACATTGTAGTGTTTGGTTTGTGCGTGACCTTAAGATTAGATACACTAATGCTTCCGTTAAACCCTGTTATGTGTAGGAATGGAAGTCTTTGAATCTTGAATGTATTAAAGGGTTGTGTATGGAGCTTGGGTACACTAAAATGCCAGGATTATATTGGCAGGGGATGTCTTACACTATCATAAACTTAGGATTGATATTCATTTGGAATGAGGAGGGGGTACAAAATATGATTAACATGAATGGTGAGGGTAGTATTATTAATTTGTTTTCTAATGGTGAGGAGAATAATTATAATGGGGATCCTAAGATTGAAAATGTTTGTGACTTAAACGAGACTGATGAAGTTGAAATAGAGTATGAGAATGATAAAGGTGTTGATGTTGAATTAATTTATGATGAAAATAAAAATGATTCTTATAGAGATGATGAAAATATTAATGTTTTGAATAATGTGAATGAGGTATTATCTAAGAATGAGAATGTGAAGAATCTATTGGAGAATGAGACTATCGGAGCTGAAGGGGCTTATCATATGAATGTTGATGATGTGAATGAAATTATGAATAGCGCTTCTAGAATAAATGAGGTTGATTAGAATGAACCTATGGAAGGACAATTCAATGTGTTGCTTAGGATTATGGCAATAATAATCAATGAAGCTATAAGAATGGGGCAAATGCAAGCTGAATTGCAAGATAATGATGATGAAGATTTAGTGATTGACATAGGAATAGATGATGAAGGAATCGATGAAGAGTTGCAAAAGGCAAGGGAGAATAAAAGAAAGGTTATAAAGGAGGGATAAAAGCAAGACTGTAAGGAAGAAAAGGATAAAAGTGAGGAATCTGATTCTGAAAATTATAGCATTAATAATCTTGGAGAGGCTGAAGCATTAGGAAGTGATGTGGAAACAAAAAAATATCAACGTGGAGAATGATACCATAATACTAGAAGAGGAATTTAGATACACTATTTGAAGAATATACTAATGAGTTTGGTCACCTATTGTTGAGGAAAATCAAATTGGATAAGATAATGTTTGATCCCAGTGTTAAAGTGCGTAGTTTCTTGGTAGGCATGGTCATTGCTAATGCCAAACAGTTCATGTATGGAATCACTAAATATGCTATTGCAAAGGGATATGACAATGGTATGCTCAAGAATGGCAAAAAAAGAGTAAAAGCAATGTGTAAGTTCAAGGGCTGCCTATGGTTTATTTACCAAGTATTGAGGGTTTCTCAGATGACTTCAAAATCAAAAATTATAATCCTAAACACAGATGCTACAAACAGTTCCAAACCAGGCTCATCATTTTTGAGTTTCTTGCAATACATTTCAAAGATACATTAAGAGATAAGCCTACAATCACAGGGAAAGATCTAAAGAATAAGGTGATGAGGGAAATGAGGTTTGATGTCAATATCAAGAAGTGTAAACGGGCAAAGTAGAAAATCATGAAAGAATTGGAGGGAAATTACTTTGGTGAGTATGCAAGCCTATATGATTATGTAGCAGAAATTTTGAACACTAATCCATGGTCAACATGCATCGTGGAGTCAAAAGAGAGAGAGAAAGAGAGAGAGAGAGAGAGAGAGAGAGGGAGAGACTCCAATGTGTTTGGGAGATTTTATGTCAATGCATTGAAGGAAGGGTGGAAGATTGGTTGTAGACTAATTATAGGACTTGATGGCTATTTTTTGAAATCTATATGCAAAGAACAAATATTGTTTGCAATGGGCATGATGAACAACCAAATATTCCTTATAGCTTGGGCTATAGTGAAGGCAGAGTCGCTTGAACTTCAAAAATCTCCATGAAAAAAAGAACTTTTAAAACAATTTTTTATTATTAGTGTATTAACACACGTCAATAAGAACTAATAATCACATCATGACAGGTTTAACTTGAATTAGTTTAATTTCATTGAAAAGGATTTATTTTTAGCGAAATATTAAAAATAATTAGCAAAAAAATATTTTTATAAATATATATTTAAGCAAATTTGTAGTGTAAAATTAAAATATGCGGTGAATTTTCTTTTTTTATATATTATTTTTTTAAATATGAAAAATGCTTTCTTAGAGAACAAAAAAATTCTTAAGATAATTAAGAGAGAAAATAAAAAATAAAATTTATTATTAGAATCTCTAAAATTTATATAAAAGTTAAATTTTGCATTAATTTCTCCTACCAAGATAAATTAAATAAAAGAGGTATTTAATAGAATGTCACATGCCACTAGAGGTGGTAAATCTTGACCCAACTTCATAGTCTGACTCGAATACATTTGCTCAAATTCAACTGTTAATTTGTTTAAATTAGTACATAATTTGAAAATGATCCGACTCAAATAATCTGAACCCAAATGATATGAATTCATTGATCAAACTGCTTGATATGATAATCCAATATAAATTAATAAAAATTATTAACTTTATTAAAAAAATTAACTTTTTAAAAATAAAATCAAAATATTATGATATTTATTAATAAAACCACTTAGCGCTTATTTAAAGTCTTGAAACTCAAAACCTTTAGTATTGAGAATCTTAATTAATTACCAAAATCATTTAAATAATTTTGTTAAAGTTATATACTAAAAATATTTATATTTTAAAATATTTTCTATTAAATTATATATTTATTTTCAAGTTAATTGTGTTAAGGGTGAGAATAAAACCCAAGGCTTTTCAATATCTAAAATTTTCATCTACATTAACCACTAAATCACAGCATAATCAGTGCAAAAAAAAAAAAAAAAATATATATATATATATATATATTTTTTTGTTAAGTTTATATATTAAAATATATTTGTATTTTAAAATATTATTATTAAATTTTAAGTTAATTGAATTTTCTATTTAAATTCAAAATTCTTATTAAATATAGTATAAGTTATACATATATTTTTAGATTTTTTGTATTTAAATTTAGTATAAATTATTATTATATATGTTTGGAGTTATGAGGTCATTAAACAGTTGAAGAGTTCAAAAATTGAAGAGTTAATAGGACTTTTTTTTTTTGAGAATTATAAATAACTAATTACAAGTGTTAAGTAATAAATAATAATAAATTGATGAAAAAAAATAGCATACTACATGTAGAACTATGATTTATCCTTTTTTTTTTTTTTTTTTTTAAACTCAACTTAATGAGGACCTTCTTTACTAAAGAAGCACAATTAAATTTTCAATTAAAAAAAATAAAAATTATAAAAAAAAAAAGAAATATTTAGAGAGACAAATACAGTATTTTTTTTTCTTTTTTAATAAGAAATATGGTTAGTGCAAGTTGGCTATTCGTGCGAGGGAAGGAGAGATTTTTTTTTTTTAAGGTGAGCCACTAAGAATTTCACACTTAACACAGTATTTTCCACCGTGGAAAAGACCAAAGAAAATGACTTAATGAAAAATTAGGGGAAAGTTGTGGTCAAATGGAGGTCAACTCCACCGTAGAAAAGACCAAAGAAAATTGACTCTCGTCAACTCTAGCTTTTAGAAAAAATGCACGTAACAGTCGCATCTGTTTGACAACTTGCCCAATAAACACAGTATTTTCCACTAATTATTATTACTATTATTATTATTATTATTTAAACTATAACAACAAGGAAAATTTAAAATTATCATCTTACTTACCACTTCAACACTGTTCAACCAAAATTTATTAATTATTAATTGAATTATTCTTTTTAGTAATATGTAAATCTCCGTTTAGAGAAATTTATTCAAAAAATAATCAATTTAATTGAATTGAATTTTTTATGTAAATTTTTTTTTCAAAATATTATATAAAGATAATCAATTCAATTTATTTTATTTTTTAATTATCTATATTTATTCAGTAATAATTCATAATACTAAAACTTTAAAAATTATAATATATAGTTATGTAATGTGACTGTTAATAAAATCATAATTTAAATTAAATTTTTATAAAATAACATTATTTTTACTTAGTTTGAAATTATTTCTTTTTTATGGTAAAAGAATTAAATTCTATAAATTCTTTCAGTCTAAATATGATTTTTTTTTTTAATTCAATTCGCAAAATTTGAGTTTCTAAATATAAGATTAATAATCTCAAATTAAATCAATTCTGAATTCATTTCTTTAATTCAGTTAAAGTAGGGATAATAATCTTAAATTAAACTAATTTTAAATCAGTCTCTTTAATTAAAAATTAAAAAAAATACTAATTTTTTGTGGTCTTCATTTGTTTATTTGTTAGTGCTTCACTGCCTAATGTTAATATTTTCTATATATATATGGTGATATACTAGCATTTACTAGCATCCAAAGTGCCTTTCAAAGATGACTGTATCTCTTTCTTTCTCATCTTTCTCCATTTATGCTGCCACTATTATTCCCATCTACTTTGGCTTACCCATCTTTGCCATTGGCACTAGTAATGAGACTGACCTCCATGCCTTACTTGAATTCAAACACAAAATAACTCATGACCCTTTTGGAGTTCTGAGGTCATGGAACACCACCATCCATTTCTGTCAATGGCATGGTGTCACCTGCAATGCTAGACATGGTAGGGTTGCGGTTTTGAACCTTAACTCCCTTAACCTTGCAGGCTCAATATCACCATCCACTGGCAATCTGAGCTTTCTAAGGGAATTAACTCTTCAAAACAACAGCTTCAGCCACGAAATCCCTCAAGAAATCACCCATTTGAAAAGATTAGAGAAACTGTTCCTGAACAACAATTCAATAGGTGGGAAATTTCCTATCAATATATCAAGTTGCTCTAACCTTATTCAAATTGACCTGAGACTCAATCAGATAGAAGGTGATATTCCCGTGGAGATTGGCAAATTGTTGAAACTCCAATATTTCGAAATTTACGAAAATAGATTAACAGGAACTATCCCTCACTCTCTTGGGAACTTATCAAATCTTGATGATATATCTTTATCCGACAATAATTTGGTTGGAAAAGTACCTGAGACTATAGGGCAGCTCAAGAAGCTTAATTTCTTGAGTTTTGGTGGAAATAGGCTATCAGGTAACATTCCTCTCTCCTTGTTCAATCTATCTTCCATTGTGACTTTTGACATATCAAATAACCTATTTCAGGGCTATCTTCCTTCAGACTTGGGCATTTCTTTTCCGAGTATTGTATATTTTGTTGTTGCAGAAAACAACTTCAGTGGAAACATTCCTCCTTCATTTTCCAATGCCTCAAATCTTGTGCAGCTTGAAATGCCTCTAAACAAACTTACTGGAAACGTGCCTTCTCTAGAAAAGTTGTCTAGGCTTGAGTCATTATCCCTTACCAGAAATTATCTGGGAAGTGGCGGGGAACGTGATGACTTGAGCTTTCTATACTCTCTGACCAATATCACTTCATTACAACTGTTGGCCATAAATCAGAATAACTTTGGTGGGGTTTTACCTGAAATTATCAGCAATTTTTCAACCGAGCTTAAAGTATTCTCAGTAGCACAAAATCATCTACTTGGGAGTATCCCAAGTGGGATAGAGAATCTTGTTAACCTGCAGTTTTTTGATGTGTCAATCAACCAATTTTCAGGTGTCATTCCCCACAATATAGGAAAGCTTCAAAATTTAGGGTTATTGGGTTTTGAAATAAACAAGTTTTTTGGGCATCTTCCACCCTCATTAGGGAACTTGACAAACTTGGTTAAACTGTATGCAAGGAAAAATAATTTTGAGGGTAAAATCCCCAAAAGTCTTGGAACTTGCAAAAATTTGCTCCGATTGGATCTATCTCAAAACAATTTCAGTGGTTCTATACCCCCACAAGTTCTAAGTCTCTCTTCCTTATCAATCTATCTTGATCTATCTCAAAACAATTTGACTGGAACCTTACCCATGGAAGTTGGAAATCTAAAAAGTCTAGGCATATTTGATCTTTCTAGAAATAAGTTATCAGGAGAAATTCCAAGCAGTCTTGGCAGTTGTACAAGCATAGAAATACTAAACATGAAAGGCAACATTTTCCAAGGGTCCATACCTTCATCTTTGAGCAGCTTAAAAGCTCTTCAATTTTTAGATTTATCACTCAACAATTTGTCAGGTGAAGTTCCAGAATTTTTGTCACACTTTCTCTTATTGCAGTATTTGAACTTGTCTTACAATAATTTTGAGGGTATGTTGCCTACTAAAGGTGTGTTTAGGAATGTGACTGCTACTTCACTGGAAGGAAACAATAAACTTTGTGGGGGCATGCCTAAATTTCACTTGCCTACATGTATAACCAAAATGCCTAAGAAGAATGAATTGGGCCTCAGATTGAAGCTTGTGGTTGCTATTATATCTACCTTTTTAGGAGTTACATTGGTATTGTTTACTCTGTGTATTTTTTTCAAGTTCAGGCAGAAGAAGAGCAAGGAATCCACTTTAAACTTCTCCGAGAAGAAAATGTTGGAACTATCTTATCAAGCTCTTTATAGAGCCACGGATGGATTTTCTTCAGCTAATTTGATTGGCATGGGTAGTTTTGGGTCTGTCTACAAGGGAACACTTGATGGGGGAGAAACTTTAATAGCTATCAAGGTATTTAACCTTATGCGCCATGGAGCTTTCAAAAGTTTTTTAGCTGAGTGTGAAGCTTTAAGAAATATCAGACATCGAAACCTTGTAAAGGTACTAACTGCATGCTCTAGTGTTGATTATCATGGCAATGATTTTAAGGCTTTAGTTTACGAGTTCATGGTTAATGGAAGTCTTGAGGAGTGGTTGTATCCACTTGTTGGCACAAACGAGGGAAATGAGGTATCAAGGAACTTGAACATTCTGCAAAGACTAAATATTGCTATTGATATAGCTTGGGCACTTGATTATCTCCATCATAATTATGAAACACCAATCATTCATTGTGATCTCAAACCAAGCAACATTCTTCTTGATAAAGAAATGACAGGGCATGTAGGAGACTTTGGATTGGCCAAGTTCTATATTGGGTCAAGCCATAACGAAATTTTCAATCAATTGAGTTCTATTGGAATAAGAGGAACCATAGGCTATGCTCCTCCTGGTAAGTGGTATTATTATTCTCAGTAAAAACAATATGTTCCACTGTTAAATAAATTATTTTCTAGCACGAGCCTAGTTGAGAATTTTCTAATATAAATGCCACTTATAGAGCTATTTTGTGTGCAACGCAGAGTATGGCATGGCCAATGAGGTCTCAACATGTGGTGATGTTTATAGTTATGGCATTCTGTTATTGGAAATGTTCACTGGGAAGAGGCCTATGGATGACATATTTAATCAAGGGTTTAACCTTCATAATTATGTCAATACTGCTATGCCGGAAAAAGTGGTAGAGATTTTAGATCCTACCCTTCTTAAGGAAGGAGCAGATGAATTAAGCATGCATAATGCTCGCAGCAACAGAACAATGGAATGCTTGACTTCAATATTTGAAATAGGAATTGCTTGTTCTTTTGAATCGCCAGGAGAAAGAATAAGCATTACTGATGTTGCAAGTCAGCTGGTTTCAATTAGAGGCAAACTATTGCCTTAAACATTATCAGCTAATACGATATTAGCGATCAATTTATTTGGGAAACTCTATCATAGGTGTTCTGTTAAATGAGGCCATAAAAAAATAGAAGTAACCATTCAATTTGTTTGTTTTATACTGTTTCTGATTGCATATATATATATATATATATATATATATATAAACACACAATCAAATTAGTTCTACCAAACTTGCACCAATGCTTTTCTAGTTAAGGGTTTTATCTTTGATTTTTTCATTTTATGGTTCATCGAAAATTCTAGGCTTTTTGTCATAGCACTCCCAGTAATTTTTTAGGCTAACATTTGAAGTTCTAACTTTTTACACTAAAAGGCGGACACTCAACTTCTAAACTATTAGTTAATGTTGTTAAAACTGGACTTGACCGGCCGATCGAACCAATTAAATTGAAAATCGGTCACTAATCCTGTTTTTAAATTACAAAAAACTAGATGAATTGTGAACGAGAAGAAACTTATCTAAACCAAAAAAACAAGAACCGGTTACACCGGAATTCATCTAAACTATGCCATTTTAACCTTAAAATTTTTTAAAAAAAATTAAAAAAAAAAAAAAGAAAAGGGAAAATTGATTAATGAAATTAAACCTGCTTGTTGAATCGATCAGACTGGTCAAATTGGTCAAACCACGAACCAATAAAGAGATTAGTTTAACCTCTGGTCCGGTTTTAAAAACATTTCTACTAACCCAATGACATTCTGAGTAAATCGTATTTTAAATAATTTCTGTTGTACTAAAAAGATAAACTAAAGGATAATACGTTATTAAATTTCATTGTATTGGATTGAACTTAGTACTAGAATGACGGCTGCCTCAACCTTTGAGCCAGGACCAGCCACAAAAATTATTAAAATTTTGATTTCAGGTTATATGGCTGCTTTAACCAGGTTAAATTGAGCAGATTTTTTCTTTTTCGAGTATTTGCCTATTTGAAGAAGAGTAAAATCATATCAAACCAGCTGAAAATGATGTTCTCCACCTAATATTAGCATAATGTTTTAAGATCTTAATACACTTCAAACATTGAAGGAAAAAAAAGATGTGGTGCATCAATTCAATCATGAGCATTTAGAATTACCTGAAATTACTATCAAAAGATTGAATTCACGCTCTAAACTCCGTTTAGATTCATTCTGATTGTTAATATTTTCTATATACTCCGGGAAGTACCCATTAAAGGTTATTACTGATAAGTTCGCTCTGTGAATTCCTAAAACAGGAAGATAATAAGCCAATAAAAAGACATCTGCAAGAAATTGCAAGCGACATTCAAAGATCTTATGATACACACGCTTGTGTGTATCATAATTTAAGGAAAAATTTTAAAAAATAAAATAAAATGATGAATGATAATAACTTAATAAAAAAAAAAATTAGAGAAGATTGCATAAATTCAAATTTTTTATTATATTTTTTGGGCTCATTAAATAAATTTACTCTAAGTTTCTAACTTTTTGCAATTGTATTTTATTTTTAGAAAATGGATAATTTTACCTCAGTTTGAAACGTTATTAAAATTATACCTTATAAGTCAAAATTGAGAGGAAAAAAAAGTTTATTAAACAAATCTAGTGTTGAACTCGACATCTTTTTGCAATTATCTCTTATTTTAAAAAAAAAATAGACGATTTTATCCAATTTAACATGTTCATTATAATTATACCCTAAAATCAAAATTAAAAAAATATTTTATTCTTATCTAAATAAAAAATATTTCTTTTTTCTCTTTCTATTTTATGGAATTGTCTATTTTCTTAAAGTTTTGCAATATCAAATAAAAATGTATTTATTAAAAATAGGTGGTCATATGTTTATAGTGAAATATGCATCTTTCAACAAAAGTTTAATGGAATATAAACTTTTAATACTTACTTCATATATATTCATTCTTACCATTAAATAAAAGTATTTATTATTATTAAAAATATAAATTCAATAATTAATCTATTGATATCATTGGATCTATTTGGTTTAGAAATAATAAATTTTTTCTCGTTTAAAATTATATATATAACACAAATGATATCTCTATCTCAACATGTGATTGAATTTTGATATATGTTTATATATATATATCTAGATTAATGACAAAGATGGATATCTGCTCAATTGTTATCATATGAAATTCACTAGCTAGGGTAGGCCTAAGGAGACAAGTGGCTGGGAATTATCATTTGAGCATAGTAATCAATCCTGTTTAAAGGAAAATAAGTGTTTTCCTGATTTTTTGTGTCCTTCGTAAATTTTAATGGACAGCAAATTAATGTCCTTTCTTTTCAAAACGACAGTACCTGAATGTAACTGGACCACAAAAACGAAAAACCCAAGATAATCGATAATTGATGAACAAGGAAGCACTAAATGCAATAATCTTATACCCATTACCCTTCTACTGGTACTAAAGATTCAATATCAATATAAACAATTTAGACTAATAATCTAATAATTGAGCGTTATCTAGCAATACAACAGAGTTAAAAGTTTCAATCTCGAATAAATATTTTTTTTTACAAGAGAGACTCTTGATGAAACTAATTAAAGAAGAGAAAAGTAGACAAAAGAAAAGGAGCAAGTTTTGTTTTAATTTATGTGATCTTTTTTGTGTTCATAAGAAGGAGGAGAAGAAGAGAGCAAAAGAATTTGCAAAAATTGTGAAAGTGGATTCTACATATATAGTGGTGAGGGAGAGAGAGAGAAGAGAGAGCATAGTACCAAATTGTGTTGTGGAGATAATTCAAAACAACATTTCAAAAAATTAGACTGGTGATTGAATTGGTCAGATTATCGATTTACGATTCAATCAGTCATATGGTTGAATTGATGATCTGATTGATAAGACAAAACTCTTAATTTTTTTTTTAATTTTTTAGTTAATTTTTATTATTAAGGATCTAACTAATTAAAAACCAGTCAATCAATAATTTAATCGAAATTTTAATTTTTAAGTGAATCAAATTAAATTGACTAATAATTTTTAATTTAACTAATTAAACCAGCTGGGCTGCCTGATTTTCAAAACACTGATTCAAACTACAATGAATATTAGGAAAAGACGCAGGAAACATATGCAGTCTATTCTATTGTCAAAGAAAATGAATAGGGCAATCAGCGGTGGGATCGATCAAACAATAATCTAGAGAGAAAAAAAATATAAAAGAGAGTTATGTTATGAATTAAGGGCAAATCACATTTAAGATTTTAATTAGATTTTGACTAACATATAATAAAGTGATCCTAAAATAGAATCCAAAAAAAATATAATTGAGGTAAAATTATCCATTTTCTGAAAATAGGGTGTAATTGCCAAAAGATATAAAGCTCGGGGTATATTTATTCATTATACTTTCATTTATTTATTTACCAATTTTGACTTTTGAGGTACAATTGCAACATCTTTTCAAATTGAAATAAAATTATCTATTTTCCAAAAATTTATCCAATCGACATTTTATCATGCCCATCATATTCCATTTGTCTAGTTCTCTCTCTCTCTATATATATATATATATTATTTTTTACTGTTGTTTTATTTTTAAATAAAATAATTTATTTTATTTGTGAAAAAGAAGTTATTTTTTACAAAAAATAATAATTTTATTCATATTTTTCTTAAATTAAGCTATTTTTTCTTAATTTTTTCAATTACAAAAATTTTTTTAATTTTACTAAAATATGACTTATTTTTTGTAAAATAACAATTTTACGAAAAAGAAAAATAATTTCTTAATTACAAAAGAAGGCTCTCTAATAAAAAATTATAATCTTCTTATATTCTTTTTTTTGTAAATTAGAATTTTATTTTATAAAGTTTATAAATATATAAATTTCAAATATTACCTTAAACATTCTAGTATTTCTCATTTTTAGTGAAATATAATAGCAGATTAATTTTATTATAATACTTTAAATATTTAAATTATATTTATTATTTATAACTATCCTATTGGTTATAAAAAATAAAATTTTATACTTTTTTTAAAATAAAATAATATAAAAAATTTGCCTATACAATACATTTTATAAAAAAGATTGTGATTTTTTTTAAAAAGAGTAATATTTTTTTCTAATTATAAAATTATTTTTCTCATAAAATTATTATTTTGTATAAATTAAATCGTATTACAAAACAAAGTATATTTTTGTAAAATTAAAACTTTTTTCGCAATTAAGTAAAATTGCGAAAAAATAGTTTGATTTACTAAAAAATATAAATAAAATTATAATTTTTTATAAAAAAAAATTATTTTTTTTCGCAACAAAATATATTACTTTGTTTTAAAAGAAAGTAACCTAAGAAACTCCCTCTATATATATATATATATATATATATATATATATATATATATATATATATATATATATATATATATATCAAAACATAAGAAGCATAAAAAAGCCCTAATGGCTAATACAAATGTGATCTTGATAACTCTTGCAAAATATTAGTGAAAATTTTCATTATCATAATAGATGAAAACATTTAAATTTGAAACTCATCACCTTTTAAAGAGTGAGGAGGTCAACAACAGGCTAGACTTGATTTACAACTTAATTGGCATGTTAATTCACGAAATATGAACAGATGGCCTTTGCCAATTTATGTCTTATATTGTTTGGTACGAGATAAGGTCAAATAAAATTTCCTTATCTTGTGTTTGATGCACTTTGAGATAAGACAAATTTATCATAACAGAACTTTTTATCCTTAGTAATGATTTTAACCTTCTATTATATTTTTTATCTTATCCAAACTATTCATTAGTATAAAAAAAAAAAAAAAAAGATTTCAATCCCATTTTATCTTGTTTTATCTAATGTCATTTGTATATATATATATATATATATATATATATGGTATCTTAATAACTCTTACTAAATATAAGCGAAAATTTTCATTATAATAGCAGATGAAAATATTCAAATTTAAAACTCTTTTTTTTTTTTTTTTTTTTACATTTTTAAAGAGCGAGGAGACCAACTATTTTATGCTTGATTTGTTATCCAATTAACATGTTGATTAATGCAATACAAAATGTAATTCACATAAAGCTTTTTCTTAGTGACGTCTCCAAACTGCTTCCAGTACTAGTTGGCTCCTGAGGCTACCTCAAGCCCTATAAAAAAAGAGGAATCTCACTCCTTTATATATATATATATATATATATATATATATATATATATATATAAGAGCTCACTGTCAACTAGGTCCTCCAACTTGTAAGTCAAGGACACTTAAGGCCGAAAAAAAAAAAAATTTAGGCTACATTTGTTTGAGTGGATGAAAAATAGAAGGATGTGAATTTTTAATGTAATATATATATATATATATATATATATATATATATATATATATATATATATATATATATGTGTGTGTGTGTGTGTGTGTGTGTGTGTGTGTGTGTGTATAAAAGAGGTCATTGACAACTAGGTCCTCTAACTTGTAAGTCGTGGACAATTAAAGCCAAAAAAAATTTAGGCTATGTTTATTTGAGTGGATGAAAAAGTAAAATGATGCGAATTTTATAAAAAATATTATTTAAATACATTTCTTTCTTATTTTGTATCTATGCAATATTATCTACTTTACCATCCTCTCAAACAAATATAACTTTAAGAGCATGTGGTGCGCGCTCCATTCATGTAAAGAGAATAAAAATTGATTAAAAAAGATTTTAAATATTTGAAAAATATATTTTTTAAATGCATTTGACATATAGCAGAAAATAGATGCTCACATGGCATTATTGTTTGAGAGAAAATAGTAATGATTCCTATTCCATTCTTCCTCTCAATATTATTTCTTTTGAAAATCAAAACTCTATTGCCCTAATTTGACATTCAAATTTGTTAAATCTTCTTTAATCTCTAAAACATGATTACTCAAGATGAAATCATTGTGTTGTTGTCTTCTTTTAGTCTATTTGTTCGAAGAAATACATGGATGTTGATAAATTAAAGAGGAAGTAAGGCGATATACTCTGTTAATTCAAAGAGAGGTTCTTCATTTTCTACTTAGGTTCATTTATATTTGTAATTGTTTGAAAGGGCCCAGTAATTGTTTGTTGATAATGAGTATTCTAATCAATATGCACTGTGGTGTTTGGTTTGTGCGTGACCTTAAGATTAGATACACTAATGCTTCTATTAAACCCTGTTATGAGTAGGAATGGAAGTCTTTGAATCTTGAACGTATTAAAGGGTTGACTAAAGAGCTTGGATACACTGAAATGTCAAGATTATATTGGTAGGATTATATTGGGCTCAATAATTTAAATAATTTTGTTAAATTTATATACTAAAAATATTTATATTTTAAAATATTTTCTATTAAATTATATATTTATTTTCAAGTTAATTGTGTTAAGGGTGAGAATAAAACCCAAGGCTTTTAGAAATCGACATTAACCACCAAATCACAGCATAATCAGTGAAAAAAAAATAATTTTTTTTTGTTTAAGTTTATATATTAAAATATATTTATATTTTATTATTAAAGTGAATTTTCTATTTACATTCAAAATTCTTATTAAATATAGTATAAGTTATATATGTTTTTAGATTTTTTGTATTTAAATTTAGTATAAATTTATTATTATTTTTTTTAATAAGAAATATGGTTAGTACAAGTTGGCTATTAATGGGAGGGATGGAGAGATTTTTTTTTAAAGATGAGCCACTAAGAATTTCACACTTAATCTAATGACTTCATGAAAAATTATTTCCACACACGAGGGGACAGTTGTGGTCAAATGGAGGTCAACTCCACCGTAGAAAAGGTCCAAAGAAAATTGACTCTCGTCAACTCTAGCTTTTAGAAAAAATGCACGTAACAGTCACTTGCCCAATAAATACAGTATTTTCCACTAATTATTGTTATTATTATTATTATTTAAACTTTTAACTACAAGGAAAAATTAAAATCATCATCTTACTTACCACCTCAACACTATTCAGCCAAAATTTATTAATTATTAATTGACAAATTCTTTTTAGTAATATGTAAATCTCCGTTTAGAGAAATTTATTCGAAAAATAATCAATTTAATTGAATTATGTAAATAGAATTAAATTGAATTTTTTATGTTAATATTGTTTCAAAATATTATATATAGATAATAAATTCAATTTATTTTATTTTTAATTATTTATATTTATTCAGAAATAATTAATAATATTAGAACTTTAAAAATTATAATATATATTTATGCAATGTGACTCTTAATAAGATCATAATTTAAATTAAATTTTTATGAAATAACATTATTTTTACTTAGTTTGAAATTATTTCTTTTTTATGCTAAAAAAATTAAATTCTATAAATTCTCTCCTTCTAAATATGATTTTATTTTTTTAAATTCAATTGGCAAAATCTAAGTTTCCAAATAGGATTAATAATCTCAAATTAAATCAATTCTGAATTCATTTATTTAATTCAGTTAAAGCAAGGATAATCTTAAATTAAACTAATTTTAAATTGGTTTCTTTAATTAAAAATTAAAAAAAATACTAATTTTTTGTGGTCTTCATTTGTTTATTAGTTAGTGCTTCACTACGTAATGTTAAAATTTTCTTCTATATATATATATATATATATATATATATATATATATATATATATATATATATATATATATATATATATATATATATATATATATATATATATATATATATATGTGGTGATATACTAGCATCAAGCATCAAAAGTGCCTTTCAGAGATGAGTGTATCGTTTTCTTTCTCATCTTTCTCCATCGATGCTGCCACTATTATTCTCATCTACTTAACCAGCTTTGCCACTGGCACTAGTAATGAGACTGACTGATAACTCTATATTTTTAGAGTTATTTTAATTGTTTAAACTTAAATTTTAGCTCAATTCTCGAGAATGCAATAATATTATTGCTTATTTTTAGAAATAAATAGTTCTACAATTTATAAATAAATTATAACATATTTTAAGTATTTTTATTATTTTTGCAGATTAAAATAATGCAATAAAAATAATGATGATGCAGTAAAAATAATGATCAAGCAATGATTCAAGTTTTCAATCTATGAGAAATAAATTCAATGGTTGGTGGCCAAAATTCATAGTTGGTAGCCAACCTAACCATTTTTGAATATTGATTAAGAAATTCAATGGTTGGTGGCCAAAATTCAATGGTTGGTAGCCAACCTAACTATTTTTGAATATTGATAAAGGAATTCAATGGTTGGTGGCCAACCTAATCATCAATGTTGAATTTTTGATGTAAGAATTTTAATGGAACTTGAATTCTTCCACCAAACATGTCTATAAATACCATGCTTGGCAAAGGTAAATGGCATCAAAAAAATCCATCAAAAAAATATTTAGAGAGAAAAAAAATAGATTAGGTTTCTTTTTTGTTTATGTTATTTTTATTAAGAGGAGGAGTTTTTAGAGCTCAAGTTTATCAAAGATTGTATCTCAAAACAAGTTCTCTCTAAACTCTATTTTTGAATTTAATTATAAGTTATTATTATGTTTATTATTTTTATTGTTAATTTAATTGTTTCTTCTCTTTTAATTATGAATAGCTAAATTTATTTTTCTAAGATTTAGATGTAATCTTTTGATTTGCATATGATTATTTATATTTAATTGATTGGGTTGATTGTTGGAATTAATCTTTTATCTTAGAATTTAATGCTTGTAATTAACTGGCCATTAATTGCATGATTTAAGATATTGTGTGAAGTAGCGAGAGTGGAAGCACAATATTAGTTCATTAGGATAATTGACCTAGGGAATGTATTGCTTAGAGATAAGAATACTCCTTTGTGATTGTTAAAGGATTTCCATAAAACTTAATGGGTTTGTGTTAATTGCTTATGATCACGAGAGTAGACATAAGGTTAATATGAGCACACATGTTGTATCTTGAGAGAGAATATCATATAATTTAGGGAAATCTAATAATTAATTCCAGCAAAAATAATCCAATCTAAAAAAATATAAAGTAATAATAGGTAATCAATTGATGAATTCTAAATCCTAGGCCTTTAATCTTGTTTCATATTGTCATCATTTATTTACTTGAACTTTACTTTAGCTTAAAATACGACTTCTCATAATTGATTTTCTAAATAATAGAATATTCAATAGTTTTGGTACTTGTCAACTCTTCCTCGTGGGATTGACACTTATTTCACTACTATATTACTTGTTCACGACCTGTACACTTGCAGCAATCGCGCAACAAGTTTTTGGCGCCGTTGCCAGGGAAGACAATTTTTGACAATATTAATATAATTGATATATTCTATTATTTTAGACACCTTGATTTATTTTTAAAACTGAATTTTTATTTTTTTTTTATTGTACAGCTCATATAGGTGTTTATGAGAAACGATCCTGAAGCAATTTTAGAGAAATTGGATCCTGAAATCGAGCGAAGGTGTAAGGCTTTAACCAAAGCCAAAAAGGAGAGACTTAGAAAAGAGAAGGCAGACAAGGCCAACGAGCAAGAGGCTTTGGAAGAAGGAGAAGAATTTGAGCAAGAAACTTTTGAGGAAAGACTTGAAGGAGCAGAGGAAGAAATGGCGGACAATGGAGCTAATAGGGCACTGCGTGAATTTGCTATGCCAAACTCAGTTATGCGATCCGGCATAGAAAGACCCACTGTTGCAGCCAACAATTTTGAAATCAAACCTTCACTCATTCAGATGGTTCAACAGTCCCAGTTTGGAGGAGGAGTCATGGAAGATGCCAATGCTCATTTGGCAAATTTCTTAGAAATCTGTGATACAATCAAGATGAATGGTGTTACTGATGATGCCATTAGACTAAGGCTTTTCCCATTTTCTCTTAGCGATAAAGCAAAAACTTGGCTGATATCTCAAGTCCCAGGGTCAATCACTACATGGGATCAACTCACAAGTGCTTTTCTGGCAAAATATTTCATGAATGGCAACATTTTCCAAGGGTCCATACCTTCATCTTTGAGCAACTTAAAAGCTCTTCAATTTTTAGATTTATCACTTAACAATTTGTCAGGTGAAGTTCCAGAATTTTTGTCACACTTTCTCTTGTTGCAGTATTTGAACTTGTCTTACAATAATTTTGAGGGCATGGTGCCTAGTAAAGGTGTCTTTAGGAATGTGGCTGCTACTTCACTAGAAGGAAACAATAAACTTTGTGGGGGCATGCCTAAATTTCACTTGCCTACATGTATAACCAAAATGCCTAAGAAGAGTGAATTGGGCCTCAAATTGAAGTTTGTAGTTGCTATTATATCTACCTTTTTAGGAGTTGCATTGGTATTGTTTACTCTCTGTGTTTTTTTCAAGTTCAGGCGGAAGAAGAGTAAGGAATCCACTTTAAACTTCTCCGAGAAGAAAATGTTGGAACTATCTTATCAAACTCTTTATAGAGCCACGGATGGATTTTCTTCAGCTAATTTGATTGGCATGGGTAGTTTTGGGTCTGTCTACAAGGGAACGCTCGATGGGGGAGAAAGTTTAATAGCTGTCAAGGTATTTAACCTTATGCGCCGTGGCGCTTTCAAGAGTTTTTTAGCTGAGTGCGAGGCTTTGAGAACATCAGACATCGAAACCTTGTAAAGGTACTAACTGCATGCTCTGGTCTTGATTATCATGGCAATGATTTTAAGGCTTTAGTTTATGAGTTCATGATTAATGGAAGTCTTGAGGAGTGGTTGTATCCACTTGGTGGCACAAACGAGGGAAAGGAGGTATCAAGGAACTTGAACATTCTGCAAAGACTTAATATTGCTATTGATATAGCTTGGGCACTTGATTATCTTCATCATCATTGTGAAACACCAATCATTATTGTGATCTCAAACCAAGCAACATTCTTCTTGATAAAGAAATGACAGGGCATGTAGGAGACTTTGGATTGGCCAAGTTCTATATTGGGTCAAGCCATAATGAAATTTTCAATCAATTGAGTTCTATTGGAATAAGAGGAACCATCGGCTATGCTCCTCCTGGTAAGTGGTATTATTATTCTCAGTAAAACCAATATGTTCCACTGTTAAATAAATTATTTTCTAGCACGAGCTTAGTTGAGAATTTTCTAATATAAATGTCACTTACAGAGCTATTTTGTGTGCAATGCAGAGTATGGCATGGGCAATGAGGTCTCAACATGTGGTGATGTTTATAGTTTTGGCATTTTGTTATTGGAAATGTTCACTGGGAAGAGGCCTATGGATGACATATTTAATCAGGGGTTTAACCTTCATAATTATGTCAAGACTGCTTTGCCGGAACAAGTGGTAGAGATTTTAGATCCTACCCTTCTTGAGGAAGGAGCAGATGAATTAAGCATGCATAATGCTCGTAGCAACAGAACAATGCAATGCTTGATTTCAATATTTGAAATGGGAATTGCTTGTTCTTTTGAATCGCCAGGAGAAAGAGTAAGCATTACTGATGTTGCAAGTCAGCTGGTTTCAATTAGAGACAAACTTGGAACTAGAAGAGAGAATGAAATCAATTTCAATTGCCATAAACGTTTATCAGGTAATACGATATTAGTGATAAATTTATTTGGGAAACACTATCATAGGCGTTCTGTTAAATGAGGCCATAACGAAATAGAAGTAACCATTCAATGTGCTTGTTTTATGCTGTTTCTGATTGCACACACACACACACACACATATATATATATATATATTACATTCAGATTAGTTCTACCAAACTTGCATTACAATACGTGGCAGACACTCAACTACTAGCGCAGTGACATTCTGAGTAAATCGTATTTTAACTAATTTCTGTTGCACTTAAAAGATGAAAAAAGGGTACATTAGTATTTTAATTGTCTATTACAGTACGAGAGGTTTTGAAATAGCTCGTCCGTGATGAAGATAATTCAATTTTAACATTATCTGTATCTTTATGCTAATTAATTATTAGTTTATCAATTGTATGTAACATTGCAGGAATTAATACTCAAGAAGAGAGTCAGCATTATGGATATTGACCTGCCAGTAAATGCCGATTATAGTATACTTCAACACTTCTACTTCAAAAGATGTTGGTGTTAAAGCATTACTATGTTTCAACCTTCCATTTTGATGTAGCAAGTGTTTAAATCTTTTCGAGTTAATCTTGACTTCTAAGACAATTTTGTTCATGTAGACTAAATTTCTTTCCTCTTTTTTTTTTTTTTTTTTTTTTGGGTACTGTGGTAATGTGTGTTCTTTTGTTGTTTATTGTATTTTTTGGTACTGCAGTGGGTAAATTTTAATTTTCTTTTTCAGATTTTAGTCTTGCAAATAAGATGGGGACTTAGGCAAAGAACATATCTCCTTTCTAGTACCCAACGATTCGGAAATAAGTTGGTAGTTACTAAGGTGGGAAGTGAAATTCGCTTACCAACTAAACTAATCCTAAGATATATTGTATTTGTTTCAAGTTGTTAACTTTGTTGGATACACATATCATGATCTTGGAATCGAACAGCCTAAGCCAAAATCCAATCCAAGCCACCGATAAACTAAAGGATTATTAAATTTAATTTTATTGGATTGAACTTGGTACTAGAATGACGCCTGCCTGAACCTTTGAGCCAAGACCAGCCAAAAAAATTAATAAAATTTAAATTTCAGGTTATATGGCTGCTTTAACCAGCTTTTTTCTTTTTACGGGTATTTGCCTCCTTGAAGAAGAGGATTTTGCTCAAGTTAGACTTGAGCCATGACTCCTATGCCATAAATGTTAAAAGGCATTCAGACTAGGTAGTTGACCCGGCTGATTGATCCTCAAATGTTAAATGTAATATTAACTATGTTTCTACTTATAAAGGACATAAATTTGCATTACATCCTCTGGCTGCTTGTTCATTATATCTATTAGTTTGAATCAAGAACTCATTCGAAAACTCCATTTTGTAGAACAACAACCACAATGATGGAATATGAAAAAACAATTGACGGACATTTAATATTACTTTTCTTTCTTTTATATATATATAATATTTTTTTTGAGCATTGAGGGGAAGCGGATTCGAATATGGATCTATTATTCAGATAACATATTGGTGTGCTTATATATATATATATATATATATATATATATATATATATATATATATATATTTGAGATGAGCTTGAACGCTATACTTTGCAAATTCCAAATCATGTTGTATCTGCATATTTACAGAAAGTCTAGTTTACCTGCATGTCAACACTTGCCAATCTTGGCCATCTGTCCAGGCTGATCACTTAAAGACTGCACTATCTTTTCAACAACAGAGCTTCCTTCTCTTTGCATTCCGTTAAGCAGTTCAATTATGTCAGCAACAGTAAAATCATATCAAACCAGCTGAAAATGTTGTTCTTCACCTGATATTAGCAGAATGAATTAAGATCTTAATACACTTCGAACATTGAAGGAAAAAAAGACCTAATGCATCAATTCAATCGTGAGCATTTAGAATTACCTGAAATTACTGTCAAAAGATTGAATTCTGATAAGTTCGTACTGATAAGTTCACTCTGTGCTAAATTATTTAGTTCTTATTATATCCTTATTTATTTTCTTGTCATCAACTACTTAAAAATGTATAACAATTTAATTATTCTTAAAATGCTAAATAAATATTAATGTTCATTTAATAGAGTACTAGAATATTGAATATTCAAAAAATCTAAAAATCATCAATTATTATCATCTTCTCACATCATAAGAAATAAAGCAAAAACCGTTCAACTTCTTTTCATTTTTTTTAAAAATGCTTCTTTAATTGTTTTCAATTTTATTAAAGAGTGATTAATTCCAAAAAAAATATTTTACTAATATTTACGATCATCTATTTAATGATAATATAGGGATATATTGATAAAATACATATAAAATCAACTAATTTAAATATATAAATAATATTTTTTTAATCTGTGTGTAAAAAAAAATAGACTATCTTTGTGGGATGGAAGGAATATTATTTTTTTTAGAACATACAAATTATTACTAATTATTAAAATAATTAATTTTAAAATTTAAAATGGAACAAAATAATAATTTACACAATAAAAATCAAATTAGAATTTCTCTAACTTCTTAATATTCGAAAAAACATTAAAAAATAAAATATTCTAATTAAATTCGTTTTTATTTAAATTAAATATGATTAACTATATATTAAATAATAATTATTTTATTCTTTTTTTATTCTAATTGAATTCATCATTTTCTTATTTGAATTAAATATAGTTAGATATTAAGCATAATTAATTATATATAAATAATAATTATTTTCTTATTTTGTTATTCTAAATGAATTAGTTCTTTCCTTATTTAAATTAAATATAATTAGATATTAAATATAATTAATTATGTATTAAATAATAATTATTTTATTCTTTTCTTATACTAATTAAATTCATCATTTGTTATTTAAATTAAATATAATTAGATAATTATATTATTAATTTAAAAAAAATGACCATATTACCTATTATTAATGCACAATTAAAAAGAACTTAGTGAGAAATTCTTATGTAAATATGCTTATCATCCCTCATTCCATACATTTCTATATAGTATAGATTTTTATTCTAATTCAATTCATCTTTTCTTATTTAAATTAAATATAATGAGATGTTAAATATAATTAATTATATATTAAATAATAATTATTTTATTCTTTTCTTATACTAATTGAATTCATCATTTATTATTTAAATTAAATATAATTAGATAATTATATTATTTAATTAATAAATGATCATATGACCCATTGTAAATGTACAATTAAAAAGAATTTAGTGAGTAACTCTTATGTAAGTGTGCTTATCCTCCCTCCTTCCATATATATATATATATATATATATATATATATATATATATATATATATATATATATATATATATATATATATATATATATATATATATCAAAACCTAAGAAGCATAAAAAAGCCCTAATGGCTAATATAAATGCGATCTTGATAACTCTTGCAAAATATTAGTGAAAATTTTCATTATCATAATAGATGAAAATATTTAAATTTGAAACTCTTCGCCTTTTAAGATTTAAAGAGAGAGGAGACCAACAACACACTAGACTTGATTTATAACTTAATTGGCATGTTAATTCCCCAAATATGAACATAGGGCCTTTGTTCATTTATGTCTTATACTTGTGCTTGGTACAAGATACTACAAAAGTTCACTAATTTACCAAGGGAAAAATCCGTCAGTAATAATTAAAAATCCATCAGTAAATCAATTTACCGACAGATTAAAAACGAAATAAAGTCATTAAAACGATTGTTAGTAAATCATCAGTGAAGGATAAAATATTCCATCAATAAATTTACCGACGGAATTCGGTCAATATTTTATGAAAAATGGTTAGTAATTTCAATCAAAAAAGATCGCAAATATTCATATTCCATCAGTAATCCATTGGTCAAAAAAAAAAGATCACAAATTCGTCAGTAATTGGTTAGAATCTGTCATTAAAATATAATTAAATAATATATTCGATCAGTAATCTGTCAACAATTTTTAGTCAAAAATAATATTTTATTTTTATGGTCAGTAATCTGTCAGTAAAATAAGTATAAAAAAAATTATTTTATGTCAAACAGTCGGTAATCCATCAGTAATATATAAAAAATAATAATTTAATAACCATTTTAGTCAGTAATCCGTCAGTAAATTGAAAAATAATTTTTTAAAAATTTTTTATTTTTAATAAATTAATTTTATAAAATATATATTAGTTAAAAAATTATAAATTAACATATAATATGAATATCAAAATTTTTCATTCCATAAAACATAATATTATTTATAAAAAATATAATATATTGTACACCATATAAATATTACAAATAAGTAAACTAAAAAAACTAAAAAAATAACTAATCGTACTCCTGAGCATCATCCTCCTTGTGGCCCTTGACATGATGCTGGCCATGCTCTGGATCTACTATATACACATCATCAGCAGCAATAAAAGCATTTTTAGTTGAAGTGAGCTGATCTAAAGTAGTATAGGGTCAAATAAAATTTCCAAATGTTATGTTTTATGCACTTTGAGATAAAACAAAGAGGAAATTTCACTTTCTGTCTTTTTTTTTTTTTTTAATTTACATTTGTGTGTTGCTTGTTAAAGCTTTACTTTTTTGCTATTTTGTTTTTTTATTTTATATGCTTTCGCTACTTTTTTTCTTATAAGCTTTCCTAATTATTAAGATACCATTCACTGGTCACTCATTTTTAAGGCTTTCTAATATTTCATGCCATCCAAAAACAGATATTGTCACTCTTATATGGCCCACTCTTCTTCTTCTTTTTTATTTTTTAATTTTTTCATATAGAAATAATACTGTAACAATATTTTAAAAGAAACTTCGTCCACCCTTTTAAAAAGTAAAAGATTTATTATTATATTTAATCTCTAACATTTCAACTAATTCATAATTTTTTATTATGAAAATTGAATTACGTTATAAATTTTTTATATTTCATTCCTTTAATTATTTAATTATTTTGTTAATTTTTGCTCAATTTAAATAATGAATTACTATTTAGTATTATTTATTCTCTTAAATATTGTGTTAAAATATATATCCTAACTAGTTTAAAAACTTAAAATAAATTAAGAAGCGTTCTGTATTAAGTCTTATGCATATTTTACAATGAAAGAGCTCCTTTATATATATAAAATGGTGGACAAAATATGAACTATTAATTGGCATGTTAATTCACGAAATATGAACTATTTACATAAGGCCTTTGCTCATTCATGTCTTATAGTTGTGTTTGGTACAAGATAAGGTAAGATAAATTTCCTTATTTTGTATTTGATGCACTGATAACTCTATATTTTTAGAGTTATTTTAATTGTTTAAACTTAAATTTTAGCTCAATTCTCGAGAATGCAATAATATTATTACTTATTTTTAGAAATAAATAGTTCTATAATTTATAAATAAATTATAACATATTTTAAGTATTTTTATTTTATTTTTGCATATCAAAATGATGCAGTAAAAATAAAGATGCAAGTAATGATTCAAGTTTTCAATCTATGAGAAATAAATTCAATGGTTGGTGGCCAAAATTCAATGGTTGGTATCCAACCTAACCATTTTTGAATATTGATGAAGGAATTCAATGGTTGGTGGCCAAAATTCAATGGTTGGTAGCTAACCTAACCATTTTTGAATATTGATGAAGGAATTCAATGGTTGATGGCCAACCTAACCATCAATGTTGAATTTTTGATGTAAGAATTTTAATGGAACTTGAATTCTTCCACCAAACATGTCTATAAATACCATGCTTGGCAAAAGGAAATAACATCAAAGAAAATCCATAAAAAAAATATGTAGAGAGATTTTCATATGTTTTCTTAGAGTAGATTAGTTTTATTTTTTATTTTGATCAAGAGGAGGAGTTTTTGGAAGCTTGAGTTCATCAAAAATTGTATTTCAAAACAAGTTCTCTCTAAAATGTATTCTTGAATTTAATTATAAGTTATTATTATGTTTATTATGTTTGTTGTTAATTTAATTATTTCTTCTCTTTTAATTATGAATAGCTAAATTTATTTTTCTAGGATTTAGATGTAATCTTTTGATTTGCATATGATTATTTATATTTAATTGATTGGATTTGATTGTTGAAATTAATCTTTTATCTTAGAATTTAATGCTTGTAATTAACTGGCTATTAATTGCATGATTTAAGATATTGTGTGAAGTAGCGAGAGTGGAAGCATAATATTAATTCATTAGGATAATTGACTTAGGGAATGTATTGCTTAGAGATAAGAATACTCCTTTGTGATTTTTAAAAGGATTTCCATAAAACTTAATGGGTTTGTGTTAATTGCTTATGATCACGAGAGCAGACGTAAGGTTAATATAAACACACATGTTATATCTTAAGAGAGAACATCATATAATTTAGGGAAATCTAATAATTAATTCCAGCAAAAATAATCCGTCTAAAGATTATAAAGAAATCATATGTGATCAATTGATGAATTCTAAATCCTAGACCTTTAATCTTATTTTCATATTTATCATTATTTATTTACTTTAATTTCATTATAAATCTCATAATTGATTTTCTAAATAATAGAGTAATATTAAAAATTGGTACTTGACAAACCCTTCCTCGTGGGAACGATACTCACTCATCATTTTATTACTTGTAAACGATCTGTACACTTGCAGAAATCGCGCAACAAGTTTTTGGCGCCGTTGCCGGGGAAGGCAATTTTTGACAATATCAATAGATTGATATACTCTATTACTTTAGATTTTGTTTTTCTTTTCTATTTTTTTTATTTATTTTGCAGGACTTTTATATTAAAAAAAAAAAAGAAGGCTTTTCACAACTTTTAATGATGTGATGGAGGAATGATACTAAATAAAGCAGCAAACATGTATGGTGAGAATGGTTTTAGTAAGTTAAATGCTAAAATCGATACATTGGTTAACTTAATTGATAAACTTGATGCAAATAGTTTATTTAATTCATGTTTGAGTTGTGATTTATATGGAGGTAATCATTTGAATTTTGAGTGCCAATATGTAGAGCAGGTACAATTTTTCCCAAATTATAACAGGTATGAGAATTATCCATATTCTAACATAAACAACTCAGGATGGAGTGGCTATTCGAGCTTTTCATGGGAAAATCAATGCAATCAAGGTAACAATTCATGGTATTCTTATCAATATGATTTTCAAGATCATGCACCATTTGAAGAGCACAAACCATCTTATGAAGTGGCATTGGAAAGATTCATAAATTCTACTCATGAACAATGTGAAAGATTGGAAGATAGGATGGATCAATGGGCTAGCCATAATACAAATGATGATGTACAAATGGAACAATTCACTAGCCCATTAGATACTCAAGGCCATGCTAACCTAACAAGCCAAATTGAAGAACATTCTAGAGATCAATGTTTGGCAATTTCTTTGAGTGATGATGAGGAAGAGATGATTGATCAAGCAGATACTTCAAGCAAGCAAGATAAAAAAAGAAGAAGATGAGCCCAATTTGCCCAACAATTTCAAATACCCTTCTCTCATGGATAATATCTATGGAGTGGTTGAAATCGATAGGGAAATTGAAGAAGGATTTGAACAAGAGCACTTAAAGGAAACTTTTTCAGTTTGTTTGGTGAATACAACATCATATATGTCAGACCATAAAGAATATCAATTTGATGACTTAGAAGAAAAGAAGAAGCATTCATCACCATTAACTGAGCACTCACCAACTCTTGATTCAACACCACTGCCTTCTTATCTCAATTTCTTGAGAAAATTCAGAGCAAGAAAAAGAGTTCGTTTGAAAGCTTTTAGAAATTATGAGCCTATTTATAAAATATTAAATAATTCTTGTCTTAACCTTTTTCCATGCAGGCTCAAATTAAGCTGGTTGGACTCATTAAAATTGGCAAAAGTCTATCTTTCCACAATTATCGAGATGATATACTTTGTGTATTATCCTCCATGATGAAGATCTAGCTATAGTTAAGCTAAAGACTATAAATTAAGCGCTTTTGGGAGGCAACCCAAATTTCTAACTTTTTTACTTCTTTTTAATTTCTTTTGTTCTTTTGTTTGTTTCGTTCTATTTTAATTTTACTTTAGTGTTGTTATTAAATAGCTTATTAGGAGGAAATCTGAGTTTTCTCTTTATTAGGTTTCTTTTATTTCTGTTTAGTTATTTCATTGTAAGTTTTCTCTTTCATTTTCTTAACTAAGTTAATCATATATGGAAGCATCTCTTGCAGCACTAAAAAACAGGTTTCCAACTCTTTCCCAAGATGTACTCAGGAAAATTGATGAATGTAGACTAGAAAGAATGAAGGCATTTAGGCGTCTGAATCTTCCTGAGGATATTCGCTGGATCATAGAAGCCAAAGTACGATTGGCAGGTGAGATTGATGACTCATTTATTAAATGTTTGCCAGGTACGGGGAGAAGTTCTTACTCAAAGAAGAGGAGAACTAAAAGAATGGGGGTCTGCTATAAGTGTGCAAGATGGAATTGCAACACACGCTGTAGAAATATTGGATTTGCATCCATAAATCGAGAAGACAAAATTAAATTCATAAAGGATGGACTGAGTAAGAAGTCTATGGATAATATCCTTCAGAATCTTAAGATGCATCCTTGTGGACAAGTTCAACGCACTCTTTTAGATTTATGGGAACTATTCAAGAAAGAGAAGCAGCGTTACAGTCTAGGGAATCCGATGATAAAAGACCCTGTTTGCCAATTAATAAGAAAACTGGATGGGAAGCCTATCTTGAACTCATAGAAGGCATGTAAGCCGTTACTGGACGTAAAACTAGAGGAAGATGTGAGCCAAAATCACAACTACTGTTTATAATCAGATGTATCACTAACTCTTTTATTTTTTTCAATGCATTATTTTTTTTTACATCCTGCAGTACTTTTTGACTTTTTAGCATCTAGATTTTATTTTCCTGCAGATTTTTCTACTGTCGACAACTTTTTAGTCTTTCAATGTCTCCTTTTGGCTTTTCAATATTTTCTTTTTGACTTTTGTACTCACACTACAGATTTTTCTACTTTCGTTAATTTTTTAGTCTTTTAATGTTTGCTTTTAGTTTTTCAATGTTTTCTTTTTGACATTTGTACACACAGTATTAATTATTTTTGTTTTTATTATCATTTTTATTTTTTATACTTTTTCTATCAACAATTATTTTATCCCATTGAACTGTTCTTTTACTCTTCTAGTTTCTTTATATGTATATTCATTATTGTCAATATGCACACAACCCTTTCGAGAGATTTGTGAGAGAAAATGGCAGAATCCTCAACACGCAAATTCAAAACTATTTGTGTCTTTTGTAGTCCAAACTCTGGCAAGAAAAGAGAGTACTTGATAGTAGCTAATGAACTTAGTAGGATTTTAGCTGAACAAAAAATTGATTTGGTGTTTGAGGGAGGTAGTTTAGGGTTAAGGGGTTGTGTCGCAAGTTCTGCATATATTAAAGGTAGAAAAGTCTTAGGAGTAGTTCCAAAGGCTTTGGCTCGAAATAAACAAATCATTGGTGGAACTATAGGTAATGAGTTATAGGTCAATAGCATGTACGAACGAATGGCATACATGAATCTCAATGCTGATGCTTTTATCGCATTACCTGGTGGTTTAGAAACATTTGAAGATATTTTCACTATTGCATCTTGGACACAATTAACTGTTCTTCAGAAGCCATTGAGATTACTTAATGTTGATGATTTTTATAATGGTTTGTTATCTTTTCTTGATCATGCTGTGGAACAGGGTTTTATGACACCGGCGAGTCGATGCATCTTAGTCTCTGCTTCAACTATTGATCAACTGCAAAATTTTAAATCCGAACCTGATCCATTGATGGCGTAGGTAGTTTGGCACCCCAGGGCTAGTAGCAGTAAAAAGCGAGGACTAGATCTGAATTCCCGATTATAACTTCCCTAACTTTTGTAGTTTTTTTTTTATCGCATCTTTTTTGTTTTGTGTGTGTTTTTTTTGTTGCACTTGATCAAGCGAAGTTTTAGGTTCAATTCACTAAATGTAAGATGGCTGAGTAAAGAGTTACTTTTGTACTCTTGATACGCATCTTAAATTTATGTGATTTTCCTTTTCAAAAAAAAAAAAAAACTAACTAGCTAGCTAACTAACTAACTGAAGAGTTATTTATACAAGATAGCTGAGTAAAGAGTACTTTTTGTGCTCTTAATACGCATCTGTATTTTTTTTTTCTTCTTTCTTTTTTTTTAGTTTCCAAAATAAAAAATTAAAAAAAATAAAAATAAAAAAAATTGATATTTTCTTTTTGTATGATTAATTTCTCATGTTTGCTTTTAGTGTTATTTCAAGATGTTTTACAGGAAGCAAGGAAGTGAAATGCATATCCTGCTTATAATTTGGAATCCACTTTTCTACAAGAGAGAGTATTTTCTTTCTTTTGGTTTGTTTCTTTGACATTGAGGACAATGTCCATTGCAAGTTTGGGGGAGGTTTAGTTTATTTTTTGTTTTCAGTCATTTCTTTTGTGTTTTGATGAATAAATTTAAAATTTTTTACTCTTTTATTGATAAAATATGTTTGTGTTAAATAATTTGATAAAAGGCCAATGATAGATTATAATTGATATTTATGGACAATTTATTAAAGTATTTCAGGTTGAGCA
The DNA here is from genome assembly GCA_947687605.1 of Reutealis trisperma. NCBI lineage: Eukaryota > Viridiplantae > Streptophyta > Magnoliopsida > Malpighiales > Euphorbiaceae > Reutealis > Reutealis trisperma. The sequence continues at coordinate 147,358 of CANTUT010000410.1, forward strand.
ACTATTTTGGGTAAGAAATTAACTTTTATTAAGATTATGTTTTGCTTTGCTTTGCATTATATTGATTGCATTGAATTAGTGTATGCTTACTTAGAGAGGGCTTCTACACATTTTTATCTTCATTTGCCTCACCCATCTTAGAACATGTTTTTGCAAACTTTTGAGGCGAAATTTTGAATTCATTTTGAAAGAGAGATATGATTTAGGCATTCTTTATTTAGCCTATTACTTATATCCACCCTTATTTTAATTTTTTCCCTAGTTTACCCATTTGTGCCTTGTTAATTTTAGCCTTCTTTTCTTTGTTAATTAACTTTAATTGTTATCCTTCACCCTATTTGTGAGATAATTTTGTCAAGTTTACATTTTAATGAAGAAAAGAGAATTATTAAAGTTTTAAAAGAAAATAAGGATCTCTAAAAACTAAAAGCATTATTCATTGTAAAAGACCACCTTCTGCTTAAAATAAGTTTGGGGAAAAGCAAGAAAATTGAATAAATAAAAGTTAATAATTCTTGCTTGTCTTTAGAATAATGTTGTTGAAAAAAAAAAAAAAGAAGAAGAAGAAGAAGAAGAGGTGGGCTTAAAAGAAGAAAACATTGAAAAAGAATAGTGCTTAAGATGAAAAAAAGATCCTTCATTAATATAATTCCTTTATTTGAGCTATTGATTTTGTAAACTTGGCATAATTATTTTACTTTTGTTCATTTAGCCTGTTCTTTGTTTAGCCAAAATACCTTGTGTTAGCCCCATTACAAGCCTAGTCAAGACCTATTGATCTCTCTTGATTTGTGAATTCCATTAGTGGAGATTGTTTGCTTTAATATGCTTATGAGATTTGTACATCTATTTTATATTTTTTGATAGAGGCATGTAAAGATATTAGTGTGTATATGCCTATCTGAAGTGCAACAATTTCTTTGCGATTGATTTAATGCATGGTTATTCAGGGCATGATTAAGATGAGAATTATTTTGAACCTGAGATAGAAGCTCGACTTGTAATACTATTGATATGTTGTTTGTGAATATTAATTTCTTGAGACCTTTGAAAAATTATTCAAACTAAGCATAAGAAGATTAAATTTCCTTTTTGAAATAAATATTTGAAGGTTTAGAGTTTTATAGGTGTTTGTGGGTATCACCACTGGAAGCTCTTACGAGACTATAACTCGTCCTCTATGGGACACCTAGGGGTTTAAAGGCTTATTGCATACGCTAAATGCAATCGTAGTTTCCTACGAAAGTGGACTAGTTTAGGTTTTCAATTTTCCTTTGCTTGAGGACAAGCAAAAACTTAAGTTTGGGGGTGTGATAACTCTATATTTTTAGAGTTATTTTAATTGTTTAAACTTAAATTTTAGCTCAATTCTCGAGAATGCAATAATATTATTACTTATTTTTAGAAATAAATAGTTCTACAATTTATAAATAAATTATAACATATTTTAAGTATTTTTATTTTATTTTTGCATATCAAAATGATGCAGTAAAAATAAAGATGCAAGCAATGATTCAAGTTTTCAATCTATGAGAAATAAATTCAATGGTTGGTGGCCAAAATTCAATGGTTGGTAGCCAACCTAACCATTTTTGAATATTGATGAAGGAATTCAATGGTTGGTGGCCAAAATTCAATGGTTGGTAGCTAACCTAACCATTTTTGAATATTGATGAAGGAATTCAATGGTTGGTGGCCAACCTAACCATTAATGTTGAATTTTTGATGTAAGAATTTTAATGGAACTTGAATTCTTCCACCAAACATGTCTATAAATACCATGCTTGGCAAAGGAAAATAGCATCAAAGAAAATCCATAAAAAAAATATGTAGAGAGATTTTCATATGTTTTCTTAGAATAGATTAGTTTTATTTTTTATTTTGATCAAGAGGAGGAGTTTTTGGAAGCCTGAGTTTATCAAAGATTGTATCTCAAAACAAGTTCTCTCTAAACTCTATTCTTGAATTTAATTATAAGTTATTATTATGTTTATTATGTTTATTGTTAATTTAATTATTTCTTCTCTTTTAATTATGAATAGCTAAATTTATTTTTTTAGGATTTAGATGTAATCTTTTGATTTGCATATGATTATTTATATTTAATTGATTGGATTTGATTGTTGGAATTAATCTTTTATCTTAGAATTTAATGCTTGTAATTAACTGGCTATTAATTGCATGATTTAAGATATTGTGTGAAGTAGCGAGAGTGGAAGCACAATATTAGTTCATTAGGATAATTGACTTAGGGAATGTATTGCTTAGAGATAAGAATACTCCTTTGTGATTTTTAAAAAGATTTCCATAAAACTTAATGGGTTTGTGTTAATTGCTTATGATCACGAGAGCAGACGTAAGGTTAATATAAACACACATGTTATATCTTGAGAGAGAACATCATATAATTTAGGGAAATCTAATAATTAATTCCAGCAAAAATAATCCGTCTAAAGATTATAAAGAAATCATATGTGATCAATTGATGAATTCTAAATCCTAGACCTTTAATCTTATTTTCATATTTATCATTATTTATTTACTTTAATTTCATTATAAATCTCATAATTGATTTTCTAAATAATAGAGTAATATTAAAAATTGGTACTTGACAAACCCTTCCTTGTGGGAACGATACTCACTCATCATTTTATTACTTGTAAACGATCTGTACACTTGCAGAAATCGCGCAAAATGCACTTTGAGATAAAACAAATTTATCATAACATTAACTTTTCATCCTGTCTAATTAATGATTTTAACTTTCAATTATATCTTTAATCTTATCCAATCTATTCATTACAATAAAAAAATAAATTTCAATCCTATTTTATCTTGTTCTAATTTCATTTGTCTGATCATATCAAACACATAGGAGCATAAAAAAGCACTAATGGATAATACAAATGGATCTTAATAACACTTGCTAAATATAAGCGAAATTTTTCAATATAATAACAAATGAAAATATTCAAATTTAAAGCTCTTCCTTTTTTTTTTTTTTTAATATTCTTAAAGAGCGAGGAGACCAACCATACTATATTTGATTTGTTATCTAATTAATATGTTGATTCATACAATATAAACTGTATATTCACATAAAGCTTTTGCTTAACGATGTCTTCAGATTGCTTGCAGGGCTGGTTGGCCCCTGAGGTTGTCTTAAGCCCCACAGAAAATGAAGGATCCTGCTCCTAAACGAAAAAAAAAAAAAAAAAAAAAAAAAAAAAAGGAAAAAAGAGGTTAGTTTGTTTTTAACAAAAGTGCCAACTAAGTCCTCCAACTTGTAAGTCGAGGACAATTAAGGCAAAAAAAAAAAAAAATTAAGTGCATGTGGTGCAAGCTCCATTCAAGTCACGTAAAAAGAATAAAAATTAATTAAACAAGATTTTAAATATTTGAAAAATATATTTTTTAAATGCATTTGACACAGCGGGAAAGAGATGCTCACAATCACATGGCATTAATGTTTGAGAGAAAATGGCAACAATTCCTATTCTACTTTGCCTCTTAATATTACTTCTTTTGAAAATCATAACTCTAGTGCCCTAGTTTGACATTCAAATCCATTAAATCTTCTCCAATCTCTAAAACATGATTACTTAAGATGAAATCACTGAGTTGTCATCTTCTTCTAGTTTGTTTGTTTGAAGAGATACTTGGATGTTGATAAGTTAAAGCTAGGAAGTAAGGCAATATACTCTGTTAATTTGAAGAGAGGTACAACATTTTCTACCTAGGTTCATTTAGATTTATAATTGCTTGAAATGGCACAGTAATTAGTTATATATTGGTAATTGGTGTTTTAATCAATAGACACTATGGTGGTTGATTTGTGCATGACCCTATGATTAGATACACTAGTGCTTCTATTAAACCCCACAATGTGGGAATGGAAGTCTTTGAATCTGAATGTATGAAAGGGTGGATTAAGGAGCTTGGGTACACTGAAATGCCAATATTATATTGGCAGGGAATGTCTTACACTACTGTAAACTCAGGATTGATATTCATTTAGAATGAGGAGGGGGTACAAAATATGATTAACATGAATGGTGAGGGTAGTATTATTAATTTGTTTTATGATGGTGAGGAGAGTAATTATAATAGGGATCCTGATGTTGAAAATGTTTGTGACTTAAATGGGACTGATAAGTTGAAATAGAGCATGAGAATGAGAAGTGTGTTGATGTTGAATTAATTGATGATGAAAATAGAAATGATTCTTATAGAGATGATAAAAATGTTAATGTTTTCAATAATGTGAATGAGGTATTATCTAGGAATGGGAATGTGAACAATTTATTGGAGAACGAGACTGTGAGAACTGAAGAGGCTTATCATGTGAATGTTGATGATGTGAATGAAATTATGAATAGTGCTTCTAAAACAAATGGGGCTTATCATAATGAGCCTATGGGAGTATAATTCAATGTGTGGCCTAGGATTATGGCAACAACAATCAATGCAGCTATAGGAATGGGGCAAATGCAAACTGAATTGCATGATGATGATGATGAAGATTTTGTGATTAATATGGAAATAGATAAAGAGTTGCAAAAGGCAAAGGAGAATAAAAGAAAGGTTATAGGGGAGGAATAAAAGCAAGGCTGTAAGTAAAGAAGGAAGGGATAAAAGTGAGGAGTTTGATTATGAAAATGATAGCATTAATGATCTTGGAGAGGTTGAAGCATTAGGAAGTGACGTGGAAACAAAAAAGTCAATGTGGAGAATGATACCATGATACTAGAAGAAGAACTCAGATACACTTTTTGAAGAATATACTAATGAGTTTGGTCACCTACAATGAGGAAAATCAAATCGAATAAGATAGTGTCTGATCCCAGTGTTGAAGTGCCTTGCTTTTTGGTGGGCATGGTCTTTGCTAATACCAAATAGTTCAAGTATGGAATCACTAAATATGCTATTGCAAAGGGACGTACCATTGGTATGCTTAAGAGTGATAAAAAGAGAGTAAAAGCAGTGTGCAAGTTCAAGGGTTGCCCGTGATTTATTTAAGCAAGTACTGAAGGTTTTTGAACTGAGTTCAAAATAAAAAATTATAATCCTAAATACAGATGCTACAGACAATTCCAAACTAAGCTCATCATTGCTGAGTTCCTTGCAATACATTTCAAAGATATATTGAGGGCTAAGCAAGTATTGAAGGTTTTTCAAATGACTTCAAAATAAAAAATTATAATCCTAAATACAGATGCTACAAACAATTCCAAACTAGGCTCATCATTGCTGAGTTCCTTGTAATACATTTCAAAGATACATTAAGGGATAAGCCTACAATCACAGGGAAAGATTTGAAGGATAAGGTGATGAGAAAAATGAAGTTTGGTGTCTATATCAAGAAGTGTAAATGGGCATAAACAAGCAAAGTAGAAAATCATAAAAAGAATTGGAGGGAAATTACTTTGATGAGTATGCAAGCTTACATGATTAAGTAGCAAAAATTTTGACCACAAATCCAGAATCAACATGCATTGTGGAGTTAAAGAGAGAGAGAGATACTCTAATGTGTTTGGGAGATTTTACGTCATGCACTGAAGGAAAATGTGAAAATTGGTTATAGACCAATTATAGGAAGTAATGGCTGTTTATCTACGTACATGCAAAGAACAACTATTGCTTGCAATGGGGCATGATGGGAACAACCAAATGTTTCCCATAGTTTGGGCTATAGTGAACATAGAGTTGTTTGAACTTCAAAAAACTCCGTAAAAAAAAAAAAACTTTTAAAACAATTTTTTATTAGTGATGCATTAATACGTCAACAAGAATTAATAATCACATCATGACATGTTTAACGTGAATTATTTTGATTTCTTTGAAAGATTTATTTGTATTGAAGTATTAAAAATAATAAGCAAAAATATTTTTAATAAATATATATATATTTAAATAAATTTGTAGTGTAAAATTAAAACATATGGTGAAATTTTATTTATATAGACCAATTATAGGAAGTAATGGCTGTTTATCTACGTACATGCAAAGAACAACTATTGCTTGCAATGGGGCATGATGGGAACAACCAAATGTTTCCCATAGTTTGGGCTATAGTGAACATAGAGTTGTTTGAACTTCAAAAAACTCTGTAAAAAAAAAAAAATTTTAAAACAATTTTTTATTAGTGGTGCATTAATACGTCAACAAGAATTAATAATCACATCATGACATGTTTAACGTGAATTATTTTGATTTCTTTGAAAGATTTATTTGTATTGAAGTATTAAAAATAATAAGCAAAAATATTTTTAATAAATATATATATATTTAAATAAATTTGTAGTGTAAAATTAAAACATATGGTGAAATTTTATTTATTTATATATAAATATATATATATATATATATATATATATATATATATATATATATATATATATATATATATATATATATATATATATATATGAAAAATGCTTTCTTAGAGAATAAAAAACTTTTAAAATAATTGAGAGAAAATAAAAAATAAAATTTAATATTAGAATCTCTAAAATATATATAAAAGTTAAATTTTCTATTAATTTCTCCTACCAAAATAAATAAATAAAAGAGGTATTTAATAGAATGTCACATGCCATTTGAGGTGGTAAATCCTGACCCAACCTGATAGTCCTACCTGAATACATCCGCTTAAATCTTACTCTTAGCCTGTATAAATTAACACATAATTTAAAAATGACCTAATCCAAATAGTCCGAACCCGAATGATATGAATTCATAGATCAAACTGCTCGATTTGATGATCCAATATAAATTAATAAAAATTATTAACTTTATTAAATATTTATTTTTTAAAAATAAAATCAAAATATTATGATATTTATTACTAAAATCACTTAGTGCTTATTTATGGACTTAAAACTCAAAACCTTTAATATTGAGAATCTTAATTAACTACCAAAATCATTTATATACTAACAATTACATTAAGTCTTATGTTTTGACAATTTGTCCTCACCGACTCTTTGCTTTAGAAAAACGCATGCATGTAATGTACTAACAATTACATTAAGTTTTATGTTTTGACAATTTGTCTAATAATGTCTTATTTTCCATCACCCTGTCCAGCCTTAAATATATTATAACTAAGTAAACAGCACTCTCATCACTTTATAATAATAGTTATTTTAAAAAAAAAATTATTTCAAATTAATTTTTATTTTAAGAATTTTATGCAGTATTTATTTTTTTTTTTCAATTTTACCTTCATTTCCGACTCTATTTTCAATGCAATATTTATTATCTTTAATGATAAAATAAAGATATATTTATCCATCTTAATAAAAATTGAACCTATTGATTAGCTTTTTCAATATATATGCAACTTTCTAATGACTATTATTATGAAATAGAGGGAATAATTATTAAGTATTAACTATTAATATAAATGCTAAATAAATAATACTCAATCTGTCCTAAAAAGGTGGTTCACTTTCCTTTCTCATACAGTTTAAGAAAATATGATTAAGTACTTACTAACTCATAAATTTTATTATATTTTTTCACTTATATTCTTGCATATACTTATTTATTACTAACTTTATTATTAATTTTGAGAGCACACACCTTTCAATTAATAAGGATAAAATGGACAAATACTTATGTCCATTTTTAAAGCGAACAAGTATTTTGGGACATTTTAAAAAAGAATAATGGACAATTCTTTTGGAATTGATGGACTAATTAATTAACTAGTAATAACTAATTACAAGTATTAAGTAATAAATAATAATAAATTAACCAGTGATAACAAATAACTATTAACTATTAAATACTAGCTATTAATTTACTAAATTATAATATTAAGTTCTCGTTCCTTAATACATAAAACAAACCTAATTATAAAAATTATTACTAAGAAACTATTAATTAATTAATGGATATATATATATATATATATATATATATATCATCCACTAACCATGTATTAAACTTTGAAAGGTTTTAATCACTGCACCAACTTATTGATAATTTGTTATCATATTTGCTTAAATTATTATTATTTTAATATCTTTGAAATTATATGTGAAAAATATTTAAAAAAAAAAATTAAATGGCTTAATCCGATCTGACCAAAAATTTGCAAATTAAGAAGTGAGAATCCGACACCTCAAGCTCCGAAGGGCAAAGGCAAAGCCCTTACCAATCCGTTGTGGTCAAATGGAGGCAACTCCACTGTAGAAAAGACCAAAGAAAATTGACGCTCGTCAACTCTAGCTTTTAGAAAAAATGCACGTAACAGTCACAGCTGTTTGACAATTTGCCCAATAAATAAAATTTAACTAATTATTATTATTATTTAAACTTTTAACTACAGGGAAAATTTAAAATCATCATGTTACTTACCACTTCAACACTATTCAACCAAAATTTATTAATTAATAATTGACATATTCTCTAATTCAGTTAAAGCAGAGATAATAATCTTAAATTAAAGTAATTTTAAATCAGTTTCTTCAATTAAAAATTGAAAAAAAAAAAAACCAATTTTTTGTAGTCTTCATTTGTTTATTTGTTAGTGCTTCACTACGTAATGTTAATATTTTCTTCTATATATATATATATATATATATATATGGTGATATACTAGCATCAAGCATCAAAAGTGCCTTTCAGAGATGAGTGTATCGCTTTCTTTCTCACCTTTCTCCATTTATGCTGCCACTATTATTCTCATCTACTTGACCAACCTTGCCATTGGCACTAGTAATGAGACTGACCTGCAAGCCTTACTTGAATTCAAACACAAAATAACTCATGACCCTTTTGGAGTTCTGAGGTCATGGAACAACACCATCCATTTCTGTCAATGGCATGGTATCACCTGCAATGCTAGACATGGTAGGGTTGCGGTTTTGAACCTTAACTCCCTTTACCTTGCAGGCTCAATATCACCATCCATTGGCAATCTGAGCTTTCTAAGGGAATTAACTCTTCAAAACAACAGCTTCAGCCACGAAATCCCTCAAGAAATCACCCATTTGAAAATATTAGAGAAACTGTTCCTGACCAACAATTCAATAGGTGGGAAAATTCCTATCAATATATCAAGATGCTCTAACCTTATTCAAATTGACCTGAGTCTCAATCAGATAGAAGGTGATATTCCTGTGGAGATTGGCAAATTGTTGAAACTCCAATATTTCGAAATTTACGGAAATAGATTAACAGGAACTATCCCTTGCTCTGTTGGGAACTTATCAAATCTTGATGATATATCTTTATACTCCAATAATTTGGTTGGAAAAATACCTGAGACTATAGGGAAGCTCAAGAAGCTTAATTTCTTGAGTTTTGGTGTAAATAGGCTATCAGGTAACATTCCCCTCTCCTTGTTCAATCTATCATCCATTGTGACTTTTGACATATCATTTAACCTATTTCAAGGCAATCTTCCTTCAGACTTGGGCATTTCTTTTCCAAGTATTGTATATTTTATTGTTGCAGTAAACAACTTCAGTGGAAACATTCCCCCTTCATTTTCCAATGCCTCAAATCTTGTGCAGCTTGAAATGCCTGTAAACAAACTTACTGGAAACGTGCCTTCTCTAGAAAAGTTGTACAGGCTTGAGTCACTGTCCCTTACCAGAAATTATCTGGGAAGTGGCGGGGAACGTGATGACTTGAGCTTTCTATACTCTTTGACCAATATCACTTCATTTCAACTGTTGGCCATAAATGAGAATAACTTTGGTGGGGTTTTACCTGAAATTATCAGCAATTTTTCAACAGAGCTTGAAATATTCACAGTAGCAAAAAATCAACTACTCGGAAGTATCCCAAGTGGGATAGAGAATCTTGTTAACCTGCAGTTTTTTGATGTGTCAATCAATCAATTTTCAGGTGTCATTCCCCACAATATAGGAAAGCTTCAAAATTTACGGTTATTGAGTTTTGACATAAACAAGTTTTTTGGGCATCTTCCACCCTCTTTAGGGAACTTGACATACTTGGTTGAACTCGATGCAAGGAAAAATAATTTTGTGGGTAAAATCCCCAAAGGTCTTGGAAGTTGCAAAAATTTGCTCCGATTGGATCTGTCTCGAAACAATTTCAGTGGTTCTATACCTCCACAAGTTCTAAGTCTCTCTTCCTTGTCAATCCTTCTTGATCTATCTCAAAACAATTTGACTGGAACCTTACCCATGGAAGTTGGAAGTCTAAAAAGCCTAGGCACATTTGATCTTTCTGGAAATAAGTTATCAGGAGAAATTCCAAGAAGTCTTGGCAGTTGTACCAGCATAGAAGTACTAAACATGAAAGGCAACATTTTCCAAGGGTCCATACCCTCATCTTTGAGCAACTTAAAAGCTCTTCAACTTTTAGATTTATCACTTAACAATTAGTCAGGTGAAGTTCCAGAATTTTTGTCACACTTTCTCTTGTTGCAGTATTTGAACTTGTCTTACAATAATTTTGAGGGCATGGTGCCTAGTAAAGGTGTCTTTAGGAATGTGACTGCTACTTCACTGGAAGGAAACAATAAACTTTGTGGGGGCATGCCTAAATTTCACTTGCCTACATGTATAACCAAAATGCCTAAAAAGAATCAATTGGGCCTCAGATTGAAGTTTGTGGTTGCTATTATATCTACCTTTTTGGGAGTTGCATTGGTATTCTTTACTCTGTGTGTTTTTTTCAAGTTCAGGCAGAAGAAGAGTAAGGAATCCACTTTAAACTTCTCCGAGAAGAAAATGTTGGAACTATCTTATCAAGCTCTTTATAGAGCCACGGATGGATTTTCTTCAGCTAATTTGATTGGCATGGGTAGTTTTGGGTCTGTCTACAAGGGAACGCTCGATGGGGGAGAAAGTTTAATAGCTATCAAGGTATTTAACCTTATGCGCCGTGGAGCTTTCAGGAGTTTTTTAGCTGAGTGTGAGGCTTTGAGAAACATCAGACATCGAAACCTTGTAAAGGTACTAACTGCATGCTCTAGTGTTGATTATCATGGCAATGATTTTAAGGCTTTAGTTTATGAGTTCATGGTTAATGGAAGTCTTGAGGAGTGGTTGTACCCACTTGTTGGCACAAACGAGGGAAACGAGGTATCAAGGAACTTGAACATTCTGCAAAGACTTAATATTGCAATTGATATAGCTTGGGCACTTGATTATCTCCATCATCATTGTGAAACACCAATCATTCATTGTGATCTCAAACCAAGCAACATTCTTCTTGATAAAGAAATGACAGGGCATGTAGGAGACTTTGGATTGGCCAAGTTCTATATTGGGTCAAGCCATAATGAAATTTTCAATCAATTGAGTTCTATTGGAATAAGAGGAACCATAGGCTATGCTCCTCCTGGGAAGTGGTATTATTATTCTCAGTAAAAACAATATGTTCCACTGTTAAATAAATTATTTTCTAGCACGAGCCTAGTTGAGAATTTTCTAATATAAATGTCACTTACAGAGCTATTTTGTGTGCAATGCAGAGTATGGCATGGGCAATGAGGTCTCAACATGTGGTGATGTTTATAGTTATGGCATTTTGTTATTGGAAATGTTCACTGGGAAGAGGCCTATGGATGACATATTTAATCAAGGGTTTAACCTTCATGATTATGTCAAGACTGCTTTGCCAGAAAAAGTGGTAGAGATTTTAGATCCTACCCTTCTTAAAGGAGGAGCAGATGAATTAAGCATGCAGAACGCTCATAGCAACAGAACAATGCAATGCTTGATTTCAATATTTGAAATAGGAATTGCTTGTTCTTTTGAATCACCAGGAGAAAGAATAAGCATTACTGATGTTGCAAGTCAGCTGGTTTCAATTAGAGACAAACTTGGAACTAGAAGAGAGAATGAAATCAACTTCAATTGCCATAAACATTTATGAGGTAATACGATATTAGTGATCAATTTATTTGGGAAACACTACCATAGGTGTTCTGTTAAATGAGGCCATAAAGAGATAGAAGTAACCATTCAATGTGTTTGTTTTATGCTGTTTCTGATTGCATATATATATATGCAATCAGAAACAGCATAAAACATATATATATATATATATATATATATATATATATATATATATATATATATATATATATATATATATATATATATATGTATGTATGTATGTATGTTTTATGCTGTTTCTGATTGCATATATATATATATATATATATATGCAATCAGAAACAGCATAAAACATACATACATATATATATATATATATATATATATATATATATATATATATATATTACATTCAGATTAGTTCTACCAAACTTGCATTATACTACGAGGCAAACACTCAACTACTAGCGCAGTGACATTCTGAGTAAATCGTATTTTAAATAATTTCTGTTGCACTGAAAATGTGAAAAAAAGGTGCATTAGTATTTTAATTGTCTATTACTATACGAGAGGTTTTGAAATAGCTCGCTTGTGATGAAGATAATTCAATTTTAACATTATCTGTATCTTTATGCTAATTAATTATTAGTTTATCAATTGTATGTAACATTGCAGGAATTAATACTCAAGAAGAGAGACAGAAGTATGGATATTGACCTGCCAGTAAATGCCAATTACTGTATACTTCAACACTTCTACTTCAAAAGATGTTGGTGTTAAAGCATTACTATGTTTCAACTTTCCATTTTGATGTAGCAAGTGTTTAAATCTTTTCAAGTTAATCTTGACTTCTAAGACAATTTTGTTCATGTAGACTAAATTTCTTTCCTCTGTTTTTTTTTTTTTTGGGTATTGTAGTAATGTGTGTTCTTTTGTTGTTTATTGTATTTTTTGGTACTGCAGTGGGTCAATTTTAATTTTCTTTTTCAGATTTTAGCCTTGCAGATAAGATGGGGACTCGGAAATAAATTAGTAGTTACTAAGGTGGGAAGTAAAATTCGGTTAGCAACTAAACTAATCTTAAGTTGGATATATTGTATTTGTTTCAAGTAGTTAACTTTGTTGGATAGACATGTCATGACGTTGGACTCGCCCAGCCCGACTTAGAAATAAAATTACTACAGTTGATCAGCCATTTAAGTTCTTAAAAATTAGGGATAAAATTGACAAAATTAAAACTTAAAAGGATAGAATTGCAAAAGCACAAAAAGGCAGAGATTTTTTTTTTTTTTTTTATCATTAAGCCAAAGTCCAATCCAAGCCACCGATAAACTAAAGGATTACTCAATTTCATTGTATTGGATTTAATTATTTTTAAAATACTAAATAAACATTAATATTGTCATCTTCTCACACCATAAGAAAAAAATCATCCATTATTGTCATCTTCAAAGAGTACTAAAATATTGAATATTCAAAGAGTTTAAAAATCATCCATTATTGTCATCTTCTCACACCATAAGAAAAAAAGCAAAAACCATTCATTTTCTTTTCCTTTTTCTAAAAATGTTCCATTAATTATTTTCAAATTTATTAAAGAGTGATTAATTCTAAAAAAATACTTTACTAATATTATGATCATCTATTTAATGATAATATAGGGGTATATTGGTAAAATACATGTAAAATCAACTAATTTAACTATATAAATAATATTTTTATAATCTCTGTGTAAAAAGAAAATAGGTTATTTTTATGAGACGAAGGAAGTATTATATTTTTTAGAACATACAAATTATTACTAATTGTTAAAATAATTAATTTTAAAATTTATAATGGAACAAAATAATAATTTACACAATAAAAGTCAAATTATGATTTTTCTAATTTATTAATATTCGAAAAATCAAAATCAAAAGAATTTTTCTAATTTCTTAATATTCGAAAAAACATTAAAAACATAAAATATTCTAATGAAATTCTTTTTTATTTAAATTAAATATAATTAACTATATATTAAATAATAATTATTTTATTCTTTCTTTATCCTAATTGAATTCATTTTTTCTTTATTTAAATTAAATTAGATTAGATAATTAAATTATTAAATTATAATAATTATATAATTATAAATTTGTAATATAATTAATTATATGTTAAATAATAATTATTTTATTCTTTCCCTATTCTAATTGAATTCATCATTTTCTTATTTGAATTAAATATAGTTAGATATTAAACATAATTAATTATATATTAAATAATAATTATTTTATTCTTTTCTTATACTAATTGAATTCATCATTTGTTATTTAAATTAAATATAATTAGATAATTATATTATTTAATCAAGAAATGACCATATTACCATTATAAATGTACAATTAAAAAGAATTTAGCAAGAAGCTCTTATGTAAATATACTTATCTCCCATTCCATATATTTTTATATAGTATAGATTCTTATTCTAATTTAATTCATCTTTTCTTATTTAAATTAAATATAATGAGATGTTAAATATAATTAATTATATATTAAATAATAATTATTTTATTCTTTTCTTATACTAATTGAATTCATCATTTATTATTTGAATTAAATATAATTAGATAATTATATCATTTAATTAATAAATAATCATATTATCTATCGTAAATGTACAATTAAAAAAAATTAATGAGCAGCTCTTATATAAGTGCGCTTATCCTCCCTCCTATATATATATATATATATATATATATACAAAACGTAAGAAGCATAAAAAAAGCCCTAATGGCTAATACAATTGCGATCTTGGTAACTTTTGCAAAATATTAGTGAAAATTCTCATTATCATAATAGATGAAAATATTTAAATTTGAAACTCTTCGTCTATTTTACTTTAAAGAGAGAGGAGACCAACAACACACTAGACTTGATTAACAACTTCATTGGCGTGTAATTCACCAAATATGAACATAGGGCCTTTGTTCATTCATGTCTTCTACTTGTATTTGGTACAAGATAAGGTTAGATAAAATTTCTTGATCTTATGTTTGATGCACATTGAGATAAAACAAAGAGGAAATTATACCTTCTATCCTTTTTTTTTTTTATTTAGTTATTATGTTTTATTACATTTGTATGCTGCTTTTTAAAGCTTTACTTTTCTGCTATTTTGTTTTTTGTTTTATATGCTTTTGCTACTTTTTTTTTTTATTTATAAGTTATCTTAATTATTAAGGCACCATTCACTGGTCATTCATTCTTAAGGCTTTCTAATATTTCATGCCATAAAAAAAGAGATGTGGTCACTCTTATATGGCCCACTCTTCTTCTTTTTTATTTTTTAATTTTTTCCTATAGAAATAATACTATAATAATATTTTAAAAGAAACTTTATCCACCCTTTTAAAAAGTAAAAGATTAATTATTATATTTAAGCTCTAACATTTCACCTAATTCTTAATTTTTTATTATGAAAATTAAATTACTTTATAAATTTTTAATATTTCATTCCTTTGGTTATTTAATTATTTTGTTAATTTTTACTCAATTTAAATAATGAATTACTATTTTGTGTGCAATGCAGAGTATGGCATGGGCAGTGAGGTCTCAACGTGTGGTGATGTTTATAGTTATGGCATTCTGTTATTGGAAATGTTCACTGGGAAGAGGCCTATGGATGACATATTTAATCAAAGGTTTAACCTTCATAATTATGTCAAGACTGCTATGCCGAAAAAAGTGGTAGAGATTTTAGATCCTACCCTTCTTAAGGAAGGAGCAGATGAATTAAGCATGCAGAATGCTCATAGATGCAATGCTTGATTTCAATATTTGAAATAGGAATTGCTTGTTCTTTTGAATCACCAGGAGAAAGAATAAGCATTACTGATGTTGCAAGTCAGCTGGTTTCAATTAGAGACAAACTATTGCCTTAAACATTATCAGGTAATACGATATTAGTGATCAATTTATTTGGGAAACACTATCATAGGTGTCCTGTTAAATGAGGCCATAAAGAGATAGAAGTAACCATTCAATTTGTTTGTTTTATACTGTTTCTGATTGCATATATATATATAAACACACATTCAAATTAGTTCTACCAAACTTGCACCAATGCTTTTATCTCTGATTTTTTCATTTTATGGTTCATCGAAAATTCTAGGCTTTTTGTCATAGCACTCCCAGTAATTTTTTAAGCTAACATTTGAACTTCTAACTTTTTACACTAAGAGGCAGACACTCAACTTCTAAACTACTAGCTAATGTTGTTAAAACTGGACTGGATTGGTCAGGCGGACTAATTAAGCTGGAAATCGATCACTGATTTAGTTTTTAAATTACAAAAAACCGGATGAATTGTGAACCAGAAAAAACTTGTCTGAACCAGAAAAACCAGAACCGGTTGGATAGGAATTTGTCTAAATTATGTCGTTTTGTGCTTAAAAATTTTTAAAAAAAAATTAAAAAAAAAGAAAAGAAAAGGGCAAATTGATTAATGAAATTGGACCTGCTAATTGAATCGGTCGGACCGGTCAAACAGTGAACTAGCAAAGAGACCGGTTCAACCTCTGGTCCTATTTTAAAAACATTGCTACTAGCCCAATGACATTACGAGTAAATCGTATTTTAAATAATTTCTGTTGCACTTAAAAAAAAAAAAAGGTACATGAGTATTTTAATTGTCTGTTACTGAACGAGAGGTTCTGAAATAACTTACCTGCGATGGAGATAATTCAATTTTAACATATCTTGTATCTTTATACTGATTATATTATTTGTTTATCAATTGTATCTATCTTTGCAGGAATTAATATTCAAGAAGAGAGACAGCAGTATGGATATTGACCTACAAAAGATTGAATTCACGCTACAAGCTCCATTTAGATTCATTCTGATTATTAATATTTACTATATACTCCTGGAAGTACCCATTAAAGATTATTACTGATAAGTTCGCTCCGAGGATTCCAAAAACAGGAAGATAATAAGCCAATAGAAAGACATCTGCAAGAAATTGTACGCGACATTCAAAGATCTTATGATGCACACGTTTGTGTGTATCATAATTTAAGGAAATATTTTAAAAAATAAAATAAAATGATGAATAATAGAAACCCAATAAAAAAAAATAGAGAAGATTGCATAAAATTCAACTTATTATATTTTTTAAGTTCATTGAATAAATTTGCTCTAAAGTTTCTACCTTTTTGCAATTTTCTTTCGTTTTAGAAAATGGACAATTTTACGTCCGTTTCAAATGCTATTACAGTCATACCCTTTAAGTCAAAATTGAGGAAAAAAAAAAGTTTATTAAACAAATGCACCGTTAAACTCTATATCTTTTTGTAATTCTATCTCATTTAATTCATCATTAGTTACTTAAATTAAATATAATTAGATAATTATATTATTTAATTAATAAATGATCATATTACATATTATAAATGTACAATTAAAAAAAATTTAGTGAGGAGCTTTTATGTAAATATGTTTATCCCCTCATTCCATACATTTATATATATATAGTGTAATTTTTTATTCTAATTAAATTCATCTTTTTTTATTTAAATTAAATATAATGAGATATTAAATATACTTAATTATATATTAATTAATAAATATTTTATTTTTTTCTTATACTAATTGAATTCATTATTTGTTATTCAAATTAAATATAATTAGATAATTATATTATTTAATTAATAAATAACTATATTACCTATCATAAATGCACAATTAAAAAAAATTTAGTGAATAGCTCTTATGTAAGTGTGCTTATCCCCCCTCATTCCATATATTTGTATATCAAAACGTAAGAAGCATAAAAAACCCCTTATGGCTTATACAAATGCGATCTTGAAAACTCTTGCAAAATATAAATGAAAATTTTCATTATCATAATAGATGAAAATATTTAAATTTGAAACTCTTCGCCTTTTGTACTTTAAAGAGTGAGGAGGTCAACAACAAATTAGACTTGATTTACAACTTAATTGGCATGTTAATTCACGAAATATGAACATAAGGCCTTTGCTCATTTATGTCTTATACTTGTGTTTGGTATGAGATAAAGTCAAATATCGTATAAAATTTCCTTATCTTATGTTTGATGCACTTTGAGATAAAACAAAGAGGAAATTACACCTTCTATCTTCTTCTTCTTCTTCCTTTTTTTTTTTTTTAATGTTTTATTGCAGTTGCATGTTGCTTTTTAAAGCTTTACTTCAGCTATTTTGTTATATAAGCTTTCGCTACGTTTTTTTTTATACACTTTTCTAATTGTTAAGGCACCATTCACTGGTCACTTATTCTCAAGGCTTTCTAATATTTTATGCCATCCAAAAAGAGATGTTGTCACTCCTACATGCTCATTCTCAAGGCCTTCTTTTTTATTTTTTAATTTTTTCATATATAAATAATTGTGTAATAATATTTTAAAAAAATGAAAGATTAATTATTATATTTAATCTCTAACATCTCACCTAATTCATAATTTTTTATTATGAAAATTAAATTACGTAATAAATTTTTAATATTTCATTCCTTTAGTTCTTTAATTATTTTGTTAATTTTTACTCAATTTAAATAATGAATTACTATTTAGTATTATTTATTCTCTTAAATGTGTTAAAATATATATCCTAACTATTTGAAAAACTTAAAATAAATTAAGAAGAGTTTTGTATTGATTCTTATGCGTAAACGGTGGACAAAATATGTGTTAATAAAAGTCAATAATCACCATGGAAGTCAAAAACAATTTTCACCTACCATTTGACAATTTTGTATTTGTCTGAAAATTAGTTAGAATACCAACTAATAAATACATATAAATATACCACAAATCATGCCATTAATTGTGCTACAATGGCTATATATACCATTGATTATTCTCTGTAAAATACACAAAAACATTAATACAAAAATTCTCTCTGAAACACTCTCTCAACTAACATGGTATCAAAGCCACTATGCTATATCTGATCCTTTTTTTTTTTTTTTTTGCATTTACTTTGTTTTCCTTTTGTTCCAAACCATTGCACCACTGAAATCATTTCATGCATATGTCAAATACTTTGTTTTGATCATACCATTACAAAGACATCGTCACCAGAAAAATTCCAAGACCAACCGGACCTCTAGAAGATCCTCCACGCGCCCTCACGCGCAGGCCAAATAATCTGCACTGTTTTTCACTCACCACACGCGATGCACGTGCCATCCTAAGGTTGAAGACGACCACGTCAGTGCCAAGTGGTGACACGTTAGTCCATGTGTACGACACGTGTCAAGTCCACATTAGCATTTGCTCGACTCGGATATGCACTCTGCCCGACCCGGATCCACGCTTTACCCGACCTGGATTCCCGCTCTGTACTATTGAGAATCATCTGTTGACCGAACTAGTCTAGAAAATTTTGACCGTCCGGTTCAACCATTTTTCAACCGGTTCTTGACAAAAGCAGACCAGTTCCTAAAGTTTTTGGACCTTTTGAATCCAAATTTGGCCTCTTTTTTGTCAAATTCCAGCTCTATAATCCATTTTCTTTTATATTCCTTAAAATGGATAAATCATACGTTGCAAAACTAATTACAACAATTTTGACTGGATCCAACTATAATGTTTGGGTTCAAGGAATGAAAAGTTTCTTAATTGGGTGCAAGCTCTAGCTTATAGTTACCGAAGATATCACTAAACCCACAAAAGAGCAAAAAGAACCACATACTAAATTCGAAGATCGCCTCGAAGATTGGGATAGCAAAAATCATCAAGTCATCACATGGTTCCACAACACATCAATTCCATCCATTCACATTCAATTTATTGAGTTTGATACGGCAAAAGCAATATGGGATTTCCTGGCAAATCAGTATCAAACTACCGGTCTTGCACACTATTTTCAGCTATGGACTACTTTGCACAATCTCAAACAAGAATCTGGCCAACTGTCAATGATTTTCTAACACAAGTTCAGTCAATCTGGAATCAGTTATCTCAAACAAAGATTAGTGAAGACCAAGATTAGTGAAGACCATCTACACCTAATCCAAGTTCTTATGGCTCTTTGACTAGAATATAAAGCTGTGCGTGCCTCTCTGCTACATCGACATCCTCTCCCAACTTTGAACATGGCTATCCAATAACATCAAATTCTGAATTAGCTCTTGCAACCACACGATCTTCAAATCTAAGAAATAGTAATCAACTATGTAAGAATTGTAATAAACCTGGTCATAATTTTGCTAATTGCCCTACTGTAAAATGCAGATACTGCCATGATCATGGTCACATTCTTGAGCATTGTCCAACTCGCCCACCACGACCAAAAGGTGGATATTCTAAAACCAAGACTTTCTCTAAAACTGAATCAACTTCAGTCAGTGCTGCTACCACAGAAACCTTCTACTGCCATCACAATGAGTGATCTTGAGGCCTTACTCAAACAGGTTATCTCTTTCAACTCCTCTGTCGCTATGTCTGTCATTCTAGGTAATTCAAATTGGCTTTTTGACTCTGTCTGTTATAACCATATGACCACTGATATTAATATCTTGTCCACTACTATACTTGCTTCTTTCTTATCCCTAATACAAATAGCAAATGAAACTAAAATGCACATCACTCATACTGGTCATGCCTCTACCTCTAATCTTAGCCTCTCTTACTATATCCCAAACTTGTCATTGAATCTTATCTCAGTTGGTCAATTATGTAAAAAGGACTAAATCTGAATTTTTCTCATTCTAGTTGTCAGGTACAGGATCTGCAGACGAGGCAGATTCTTTGGGCGGGTCGCAGGGTGGGGTGATTATTTGAGCTCATATTTTTTCATCTTCCTCAACGATCTGTTTCTGCTGCTACTACTACCACTTCTCCTATTCTTCAATGGCATCTTCACCTTGGTCATGCTTCTGCTAATAAAATTCAGTCTTTAATTTCTCGAGGATTGTTGGGTTCCATAAAATTTGAGTCATTTCAGTGTTTAGAGTGTCAACTTGCCAAACAACCTGCATTATCTTTTAATCGTAATAATTCCATTTTTGCCAATCCGTTTGGCTTAATTCATTCTGACATCTGGGGACCTTCTCCTATTTCTTCAGTAAATAGCTTTCATTATTTTGTGTTATTTATTGATAATTATTCTCGTTTTACTTGGATATATTTCTTGAAAAATCGTTCAGAGTTACCACATATTTCTGTTACATTTGCAAATATGATTAAAATTCAATTTTCCTCCACAATTAAAATTCTTCACACAATAATGCCATGGAATATTAGGAATCATCTTTGCTTCATTATCTTCAACAACAAGGCACAATCATTCAACGTTACTATCCTCACATTTCGCAACAAAATGGCAGAGCTGAACAAAAATATCGTCGTATTTTAAACTTTATTCGTGCTCTTCTCCTCTCTGGTTCCTGTCCAGAAAAATTTTAGGGAGAATCAGTACTCACTTCTGTATATAATATTAATCGGGTACCTACCTTAGTACTCCAAAATCTATCTTCTTTTGAAAAATTGTATGACAAAATTTCAAACTATAAACTCCCTAAGACCTTTAGTTGTGCATGTTATGTTCTTTTACAACCTCATGAACATACCAAATTAGAATCTCATGCTTGTCTATGTTGTTTTTTAGGTTATGGGATTGAACACAAAGGTTACCGATGTTGGAATCCTATTTCTAATCGATTTCGCATTTCTAGACATGTTACCTTTTAGGAAAGCACCATGTTCTCCTCTCTCTCTAAGGTTCACACTTCAATTACTACTAACTCATTTTTTTTAAAGACCCTTCTGTCGAGTTATTTCCTACCTCTGTTATAGGTGATGTTGCTACAATTAAGCCTGATACCTCCCCACCAGATCCACCTGAACTAGCTCCAACTGTTGATTCTGCACCTGCCCATGACTTCGAATCTTCACCTGCTCCTGACACCAATCTTCATCATTCAACCCGGGTTTCCTAATTACCTTCAAGATTTTCATTGTTACTCTGCCATTGCAACTCTCCACGAGCCTCACTCTTATCGTGAGGCTAGTACTGACCCTCTTTGACAGCAAGCTATGACCAAGAAAATTCAAGCATTGGAGAAAACTCACACTTAGGATCTAGTTGATCTTCCTCCAAACAAAATGCCAATTAGTTGTAAATGGATCTACAAAATCAAAACTCGCTCTGATAGGTCTGTAGAACATTACAAAGCCCGCTTAGTAGCCAAGGGATATACTCAAGAATATGGCATTGACTATGAAAAAACCTTTGCTCTAGTTGCTCGGTTGACATTTGTTCGTAGTCTATTAGCCATTACTGCAATCCGTAAATAGAAACTTTTCCATATGGATGTTAAAAATGCTTTTCTAAATGGTGACTTATCTGAAGAAGTTTACATGAAACCTCCTCCTGGATATCACTCTTCTCATAAAGTCTGTAAACTTCGCAAAGCTCTATATGGACTTAAGCAAGCTCCTCGAGCATGGTTTGCCAAATTTAGTTCAACTCTTACTCAATTTGGTTTTGTCTACAGCAATTATGATTCAGCATTATTTGTTCGCCACACTGATCATGGAATTATATTGCTGTTGCTTTATGTTGATGATATAATCATTACAGGTAGTGACAGATCTGGTATTTTTTAAGTTCAAACTTATCTCAACCAGCATTTTGAAATGAAAGATCTTGGCACTCTAAGCTATTTTTTGGGTCTTGAGGTTTCTCATAATTCTCAAGGCTACTATTTATCTCAAGCAAAGTATGCATCTAATCTACTTTCCAGAGCAGGTCTTAATGACAGCAAAACTGTTTCAACTCCTTTGGAACTCAATTGTAAACTTACTCCTCTAGATTGCACTCCTCTTGATGATCTTACTTTGTACCGTCAACTAATTAGAAGTCTTATTTATCTCACTGTTACTAGACTAGATATATCATATGTTGTTCATCTAGTTAGCCAATTCATGACTGCTCCTGGATCATCTCATTTTGCTACCGTCATTCGGATCCTTTGTTATATCAAAGGAAGCATTTTTCATGGACTGCATTTCAATGCCAATACTCCCTTGGTATTATCTGGATATTCGGATGCTGACTGGGCTGGTGATCTAACTGATCGTCGGTCAACCACTAGTTATTGTTTTTTTTTGGAGATTCTCTTATTTCTTGGAAAAGTAAGAAACAAACTGTTGTTGCTCGCTCAAGCACTGAATCTGAATATCGTGCTCTTGCTGACGCTACATCAGAATTACTTTGGTTGAAACGATTACTCTCTGATATGGGTATCAACCATCACTCTGCCACTATACTTTATTGTGACAATCGAAGTGTAATCTAGATCTCTCATAATGACATCTTTCATGAACGAACAAAGCACATTGAGATTGATTGTCATTTTATCCGTCATCATGTTATTCAAGGCACCCTTATCTTATAATCAGTCCCATTAGCTCATCAAACGGCAGATATTTTTACCAAAACACATCTTCCAACTCGGTTTCAAGATCTTCTAAACAAACTTAAGCTAGCATCCACTGTACCACCTTGAGTTTGAGGGGCGGTGTTAATGAAAGTCAATAATCACCATGGAAGTCAAAGACAATCCTCACCTACCATTTAACAATCTTATATCTATCTGAAAATTAGTCAGAATACCAGCTAATAAACACATGTAAATATGCCACAAATCATGCCATTAATTGTGCTACAATGGCTATATATACCATTGATTATTCGCTGTAAAATACACAAAAACATTAATACAAACATTCTCTCTGAAACACTCTCTTAACTAACAATATGAATTATTAATTGGCATGTTAATTCACGAAATATGAATATAAGGCCTTTGCTCATTTATGTCTTATAGTTGTGTTTGGTATGAGATAAGGTAAGATAATGTTTCCTTATCTTGTGTTTGATGCACTTTGAGATAAAACAAATTTATCATAACAATAACTTTTTATCCTATCATATTAATGATTTTAACTTTCTATTATATCTTTTATCTTATCCAATCTATTCATTACTATAAAAAAATAAATTTCAATCCCATTTTATCTAGTTCTAATTTCATTTGTCTAATCATATCAAACATATAGGAGGATAAAAAAGCACTAATGGATAATACAAATGGATCTTAATAACTCTTACTAAATATAAGTGAAAATTTTTAATATAATAACATATGAAAATATTCAAATTTAAAACCCTTTTTCTTTATATATATATATTCTTAAAGAGCGAGGAGACCAACCATACTATATTTGATTTGTTATCTAATTAACATGTTGATTCATACAATATAAACTGTATATTCACATAAAACTTTTACTTAGCAATGTCTCTAGATTGCTTGCAGGGCTAGTTGGTCACTAAGGCTGTCTCAAGCCCCATAAAAAATAAAGGTCCCACTCCTAAAAAAAAAAAAAAAAAAAAAAAAAAAAAAAGAGGTTAGTTTGTTTTTAACAAAAGCACAAACTAGGTACTCCAACTAGGAAGTAGAGGATAATTAAGGCCAAAAAAAAAAAAAAATAAGTGCGTGTAGCGTAAGCTCCATTTAAGTCACGTGAAAAGAATAAAAATTAATTAAAAAAGAATTTTAAATATCTAAAAAATATATTTTTTTAAATGCATTTGAAACAGCGGGAAAGAGATGCTCACAATCATATAGCATGAATGTTTGAGAGAAAATAGCAATGATTCCTATTTCACTATGCCTATTAATATTACTTCTTTTGAAAATCATAACTCTAGTGCCCTAGTTTGACATTCAAATCCATTAAATCTTCTCCAATCTCTAAAACATGATTACTTAAGATGAAATCACTATGTTGTCGTCTTCTTCTAGTTTGTTTGTTTGAAGAGATACTTGGATGTTGATAAGTTAAAGCTAGGAAGTAAGACGATATAATATGTTAATTTGAAGAGAGGTTTTGCATTTTCTACTCAGGTTCATTTAGATTTGTAATTGTTTGAAATGGCTCAGTAATTGGTTATTGGTAATGAGTGTTTTAATCAGTAGACACTATGGTGGTCAATTTGTGCATGACCCTAGGATTAGATACACTGGTGCTTCTGTTAAACCCCACAATGTGGGAATGGAAGTTTTTGAATCTTGAATGTATTAAAGGGTGGATTAAGGAGCTTGGGTACACTAAAATGCCAAGATTATATTGGCAGGGGATGTCTTACACTACCTAAACTCAGGATTGATATTCATTTAGAATGAGGAGGGGCTACAAAATATGATTAACATGAATGGTGAGGATAGTATTATTAATTTGTTTTCTGATGGTGAGGAGAATAATTATAATGGGGATCCTAATGTTGAAAATGTTTATGACTTAAATGGGACTGATAAGTTGAAATAGAGCATAAGAATGATAAGTATGTTGATGTTGAATTAATTAATGATGAAAATAGAAATGATTCTTATAGGGATGATAAAAATGTTAATGTTTTCAATAATGTGAATGAGGTAATATCTAAGAATGGGAATGTGAACAATCTATTGGGGAACAAGACTGTTAGAATTGAAGGGGCTTATCATGTGAATGTTGATGTGAATAAAATTATGAATAGCGCTTCTAGAACAAACGAGGCTAATCATAATGAACCAATGGGAGTACAATTCAATGTGTTGCCTAGGATTATGGCAACAATAATCAATGCAGTTATAGGAATAGGGCAAATGCAAACTGAACTACAAGATGATGATGATGAATATTTTGTGATTAATATGGAAATAGATGAAGAGTTGCAAAAGGCAAGGGAGAATAAAAGAAAGATTATAGGGAAGGAATAAAACCAAGGTTGTAAGTAAAGAAGGAAGGGATAAAAGTGAGGAGTCTGATTATGAAAATGATAGCATTAATGATCTTAGAGAGGCTGAAGCATTAGGAAATGATGTGGAAACAAAAAATTCAATGTGGAGACTAATACCATAATACTAGAAGAGGAACTCAGATACACTTTTTGAAGAATATACTAATGAGTTTGGTTACCTACAATTGAGGAAAATCAAATCAAATAAGATAGTGTTTGATCCCAGTGTTGAAGTGCTAGCTTTTTGGTGGGCATGGTCTTTGCTAATGCCAAATAGTTCAAGTATGGAATCACTAAATATGCTATTGCAAAGGGACGTGACATTGGTGTGCTTAAGAGTGATAAAAAGAGAGTAAAAGCAGTGTGCAAGTTCAAAGGTTGCCTGTGATTTATTTAAGCAAGTATTGAAGGTTTTTCAAATGACTTAAAAATCAAAAATTATAATCCTAAATACAGATGCTACAAACAATTCCAAACTAGGCTCATCATTGCTGAGTTCCTCGCAATACATTTCAAAGATATATTGAGGGTTAGGCAAGTATTGAAGGTTTTTCAAATGACTTCAAAATCAAAAATTATAATCCTAAATACAGATGCTACAAACAATTCCAAACTAGGCTCATCATTGCTGAGCTTGTTGCAATACATTTAAAAGATACATTGAGGGATAAGCCTACAATCACAGGAAATATCTAAAGGATAAGGTGATGAGAAAAATGAAGTTTGATGTCTATACCAAGAAGTGTAAACAGGCGTAAACAGGCAAAGTAGAAAATCATAAAAAAATTGGAGGGAAATTACTTTGATGAGTATGCAAGCTTACATGATTAAGTAGTAAAAATATTGACCACAAATCCAGAATCAACATGCATTGTGGATTCAGGAGAGAGAGAGAGAGAGAGAGAGAGAGAGAGAGAGAGAGAGAGAGTCTAATGTGTTTGGGAGATTTTACGTCAATGCACTAAAGGAAGAGTGGAAAATTCGTTATATACCAATTATAGGACGTGATGACTATTTTTTGAAATCTATGTATATGCCAAGAACAACTATTACCTGCAATAGGGCATGATGGGAACAATTAAATATTTCTCATAGCTTAGGCTATAATGAGGAAAGAATCATTTGAACTTGAAAAATCTCTCTAAAAAAAAAACTTTAAAAACAATTTTTTATTAGTAGTGTATTAATACATCAACAAGAACTAATAATCACATCATGATAGGTTTAATGTGAATTATTTTACTTTCATTGAAAGATTTATTTTTATTGAAGTATTAAAAATAATAAGCAAAAATATTTTTAATAAATATATATATTTAAATAAATTTGTAGTGTAAAATTAAAATATGTAGTGAAATTTTCTTTTTTTTATATATTTTTTTTTAAATATGAAAAATGCTTTCTTAGAGAATAAAAAACTTTTAAATAATTGAGAGAAAATAAAAAATAAAATTTAATATTAGAATCTCTAAAATTTAAATAAAAGTTAAATTTTGTATTAATTTCTCCTGCCAAAATAAATAAATAAAAGAGGTATTTAATAGAATGTCACATGCCACTAGAGGCGGTAAATTTTGACCCAACTTGATAGCCTTACCTGAATACCTTCATTCAAATCTAATTCTTAACCTTTTTAAATTAACACATAATTTAAAAATGATCTGATCCAAATAACCTGAATCCTAATTATATGAATTCGTTAATCAAGCTGCCTGATCTAATATAAATTAATAAAAATTATTAACTTCTAATATAAATGAATAAATTTAATCATGAACCTTCATTATCAAAAATCCAAAATTAAATTTTAAATTAAAAAAAGGCAAAACCACATTAAAAAAATATACTTTTTCCTTAAAAATAACTTATTGACAACGGGCGTCAACTCCACCGCAGACAGCACGAAAGAAAATTTGCCCTCACCTACTCTCTGCATTTATTTATATATTTATTAAGTCTTATGTTTTGACAATTTGTCTAATAATGTCTTACTTTCCACACCCTGTCCTCCCTTTTGTTATTATCATTTTAAACATAACTCTTAAGAAAAATTTTAAATTCATAATCTTTTACTTAATTACTCTTTCCATTACTTTAGAGATTTTCCATTATTTAATTACTTTTATTTAAGATTACCTTTTTTTTTTAATATTACTCTCATTTTCAATTCTATTTTTTGTACAATATTTATTATCTTTAACAATAAAATAAGGATATATTTATCTATTTCAATAAAAATTAAAGATATTCGTTAGCTTTTTTAATAAGAGTACAATATTCTAAAACGACTATTAATATAAATAATTATTAAGTATTAACTATTAATATAAATGCTAAATACTAAATAATAATTAATTAACTAGTAATAACTAATTACAAGTGTTAAGTAATAAATAATAATAAATTGATGAAAAAAATAGCATACTTCATGTAGAACTATGATTTATCTTTTTTTTAAGCTCAACTTTATATAAATTTATAGATTATTAATGAACTTAATCGCGGACCTTCATTATTAAAGAAGCACAATTAAATTTTCAATTAAAAAAAATTATTAAAAAAAAAGAAATATTTAGAGAGACAAATACATTATTATTATTATTATTATTTTAATAAGAGATATGGTTAGTACAAATTCGCTGTTAATAGAAGGAAAGGAGAGATTTTATTTTTTTTTTTTTAAGATGAGTCACTGAGAATTTCACACTTAATCTAATAACTTCATGAAAAATTATTACCACACTGGTGGGAAAAGTGAGGGCCCGGACTGCTTTACCCTTAACAATCCATTATTGAATATTGAGAAAAGTTGTGGTCAAATCCACCGTAAAAAAGGTTAAAAAAAATGACATTATTAATTAATATGTCACACTTTTATTAAATTAATTTATAAGTGACGTAATAGATTTAGCCTCCGCAAAAATTTCTCCTCTCGTCAACTCTGGCTTTTAGAAAAAATGCACGTAACATTCACATCTGTTTGACAACTTGCCCAATAAATACAGTATTTTCCACTAATTATTATTATTATTATTTAAACTTTTAACTACAAGGAAAATTTAAAATCATCATCCTACAAACAATTGCATTAAGTCTTATATTTTGACAATTTGTCTAATAATGTCTTATTTTCCATCACCCTGTCCTCCTTTTGTTATTATCATTTTAAACTAAACTCTTAAGAAAAATTTTAAATTCATAATCTTTTATTTAATTACTTTTTCCATTACTTTAAGAGATTTTTCTCAAATAATTATTGTTTTAAAGTTTAAAAAAGTATTTATTATTTTTTCAATTTTACTCTTTTTTTATTTTCTCATTTAACCATTTCGTCTTGAAATTAAAATAATTTAATGATTTTTTCTTAATTCATGTGTAAAATTTTAAATGGCATATCAACTTATATATATGGACTCTCTTTGTTTCACAATAACAGTTATTTAAAAAAAAAAAAAATTTGCTTCAAATTAATTGTTGCTTTAAAAATTTTATGCAACATTTATTACTTTTTTTCCAATTTAATTGAATTATATAAATAGAATTGAATTGAATTTTTTTGAATTGAATTTTTTATGTAAAAAATGTTTCAAAATATTATATAAAGATAATAAATTCAATTTATTTTATTTTTTAATTATCTATATTTATTCAGTAATAATTAATAATACTAAAACTTTAAAAATTATAATATATATTTATGTCATGTGACTATTTATAAAATCATAATTAAAATTAAATTTTTATCAAATAACATTATTTTTATTTTGTTTGAAATTATTTCTTTTTTATGCTAAAGAATTAAATTCTATAAATTCTCTCACTCTAAATATGATTTTTTTTTTTAATTCAATTTACAAAATCTAAGTTTCCAAATAGGATTAATAATCTCAAATTAAATCAATTCTGAATTCATTTTTTTAATTCAGTTAAAGCAGGGATAATAATCTTAAATTAAACTAATTTTAAATCAATTTCTTTAATTAAAGATTAAAAAAAAAAAAACTAATGTTTTGGGGTCTTCATTTGTTTATTTATTAGTACTTAACTGCCTAATGCTAATATTTTCTAACATATATATGGTGATATACTAGCATATACTGGCATCAAAAGTGCCTTACAGAGATGAGTGTATCGCTTTCTTTCTCATCTTTCTCCATTTATGCTGCCACTATTATTCTCATCTACTTAACCAGCTTTGCCATTGGCACTAGTAATGAGACTGACCTCCATGCCTTACTTGAATTCAAACACAAAATAACTCATGACCCTTTTCGAGTTCTGAGGTCATGGAACAACACCATCCATTTCTGTCAATGGCTTGGTGTCACCTGCAATGCTAGACATGGTAGGGTTGCGGTTTTGAACCTTAACTCCCTTAACCTTGCAGGCTCAATATCACCATCCATTGGCAATCTGAGCTTTCTAAGGGAATTAACTCTTCAAAACAACAGCTTCGGCCACGAAATCCCTCAAGAAATCACCCATTTGAAAAGATTAGAGAAACTGTTCCTGACCAACAATTCAATAGGTGGGAAAATTCCTATCAATATATCAAGATGCTCTAACCTCATTCAAATTGACCTGAGTCTCAATCAGATAGAAGGTGATATTCCTGTGGAGATTGGCAAATTGTTGAAACTCCAATATTTCGAAATTTACGAAAATAGATTTACAGGAACTATCCCTGGCTCTCTTGGGAACTTATCAAATCTTGATGATATGTCTTTAGACTCCAATAATTTGGTTGGAAAAATACCTGAGACTATAGGGCAGCTCAAGAAGCTTAATTTCTTGAGTTTTGGTGCAAATAGGCTATCAGGTAACATTCCTCTCTCCTTGTTCAATCTATCTTCCATTGTGACTTTAGACATATCAAATAACCTATTTCAGGGCAATCTTCCTTCAGACTTGGGCATTTCTTTTCCAAGTATTGTATATTTTGTCGTTGCAGAAAACAACTTCAGTGGAAACATTCCTCCTTCATTTTCCAATGCCTCAAATCTTGTGCAGCTTGAAATGCCTCTAAACAAACTTACTGGAAATGTGCCTTCTCTAGAAAAGTTGTCTAGGCTTGAGTCATTGTCCCTTACCAGAAATTATCTGGGAAGTGGCGGGGAACGTGATGACTTGAGCTTTCTATACTCTCTGACCAATATCACTTCATTACAACTGTTGGCCATAAATCAGAATAACTTTGGTGGGGTTTTACCTGAAATTATCAGCAATTTTTCAACCGAGCTTAAAGTATTCTCAGTAGCACAAAATCATCTACTTGGAAGTATCCCAAGTGGGATAGAGAATCTTGTTAACCTGCAGTTTTTTGATGTGTCAATCAACCAATTTTCAGGTGTCATTCCCCACAATATAGGAAAGCTTCAAAATTTAGGGTTATTGAGTTTTGAAATAAACAAGTTTTTTGGGCATCTTCCACCCTCATTAGGGAACTTGACAAACTTGGTTAAACTGTATGCAAGGAAAAATAATTTTGAGGGTAAAATCCCCAAAAGTCTTGGAACTTGCAAAAATTTGCTCCGATTGGATCTATCTCAAAACAATTTCAGTGGTTCTATACCCCCACAAGTTCTAAGTGTCTCTTCCTTATCAATCTATCTTGATGTATCTCAAAACAATTTGACTGGAACCTTACCCATGGAAGTTGGAAATCTAAAAAGTCTAGGCATATTTGATCTTTCTAGAAATAAGTTATCAGGAGAAATTCCAAGCAGTCTTGGCAGTTGTACAAGCATAGAAGTACTAAACATGAAAAGCAACATTTTCCAAGGGTCCATACCCTCATCTTTGAGCAGCTTAAAAGCTCTTCAATTTTTAGATTTATCACTTAACAATTTGTCAGGTGAAGTTCCAGAATTTTTGTCACACTTACTCTTATTGCAGTATTTGAACTTGTCTTACAATAATTTTGAGGGTATGTTGCCTATTAAAGGTGTGTTTAGGAATGTGACTGCTACTTCACTAGAAGGAAACAATAAACTTTGTGGGGGCATGCCTAAATTTCACTTGCCTACATGTATAACCAAAATGCCTAAGAAGAATGAATTGGGCCTCAGATTGAAGCTTGTGGTTGCTATTATATCTACCTTTTTAGGAGTTGCATTGGTATTGTTCACTCTGTGTGTTTTTTTCAAGTTCAGGCAGAAGAAGAGTAAGGAATCCACTTTAAACTTCTCCGAGAAGAAAATGTTGGAACTATCTTATCAAGCTCTTTATAGAGCCACGGATGGATTTTCTTCAGCTAATTTGATTGGCATGGGTAGTTTTGGGTCTGTCTACAAGGGAACACTTGATGGGGGAGAAACTTTAATAGCTATCAAGGTATTTAACCTTATGCGCCATGGAGCTTTGAAGAGTTTTTTAGCTGAGTGTGAAGCTTTAAGAAATATCAGACATCGAAACCTTGTAAAGGTACTAACTGCATGCTCTAGTGTTGATTATCATGGCAATGATTTTAAGGCCTTAGTTTATGAGTTCATGGTTAATGGAAGTCTTGAGGAGTGGTTGTATCCACTTGTTGGCACAAACGAGGGAAATGAGGTATCAAGGAACTTTAACATTCTGCAAAGACTAAATATTGCTATTGATATAGCTTGGGCACTTGATTATCTCCATCATCATTGTGAAACACCAATCATTCATTGTGATCTCAAACCAAGCAACATTCTCCTTGATAAAGAAATGACAGGGCATGTAGGAGACTTTGGATTGGCCAAGTTCTATATTGGGTCAAGCCATAACGAAATTTTCAATCAATTGAGTTCTATTGGAATAAGAGGAACCATAGGCTATGCTCCTCCTGGTAAGTGCTATTATTATTCTCAGTAAAAACAATATGTTCCACTGTTAAATAAATTATTTTCTAGCACAAGCCTAGTTGAGAATTTTCTAATATAAATGTCACTTACAGAGCTATTTTGTGTGCAATGCAGAGTATGGCATGGGCAATGAGGTCTCAACATGTGGTGATGTTTATAGTTATGGTATTTTGTTATTGGAAATGTTCACTGGGAAGAGGCCTATGGATGACATATTTAATCGAGGGTTTAACCTTCATAATTATGTCAAGACTGCTTTGCCAGAACAAGTGGTCGAGATTTTAGATCCTACCCTTCTTAAGGAAGGAGCAGATGAATTAAGCATGCAGAATGCTCATAGCAACAGAAAAATGCAATGCTTGATTTCAATATTTGAAATAGGAATTGCTTGTTCTTTTGAATCACCAGGAGAAAGAATAAGCATTACTGATGTTGCAAGTCAGCTGGTTTCAATTAGAGACAAACTTGGAACTTGAAGAGAGAATGAAATCAACTTCAATTGCCATAAATGTTTATCAGGTAATACGATATTAGTGATCAATTTATTTGGGAAACACTATCATAGGTGTTCTGTTAAATGAGGCCACAAAGAAATAGAAGTAACCATTCAATGTGTTTGTTTTATGCTGTTTCTGATTGCAGATATATATATATATATATATATATATTACATTCAGATTAGTTCTACCAAACTTGCATTACACTATGAGGCAGACACTCAACTACTAGCGCAATGACATTCTGAGTAAATCGTACTTCAAATAATTTCTGTTGCACTGAAAAGATGAAAAAAATGGTACATGAGTATTTTAATTGTTTGTTACTCTACGAGAGGTTTTGAAATAGCTCGCCTGTGATGAAGATAATTCAATTTTAACATTATCTTGTATCTTTATACTAATTAATTATTTGTTTATCAATTGCATGTACCATTGCAGGAATTAATACTCAAGAAGATAGACAGCAGTATGGATATTGACCTGCCAGTAAATGCCACTTATAGTATACTTCAACACTTCTACCTCAAAAGATGTTGGTGTTAAAGCATTACTATGTTTCAACCTTCCATTTTGATGTAGCAAGTGTTTAAATCTTTTCGAGTTAATCTTGACTTCTAAGACAATTTTGTTCATGTAGACTAAATTTCTTTCCTTTTTTTTTTTTTTTTTTTTTTTTTTGGGTATTGTGGTAATGTGTGTTCTTTTGTTGTTTATTGTATTTTTTGGCACTGCAGTGGGTAAATTTTAATTTTCTTTTTCAGATTTTAGTCTTGCAAATAAGATGGGGACTAGGAAAAGAACATATCTCCTTTCTAGTACCCCACGATTCAGAAATAAGTTAGTAGTTACTAAGGTGGGAAGTAAAATTCGCTTTGCAACTAAACTAATCCTAAGATATATTGTATTTGTTTCAAGTTAACTTTGTTGGATAGACATGTCATAACCTTGGACTCGCCCAGCCCGACTTAGAAATAAAATTACAACAGTTGATAAGCCATTAAGTTTTTAAAAATTAGAGTAAAATTGACAAAATTAAAACTTAAAAGAGTAGAATTGCTAAAGCACAAAAAGGTAGGGATTTTTTATTATTAAGCCAAAATCCAATCCAAGCCACCGATAAACTAAAGAATTATTAAATTTCATTGTATTGGATTGAACTTAGTACTAGAATGACAGCTGCCTGAACCTTTGAGCCAGGACCAGCCACAAAAATTATTAAAATTTTAATTTCAGGTTATATGGCTGCTTTAACCAGGTTAAATTAAGCAGGTTTTTTCTTTTTTCAAGTATTTGCCTCCTTGAAGAAGAGGGTTTTGCACTAGTTAGACTTAAGCCGTAACTCCTATTCCAAAAGCAGTCTCATAATTTGAGCAAGTTATGTTGTTCATACCTGATCAATTGCCATAAATGTTAAAAGGCATTTAACCTAGCTAGCTGACCCAGCTGATTGATCCTCAAATGTTTCATTTAATCTCAACTATGTTTCTACTTATAAAGGATATAAACTTGCATTACATCCTCTAGCTGCTTGTTCATTACGTCTATTAGTTTGAATCAAGAACTCATTCGAAAACTTCATTTTGTAGAACAATAACCACAATGACAGAATATGAAAAAATAATGGACGGACATCTAATATTACTTTTCTTTCTTTTATATATATATATATATATATATATAGATTGAGCATTGAGGGGAAGGGGATTTGAATCTGGATCTATTATCCAGATCACATATTGGTGTTCTTATATATATATATATATATAATATAATATAAAATGTGCAATACATGAGAGTCAGATGGTTTTGAGATGAGCTTGATCGCTAGACTTTGCAAATTCCAAATCCATGTTGTATCTGCATATTTACAGAAAGTCTAGTTTACTTACATGTCAACACTTGCCAATCTTGGCCATCTGTCCAGGCTGATCACTTAAAGACTGCACTATCTTTTCAACAACAGAGCTTCCTTCTCTTTGCATTCCGTTAAGCAGTTCAATTATGTCAGCAACAGTAAAATCATATCAAACCAGCTGAAAATGTTGTTCTTCACCTAATATTAACAGAATGTATTAAGATCTTAATACATTTCAAACAATAAGGAAAACAAAATGTAATGTATCAATTCAATCATGAGCATTTAGAATTACCTGAAATTAATGTCAAAAGATTGAATTCACGCTCCAAGCTCCATTTAGATTCATTCTGATTGTTAATATTTACTATATACTCCTGGAAGTACCCATTAAAGGTTATTACTGATAAGGTTGCTCTGTGAATTCCAAAAAACGGAAGACAATAAGCCAATAGAAAGACATCTACAAGAAATTGTAAGCGACATGCAAAGATCTTAGAAACGTGTGTATCAATAATAAGATCATCTCTTATGCTCATATAAGAATATATGTTATAAACAATTGATACAAGGGCACAGAATCCCATCAATGAGATTTGGGCTTGAAACAATTCATTGCTACAGGCCACAAATTAAGAGATGCCAGAATTAATGCCATTTAACTAAACAAGAGATGTAAAAATATATGTAGCTAATAGTCAAGGAACACTCTGTAAAAATTTAAAATATATATATTATGTGGCCACTGGCATGGCATTGGCAGCATTCCACCATAAAATTTTTAAAAGTTACTAAAAGTTAAAAAGATCATATAATTAATGAATATGTATGGCCATAGAATAGTAAGAAGATATTCTTGACAATCATAAACGACCATAAGGAAATTGAACTAAAAAGTAGATGAGAGAAATATAGTTGAGTAATAAAATTTTAGTGTCATTTAGGAAAACATACAAGATTTTTTTGATAGGTTGCATCCTCCCATATGCCACATAATTTAAGGAAAAATTTTAAAAAATAAAATAAAATAATGAATGATAAAAACTTAATTAAAAAAAAAAAAAAGAGAGAGAAGATTGCATAAAATCAAACTGAAAAATTCTCAAAGATACAGAGATTTCATTTTCTTAAAAAAGTAGCAATGTAGCCTGCTACTATCAAATAAATTATATTACGCAAATTTTATATTAATCCAGGTTCCTATTACACATCAGACCAAAACATGTAGTGACATTGGCCAATCCATTTGATTTCCATTCCAATCAAAAGCCCAAACCAAACAAGGCCTAAATTGCGTGGAACATCTTTTAAAGCTCTTTTGCGGTAGTGACTAATTGATTTATTAAAAACTGAATTTATGTACAGAAAAAAAAAAAAAAAAAAAAAAAAAAAAAAAAAAAGAGGATCATCTAGGTCCTAGAAGAAGAAAATAAGGGCATACAACCAAAAGGTATTGGGAAGGGACAAGAGAAAAGAAAACAATTCTGGAGCCCATGCGTAATAAAGAAAACTCACCTACAAGCAACAAATTCAGTTGATGATGCGGCAGCAATCTTGCTCACCTTGCGTACTACCACATAACTGTACAAAATTGCTTGATTAGTAAATTAATGCATTTTGTAACTAATATTTTCTTTTTGGTGCATAAGAAATTCTTCAAGGGAAGAGGGGCTGCCAGGGTTTGAATCCCCTGACTTCTTGCACTACAAGGCAAGCACTTGACAATTGGCTAGTAGCAGACTGGCAGTCTGTAGCTACTAAGAGGTGCAGACTAAAATATGTCCACACCTTCAAGGCATACTTATAAATTGTATTCACCATCTAGAAAAGAACCAGATTATCCTGTTAAATATATTCATCGTGTTAAATATAGTTACTAAAAGATATCTTGTTCAGAAAAAAATGATCTCCAAATATCTCGCACGTGATACAACTAAACTGTGAATTGCTTGTTTGGGATTAACAGCAAATATCTATGCATTGCATGTGAACTTCTTTGTCATGGACAAAAACCAAGGCATTATTGAGCTATAACGTTTTCCAGTTTTCAAATTTCGTGGAAACTATTAGCATACAGAGAGACAACCAAACCATCACCAACCCAGTTCCACCACCCTGTTCTCCTGTGCCAATTGCAAAAATTACATAATTGTAATAATAAGGAAAAAGATGAGCTGGCAGTTCAAATTATATATGGTAGAATCAGAAATTGTTGTCTAATAAGGTCATGCAGGTTTTAATAATCACAGATATTTAAGGAAAATTATAACATATATGTTGTTCCTTTTTTTTGTCAAAAGTAGCTCATTTAAATGCCAAGAAGAGATTTCTCAGAGTCACATATCTGATATCTCAGGTGTTCACTGTTCTGCTGTCCACAGAACACATTTAAGTACCCCCACCCAAGGCTGGATATATGTTGGGACCATGCTTCCCCACTATAAGAGATAATAATATTTCATGTACATAATCTCTCAGTCTATGCTGGACATACAATAATGCTGTCTGCCTAGTTCCATTATGGCATGTCCCTTTAAGGAGGAGTAGAGTCGAAATTGGGAATTGATTGAGACAGTAAGAGTAGAACTGCTTTTTATTATATATCCATACTAAGTTTACTGAAATTGCTTCACAGTAAAATATTTAAGCTATTTTTTTTTTCTTTTTAACCATTTTCAATTTCAAAGACACTCACAATCAGAAAAATCAGATAAATTTTGGTAATGGTCACTTTTGGTCTCTTTATTCTTCATTTAGAGTTCGTTTAATTTAATTATTACTCAAATGTGATCACTTCTTTATTTCACTTGTTAGGTGATGCATTTTGGTCATTTAGAGACAAAAAATGGTGGCAACATGCCATCATATATAACATGCAGGGCAGCAAGAAATATTTTATTATGTAAATTTAGTGTGGCTCCTTCAAAATTAAATGACTAGCTCCACCATTGTAACCACTTCATGAGAAAATTGTCAGTTAGAAACAGCTTTACCTCTTTACTCCTGCTGGAATAACATTGTGAAGCACGTGATGATGAGCTGGATCCAGTGCATCATTTACAGAATCAGGTAATATTGACCCAAGGAAACTACTTGATCTTCTACTTCTGTGAAAATAAGAAAGATCAGATGGTTTACAAATTCTTTAAATGATCAATGATTGAACAAAAACTACATAAAAAATGACAACATTAGTTTTCTAGCAAATTGAGGAACCTCCCCTATTTTAACAAAGATTATACTTATTTCTCTCCCATCTTTCTGTGTTTCTATATACAGTCAGAGGATCTCCTTTCCATAAATTGCAGTCAATGGATTGTGAAAAAATTGAACCTTTTTCTCTCAAGATTGAAAGAAATGAAAACAAAAAAGAAAGATATCTGTCTCAATTATGAGCAAAGAAAAAACCAGAGATATATAAGATTTTGAGGGCCATTCGACTAAAACTAAGGGGACCATTACAAGGCAAAGGATGGCAATAAATAATGAAGAAAGTGAAAGTCAGTTGTGCACATGCCACAGAAAAAACTGACATCCATACATCTAAGAAAGTTCACTGCAGAGGCAATTTTGTAAATACAAGGCATTTATGGTGCATTGCTGCACAACAATAAAAAGTGACAACATCTCAAATATACAAGTACATTACTCAACAAGCGCACTGCCATAATTAGCTATCACTCTCAGAAATATAGCCCCACCTAATCTATAATTTTTTTTGTACTTCTCACCTCTGATTTACAGCAAACCCCAGTGAGAAAACATGAACAGAACCTGAAGAACTTGCTGCCACCAGAATATCTGGAAGCTGCATTGAAGGTCCAAATGACAAGGAAAATATCGTCGATGGGTATGTCCCTCTTCGGAAGCTATATGACTGCCCAATAAAAATAGAATCCCATAAGTATAGTAAGAGATGATTCACAAATAGCAAGACCGGAATGCATCTCAGAATCTACTTCATAATGAATCAAAAAAGTAAAAGGACAGAAGGCAAAGAAGACTATGCATCATAAATATTTAAGTCGCAATACGGAATAGCAAATTACTCGGCCTAGCCAAAAGATGGGTCCAGTTATGAGATCTAATAAATTAATATCAAACTTACTCTGGAGTGATCAAGCTTACTCCAGAGTGAAGAACAACAGCAACAACAGTATAATTGTTCTTTCAGTATCTTGGCAGACAATGGAAGTTATATTTGTAGTGGTTGTTTTTCAATTCATTTATCTTGTATACATATGTAACAGAAGAAACAGCCAGAGTTTTAGTTTCAATCTCATAGTCCTATTTCAAGACAGTTCTCTTTCATTCCGTATCATTTCTTTCAGATTAAATCAAAACCACTCACATAGTTACCAGGTGAATTTGTCTTGGGAATTTTATAATATGGCAGCCTCTAAGCACGAAAAGTCTAATCCATTATGTCTATGCACCACATACATAAAATGGACTGCACTCACATATCCAGGCTGCCATAAGTCAACAAGCAAATACAGGGTACCTTATTATTTACCTTAGTAGCATCTGAAACTAGATGAACTCTGATTATGGTTCCCTGTTCAGATGCTGTAGCAACGTACATTCCGTTGGAAGAAAGGCAAACTGCAGCCAAGGGTGCACGATGTGCATCTATCTGCAAGTATATTCAATAAATACGTAAACGAAATGCCAAAGATTGAACAAAATGAAACAAAAGAAAAGTTAAATAAATAATCTGTTCAAGTTTCAATGACTGCTAGGAAGCAAAAAATAAAGCTCAGGAAAAAGAAGGAAAATTTAAGGTAAACATATAAGCGAATTTATTAGCAACAAGGGTTGATGCAGAAGAAATTTTAAATCATAGCAAGTTAAATGAACTAAAAACTATTATTCTCTACTAGAAGAAGGGGGAAAAAATAAACAAAAGTTGCAAACCTCTACTCATAAAAAATGGGTTATTCTTAATGACAGACAAAGTGTATGCAAAGAGATGAGTACAAGTTCAGGGGAGAAAGCAGCAAATATTTTAAGACAAAAATGCTGGTGATTAAGAAGATTCTATATCAAGCTATTCAATTGTAGTTTGCCAATTGAAAAGGTGAAAATTCTTCCCATAATTTGGTTAGGAGGTATTTATAGGTGTATTCCATCTGTTATAGAAAGTTAGACAAGACTAGAATAACAAGCAGGAATGCTTTATTGTGGTTCATTGGTTAATATAAAGCTGATCATGATGCACATATGGTTGATAGGAGTCTATAAGTAAACAAAGCACTACAAGATCAAATAAATATTTACAGCATGTCATCAACAATGATGCTGGCTAGGCCGATATCAGCAAAAAATTTTGCCACCTCACAATGTGACTGGAGTTCCATGACATTGTACACTAAAACTGATCCTTTGGTTGTACTTGCAGGAAGAGCCAAGAAGCAACCATCCAAACTAGGGGAGAATGCACAAAGTCCTGAAGAATGAACAAAAAATTTCAGCGAACTTAATACTAAAAATGGTTAGGTTCTGCATGTAGGAAAAAAAAATGAAGAAACAATTCTAAAAAATCCTGTAGAATCAACAGTTAACAATCTCCCTTACTTCAGGGAACATCAGCACTCATTCCTTGTGTTTTCTTTTACAAATCCAAAGTGGTACGTTAGAAATAGCCCCAAAACTCGAATGGATTGACATATTTGGACTAAGCTGCTCAGAAAGGACTACATTTCTTCCCAGCCCATGGGAAAATGGGCTACACATTCTCTTGAATGATATTCTAATGAACCCAAAAGTCACATTTTAAAGACAATGCTGTGCATTTTGGACGTCCCTTTATTTATGTAGCACACTATTTTCAGATAAAAGAGCCAAGGCATTGCAACTCAGGGACACATGATTTATACAAGATAACACCAAAAAGATAAATTACAGACCAGAGAACAATTTAATGAATTCTAAATAGGTACCTGAGAGAAGAACTCCAAATATTTTCATCATAATCCAGACAACGGTTTATTGATAAATGCAGTTTTAGAATAAGATAAATGTTACATAAGATTAACATCTCGCAATTAGACATACCAAAGGCTTTTACCTTAGAAATTTGACATCCAGATTTATAAGGCTGTAATTCACAAACAAATATAACTGTCGTTCCGCAGGGAAAAGGCGAAGAATAAAGTTTTAATATCAATTTGCTACTTAGTAGTAGATATAAATGCCAAAGTAGCAAAGTGCCACAAGAAAATATGTATGGCAAATACATGCTATTACAAATACAAAATCGAGATATTCTAAACTCACCTTTTATATTTGGAACTGTATCAATAGTGTCCAATATTGCAAGACTATTGGAGTCATAAACGTAAGTCTTATCTTGCAAAACAACAACAAACCTGCCATGATTAAGAGGCAGCAAATAAAAATCAATTGCAAATTTATTAAAATAGGATACATAGAGGTTTATCAACTGTAGAGGGTTATCAACTATATATTAGTTGGCATATACCACAAATCAAATAGAACCCAAATGGAATTAACAATTCAAAACGGTTTCGAAAAGTTTGAAGTTTGGTTTGATTTCTCTTTCTTAAAAAAAAAAAAAAAAATCCAAACCCAAGTATTTTTTTAATACATAAATGAAATTAGAGAACTAAATAAATAAATTGAAGAGAAATGGAAAATTCAGATAAACCCATTATTACCTTTTTCTATTCAATCGAACAGCAAGAATCGAAGTTAAGAAATTCAATTCCCGGAGAGCAGTTCCACTAGTAGTATTGAACAAACAGAGACGCCGAGGGGATAAAGAAGGCTGATATTCAAGTTCAATATAATAACAAACAACCACCATTGATGAGTAACAATACTTTAAAAAATTACCAAAAAAAAAAAAAAAACGATCTACATCTGACCTGCTCACCAGCTCCAACAATAGCAAGAAGATCAGAACTGTAAAGCATTTCAACAATAATAAAACCTCCAACAGCTAACAAAACAAGAGCACAAGCAATTTGGGCAATATCAATATATATACATATATATAAACCATAAATTAAATTTAAAAAAAAAAAAAAGAAAAGAAAAAAGAAAGAGAAATTGAGAAGCTGCCTCGTTCATAACAGAGACGGCCTGTATTAGGATTGAATATTTTGAAGCCATCTCGAGTGCTTATTGCCAAAGCACTGCACACACATACACACAAAAAATAAAATAAATAAATAAAAATTTCCAAAAAAAATTACAAAATTAAGGTATAAAATTATTACCTGTTGTCTTGATTGAAAGAAGCACAGAGAATATGGTGGTTTGAGGAGGACTGGATAGTCATTATTGAAATTGTTGGGGAAGAAGAACAAGAAGTTGCAATAATGTAATCACAGCCAAAAATTTTCTAAAC
The DNA here is from genome assembly GCA_947687605.1 of Reutealis trisperma. Taxonomy (NCBI): domain Eukaryota; kingdom Viridiplantae; phylum Streptophyta; class Magnoliopsida; order Malpighiales; family Euphorbiaceae; genus Reutealis; species Reutealis trisperma. The sequence continues at coordinate 189,563 of CANTUT010000410.1, forward strand.
AAATTTTCAGATCAATATTCTCTCTCTCTCTCTCTCTCTCTCTCTCTATATATATATAGATATATAGTTTTTTAAATAACTTTTAGAACATCTCGAATATCGACCGGATAACTTCCATTAGGCTGAATTAGGAGAGGAATGTTGCCCAAGAGAGAAGGTTTTTGCATAGAAATTTCTTGGCCATACAGCACGTGTTTTTTTCTCAAATTCAACCCAAAAGCGCTCATGTGCCATGTTCTATTAACACAGAGCTGCACAAATTGAGGATATAAACCATATTTTTATATTTTATAAGAAATCTCAAATATAATTTAAAAATTTAAATTATTAAACAGTAAAATTTAAATATTATATTAAATATTAATATCTTTTATTATTTTTTAATATAAAATCTTTTAACTTTATCAGTTTCAATTAGATCTTTCAAATAATCTAAAATCTTGAAATCGGGCATAAAAATTAAAGTCTCACTAACTTGTTCTCCACAACTATTTATTGAGCCTACTTTCTTATATTTTCTATCCTACCTGAAATTAAGACATCAAATTTATCATTCGCTTTTATATAATACTTTCTCTATTCTGAAGAAAGTAGCTATTAAAAAAAATTATTATTTTTAAAGTAATAATAATTTTATTATAAGTTGTCAAAAATAATCATATTAATTACAGTATAAATTAGAGAAACATATCTTATGCTTGAAAAATGAAATGGTAAATTAGTTATTTTACTATTTTTTTATTAGGATGCTAAATAGCCATTTATTTATGAATAAAACTAACTTTTTTTAATGATCACTTTTTTTCAGAATGAAAAGAGTAATTAATATTAATTTCAAAAGACTTGAACTCTTAACTGTCTCACCGTTGGTAAGTCATCAACAATAATCATTACTAAGTTATCAAATTATCTCCTAAAATCTTCTAAGATTTTTTTTTTTTTTTTGTTAGATTCTAAGCATTAATTTTACAAATTAATATATATATATATATATATATATATATATATATATATATATATATATATATATATATATATATATATATATATATATATATATATAATTGTTTTTTAGATTATATGTTTTTAGATTATCCACTAGCTTCTTTCTAATTGTGTATTTATAATAGATAATATAGTTATTTATTAATTAAATAATATAATTATCCCATTATATTTAATTTAAATAAGAAATGTTGAATATGAAAAAATAAAATATTTATTATTTATTATATAATTAATTATATTTAATTTAAATAAAGACAGTTGAATTCAATTAGAATAAATAAAGAATAAAATAATTACTATTTAATATATAATTAATTATATTGCAAATTTATAATTATATAATTATCATAATTAAATAATTTAATTTTTTAATTATATTAAATAAAGAAAGAATGAAATCAATTAGAATAAGAAAAAATAAAATAATTATTATTTAATATATAATTATATTTAATTTAAATAAAAAAGAATTCAATTAGAATGATTTATATTTTTTATTTTTCCGAACATTAAAAAGTTGTTTGAGAAAACTTCTTATTATTTGAAAAAAACATAAAGAAAACTTGCTTAAAAACTTCTTAATATTCGAAAAACATAAAAATAAATAAATTTTCTTAGAAGTTAAATAAATTCTAATTTGACTTTGATTATTCAAATATTTACAAGTTAGATAAATTATAATTTGATTTTCATTGCGTAAATTATTATTTTGTTCTACCATAAATTTTAAAATTAGTTATTTTAATTATTAATAATAATTTATATATTCTCAGTAGAACTAGAATGGTGCACAAAAAAATTAATAAAAATATTATACATGTAAAAATAACAATAAAATAATATATAAAAAAATAGGTCTTATTGACAAAGATATTACTACCATCAGCTAAAAATTAAGATTATCCTTTTCATTTAAAAAAAAAAAAGAGCTACATGCGCTGTTGGAGAAGGAGAAGGCTGCTGTCAGAGTTGGGAGACAAGGGTAATTTATGAATATAAATTGTACCTATGGGCAAGTTTGTTGGACTTGAAGTCCTATTCTAAAAACTCAAATGTAGGTTGTTGTTCTTGAACTATAAGTTAATTTTCTTGTATCATGTGGGCTCCTTATATATTATATACTGCATGATGAGTTTCATGTCTTTCTGATGCAGACATAAAATATTTTCTTTGGAAAAGAAATAATAAAATAAATTAATATCTTCATTAATTTATGTGGTTAACATTAATAATTTAATGCAAATATTTATAATACTATATTAATTAGTAATGTATTTTTTCAGAGATAAGAAAATTAGAAATTAGTGAACAATTTTGAAAGTTTTGCTTTAAATAAAATTATTATTTTATATTTTTTAATGAACAAATAAAGCAGAACAAAAATAATATTAATAATAAATAAAATTTTTGTTTTTTTCTTAGCTGAAAAATACAAAATTTTTCTTTTAATAAAAGAATAAATAAATTAGTAATTTTTATATTTGTTAAAATACGATTAACTCAATATTTTTTTGGCATATTATGTCTATTACTAGCAAAAAATTGATTTATAGTTGCTTTTTAATTTTCTCTTTATTTGCTAAGTAAAAAATAACTAATTCAAAGTTCAAACTATTGAATCTTTTCAAGAAATAAAGATATTAAGAATTTCAAATTATTATATTATCAGATAAATTTCAATTTATATCAGAGAAAATCTTTGTTCAAAAAATAAAAGATAAAAGTATGACATTTAAAAAATAAATGTAGATAAATAAATAAATTGAGTTCAAAATATCTAATACAATATATAAAAATATATAAATAAGTAAAATTTTAATACAAATTGAAAAGACGAAATTTAAATCAAATTTTATATTTATTTTGAATTAAAAATTTTATTTATTTATATTTATTTTAGATTGAATAGTCAAATCATCATAAATTTAAAAAAAATTTACTTTTTATTCATTCTATTACTTGCTAACTCTAAGATTCGCGAGAATACACAAATACAAAATTTGAATATAACACAATACCCACGAATTTTACCGCTTATTCCAAGAACAATATATCTCATTACACACAATTCAGCAGTTATATGACTATGCAATTAAAAATAGTCAAATTAGATTTATATATTTTGTTTGAAAAATTTTACAAATGCTTAATTTTCTCAAATTTGAAAAAATTTCATTTAAACTAGATGAGATCGAGAAATAATATTAAATAGTGATATCAAATATAATAACAAAAATATCAAAAATAGTTTCTAAATATATTGTTACTAAATAGCTTAACACCTCACAAGTTAGAATTAAAAGATAATTGTCACATAAAATTGCTCGTAAATCTAAATTCTTCTAATAGACTATGCAATTGAACAAGGATGATGTGCAAAAAATTTAATTGAAATATTATACATATATAAATAATAGTAGGACAACATACAGAAAAATAAGTCCTATTATCAAGGGTACCACTAATATCGACTAAAAAATGAGGTGTATCTTTTTCATTTTAAAATAAAATGGTTTCCTGTATATCTTTGTTTTGCAATAACTATTAATAAAACCTAAAGACAAACAATACCTAATATAAATATGTATTTACCATAAATAATTATATGTTGTATTGTCAAAAAGTGTTTCAGCATCTACTATAAAAATATTAGTTAAAAGTGAAAAGCTAAAAAAAAAAAAAAAAGGCAACTTACACTAATATTATACAAAAAAGTTATGTTGTCTAACATGCACCATAATTTAAAAGATAATAAATTAAATAATTATTATTATTTAAATAATTTAAATATCATATAATATTTATACTAATATTAAAATATAAATATTTATAAATTAAATTATATTTTAAAATGAAGTGGATCGAGTCATAATGAAAATTAACGTGTGAAGCACGTTAGAATATCTTATAATTTACCACGTGACATATATTCACCATGTGTTTACATTGTATTGATCTATATGAAAATAATAAATCAATTAATGATACTAACATTTACTAATAATTAGCTTTTATTATGATAAATTAATATTAAAATTGAAATGAGTATAATTATGATTATTATAAAAAAATAATAAATCAATTAATGATACTAACATTTACTAATAATTAACTTTTATTATAATAAATTAATATTAAAATTGAAATAAGTATAATTATGATTATTATAAATTAAGTTAATGCATGAAATATTAAATTAGTGTATTTAAAGCTATGAAAATAAAAAAAAAAAAATTTGCTTCATTCAAACACACATATATATACATACTTATTGATTATTATACAAGCATTTAAGTTATTAATGACTTAGAAACATTTAATTGTTTTAATATTATTTGTAATCTAAATAAAATTTTATTAGCTAATAATATTCAATTTTAATAATTATAATTTTAAGTGATTAAAAATAATTAAACAAAAAAATTAAAGTAGTAATTGTAAGTGGAATATTATACTAATACTTATTAATAATTAGCCTTTGTTATGATAAATTAATATTAAAATTGAAATGAATATAATTATGATCATTATAAGTTGAGTTTTGTTTGCCTTATTCTTTTATAACCAGCTAGTGTTTTCAAAATTTTTTGTGCAAGCTATAATGGATACCATATTTGCATTATAAGTTTATATGTGAGCAATAAAAGCCGGATTTGCCAGTGTGTTTAAGAATATGCTATGATATTTCCCATTATTTCTCCGTTTCTCTCTCTAACTTGATATATGACAAGAAGTCTCAATAATTTTTTGTAAATTTAATTGGCAATTATTTGAGGTCATTTTTTTTTAACTCATTTGTGTAGAAATTTGATGGCAAAATGGTATGTTTATTGTACTATGATCAATATATAAGATACTAATTAGTCAATTATCAATTAAATTATTCATGATTTTGCTATTTCAATTAACATTTTTTTAAGTTTATTTCAATCATTCAAATAAAGTCTTTAAGATGAATCAATCATATATGTTTTGTACAGAATAATAAAGAATTGTAAATAGATAAATAAATGTTATATATATATATATATATATATATATATATATATATATATATATATATATATATATATATATATATATATATATATATATATATATATATATAAAATAAAAAATTATATTCTTTAATTATTAAAAATTATAAAAAATAGAATAGAATACATCATCTATCACTCGCCACAAATATTTTATAACCAATGTTATCTAATACAAATTCATATAAAATTTAATTTGATGGTTTTCTAAATTTTCTATGATCATTTAAAATCAATATATTATCATAATTTAATTATTTTGGTTAAGAAAATGCAATATGAAATTAAAATTTATTTATAAGAATGTCAAAATAATTTAAAATAAACTATTATTTTCTTCTAAATTATAAAAAATTGAGAATATAATGATTAAAAATTAATTACTATTTTTTAAAAAATATTCTTTACAACATCACTATTATTTTTCTATATATTACATTTAAATAATTAAAAATATAAATTTATTTTAAAAAATTAAAAATAAATAAATTATAAAGTGTCGTACAATGCACAAGTATTGATTTAGTGTTGTTACCATTGGAAAACACTTTTCTATCCTTTTGTAACACTTCTTTCTCTCTTTTTAGAATATTTTCACCCAAATCAAGAATCCTAAAATTGCTTATGAAATTAATTGAGAAGGAAAATTTTGGGGTTGCTATCTCAGCTGCATCTTCTTCTTCTTCTTTTTCTCAAATGGCTTCTTCTTCTTCATCCATGTCTATACACATGGATTTGGGCAAAAATTTGTTGAATACGAGTACAAAGAGCCACCTAAATATTATAAATATAGAAGATATGGAAGAAGACTTAAAGCCCCTAAAAATATATTATGGAGTGAAGATAACTCAAGAAGGAGATAATTTGCTATCGATTTTGGAGTATAAGTTTGTAAAATCAATTGTGGATTTTGGAATGCAAGTTTGAGCAAGGGAGGTGCTGAACAATTTGAAATTGGAAAATGAGATGTTTAGAAGTGAAATAATTGAATTAGAGAAGAAAGGAAAGTGTGGCATTAATGATGAAGTGAGAGATTTATGGATAAACCTAAAAAGTTAAGGAAAGCTCATAAAAAAAGGGATAAAGAAAGTAGAATGGCTAAGAGAAAAAAACGGAAGCTTTTGTTGTTGCTATTGTAATAATTTTGTTTTATTTTGTAATTAAAATAAAAGAATGAGTTCATATTTTTTATTGATGGATAATTTCTTTGTTGTTGGATCATTTATGAAAAAATTTAGTCCCATGTAATGTCTACAATTATGTATGACTTAATTATATAATATAACGCAATGATTTAATTGTTTAGTATAGTTTTCTTTATTTTTCTTTTTGGTTATACGATATTGTTGCTATTGGTTTTGAATTGATTTTGAATTAGAAATTTAGCTAATGAAGAGCCATTTTTTTGTTTGTACTCTATAGTTGAGTTCATTTTGCATGAGCAAGTGCATCAATTGAGTTCATTCATAATGTTAGTTCTTTTGTACATTTGAATTTTGCAAATTTGCAAAAGTAATTTAATTTGTTAAAATCTTGAAACCTGTATACATTTGCTTAAAAATTAATAACATTAGGATCACAAAGCAAGTAAATAACCATCAATGTATTGAAAAGCACAGTGTGCTTATATAATGACGGTCATTGCATATTCATACTTAAAATTATATTTGTACAAAAGACCATAATAATAATTCAGATAAAAAGTACCTATGGAATATGTACAAAAGAACAAAATAATATAATAAAAAAGTTCCCATGGAACTTGAACCATACATGTTAAGTTCCAATTCTTATTGGAACTTTTGCAAACTAAAATCATCTATTAACAAAATAGTTCACAATACAAAAAAACACCCAAAAAACCATACAAAATCCAACTTAAATAATCCAATTGGTTGCATTTTTCCTTTTGTAAAACTTTTGTCCACTCAAACCTTCTCTTTCTACTTCCAGTTGTCTTCTAGTTATGCATAAAGCTCCTTTCCGTTGTAAGCATGAAGGTCTAAATGGCAAGTCAGTTGCATGTCACCTCTAGTCTATCACCAGTGAACTTTATCTTCCTTGAGTTGCTGCTTGTTGAAGTCCTTATTCCTAGATTGCCTGATCTCTCTTAGATGAAATATAAAATCTTGTGACAAGATTTGTGTCATGAATTTCAGTTTCAATTCTAGCATCAATTGCCTTATAATTAGACATACCATGCTACAAACACATTGAAGTACAAATGTACTGAATTTCAACAACAATCATTCAAAAACTTGAAAATGTAATATACAAATATAGTACTTACATTCATTACACTTTTAATAGTCATTTCATCAACCATAACACCGAAACCCCTAGTAGTACGTCTTCTATATTATGAAGATCTAACAGAAGCAGATGTGACAGTTGGCTGTGTTCTGTCTTGTTGTTGTCTTTGTCTTAGTAAGGAAGAAGTCCTTAAAGCTTGTTGTTATCTTGTTCTTGGTGGCTTCATCATTAAAGATTGTTGTTGTTATGTTCTTTTACTTGGCTGAATATATGATGCTTGCTTTATTATTGATCTTAGTTATTGAATACTTGAAGTAGGCTGCTGCATTGTTGAAGGTTGTTGACCCATTAGAGCTTAATGTAAAATTAACATAATTATAGCAAGTATAATAGATCAAGAATAATAAAAAATAATGCAAATCAGAAAACAAGTTAATAAAAAACTTACCTTTGTTATTGTTGACGATTTGCAATATTTGAATCTTGGCCTTGAGTTGCATATGATTCATCTCTTTATGACTTATGAAAAATTAAAACATATATATTATAACATTAATTTATTAATCAAAAAAATTTAAGTCAAAATCAAGCAAACTTAAAGTTTAATATACTGATCCTGCTTCATTATGGACATATTCTTCTATTATGCCTTTCTTGATGGCATATTTTATATTTTTGTCGCCATCCTTTTTTGGAAATTTTATTAGGATTAGCATCCTATTGGGTTCATTTGATCCCCTCAACCTTTTCTTCTTTTGGTCTGCTAGGCATGTTCTCAATAGGTGGAGGTTTTGTTCTTGCATACTTCTTAATTCTCATGAATCTCTTCCCAAGTATAGATTGTAGCACAATCTCATATGTAGCAATATAATTTTGCTTTTTGTACCATTGAGAAATCTCAATCATTGGATCTATTTTTAAGTGATACAGTGTACAGATGGCATATGCACATAGGATTCCTATGAGATCCTATGGCCTACAAGTACATAACTTCCTGTCTATAAACATAGAGTGCTTGTCTTCTCCTTCTTGTATCTCAAATCCCAAATCATTATGGAGAATTACTTCACACTTGAAGTTGCATGCTTATTGTCTTGGTGTAGAGAGATACAATTAGGACTAAATTCATTCTTCCATCTATTTAATGCCTTCTTATTATCCCTAAGCTTAGTCATGTACTACAACCTTAAATCTTTAAGCACACTCATTGTTTCCTTGTGTCTTGCATCTCCTACCTAAGAGTTGAAGCTTTCAACTATATTGTTATTCACCATATCACATTTGCTTCTGCTAGTGAAGTATGTTGTACACTGTTTATGTGGAGCATATTTGATGAGATCATAAATTGTTGTTTTGTTCAAATCCCCTAATTGCTTCAAATTGTCTTTAAATTCTTCATCAAATGTGCTCCATGCACACATCCAAAACAGCTCCTTCAGAGCTTTCCTTCTCTATTTTTAAACCAATTGGCATAATTGTGCCTAGCACACCATCTATGCTCTACTTTGGGAAGTACCATATCCATAGCTTTAATTAAACCCTACATAAACCAACCAAATATGACAAATACATTAGTTATTAAGTTTGAAATACACATGCAAAATAAATAAAACATAAATTCAATGAGTTTGATACTTTTTGCATATCATATATGACTATGAGTGTGCATTCATCTCTAATAGCCAAAACTTCCATAAGCTACTATAGAAACTATATCCAGTTCTTATAGTTTTCCTTATTTACCACTGCCCATGCTATGAGAAACATCAGGTCATCTCCATCCTTACCCACAATAGCTAAAAGTTGTCCCTTAGTTATCCCTTTTAGAAAATAGCTATCTAAACCTATGATTGATCTACACTCTAGCTTTCGATTTTGTTTCAGATCATTGAAACAAATGAATATTCTACTAAAGACTCTCCTCCCTTCTTTTAAACTTTGTTTACACAAATCAATTTCTGCCAAATTCCCTAGATAACTTCTTTTCAAGGCTGTTGCATAAGCCTCTAGGTACCCAAATTCAACCTTGTTGCTTCCACTAAGTTCTTCTTTCATTATTCTTTGTGCTCTCTTACACATTGACATATTAACCTTAAATTTTAATTCATCTTCACATTAAGCTTTTCTATCTTTATCTGTAATCTTAAAGAGTAGGATTTCTCTAAAACTTTGCCTTGATATGTCTAGCTAAAAATTAGGTTGTACATAGTGAGTTTCTAAAGGTCTTATAGCAATTATGCTCAAAATTCAATGTCTTGACACATGTACCTAGATTATCACCATTTTTAGAAACTAACATAACAAAGGGGCAGTTTGGGTCAGTTATACATTTTGCCCTAATCATTGGGTTTACTCTTAATTTAATATGTTTAGCCATTGCGTACCTTGCAATGGCTTCCTTTGCCTCTGTTATATTTGTAAAAGATATGACAAGCCAAAAAAAAAAAACCCTCCATTCTTATTGTAACTAACTTTCTCCTTAGGAACCTCATTACCTACCTCATATGTAGAAGAATCATCAATAATATTATTGATCATCTTCATTTTCATCACTATCATGCTCACTTTCATTTGCATTCCTACTCTCCCCACTATCATCATCACTATTGCTACTTGCTACATTTGTCCCTTCATTAACATCAGCATTAACATATGCATTTGCACTTACAACTACATCTACCTAAGCACTAAAGTCAAAACGATCTGAATCAAATGTTTGTAACCCCCACAGACTCTTGAACTGCACTCTCATTAATTGATGTAGTAGTCATTCCTACACTAAGCTCCTGACACACATTAAAATGACTACATTGTATAGCTATGTTGCAGTTAGCCACTAACTCATTAACATGTATATCAACATGTACATCAATATGGTCAACTATTGGTACATTAAAAGGGTCAAATATAGGTGGTGCTTCTAAAGATAATCTTGGAATACAGGAATATTCACTTTATAAGTAGCTTACACATTAATCTCTCTAACCCAATAACTAGCCCTAATTGCATTTTACAAGTTCTTACTTGAACTGTCATCTTTAATTAAAATCAGCCCATCATTCAAATTCTTTCCTAGTTCAAGCACACAAATATCAAACACATTCTTAAAACCTAATACATTTTGATATCTAACCTTAAAACCATCAACATCCACGAAATCAATGTCATAATCACAAAGTCTATCGACATTACCATTAATTTACTGTAACTCAAGTTTAGACATCCACTCACATTTTTAATAGAAGTTATATTCACTGTATCATCTATTCTATCAAATTCACAAAACAAAAAGAAAAATAGACACTAATTATGCAAAATTAATTACACATATTTACAAATTAACTCATTACATACAATCACACTATAATTACAAAAACTCCAAAATTGAATTACAAAAGCCTTAATTTGCAATTACCTAAGAAATCCCTAATTTTAGTTACAGAAGCACTAATTTTCATTACCCAATAAACCCCCTCAATTTCAATAATAAAAGCCCTAATTTGTCATCATCCAGTAAAACCCCCAATTTCAATCAAAAAATCCCTAATTTTTCATGAATAATTAAACCCCAAATTTCAAACATAAAATCCCTAACGTTTCATTAATAGTAAACCCCATTTCCAAACCACAAAAATATTTAAGTTTTCACAACCCAATAAAAGTCTGATTTTAAAATCAAAAGCACTAATTGTTTTATTAACAATTCAACACACAATTAAAAAATTTATAATTGTTTAATAAAGTCAACCCTTAAATTTTTTAATATTCACTTTGGACTACTAAGCCCCCGTTTGGATTTAGTTTTTTAAAAGTACTTTTCAACAAAATTTTTTATATATTTTTTTAAAACTGATTTTAAGTAAAAGCAAGTAAATTGATACTTATTCAAAAACAAGTTCGAAAAAGCAGTTTATAAAAAATAATAAAAATAATCACTTAAATAAAAATTTCTAAAAGTATTTTTTAACTCCTAACAGCAATCCCAATGCACTCTAACTCAAAATATGACAACAACATATAATACAAGAAAACAAATGAGATTAGCATATCACAAATAAATCCCACATGCATACCCACAAACAAAACCCATGTACATAGAACCAAACAACAATTTATTAAACGTACCTTTAACAATAGCTTTAAAATATATATGACCTTCACTTCATATAAGAGACTTCAAAGAGTGTACATGGTGAGAGTTTAGACAGAGAATAGAGAGAATTTTTTTAACTAATGAGATAGGAAGTGTTTGTTGAGAGTGATAGAGAGGAGATAGAGACGAATAATTAGGATATGTTCAACGTATTCAATGAGTGGGTTGTGATAATAGTTAAGTTTTGAGCCCCACAATAGGATGAGAGAGCAATTTTTTCATTTTATTTAATTCCATATAGGAGAGAGAATACAAAGAAAGTGAGCCCCACAAATAGTTCGAAGAGCTCATTAACGAGCCATTAATTTTTGTATCGTTTATATTTACCAGATCTGATTGAAAACTAAAAAATATGGAGAATGAGGGTCACTGACCTTCATATCAATCTTAATAATATTACTAATATAATATAATTTTTTTTTAAATTTCATATCAATTTCATTAATTTAATTTATTTTAATTTTATTTTTTAGGGTCATCCACTCTAAAAGTCAATCAATCAAATTTTCAAAAAAAATAAGCTACTGATTTGCTCCATGGGGTAAAAGTTATAGTCAAAATTGAGCCTTATCTCGAATATAAAATGAGTTTCTTTTGAGCAAATAACCCAAATTACTTAACTAGCTTTTATTTTATTATTAAGATTGAATATTATATATCGTGATATTCTTGAATGTACTAAAATGAAAATATAAAATATTTAAGAATCAATTCACATTATTTTTCCGCAAGAAAAATTAAATAAAAAAAATTATTTATAAGTAATTTTTATATTAATTATACAAATTAAAATATATAAAAATCTGTAGAAAATCTTAAATTATGTTTCAATATAAATTTTTAGAAGTAAAAAAATTAAAATAAAACTCGCGCAATGCCGAGCCAACGACTAGTTCAATTTTTATGTATGTACAGATCGTATCAATTTAGTTCACGTTAGTCCCATCATTTTTTATAATTGAAAATGGACAAAAGAAATATTTAAGAAATTAATTAATAAACTTGAAAAAAAAGGAAAATGAGAGTAAGGAAAAATTTAAAAAGAAATAAGTGGCTTTTTAATCCTTTTGTATATATTTAACAGTAAAAATAGAATAAATGATCATTTTATTTAATGAAATAAATTTAAATAATGATTTTTTAAAAAATGCAGAAACAAAATTATTATTATAAATAAATTTTACGAACTAAGTAATATTTTAACCAAATAATAATAATAAGCTTAAAGCAATTGCAAAAGGCCTGCTTATATATATATATAAATGCAGCTGATTCTCATGGACATCTAAAAATTTTGGTCAAAGAAAGCTCATAAAACAATTTTACTTATCAACAAAATTACAAAAAGCAATGCTTGTCTTGGCAAAAGAACAGGGTTCTTGCTTATTAACCCAGAATTTCACAGTACAATTGTACAAAGATAGTCATATATCAATAATCAAAGTTTTTTCTCTTGCTTTGAATGTCAGTTTTAACAAGCTTGTCCCTTATCGAAACGAGTTGTCGTTCAACATCGACAATGCTTATCCGTTCTCTTGGCGATTCAGCAGAACAATCAACTCCAATTTGAAATATTGAAATCAAGCACTTTATTGATTTATTACTGCTTGTTTTGCTTCTTTCAATATGAGCATAATCTCTGCTTGTATTCCCTTCTATTTCACGAAGAAGAATTGGATCCACAATCTCCATAACTTGATCAGGCAAAGCAGCTGCGACAAAGTTATGAAGGTTACCTCCTTCATTGAACATGTCATCTGTAGGCCTCTTTCCTGTGAACATTTCCAGCAAAAGAATGCCATAACTGTACACATCGCCATCCGTCGAGACCTCATTGCCAATTCCATACTCTACAATTCAATCAACAGAATTATTGGTTAAGAGTTTTTTTTTTCTTTGTTTTTTAGAGCATTGGAGAGGGGACCGGAACCGAACCTGGGTACATTGCCCAGTTCATATGTGCACTTACTATTAGCTCTATGCATAGGTGTAATTGGTTAAAAGCATTTTGTTCAATCAATGAAAAGCATATATATAGAGATATGGAAAGAAAAGCATATATAATCAAGGTTACCTGGAGGAGCATAACCAATTGTTCCTCTTACTCCGATAGAACTTGATTCATTAGTATTATTGCAGATTTCTTCAGGAAGGATTCTAGCTAACCCAAAGTCGCCTACACATCCTGTTAGCTCTTTATCAAGAAGAACATTTCTTGGTTTCAAATCACAATGAACAATTTGTGTTTCGCAGCGATGGTGGAGATAATCAAGAGCACAAGCAACATCAATAGCAATATTTATTCTCTGAAGGATATTCAAGCTTCTTGTTTCAGCAAGCGGATGCAACCACTCCTCTAGGCTTCCATTAACCATAAACTCATAAACTAGAGCCTTAAAATCATTTCCCTGATAATCAACACTTGAGCATGCAGTAAGGACCTTCACAAGATTTCGATGTCTAATGTTTCTTAAGGCTTCACATTCAGCTAAGAAACTCTTGAAAGCTCCAGGACGCATAAGGTTAAACACTTTGATGGCTATTAATGTTTCTTCCCCATCAAGTGTTCCCTTGTATACAGACCCAAAACTGCCTATACCGATCATGTTAGCAGAAGAGAACCCATCAGAAGCTTTATACAAATTTTGATAAGATAGTTCCAAAATTTTCTTTTCCGAAATATTCGAATCTGGTTCCTTCTCCTTTCTTTTCTTTTGCCTGAAGCAGAAAAGAAATAGAATAAACAATACCAATGTGAATCCTAAAAATGCACATATAATAGCAATTACTAACTTCAATTTAAGAGTCAGTCCACTCTTCTTATGCCTTACAGAATTGCATTTAGGCAACTGAAACTTGGGGATACCCCCACAAATCATATTGTTTCCCTCAACAGAAGTAGCACTTGCATTCTCAAAAATGCCTTTCATGGGCAGCATACCTTCAAAATTATTGTAAGAAAGGTTCAAATATTGCAACAGAGTGAAGTGTGAAAAAAATTCTGGAATTTCACCAGACAAATTATTGTTTGATAGATCTAAAACCTCAATAGCTCTCAATGAAGCCAAAGATGAAGGTATGGACCCCTGGAAATTGTTGTCATTCATGTTTAGGATTTCCATACTTGTACAACTACCGAGAGTGCTTGGAATCTCACCAGATAATTTGTTCCCAGAAACATCAAATTCACCAAGATTTTTCAAATTTCCAACTTCCATGTGTAAAGTTCCAGTCAAATTGTTTTGAGATAGATCAAGATAGGTTGAAAGTGAAGACAGACTTAGAACTTGTGGGGGTATGAAACCATTGAGTTTGTTTCGAGAAAGATCCAATCCAAGCAAGTATTCACATTTGCCAAGAGTAGATGGGATACTGCCTGAAAGGTTGTTATCTTCTGTAAGTAGTTGAATTAAATTCGTCAAGTTCCCAAGAGAAGATGGAATTTTTCCTGAAAACATGTTATTGTTCAAAGCCAATACCACTAGATTTTGAAGCTTTCCAATACTATCAGGAATGAAACCTGAGAGTTGGTTATTCCACACCTCAAAATCCTGAAGACTCACAAGATTTCCTATCCCAGATGGAAGGTTCCCAATTATTTGGTTGTTATCAAGTAAGCATATTATCAGACTAGTTGAAAGATTGCCGATGATTTCAGGTATCATCCCTCCAAAGTTATTGCCATTGATGCCTAGTTCTTCTAGTTCAGTGGCATTGATTAAAGAGTAAATAAAGCTCAAGTCATTAGCTTCCCCACTTCCCAAATAGTTGGAGGTAAGAGAAAAGGCGCGAAGCCTATGCAACTTTGCAAGAGAAGGCACTTGTCCAGTAAGCTTGTTTTTTATCAGAGAAAGTAGCTCCAAATTTGTGGCATTAGAAAAGGAAGCAGGAATGCTTCCAGTGAACTCGTTAGAACTAATAGCAAAAAATCTAATCTTTGGAAGTGAAAATCCTATATCTGAAGGAAGATTTCCATGAAAATGATTCTCTCCTATGTCTAACTCTGTAATAGAAGATAGATTGAAGATCGATGGAGGGATAGTACCTGAAAGCTTATTTGAACGAAGACTCAAGAATGTGAGATTCCTCAACTGGCCTAAAGAGTCAGGTATGGTACCACTCAAGCCATTGATAGCCAGAGAAAGCACTTGAAGCTGTGAAAAGTTTCCAAGAAAATGAGGGACAGATCCTGTGATATTGTTTTCAAATACTGAAAGAACTTCAAGGTTCGACGGGGCACCGAGGTCTGCAGGAATATCGCCTTCCAGCTTATTATTACTTAAGCGAATAACAATGAGGTTTGAGCAACTTGAAAGATTGGTAGGAATTTTCCCACCTATTGAATTATTGCTCAATCTGAGTTCTTCTAGTCTTCTCAAATGTCCAATCTGTTGGGGAATTTCATGGCTGAAGCTGTTGTTTTGGAGATTTATTTCCCTTAAAAAGCTCAAGTTGCCAATGTAAGGTGATATAGAACCTGCAAGTTTCAGGGACTGCAGGTCTAATACAGTGACTCTCCAGTGCCTATGACCACAAGTGATGCCTTGCCATTGACAGAAATGAGTGGTAGCATTCCATGAACTCAAAACATCAAAAGGGTCATGAGTTATTTTGGCTTTGAATTGAAGTAAGGCTTGGAGGTCAGTCTCATTGTTTGTAATAGCAAAAGTAGTTGAGCTCAACCATAGAAGAAGAACAAAAGCATGGATGCAAAGAAATGAGAAAGAAAGTAATAAATTCATGAAGAAACTGAAGAAATTAACAATTATCAAATGAAGGGTAAGAGCATATGAGAAGATAATTAATAGAGTCTAGGAATATTTCAGAATTGGTAGGTGTAACAATATTTCAAAAGTTAAGATTTCATACAACTTGACACTTAATTTGGCTGGAAGTAGAGTGCTCCGTAGAATATTTTTGATAGTCAAAATTTCAAAGTGAAATATCCAATGTCTCTCGTATCCCTAAACCCTCTCTAATCTATGATCAAATGGTCCACAGAATTAATAATTATAGATAAAGTTAACATGAAACCATTTAGATTTGAGATAAAAGTCTTAGTGAACTTTGACTTAATGAACCATATATGATGAAACTTTAAGAACAATGTTGAAATTCAAGATATACCAATAACAAATTCCCTTTTTTAATTATTATTTCAATGTTAATAATTAAAAAAAAAATCGACAAATGAATGCTTATATATTATAGTGATTTTTTTGCAGGAAAATTTCTTAAATAGAGCGAGTTTAGCACCTTACTTATAAAGTAAACCAATAGAATTATGATACATTAATTAATGATATTAAATCACTCATAAATTATAGTATCATTAATTGATGTGATTTATTTCTATTAAATAAATTTATAGGTGATTTGATATTATTAATTAATATATTAGGCATCTATTAATTTATTCTATAACTGACGTTATAAGCTTAATTTACTTAAGAATTTATCAAATTAAAGATATAACAATTTATCCTCATCTACTACGTGTATCCCACATTTCAAAATCCAATTTCCATTGCATCTTAAAAAAAATAAAAAATTATTTTTCATGAAATTATTGGAAAACAAGTCTGCCCACTAAGAAATCTAAGCTAAATTAATATTCCTTTAATGCTCTTATCATCATACCAGAACTGATCTTTTATTAGAAAAAGAAACAATAAACAAACATTGGCTCACGAATCACAGTATTATCTATGTTTCCACTTTCTTTAACAATAATTATTAGTAGATTTCAATTTTGCAATCAATAATGCTTCATAAATCAATTTAATTCATATCAATAACGGTATATTAGACATTTTCATCATTTAATGAAAGATATTATTGTCATTTCAATATTGTAGTAAAAAAACTTGTCTATAATGCCCTTAGATAAAAAATTAAAATTTTCATATTTTAATTAAATTTTAATATGTTTTTTCAATAAAAGACTTTGAAACTTATAGTTTATGTTAATAAATAATTATAATATCTTTTTTCATTAAAATACTTTGAAATTTACAAGTTGTGCATATTGGTTAAAAATAAAATATCTTGACTTCAATTTAACCCAACACCATTGAATACTCTAATAAGAAGAACAATTTTTAGTGGAAATGAAGAACTATAGATAAAAAAAATTTTACTTCATCTCTAAATGAAAATCAAGAAAAAGAGAAAAAACAATTATATTGTTTAATTTCTATCAGAAATCAATAACAAGAGCAAAAAATTTTATATCATCAAAATAAATAAAGTTAAAAAATGTGAAAAATAGTATGATTTAGTAAAGACTATGTAGTAGCATTATTGATATAAGTTCAGTTCAATCAAAATATAATTAATGAAATATAATAGAAATTTAAATATAGTTAGTATAGACCATGATGTAGTAAATTCACTACAAGTTTAGCATAATCACAATTTATTTGATTAATAAAAATTTTAATATAATCATAATGTAGTACTATTTTATTTAAGTTTAATTTTAATTAAAATTCAATTGATAAAAATATAATATTTGATAATAGTATGGAATATTAATAAAATCCAATTGATAAAAAATTGTGATTTGATTAACATATAATATATTGTGACATTATTACTATTAATTATATTGAATCAAAATCTAATTGAACAAAACCTGAGACTTGATTTATATATATATATATCATGATATGACACTATTACTATTAGTTTAATTGAATCGAAATCCAATTGATAAAATTTGTAAACTTGATTAACATAAAATATAATATAGTATTAATACTACGAGTTTAATTGAATAAAAATCCAATTGTTGAAAAATGAAAATTTAATTAATATAGAACATCATATGACTTTATTGATAATAATTTAATGTTAATCAACGTTCAATTATACAATACTAAAATTTATTGTATAATTTTTACATTCTATGATAATTATATGATAATGACACCATCGGTAATAGATTAATTAAAGTCCAATAAATTAATACTTAAATTTTAAGTTTAATTATCATATTATATAATAATAATATGATAATTAAATAATTTTTCATCATTAAATTAATTATTAATTTAGTAAAATAGTTAATTTGATTACATGGCACTACAGGGTCCCTTGTAACTAATCTTGCGAATTTCTGAAATTTTTTTGCAACTACTTTTAATTAATAAATACAGGCTATTAAAAATTATTTTAATATGTAATTTAATTTAATTGCATATATATTAATAAAAAATTCTAAAAATAATTAAATAATTTTTTCAAATTAGTTATAAAAAGGTTTTCTTTATTTTCAATTTATCCCAATATATTTATTAAATATATAAAGATATAATCAATCAAAAACTAATTTAACTTTAAGATTTTTTATTTTATAATAAAATAATTGTTATTTCCATTAATTCATATTAAGTTTCAATTTATTGGTTTGAAAATTTATAAAACTAAATTTATTGTTTACCTTGACTAGATATAAAAGTTATATATATCTTTTAACATATTGAATAAATATATTAAATGCATTTGATCTGGATTAAATTAATTCAAATAGCATTAAAAATATCTTAACCAATTCAAATATCTAAATTACACTTATCGTAAACTCAAAATTTAGAGAAAATTTTGAAAATCCGAATCAAATCAAACTAAATTACGAGGTTTGATCCAATTTCAAATATAAGACTAATATTTAAATAAAAAATTGAACTGAATTATGTGGTTTTCAGAATTTTTTAGAAATGAGTTCGAATTTTAAAATAATAACTCAATCAAACTCGAGTTAAATTTTGAACATTGAGGCTTTTAATTGAATTGAGCTCAAACTCAATATTGTTTTGACTCGACTTGACTCAATTACACTTTTGAATAATAGATATATATTCAATTCTCTCTCCTATCATTACAAGATATTATCAATATATCGACCAAAATTAGTGACCGAAAACATTCAGTCGATAATTACCGACAGAACACCGACTATATACTTAAAAACATATTTGACAACTATTTAGCAACTGATCTCAAATTGAAATTACCGACTGTAAAAATTCAGTCGAAGACTGTGACGGGAATAGCTGGCGCACTAAATTACCAACTGCTTAGTCACCAATACCAACCGAAAGTTGAGCTAAAACTTTGGCACTAAATTTTAGTAGGAAATTATTTAGTAATGGGTTTGCCTACTGAAACTTTAGTTGCTAACAAAATATCAATTGGTAATATTAGAAAATTACCCACTGATTACTAATAGGGTGTAGCCTAGAGGACAATGCGAATATCAAACTGCATTTAACTTTATTGACCGATTTACCGACTGTTATTTAAATAACCTGTTGATAAAGCGGTTGGTAATTTTTACTAATTTACCGACTATTTACCGACCAATTTTCAATTGCCACGTGGCTATCGATCGATAAATCAGTCACTAAATAAGTATAATAGTCGCTAATCGGTTAGTGAATCGAGCAATATAAACTAGTAGTCGGACTTCTTCTTCCTCTCTTCTTCTTCTTCTTCTCTTCCGTTTCTTCTCTACTCTCTCCCTCTCCCTGCCACAGTGCCACCACTGTCCTTTTCGCCGAAATCTATATTGTCGGCCATCCCCATTCTCTTCCCTCATATTGGTATCCATTATTTTATTTATTTATTACTTTAATTAGTATAATTGTTACATTTTCTATGGTGTGTGTGTATATATATATATATATATATATATATATATATATATATATATATATATATATATATATATATATATATATATATATATATATATATATATATATATATATATAATATATATATATATATATATATATACACGTGTGTGTGTGTGTGTAATTTTGAGTTTGTGAATTTTTTGTGTGAATATAGTGTTTTGTTTGAATATATATATTTTGTTTGTTGATTTATTAAATTTTGTTTCTATTATTACTATTTTATTGGGTATTAAGATATTGATTTTGTGAAATTATATATTTGTTTTTTTTAAATTATTTTTATATTCATTTTGTGTAATGAAAATTATAGTTAAATTTTAATATTAGTTTAATTTAGTTATTTTTGAATAATGTGGTATCATAAATTTTGGTTTGATTTATTTTTGTATTATGAAAATTATGTGGCATTAAATTAATATTTGTTAGTTTAATGAAAATTTAACGGAAATTATTTTGAGTGATATTAAATTATTTCTGTAAATTTTTTATTAATTTATTTGAAAATAAAATTTATGTATTTTATTATTGAATATGTGCATTATTTTTTAAATTATGTTTTTATTAAAGTTTTTAAATATTAGTTGGCTCGTGAGATTGATCTCGTTGAGCTCTTCATGTACACATACACGAAGAAGCACGATGGAAAGACTTTCATTGACTTGCAATCAGAGCAGATTCATGTAAGTAATAAATTTTAGTTAAAAGTTATTTGCACATTTTTTGCTATTATATTAATAATTTTTATTATATAAAATGTAGGTGGATATCACGAACCTCCATGAGCGTATGTCCCAACCTGCTCTTGGATTCACTGAGCCTACACCGGTAGATGAGAGAGACTTGTATCTCAAAGCTGTTGGGGGATTCAAGAAGGACAAGCTGTACATGATAGGTTCACAGGAACGCATTTATCACAGAGATCTTGGTGCTAGTCCATCTTCTGCTCTATCGCCTCCTATACCTAAGCAAATGTAGTAGGAGATAGACAAATGAGTTCAAGAGGCGGTCAGAGACATGCAGCAATAGATGAAGCAGCAGTTGCAGCAGCAGATAAATTATTTTTGTAAATTTTTTATTAATTTATTTGAAAATAAAATTTATGTATTTCATTATTGAATATGTGCATTATTTTTTAAATTATGTTTTTATTAAAGTTTTTAAATATTAGTTGGCTCGTGAGGTTGATCCTGTCAAGCTTGTCATGTACATACACACGAAGAAGCACGATGGAAAAACTTTCGTTGACTTGCGATCGCAGCGAGTTCATATAAGTAATAAATTTTAGTTAAAAATTATACATACATTTTTGGTATAATATTAATAATTTTTATTATATAAAATGCAGGAGGATATCATGAACATTCGCGAATGTATGTCCTGGCTTGCTTCCGGATCCACTGAGCCTACACTAGTAGATGAGACAGACTTGTATCTCAGAGTTGTTGGGGCATTCAAAAAGGGCAAGCTATACGGGATAGGTTCACAGGCATGCAGATATTACGGAGATGTTGGTGCCTATCCATCTTCTGCTCCACTGCCTCCTACATTTGAGTAGATGCAACAGAAGATAGACAGATGAGTTCAGGAAGCGGTTAGAGACATACAGATGCAAATGCAATAGCAGATGGAGTAGCAATTGTCGTAGTAAATGCAGCATTAGCATCAGCAAATGCAACATACGAGGAACCTCTTACGAGCCTCAACACAGCAGTCTAGGTTTTCTCTTCTACCTCATATGTAGACTGTTGTTGCTCATCCTCCTCCATCTCATATGCAAACTGGTGTTGCTCATCCTCTACCTGATCTGCAGACAAATATTGCTCCTTTCCTCACCCTACTCGTACATCCGGTGATGATGATGATGATGACTATATTGTGAATCCGAATGCGAAGGACACTGCAGATTTAGATTAAGATTTATGATTTTCTTTTTTTTTTTTGGTATATATGTGAATACTATTTTATTATTTTTTTTGTTATACAAAAATATGATTTTAATTTTATATTAAATTATATACCAATGAAGAGGTCAAGTTAGATGAGAATTGTAGGTTGGATTTGATAGAATCGAGCATCGATTGTAGTAATAAAAACATCAGTGAAGATGATGCGCATTTTCAAAAGAAGAGTTCTAAAATTGAGAGCAATAAGAGGAAAGAGGGACTGGAAGTGAAGTTGAGAGATAATTGGGGAAGATGAGGATATTTTCATCTTTTCCTTAAAACTATTAGTGGAAATATGATATGGCAATATTTATTTGTGAGAAATAAGAGCTACAAAGTCTAAGATAAGATCAAAACGGAGCAAAACATCATATTGATGTCTATTTACTCCATTCAAGCACTTCATTCAAAAAAAAATTGTTTAGAGACCACAATAGAAAAATTCAAAAAATTCATACTCTAAATTTATGATTATCCCCCAACTTTATTCTTCAATTAAATACTTACGTAAGTTTCAAATCCAAGTTTGATTTTGATTGCAAAACCCATGTTTCTTTTTTTTCAAGGTTCTTTTTGTCCAACCATATTTGTTTTCTAGGGATTTAGAAAAGTTGAACAATTAATTTTATATTAATTAGGCAGAAAATTAATTAATTAAATTTATTTTTATTCGTTTCATGATAAAAAGAACAAATTTAAAGAGAAATAAGGAATATTTTAATTCTTTTATAGGTATTTAATAGTAAAAATAGATAAAAAATTTTAGTTTATCGTCTCAAAATAAAAAATTAATTAATTAATTTCTGAAAATAAAAAGAATTTAATATATATTTGATCAAAATCAAAAAACTAAATAATAATTTATCAAAAAATTTTAGTCAAAAGCACAAATAAAAAAAAATAAAAAAAGTCAACAATAGTGCTGAGCCGGCTGAATCTCCGCCGCTTCAAGTGGGCGGACAAAGGGCCCCTGACAAATGACAACCACGCAGTGCATGCTGTGTCCACCACTTAATGCGGCGGTCACAACATGTATTTTTTTATTTTTTAGAAAAAAAGTATATATTCTTAATTAATATTGAAACTAGGGCTTAGCACGATTCCGTTCAATCTGAAAATTTAAAAATTTTTAGAATTAAATTGAATTTCGAGTATTTTAATTTATAAGATTTTAGAATCAGAATCGAAATAAAAAATCTACGTATTGTATTATTTCGAAAATTTCAGGACAATACAATTTAGGGATTGGATATTTCAGTTCCAGTTCAATCCAATTCAATCCAAAATAGAGATTCGGAAAAAATACATTTAATAATTAATTTCTTATAACTAATCGTATAGTTTTAAGTTTTATTTTTTATGAAATTTGGGTTTAATAAATTAATTTATTATATTAATAATTATAATATATGATTAAATGATTATATTAATAAATTAATACATTATGTTAATATATATAATTATATATCAAAACTATATATTAATAGTTTTTGTGATATAATTATATATACTACTTAAAGTTAACACATAATTTCTTATAATTAATTTCTAACTTTTTGTACAAACTATTAATTATCTATTACAAGTACTTTCTTATTGATAATCTATTACACAAATGTTAATTAATAAAAAAAATTTATCAATATTATAATATTAGATACCAATAAAAGTTAATTAATCAAAAACTTTATTAGTATCACATAAATTTTATTAGTACATTATATTTTCTTATTATCACTCATTGATTAATCATAACATATATTAAAAGTTTTTATTCTAAAATATATAAGTAGTGAATTTAAAATTTTTAATTGTAATATGTGATCATATATTAGTATTATTAAAAACTAATACACATTATATTACTAATTTTTCATTGATATAATTTTAATGAATCTAATGTTTAAGTAAATTATATAAATATTAATAGTTATATTCCATTGAGTTAAAGTATATATATTTTTAATTATAGATTTATAATTCATTTAAATTTTATTTTCATATAATCTTAATATAATTTGATAACTGTTATAATAACATATATAATATAATAATTTTTGCATTATCTATATATTATTCAATTAACATTATTTATATATTATAAATAAAAACTAAAAAATTTTGGTTATTTTGATTCAATCCAATTTGGTACAGTTTATTTCAATTTGATCCAATTCTCGGTCCGGATATACTTAATCTCCAGAACCGTACCAAAATATTTTATTCGGTTCAGGGAAAGTCAAAAAGTCAATGGTTCGGTCCAGTTTCAGATATTTTTGGTCCAGTTATTTAGTTCAATTTGAAATTTTTAATTTACGTACTCAGCCCTAATTGAAACTATCTAATTCTTAAAAGTTATACTAGGAACTTTATATAAAAAATTAAATATTAGTTATTTTGTTCCCTTCAATTTTAATAATTTATGTGTAAATAAAAGGAAAATATAAAAAATTAAGTTTTGAGATTATTATAATTAAAACTAATTTTAATTATTTTAAAAATTTAAGGATAAATTTAAAAAAATATTTTTTTTGCTTCGAGGAGTTAAAAATAAGCGTAAATCCAAAGAATTCTGAATAGGTCAACTTTATATTATGCTGAATCTTTCCTAAAAAATAACTTAAAACTAGATTTTCATTAGCTAAATGGATTATATACCAGAGTTACTTACATTGAAATATTGACTATAATTCTCAAATATCGCAGGTTGATCACTAAATGCCTCTTCTATTATGAAGACCACCTGATCATAAAGCTTATTCAAGAGAATTTTTTTTTTATCTTTTTGTCAATGAGAGTATTTGAATTAGAGCAAAGATATATAACTAAAATATTCTCACATCTAGCTATAAAATTATATTATTGTAGCTAAAAAATAATACATATATAAGTAATTTAAGCCTTGCATATTATATATATATATATATATATATATATATATATATATATATATATATATATATATATATATATAAAACTAAAAATCTGGATGAGTAACATTGAACGCAGATTTTCAATTAAGGGCAAAATTGTCATTTCGCGAATGCAAGCTATCCCACTCCTCTCCAGACAATAGTTCTAATCTGAAAACGATGTCGTATTTTACTGGACGGCGCATTTTGTTTGAGTCTTCCTGTCAACTCACATGACTTATTAATTCTGCCTAACCGCCGAATTGGCCAAATTGCTTTCTTGTCCCTCTCGTCAATTCTCTTGCACGATCAAATGCTATGGGTGGGTGTATATGTCCAATGGGGATGGCAGCATGGCGGGTTTTACATTACCTATCCCCGCTCCCGTCTCACTGTTAATAATTTATTATCTGCTCCGCTCTGTACTCATGGCGGGATGGAGAAGAGGCATATCAGGTAAACGAGTGTAAAATTAAATATATTCGTCCCGTCCCGTTTAGTTATATTAATTTTAAATATTAATTTTTTTTGATAATTAAAGAGCAGTTTAATATAATTAAAATCTAAAAAATTAAATGAAACAACTACAATATATATTTAGCTAATACAACTTAGACACAATATTAATAAAAATAATATCAAACTATAATAATAATAATAATCGGGTTGGGTTTGAGGTAGGTATACTTTTAACACGCACCCAACCTATACTCATAATGAATTTTTTAATTTAAACTCATACCCGACCTACCATTAAATAGAATAGATAAAATCCGACCCATTAAAGTTGGGCACTCCGACTATCCAACGAGTCAGGTCAAAGTGCCATCCTTAATGTCAAATCTTAAAATCCTCACTTATATGCTCATACAAATTTTTACTCTATTTCAATATTTTCTTATTGAAATAACTATCAACTTAATCAATTTTTTAATTGTCCACAAAAAAAAATTCCTATAATCGGATGATGTTTATGGATTTTGTTCTTCTTGCTTCCTAAGCATCTTTGAACTTTTTTCCTTTTACTTATTAATATGTATGAATAAATTACTTTATGATTTTCTTATGTTATGGCATTATGTAAAAACATATACTTACTGCACTTAAAGCTTAGCTCAAGTCTCAAAATGGACCCCTGTCCATATTGCAACACAGACCAGGTCCATGTACACGTGTAAGAGAATAGTTAGAAATAAAGGTGCGCGATTTTTTTTATCATGTTAGCGTGTTTTCCTCCTTTTTTTTTATTTTTTTATTATTTGATTTTTTAAAATATATATTTAACATTCCAAAAAATTATAAACGAACCACAAAATTTTTTAAATTAAGTGCTATTTTTTTTTATTTCAATACTTGGAATATAAATGGACCGCAAAATTTTTTAAATTAAGTGCTAATTTTTTTTATTTGTTTCAATACTTGGAATTAAAAAAATAATAATTATTTTTGTTTCTCCCATCTAATAATTATTATAATTTTTATTATTAATATTATAATTGAAAATATATTTTATCATTAACTGATAGTTTAAAAATAATGTACATATAAGTTAATATTAATATATATGCAGTTTAATACTAATGTATATACAGTTTAATACTAATGTACATGTAATACAGAACTAACATTGATATTAAACATTATATATATATTTTTTTGAACATATAATACAGAACTAACATTGATATTGAACATTATATAAATTTGTTTTTTAATCTATATGCATTGGTGTTGAAAAATAGAACTAATGTATATGCAATTAAAACGATTGTATCTGAATTCTAACAAATAATCCAACATTATACCTAGAATTTATGACTAATGTATATACAGTTTAATACTAATGTACATGTATAATATAACCAACTTTGATATTGAATATTATTTACATTTATTTTTGAATCTATATGCATTGTTGTTGAAAAAAGGACTAATATACCAGCAATTAAAAATTACTGTATTTAAATTCTAACCAATATTGTACTTAGAGTTCATAATTAATGTACATATAATTTAATACTAATGTACATGCATTTAAGTAATAATGTATCTGTAGTTGAAAAATCATGAGCATGCAGCTAAATTTCAATATATCTTTAATACAAAACTAATATAAATAGATTAATTATTATCATAATATTTTATCATTAATATTGTAATTGAAAATATATTTCAACATTAACTGACAATTCAAAAATAATGTACATCCAATTTAATACTAATATACATGTATTTTAAGTAATAATATACATGTAGTTAGAGAGTGATGTACATAGAGTTAAATTATAATGTATATATAGTATAAAACTAATGTACATAGATTACTTATTATCAGAACGTTTTTTTATCATTAATATTATAATTGAAAATATATTTTATCATTAATTGACAATTCAAAAGTAATATACATGTAGTTCAATATCTATCTAGCTGCATTTTGAACAATAATGTATCTGTTAATTTAAAAAAATATATAATAACTCAATTTATATATTTAATTATAAATTATAATTTTTATATTTATTAGAATTATAATAATTATTAGATGGGAGAAACAAAAATAATTTAATTGTAATAATTCAATTTTAAGTATTGAAAAAAGTAAAAAATAATTAGCATTTTAAATTAAGAAAAAAAAACAAAAAAAAAAGCAAAAAAGAAGAGAACGAAATATTAAAGAAATCGCGTGTTTTTATCTTCAATTCTTATTTTCAATTATTTAACAAATATTCCTCATGTGTATTGTGGGTCCAGTCTTTGATATATCATGGACACATTCACCTCAAGTGGTATGAGCATTTATTTTAAAAAGTGAGATATTTTAGATTTAATTTCTCTCCTCTATATTAAGTAAGATTTTATTTTTATTGCTAGTGTTAGAGGATGGTTACCCTTGTTGTGTGTCCCACAGCTCAATGGATCCTCTTATTAACCAAAAAAAAAAAAATCCATATATTCACTCTATGTATTAAACTATTAAAAACTTAGTTTTAATACTTAAATTATCATAATAATCTTAATATTATAATTATATTATATTATATTTTTTTTTATAACACTTGAAGTCTCAATACATGACAAATAAAGAGCATTCTGAAGTGTACAATACACTTACGGAGGACAATGCAAACTGGAAGGTAACTTTATCGGACATTTTGATTTCTGCATTATTGGTGGAAGAGAAAGGGATTTATAAGTGATTTAATGTATGTATTATTGGCTAAATATAAATGAATCTAATGCCATGATTGAAAGACAGAAAAAAGTAAAAGAAAAAAAAAATGAAATTATATTTGGGACATATTCATATGTGTTTTGTTTTAATTAATGAAAATCAGCTTTATTTATTTATTTATTTTTTTAAGCCCAAAACTACACTCTTACACAGCGAGGGTGAGAAATAGTCAGTATATTTGGGACATTTTTAATTTCCTGTATTTTTTCAGTGGTTAATATGGTTGATTTATTCATTCATTTTTTTTTTTTTGAGTCAATAGTGTTAAGATTGTATAAGATTATATAGATTAAGTCATCCTTGTTAAATGACCAAATAACTTTTGAACTTCATTATAAATGATAATCTTTATAAATCATGATACGCCAAAATTTAGATAGTTGACAAAAATTATTAAAATTATATACATATTATAATAATTTTATTTTTATAAAAAAAATTAAACTTTCCGTAGTAACAAATTACTCTGGTGATAATCTAGTTAATTATAATAACACGATAAAAAATACACATAAAAAGCTCACATTAAAATATTAAAATTATACATAAAATAAGTAGTCTTAGAAAAATAAAAATATATTTATTTTTAAAAAATTATCCATTGCAAATTAAAAAATAATTAAAATTAATTTTAACTATAATAATTTCAGAGATTAATTTTTTTAATATTTTTCATATAATTTTACATTAAAAATTATTAAATTAGATTTTACATAAACAAAATGAAATAAAATATTTCTTTTTTAAAAAAATTTATCTGTTATACTTTAAAAAATAATTAATATTAATTATAATAATTTCAAAATTTAAATTTCTTTTATTTTTTAAACTATTTTATTTTTCAAATTATTAAAATTGGATTTTACGTAAACAACATTAAATGAAAATTTTCTTTTTTGAAAATTTATCCATTACATTTAAAAAAAAAACATTAACTTCAATTAAAATAATTTCTAAGCTTAATTTTTTTACATTTTTCGATTTTTTTTACATAGAAATCATTAACATTAGATTTTATCTAAACAAATTTTAAAATTTAATAGGACCAAATACTAAATTAAATAAAAAAAAAAAAAAAAAAAGGAGAGAGAGAGAGAGAGAGATTAAAAGATCAAGAGTGCTGGTGCCACCGTGCACGTCCGCCAGTATAACTAGTGGATTGTGGGTTGTCCGCCAGTATATAGATTGGGCTTCAAATTGGTAAATGGCCCAATTTTATTCAATTGCATCTTATGTAGAAGCACTTTGAACTCACTTCATTCTTTGAATATTATTATTTTCTTATTCTTCTCCATCTTGCTAAGATTGTCATAATCTTTTCATTCCTTTCTCCCTCTCTTTCTACCTCTATATAGTCTATATTAAAAATGGCTCATCAACTACCTCTCCTTTTATTTTACCTATTTCTTTCTCTTAGAATTATTTTCTATATTCCTCATAAATAGACAAGCTTTTACCCTTCTAACTACTAAGATGATTTAGTCTTTCTATTCCTTATAAATTTGCCACCCTCTCTAGGCATCTTATTGAGACTATATATAGAAAACTCAATAAGTTTTTGGCTCAATGGCATTAGAGTTATTTTCAGAACTAAAAAATCTTAAGTCCAATAATTTGAGTTCGAGTTTCAATCGGAGTGGAGTCAAATTTATTAAAAAAAAAAAAAAAAGGCAAAACAGATTCACATAAAAGGTGCCTAAATAAATGCCTACCATGTGCGCATTGTTTTCATTACTACTCCTGATTTTGGCTACATTAATGTCTGCAAAATCCATCATAGCTTCCACTGCCCAACCTAAACGTTTAGTTACTAAATTGATTCACCGCGATTCTATTATCTCTCCATATTACAATCCAAATGACACAATTGCAGATAGAACAGAACGAACCATAAAAGCCTCAGCTACCCGAATCACCTACTTGTATGCACAGATTGAAAAAGATATTAACATAAGTGATCTTCAACTAAATCTTTTTCCCAGTGCCTTTGAACCCTTATTTTTGGTGAGTTTCTCAATGGGACAACCACCTATTCCCCAATTTGCAATAATGGACACAGGCAGTAGCCTTTTATGGGTAAATTGTGCTCCTTGTAAACGTTGTTCTAAGCAAACTGGTTCATTGCTAGACCCTTCCAAGTCTTCCACATATGCAGCCTTGTCGTGCACAGACACTGCGTGTCGCTATGCCCCAGGTGGCAGCTGCAACTGGTTGAATCATTGTGTGTACAACCAAACTTATGTAGGAAGTTTGTCGTCACAGGGAGTTCTTGCCACTGAACAAATCATCTTTCAAAGTTCAGATGAAGGCACCATTAATGTTGTGCCTTATGTGGTATTTGGATGCAGCCATGAGAATGGGAATTACAGGGACAATCGTTTCACAGGTGTCTTAGGACTAGGCAATGGAATTACATCTTTTATAACTCAAATAGGCTCAAAATTTTCTTATTGCATAGGCAACATTGCTGATCCTCACTATAAATACAACCGATTAGTTTTAGGAGATGGAGCGAATATTGAAGGCTACTCAACACCACTAGAAGTAATCACTGGCCATTACTATGTCACTCTGGAAGGTATTAGTGTTGGAGAGAAAAGACTAAACATAGAGTCATCTGCATTTAAAAGGGAAGGGAAAAGAAAAGGTACAGTAATCGATTCTGGAACTGCATTAACTTGGTTAGCTGAAGATGTATATAAAGCACTTGCCAATGAAGTTTGTAGTCTCCTGGATGCAATCTTGAAACCATTTAAGAGGGAGTCATTTCTGTGTTACAAGGGGACAGTGAGCCATGACCTTATTGGGTTTCCAATGGTGACATTTCACTTTGCCGGAGGAGCAGATTTGGAGTTAGACAAAGAAAGCATGTTTTATCAAGCCACGTCTAATGTACTTTGCATGGCTGTGAGACCAACCAATGCCTATGGCAACTATTTTAAAGATTTCTCTGTTATTGGGTTAATGGCTCAGCAATACTACAATATGGGTTATGATCTTGACAAAAATTTGTTATTCTTCCAAAGAATTGATTGTGAACTTCTTATTAACTGAATCTATCATCACAAATAATCATAAAATCGCAATAATTTTATAAATGAGTATATCATATCTCTAATATGTATGTATGTATCTTGTTTAAAAAAAAAAAAAAACAAAGTACAATGCCTTGGAATTCTTCTATGTTCTAACTTCTAATATGTCTTTGTTTGTGGAATAACATAATAATATAAGATACCCCAGATTTTCAGAACACCGAATCCATCTATGCAGGAAGTAAAGTTTTATATGAGACTCTTTTATCAAATCAAAATGTCTGTTTTATCTTGACTATAAGTATATTTTTATTGTTTTGATATAAGATTTTATTTTAATACCATGCATCCTCTCTTTCAAATAATATAAGATTACATATTTTATTTTACCCTTTAAATAATTATTTCCAAAATTTTATCTTAAAAAATCATATTTTTCCACTCCTGCATCCATACAAATTATAAGATTTTTCTGGGTCAATGACTAAAGGCTGAAAGCATATTTAGTTGGTCTAAAAATTGGATTGCATAGCCCTAATTTACCACTCTAATAGGTTGGAGTTAGATATGGGCTGCACCCTTCACCCAAACATTTCTTAAAAAGTTTATTCCTTTCAAATAAATGGGTAAAACTTTTTAAAAAGAAAAAAGAACAAGATACATATAATTCATTTAATATTATGATTATAAATTTATGTATATAAAAAAAAAATATTAGATTTGGGTAGTGCATAAAAGTGAGTATTTGATTAGCTAATGAAATTTTTTTAAATCCTCTAAAATAATAATTGAATCTCTTAAAATAATAATAATAATCTCCTTAAAAAAATAATAATTATTGAATCGACAAATTTAAGCGAGCAAAATTTATTAAAAAAATTAGATATTATTTGATTGATCTTCTCATCTTTTTAAAAATATGGGAAATGGAAGATCTCATATTCGAGTATTTTAAATCATAAAGAGTTGTTACTAATTTTATAAGAGGTGTTAAAAGAAGAAGATTATTTTTGTTACGTAGCCTATTTTGATTTATTGGACTTCCATT
This sequence comes from Reutealis trisperma, assembly GCA_947687605.1. Classification (NCBI taxonomy): domain Eukaryota; kingdom Viridiplantae; phylum Streptophyta; class Magnoliopsida; order Malpighiales; family Euphorbiaceae; genus Reutealis; species Reutealis trisperma. Next base: position 221,889 of record CANTUT010000410.1, read on the forward strand.
GAAAAAAATTATTAGAAAAATCAATATGATTTCTTATAAATCTAATTTAATAGTAGTGTATTTCTCATTTTGTTAGTATATTTAAGTTTAAATCCCTTTTTATAAATACTTAAAAAAAAAAGATAATATGGCTAAATTAAAATATTTAATTTAATTATTGTATTGTAATGAATTAACTATATATTGATACTTTATCTTAATAGTAAAGTAAGATCACATAATTCAATTTTTTACTTACAATAAATCCAGTTTAATAAAAAATAAAAATATCATCATACATTATTATAATATCATTTGGAGGAACCCTAAATAATTTTATTAAAATTCATCCTATTTACATTATAAATAATTTATCAATTCATTGGGCCTTTTAATATAATCAAATCAAAAACCTGAAAATTAAAGCACTACATCATAAAAGTTCAAACCATGTGATTGAATAAATCATTCTTTTATCTACTGCAGGAGAAGCCACAAGAAATATAATTATAATTTATATATTATTAATAAAAATAGCATTATAATTATATTATTAATGAAATAATAAAATTATCAATTATCAATAAATAATATATTGACCAATAAAAACTAAACATTTCAGTTTTTTATTACCAGCTAAACAAAAGTTCACAAAAAAAAATTATTATTATTATTATTCTTATTATTATTTTTTTTATTTTTTGTGAAAGACTTCTCCGGTTTTTGTTTGGCTTTAAAAAAAATGAAAAGAATTTCCTAATTCTTCAATCTCCATCAGTCTGGATCCCAAATAGGACTGACGGAATGCCTTTTTTCTAACTCAGTGGCCATTACAAGAGGTTTATTTATACAATTATTTACTGTCACGTCTGTTCTTGTGCTATCTGTAATTCAAATGCAACTACTACTGTTTCAGGCTTTCAGCTTCACCTATGTCTATTCTAAACTCCAGCTTCTTGTAACTTGCTGCAACTATATAGCCATCATCTTCTCAAGCAACGAAAACCCAGAACACAAGCCGCCTGCTGGGTTTTGAACTATGTCAGAATTAATCTTGATCACACATGGTGCAGGTCTCTTCCACTTCATAATTATTGCTGGAATTTTTTCCTTAGCAGCCAAAACATTGCTGTTTTGATACTCAAAAAGTAGATTACCTGTCTGATTCACCATACCAATCACAGAAACATTGGACTTCCATATTGACCAAGCAAGCATTACAAATAGACCAAGCAGTTCTTTCTAAAAAACTCTCATAAGTTCCAGATACCGGTTCGAAAGAAAGTTGCTGCTTGATGTTTATCTGTAGTCTCAATGGACTCAATAACCAATGCGTTTTGCTCTGTCACATTCCCACAATGCATGAGGAATTGACTTATCTTCCTTACCACATAACCTGCATGTACGATCTAATCCAACACCTCTTTTCACTAAATTAGTATTGACAGGTATTGAATTTGTGCAAGCACGATATATATAAAATGTTTTATCTTGGGGGAATCTTCCTTTTCAAAATTGATTCCTAAATTGGACTACTTTCACCTTGTCGAGCCGTACGTTCTTGCATGTTCAACCCCAAACAATGTGCACTCTTAACTGTGAAGACCCCATTCTGATTGTGATGGCAGACTACTCGGTCCATCAGCCTCCTACAACTCAAAAGGATAGCTAAACTTTGCTCAGCTCCGAAAGGGAGATAAATCGAGTCTATCAAATCACAATTCCAGGTCTGCAACTGATCGTTTATAAGCTTTGAAATTGTGGCATCAAGTAGCAACTGTGAAACCTATGACGAAACCTTAAATCCATTTTGTTTAGGCATCCATCTATCGTTCCAAATACTTAGAATTCTATCATTGCCAACCAACGTCTAGTGCCTTTCTCAATTATCCATTTTGCTTGCATAAGGCTTCTCCAAGTATAGCTTGGTTGGAAACCAATTTGAGTTTTTTCAAATGGAAAATTGGGATAGTATCTCGTTTAAAAAAATTAGATAATAGCAAGTCCTCATCTGCTAGCAAATGCCAACACTACTTAGCAAGCATTGTTTGCATAAACATATAAAGATCATGAAAGCCTAAACTAGGGTCGGAGGGAAGGATAGGCTAAAATAGACTAAAGCCTAGCTCAGTTTTAAAAAATTCACATTATCTTTAATATTTCCTTAACTTTCTTTTTAGCCAAGTTAAATTTAAATTTAAAGCTCATTTATTTTTCTCCACGTCTATTTGTAGCCTACCTAGAGGAGTATTCCTGCATCCGCCCCTGGCCTAAACCTCCTTATCCTTTTTCAACTGGCTAATGTATCTTTCATTCTTCTTTTTGTTGATCCCACTAAAAGTTGACCATAAGGGATTCCATCCTACGACAAATTCCATCAGGATTTGCAAAACAACTCATCATATAAATGGGAATAGCCTGAGCAACAAACTTGATCAATATCTTTTTATGACTTTTGAAAGGAATTTATCTTTCCAGCCTTTTAGTTTTTTTGCTACTCTATCAATTAGAGAGCTAAGAGTATCTTTAACAATGCTTTTATTTAAAAGAGTATCTTTTATCTAATAAAGAACACTTTAGATGACAAAGAGTAGAAACTTTACTCAAGTCTAATAAATTTTCTATATTTTGCTCTTCATTTTAATTTGTCCTATAAGCATTTAATGTCTTAATTTTTTCCTCCTTTTCTTTCTACTAGATTTCCCTTTTTTTATTTCATTACTTTCTCTCCAATAGAAAGATAGTATCAATTAATAATATGCATAGAAAATTAAAGTATATTAATTACAATTAGAATAATTTGAATTTCAGCTCTCTATATATAGAAAGTCAAACGAACTTTCTAATTTATATTTTAAAGATAAAGAGTTTATTAAAGTCATTTTTTATTGTATGACTTTTTATAATAAAGAGTTTAGCTTAAATAAAGAGTTCATTGGAAACTATAAATAATTCCTTCTTGTTCCTCAAATAAAGAGTTCATTGAGAACTATAAATAATTCCTTCTCATTCCTCCTAATGACAGCAGGCATGCTTAAATTTTTACTGTGAAAATTCACTAATACCACTCCAATCTAAGTTTGAAATTTATCCCTCTCTTCCACTTTTACGTTCTTACTGAAAGCTATTTCTGACTTCTCCAAGTTGATTTTCTGACTAGAAGCCAACTCATATTTCTACAAAATAGATCAAATATATGATGCTTTATTTATACTAATCCAGCCAAAAATGATACTATTGTTTGCAAAAAAAAAAAAAAGGTGTGAAATTTGTGGATATTGTTTGCGGATTTTTATTCTATGAAGCTTGCCATCCCTTTTGGCTGCTCTAATAAGAGAAGAAAAAGCCTCTATACATAACAAGAATAAATAATGTTACAAAAAGTCTCATTAACGTAACCCCTTTTTGGATAGAATTTTTCTTGCAAACAACCATTGAGTAAAATAGAATAAGAAATAGATGAAATGCATCTCATAATAAGACTTATCCGCCTATTATCGAAACCCAATTTATCCATAAGTTGTTCAATAAAACCCCATATACCTTACTCATGTCGAGTTTAAGTGCAAAATACCCTTTTTTTCCTTAGGTTTTTTTCTTCATATAGTGAAATAATTTAAATGCAACAATAGCTTTATTAGTGATTAGTCTACCAAGCATAAAAACAAATTTAGTATGATATATAATTTCAGACAGACAACTCTTAAGATGATTTTCTATTATTTTGGTAACTAATTTAAAAATGATATTGCATAAGCTAATAGACCTAAAATTTTTAGTATATTCAAGATTATTTTTCTTCAGAACTAAAGTGAAAAGAGTATGATTGATAGAACTAGGGCATTCAAAATTATTTAAAATATGTAAAACTTTTTGTACAACAATCACCAATAATAGGCCAAAAAGTTTGAAAGAATAAAGTTGACGTACCATCGTGTTTAGGCACTTTTGTTGGGAGAATTCGCTTCAAGGACTCTAGAACTTCCTCCTCAATAAATGGTTGCATTAGGTGCTCTTTTATCTGAGAGGTCACTTTTTTTCAACAATGTCAAGCACTCTTGCAAAACCTTTAGGATTATAAGTAGAAAAGAGATTTTTGAAATACCCAATCATCACCTCCACTATTTTTGGTTCTTATTGCACTCAGCCTCAATTATCATCCAAGACAAACTTCACCATATTTTTGTTCAATTTGTGGCTAGCTTTTGTGTGAAAAAAAAAAAACTTGTGTTTTTATCTCCATTCGTAAGCTAAGAGATTCAAGACATTTATGCCCACATTGTTCTTCTCGAATCATCAATTCTATAATTTTTTTTCTAAGGCTCTTTATTCCTTTGCACAAACCTTAATCTAAACAAGTGTTTATAACTTCCCTAACTGCTTCTTACATACCATTAATTCTCTTGAGACTATACCAAAGTGAAATCTTTCCCACTCTTTCAAGGCTTGACCATAGCTTTCAATTAGATGTTCCACTTGATCACCTGATTGTAAGTATGCTGCCATTATCCAAGAATTTTTAATAATTGGTTTACAAGATCGATCTCTTAGACACATTTTTTCAAATCGAAACATCTTGAACTTATCCTTTTTATTTTGCTTGTGTTTCTCTTGACTAATGAAAATGTTGCAATGATCTTACCCTTGTCTTAAAAGATTATCTATTATATACCATAGAAACTTGAACACCTATTCACTAGTTGCCACAAATCTATCTAATCGCTCTTGAATATTCCTTTCTCCTCATTTGCCATTATCATGTGAATTTTAAGCCCTTATATCCTAAGTCATCCATTTACATTCTTCTAAACATTCCCTAAAATTTGTTGGCTTCTGTGAATTCTTCGTAGCTCTATCTACTATTCCTCATGAAAAGGATTTCATTAAAATACAAACCATATAGACATGGAAGATTGAAACCTGTTTTAATCTAGCTAGTAAGTCCCATGTCTTAGCTTTGTTTGCATCCTCAAGTTAGCCATAAATGCTTGTAAACTAACGTCACTTACTAATTGCCTCATTACCTTCAATTTTGATATTCATATGGTGCATAGAGAAAGATTGCAAAAAAAATATTGAGACCTATTTTCTACATCAAATGCAAACCCCATCTTCTATCCATTCTCACTTCAAACCACATTGCTTCTCACTTGCTGATTTCTTTAACTGTCAACTTACTTTCCATAAAAAATACAAGCTAGGGATCTTGGAACCTAAGAGTTTCTTAAGGGAATGAACTGCATTAGGGTTCCTAAGCTCTCTGCAGTTCCAATGAAAGGAGCTCATTTTTTTCAATAGGGTTGCTTAGCAACCACTGCTAATAATACAAAATTGCAAGGAACATCAAACAAAAAATCCTTTTTTGACTTCTTCCCTAATGACTTAATATACATGTCTTCAATCTCCCCTATCTCATCTTTATCATGCCTACCATTACTCACTTCAATATTATTTCCTTCTTGAGCACCCTCTTTCATAGGTAACTCTTTTCCATTTAGTTATTTTATATGGGCTTGAGATTTTGGTTTTAGCAATGATGTTCACAGGTTGTGCTCTAGATAGAGGAATGTTGGGCTTAAAAGAGATAGTTTGAGATGGAAGAGTGTTTTTAGGTGTTGTATTCTTTTATTCTCAATGTGATTTGAAATGGAATGGAATTTGACCATTGACAAGGCAACTATGGAAGGAGTTAGGGATATAGGCAAGTGATGGGATAAGTCAAGGTGTAGATTTTCATCTTACACCAAAGGTTGTCCAAGTTGGTGAGAGGATGCTACTTCACAATCAGTTGAATTGATATATATGGATTAGTTTGATTAAGCATTGGGTTTTTCCATTCAGAGAGCTATTTAGCGTGAGGGTTAATGAATTGGGATTCAAGGTTAAAGGTTGGAATTGGATTTTAAGTATGAATTGAGTAATTAATGTCATCCAAGTGTAGGATACTGCTGAGGTTCATTAGTTTGTGTTTTTGAGTTCAGTTGGTAAGTTATTATTTTGGCTATTTGGAGAATTACCTTCATTACTTGACCTGTCTATTTTTGCTAACACCATCATCCTTTATAGATCATGTGCCACACCACTAACTATTTCTTCCTTTTCTACCAGAATTGTTCTACAAACATCCCTTACCCTTTTCAGTTTGTGAGCTAAAGCTTCAACAGAAGTATATGCATTTTCACCACTTCTATTAGCATCGGAAGTTTCAGCAGGCATGGGTTTAAATATGAGAGTTCTATTTATGATTTCAATATGCCAATACCGCTTTAGAGGTGACGCTCTAATCCCTTCACATAATTGAAGGTTGTGACAAAATTTACATCAATCTCTCACAGCGCTTCACAAAATGCCTATCCATGCCATAACCATACAGTTATCATACCCTAGTCTAATTTTAGTTCCCCTCAAAATAGGCTTACTAAGATCAACAGTCACATTGAACTTTAAAAACTTTCCCCAACCAAACCCATCCTCAATGTCTGTTTTTATATAAGAATCCATCTTTTGAATCAAAGTTCTAGCAGTATATTCATTCATACATGACAATGGAATATCATAAGCACATATTCATAGAATGCAAAACATAACTTAATTGTTAAAGGTTGTTCAGTGTCTATAACCTTCTTCAAAATGAATAGGTATTTCTCGAAATGCCATGGTTCATTCTCCAAGATTGATTGTAAGTCTTTACAGTGGAAAAATTGAAAAATAGACAACTCATCCTCCCATCTGCTAGCTTTCACTCCATGTTTAGTTTTCCAAACCCTCTTTATTGTATCCATAAGAGCAAGTTTTTTATAGGGTCTAGTGGTCCATAATTTTTTTGCTAAGCACAGAGAAGCTCATGCGAATCAATTGATAACTCTTGTAGGATCAATGGAGTTTGCTCACATCCTAACTGCTCAAGTCTTCTGCTAATTTGTGCTTCCAACTTGGGACTTTCTATTTAGTTTGAATTTAATTAATTTAATTTAGTTTATGTATTTTTGGGTTACCTATATTATATATTAAGCCTAAGACTTGTTTGGATAAGTTTATTTTCATGTTTTTATTAGTTTTGAGCTTGTTTTGTAGTCTAAGGCCCAATCTAAATTTTGGTTATTTTATTCTAGAATTTCATTTTTCCAGTCTAGAAAGAATTCCTATTTAATTTCTTAATTAGAAAGAATTCCTAACTTAATTTAGAAGTTTAAAATAGTCTTTAGTGCCTATATAAAATCAAGTTTTGCTATGTATTTTGACAATGATAATTATTTTGATGAATCAAATTCCTTTGAATTTTCTCTCAAGTTTAATTCTCATTTGAATTTTTTTTTGGCATTCAAACTTATCAAAGGTTTAAATTTTTTTGGCATTTAAATCAAATTATAACACAGTGCCTAATCACAAATTAGTTTTGTGTCAAGACTTCTAGCTTCAAATATGATTTGGCCTTCCTAAGAGTCACTTTCAAGCATATTACTGTTAGATCTCAAGGCATATTGCTTCAGGTTCGCATCAATTTAGTATCAGAGTTTTGATTCTAAATCAAGTTTGCATATCTTTGTTTTATTATTTTCTTTTTTCCGCATCTTTCCATTTGTTTTTATTTTATGTTTTCTTTCTTAATTAGGTCATTATCTATCTTTTTCTTTTAAAATTAAAATTCAAAATTAAATAAAAAAAAACCTAGGTTTCTAGTTCTTGTTTTGCTTTATTCTGTTTCTATTTGTTTTCATACCTTTTTATTTCATTCCTTTCCTTTTCTTTAGTGTTTTCTTGCTTAATTCAATCTTAAATTGCTTTTTCCATTATTATTTTTAAATTTGAAATAAAAATTTTTTTAAAAATATATTTCACAACTTTAGATTTTGTGTTCATTTTGCTCAAAACTTACATCCAACAATGCCTATTTGATTCTATTGACTTTGTTCCTTTTTGTTTGGTTAAAAATCAATTGTTGACAATAAAATAGCAAAAAAAAATTGAATCCTACCATTAGAATTCTTGTAGTTGTGTTTTCTTCAAATCGTTTTGTTTTGAGTCTTGTTCTTTCTTGTTTTTCTTCAATTCACAATTGTTCTTTGTTTCTTTATTTTTTAAATTTGTAATTTATAATTATTGGTATCAAATTTTAATATCTTATTCTATACAATGATTTAAAATGAAATAAGAGAATTATCCATTATGTGGAAGAACATGCATCAAAACTTCAAGTGGTATTAATATTTAATGAATATTGACCTAATATGGAAAAACAATATGAATCTAAGCCACAGTTAGAAGAAATGAAGAAAAAATATGAAGATGTTGAGTATAAAATATGTTATCTCATCCAAGTTATTTGTGAATATGATTGGTGGATGCAAGTGTTGAAGAAATCAACCATGTTATAGAAGTTACTCATGAAGATTTTATGCTACCTATAGAGGATGATAAAGTTGTTGATCATAAGAAATTCCAACACTTAATACTCATCAATAAATTATAGAGGAAGAAAAAGTTGTGAATCAATTAAAAGTACAAGAAGTTGAAAAAGAAAAAGAGATTGATTTTTTTTTTCAATGACCAAGAAGTTGCTTTTGAGTTATTTCCTATTCCTAACATGGATTATGTGATTCCTTATAAATGCTTTGTTATTTCTCTAACCAAATTTCAAATCTTTCAAGCATTTCATTTGTTCCACACCACTAATAAGGAAAGATGAAAGATTTGCTTGTTGTTGATTATTCTATTTCATCACTTCAAAACTCGAGGTCTAGTTTTCTTTAGCAAGAGGAGATGATACATACAAGGGAAACTTTAAGTGTCTTGACACATGATGCAATTTCATGGAGCTTGATTCAAGGATGAATCATCTCAAGAGAAGGCAAATGATGTGAATTAGTTGATAACTCCTATAGGATTGGTAGAGTGTTCCCACATCCTAAATGCTCAAGTTTTATGTTGAATTTGTACTTCTAAGTTAGGACTTTCTAGTTGATCTAAATTTAATTTAGTTAATGTATTTTACGGCTACTTATATTATATATTATGCCTAAGACTTGTTTGGATAAGTTTATTTTCATATTTTCATTAGTTTTGGGTCTTTTATATTAGTCTAAGGCTCAATCCAAATTTCACTTATTTTTTTTCTAAAATTTCAATTTTCTAGTTTAGAAAAAAATTCTATTTAATTCCTTGATTATGAATAATTCATAACTTAATTTAAAATTCTAAAACAGTCTTAAGTGTTATATAAACTCAAGTTTTGCTATGTGTTTTGACAGTGATAGTTATTTTGATTAATGAAATTCCTTTGAATTTTCTCTCAAGTTTAATTCTTGTTTAAATCTCTTAAACTTATCAAAAGATTTCTCTTTTATAGCGTTCGAACTTATCAAAGGTTTAAACCTTTGTGACGTTCAGATCAAATTATACCAAGGTGGTTAACAATAAATTAATTTTGTATCAAGATTTCTAGTTTCGAATATGATTTGGCTTTCCTATAAGTCACTTTTAAGCATATTATTATTAAGTCTCAAGGCAGGTCGGTTGGGGTTCACATTAGAAGCTCTTTTATTTTCAGTTTCATTCTCGATCACAATTATTTCAACTTCATCAAATCTAGATTTTGTTAGGTCAAATACGCCTCTTTTACTTGTGACTTGAAGCCCTCTAGCAACTCCTTGTTTTTCTAGTATTCACGTACCCTCATATTTCCCTAGTCACCCATATCTCACAACCAAACCTATAGTAGATTACAACGCTGACAATGAAAATAAAAACAACCACCTCAGAGAAACTCTAGCTTATCAATACCGCAAAGGAAGAGGATGGAGTTCCATTATAAACCTACAACCATAAGAGAAGAAGAAAATGACAAGAAAAACTAAGCAAAAATTAATAGAAAAGGAAGAAATAAGGATAGGGCAATTGAAATGGGCAATTAATTGACAAATTTAATGCATTTGAAAAAAAAATCAGTAAATAAGTGAAATAGAAACAATTTTCCAAGATAGAATAGTTTCAAAAAGAATTTCCAAATAAGGGTGGAAGTTTGTTGACTTTTGTCTTTCCACCATAAAATTAGGTAAATAATAAAAAAATGGCAAAAAGCTAGTTGAAAAAAAATGAGAGTCAAATTTTCGGCGGGTGGTGTTTATATGGCACCATATTTCGCCAAAAATTCTAACAAAAAGTGCATATTCCACTAAAAATTTTGGTGGATCAAAACTTTCTAAAAAAATTTTGGCGAAATGCTTACCCACTTTATATAAATAGTTTTTTTTTTTTTTGGTTAATTTTATAGTGTTTTGCGACTTTCCGCTAAGTTTATAATGTTTTGAAATTTTCCACCATTTTTTCATTTATTTACATGTTTCTATTAAAATTTATAGTGACAAATTTTTTTCACAAAAATTTATCCTGTTTTTGAGGTAAGACTATTTTATTTTCGCCAAAAAATTTAATGTTTTTAATTTTTCAAACGAGAATCTCCTAATTTGAGAACTAGTTTTATAAATACTCTAAATTTGAATTTATTATTTCAAAAGCATTGATTTGATAAGTTCTCTAACTGGAATAAAAGAGAGAGAGAGAGAAACACTTGATAAAACGAAACTGAAGAGTGGAAAACAAATAATAAAGAATTAACAATCCCTATCTCTAAGAAAAAGAAAAAAAAATTAATGAAATCAAGAACAAAACAACCTCAAAAAGAGTGAACCCTAATTCTCATGGAGTTATACTCCCACCAAACGTAAAGAATTGGCTCCAAGTTGTTGGAATTCTTGGAGTTGGGATATAAAGTATCATAATAACATAATGAACTTCGTTTGCTTTTCTTGTAAATAAAATTTGGAAACTGTTTAAGCATTTAAAGCAATTGCCATAATTTTTTTTATTTAATTTTAATTAAGATTTTAGCTCTGAATAAAATTTTTTCTATTTTGAAAATAAATTAAATATTATTAAATGAAAAGCTCATGAATATTCCTGTAACTTTTTAATAATATCTTGTTCATGACTATGACAAAAGAAAGTTTTTAAAAAATTGGCCTCTTCTCCAGTGCTTCCGCAGGGAATCTTATGTTTTGAAGATGCTCTGATTTGGCATGCAATTGGTACATTATAATAAGACCAAATTGCCAATTAATAACTTTGGCAAACAAAAAAAATTGTCAATTAACAATATGAAAAGTAGATGTGGCAATATTAAACAAGACGCTAACCCAGTACCAAATTTGCAGATTTGAATAAAAAATTATTGTATTTATATTAATTTTTTGTCAATCCAATTATAATATAAAAATAATTATGTCGTATCACGGCTTGATTCGTTAATTCAAAAATAATATGTTTAACCTATTAACACATTTAATTTAATATATTTTATGATTTTAGAATATGTAAATAAAAAATATTACTTTTAATCTTTTTTATAAATTTATATATAATTATAAATAATGTAATAATAGAAATTAATAAGAATTAATTTAATAAATTTGATAATTTTTAGATTTAAATTTAAAAAATTAATCAATTTTAAATTTTAAATGTATTATTCATATTGTATCGTGTTACTCATTAATTAAATAGATCGTGTTTGTATTTAATTTTTTGATATAATAAACTAATCGTGTAGTGTTTATGTTAACTTTTATCACGTCATGGATATAAATTAGTACAACTTAATAATACGAATTGCCACCTCTAATAAAAAATACCATTTGAATTTTTCATTTGAGTATAATATGTAGCAATTATAAGACCTTATTTAGTGGTAAAATATTCAAAATTGAGAAGCTAACTTGATTTATAAAAGTAAAAGAGATCACTTGTTAATACATATATATATATATATATATATATATATATATATATATATATATATATATATATATATATATATATATATATATATATATATATATATATATATATATATATATATTCCTTCACCCATTCTCTTTCTTTATTTTGCTAATTTCAATTAAATGGCAAAATTATCGCTGATGATTATCAGTAATGCATATTTCTAATATTAGCGTGACTACAACGGTACAGCCTGTTGCTAATATATTTTTCTATGCGGAAATTTCCATTTTGTGGCTAATGATTAGAGTATTATTTAAATATGAGGTATTATTTGATAAACGGTAAATAAATTAAAAAAATAAAATTTTATAAAAAGTAAAAAATTTTAATTTTTTTAGTAGCTGTTATTAAAAAATATTTTAAAAAAATAAAATATCTATTTTCTGAATTTGAAAGAAATATATTTTCTTAAAGGAGTTAAGAAAGTTGAACTTTTTTACTTAAAATAGATATAAATTAAAATATTTACTTTCTATTAAATAGAATTAAATAAATGATGCAAGATATTATTATTTTTTTTATTTTTAAATCAAACAAAAAAAATCTATTTTTTTGAAAGTTATATATAAATTAAATACATAATTATTTTTCGAAAAATTTACTTACTAAAAAATAAAATTTTCCGAGAAATATACTCTCTAAAAAGTATATCAAATGACACATAAATTGGTTTCTAAAATGTCTAAAAAATTAATGTTCAATGGAAAAGATATCCTCCATATTTATATTTAATTACTATATTTATATTTAATAGAGTTGTAAGCATATATTATATATGTAAAAATTTTCTGTATGTTTTTTTTTCCGTGGTGTATATTAATTGTTATATATACAAAATCAGAAAAAAAAATAATAAACATTAAAGATTTAGTTCTTGATATTTTTTTAAGTCATGTAATATATTTTCAACCATTGAAAAAAGAAAAATCATTGAAAAAAAAAAAGGGAGTGTTAAAATGACTGTGACCAGATTTGATATTTTTGTATTTTGACAGATAAGTCATTACACGTCAGACATAACTTCTCTCATTACCAATAAGAATTTTATTTTTTGGGTCAATATTTAAAAAGTAAATTTTAAATATACGTAAAATTTGATATTTGATATAAAAATAATTATAAATTTTTTTTTTATCATCTAATTAAATAAAAAGTAAAATAAAATAAAATAAAATATAATTTTTATTTAATCTATTCATATATAAAAATACACTAAATAAATTAAATTTATTTAGTCTTATTCAATTCTACCACCCAAAAGCAATAGCTGCTTTTTATATACAAAACATATCCAATTATCCACTTCTTATCTGCAGTGGTCCCAAAACTTTGGGGAGTATGATGTGGACGCCATTGTTCTCTTACAAAACAATATTAATTGATAGTGTCACTGCGCCTTTTTAATTAAATGATAAAATGGAGTTAGAAATTTGGCTTAGTTTCATAAATACTTTATCCTAATATTATATACAAATGCAAAACTATTATAGCTTTAAATATAATTATATAACACTAATTGAATTATAAAATTTTAACATTTCTTTACAAATATAATTTGTAGGCCTTTAGTAGACATGGCAATGATTCGGAACCGTTGCTTTCGATATAATCCAATCCGACTCCAATCTCTCTAAATATTAATTTTTTGCTGACTTTTTAATTTAATGGTCTAATTTTGGTTCCAGTTCACGATTCATAAATTTTAATTTTGATTTGAATAACGGTTCCGATAACAATTTCATATAGTTTTAATTATGATTTGAATAATTTTAAAAAATTATAAAAATAAATATGAAAAATTATGGAGTTCAAATTATTTTTTATTTAAAAAAATTAAAATATTAATGTGTTATTAAAATTTTAATTTTTTTGAGTTTTGATTTAAATTGAAAATAATTGTTTTAGTATATATAAAATAATATAATTTACAATATATCTATTGAATGATTTAAAACCATAATTGGTTAATTAAATAAATAAATAAAGGCCATTTAGATTTTTATTTTAATTAATTAGGTTTTGAGAGAAATCATATTTATAAATTTATATTTTTGTCACCCGCAATATGTATATATATATATATACACACACACACAGACACACGATTTGAATGGCTCAAAAGATCCAATCCAATTCTAATTCTGGTTATTATTTTCACCCATAATTCTTAACTAGCCTTTAAATCTTTGATTCAATAGTCCAATTTGTGAATGGGAGCTGTTGATTAGTTTGATTCTAGGTTTAACTCAGGCTCGTTCTAGTTTAGTTGACAGTTGAAATTGGCACTTTGCTATGTCTATTTTTCCTTATTCTTTAATTAATCAAGTAAAAAAAATATAAATCAAATAATAGTTCTATATTTATAAATATTTAACCATTGAACCGGAGGTTTAGGGTATTTGTTATAATTATTGAAAAAAGTATTGTTTTAAATATGTTAGTTATATGCTATTAAATAATTGAATTATATTTAATTTTTGGTACATGGGAGAAATGTAAATATACTGTAATTTGATCAATTAAAAAATCACATTTAATTATGAAAATTCTTTAAGAGCTTGCCTATTGACAACAAAGAAAATGAGTGAGAATTGAGTTCAAAATGCTTTTAAGTAAATTATTTTTAAATCCCAAAGAGTTTAGGAAATCATGATTTTTGAAATTTTAATTTTTTTAAAATTTTCTAAATCATACTTTATCAAAAGTAATTAATTTTATTTTAAAAAATAAAAAATTCAAAATATAATTTTCAAAAAGATGTCAAAACTTAATCTCAAACAAACATTAAAAAAGATTAATTAAAAAAAAGCCAAATTATGCCCCAATATTTCAAAAAAGTAAATTTCGTTAGTCAAAAAAATAAAACAACGTAAAATATATTTAAAAAGTTATTATTGTTATGATATATTATAAGATTTGATTGATGTCTTTCCATATATATGAATATTCTAGTTTCCATATTAGTATTGATTGTATTTTCCTTATTGAAAAAACTTCCTATTTCTTGTATTTTCCTGATTGGAAAAGCTTCCTATTTCTTTCTCTTCTGTACTCTAAATAAAGGGCTTAATACTATTGAATGAAACAACTAAAAAAACTATTCTTTTCTCTATATTCTTTGTTCATGTTCTTCTTCATTTTATTTATAACACGTTATCAGCACGAATCGTTTTACAATATTGTTCATAATTTTGGATAACTTGTGATTTGCTACAACCCAGCTAAGGCGAAAAATTTGAAGAAATAAAATTCAAGATTTATGGTAAACAATTTTTATCTAATTAATTACTATTATTATTAATATTTATGTATCAAATATTTTTTTTAAGAAAAAAAAAAACTAAATCGTTTTTTTTTAAGAAATCGTTTGAACATATTGGGCTAATTAATTTGAAGAAATCATTTTTTTTCTTCTCTCTTACAATCATTTATTTCAAATCGTTTTTTTTTTTAATTTATAAAGATTTGATATACTATTTAATGATTAATCAATTAAATTCTAGTTCCTGAAAAACTAGCATTATATTTTAAATACTAGTTCCTGAAGAACTAGTATTATTTATAGTTCCTAAATAACTAATTAAATAAATAACTAAGCTATGAGTTTCTAGAGAATTAGTATTATATTTTAAATTCTAGTTCCTGAAGAACTAGTATTATTTATAATTCCTAAAGAACTAATTAAATAAATAACTAAGCTATGAGTTCCTGAACAACTAATAATAATTACAGTTCCTGAAAAACTGGTATTCCCTATAGTTCTTGAAGAATTGGTATTCTCTACAGTTTTTGAAAAACTGATATTCTCTACAGTTCCTGAAGAATTGATATTCTATATAGTTCCTGAAAAACTAATTAAAGTAAACAAATTCATTAAAGAATCATTAAATGTTCCTGAAGAACTAAATGCATTGTCTACAAGTCTTTAAAAGACTGATTTTATTATGATTTTATATTAGACAATGTTAATTGATGGGCCTCGACATCATGAGTAAGAATTATTTATACTAGTATCACTCCTTCGAGTAATCAAATAAATAAAATAGACATCCTTGAAAAATTGATATTTTATGTTCCTGAATAACTAATAAATTTGATTTAAGCTACACACATTGAATAAATTGGATATCAATAAAATACCTGCGTATGGCCATAATATTAAGGTAAACCTTTTTGCTTTGATTTTTCTGTTTTGGGTGCTTCATTGTTGTTTATATGTATTGGAATGATGGGTATGACCTATTTGATTTACCAACCAAATTGCAACTTTTAGTTGGTTAGCAATTATAACAACACATTTTATGTATAGTTTTAAAGTCATGGCTTATAATTTTTTTTTTGGCATAAAATCCGACCCTAAATTATTTATTTATTGATTGATTAACTTGCTTTATGGGAAAATGGTGATCTTGCGTTCATATTAATAGGTTTACTTGATTAATTAAATTGAGATTGATCCTACTAGTGTATATATTATTACATATCATTCGGTCTTAGCATCTCAACTCAAAATTTATTTTATGGACAATACATGTCTCATACATATATATATATATTTGTTAGTTGAATAGCCTACAAGAAAGTTGTGTGTGTTATATATGTTTTGAATTTACTTATGTTAATGTATATTAGATGTGAAAACAATTAGAGATTTAAATGTGAGATGAGATTAATATAAATTATATAAGTAACATGGTTTTGTTAATTTGTGAATTGATGAATTTATTTCCGGATTGCATACATTGTTGGATTTATGTTGGTATAGAGAAGCATAATTAGTGTTTACCTTTTCTTGGTATGATAAATTATGAATTTAATGTTTGTTAAAATTAATATTAATTTATTTTCTGATTGGTCTATTTAGATATATTTTAAATATATGCAAATTAAGTTATTTAAATAAAGTGAAGTATAGTGAATTAAAGTTTGGTTAATAATTTTTATATGCTCTTGAATTCAATGGAAATAATTTTTGACATGAGTTGTTGATAATGAAATGCATTTAGATGCTAGCAAAAGTAAAAGCTATTATCTACTTAAACCTCATTTAAGTGAGGATTTAAAGGTTGAATATCTTACTATTAATGATTTTTATATTTTCTAGAAGAGTTTTAAAGATAGATATAATCACTTGAAATATGTGGTACTACCATAAACTCAATATGATTGGTTAAACCCTACACCTACAAGACTTGAAGTCTATTTGAGAATATAATTTAACCATGTTTAAAATTACTTCACAGCTAAAATTGTGCTGTAATAAAGTTACATGCTCCTGTAGTAGCAATATAAAAAGTGAAAATTTACAAATATTATTTTTCTAGTGGTTGCAAAGAATAATTGTTAATAAGAAATCATCAAACAATACTCACTAGTACAACTGTATTCCCTGAAGTGAATACTATAAATCATTTGGTATATAATGAGAATTCTAAAAGAATAATTGCTAATGAGAAATCATCAAATAATACCCATTAGTACAACTGTATTCCCTGAAGTGAATACTATAAATCATTTGGTAAATCATGAGATTTTGAAAGAGGAACCACCCATATAGAGGATACAACTCAATTCAATATTGATGATTTTATGTAAACTCCTTGAAGGAGTAATTTGCAAGAATTTTATAAGTTGTGTATTATAATGAGTTATTTAATTACTGTTTTATCCCTAGTATACATGCACAATATATTGCGTTGAACCTAGAGTTCAAGCATTGAACTTATAGTTTAATAATTAAACCTTGAAAGTTTGGCATGAATGCCATTATGTACATCATATATACTCTCCCTTGAAACTTGTATAAGGACATGAGTTATAAATTTTTTCTGTGCCATGAATATATTAAATCTATCTCAATGTGTGATAATGGGTCCACAAAAGAGACTATGAATTTATTTTGATGAGGCATATTTTTCGACATTAGGGGGAGAAAAAGCACCTGCAGTGCTAAAGAATGTCAAGAAATTTATTAAAAGAAAAACCCTTTAAATAATTTTGGTCCATGTACAAGTTAGAGTGAACCAGAAGTTCACAAAATAATACAGTTACAACAAATTGCAACTTAACTGCCAAATGCATTTATAGATGCTAAAAGAGTGACAAAGTCTCATATTACAACTGCTAATACCCTAGCAAGGGTTGTGATTCCAATTGCAAATAGAAAATCAATCAATCTCACTACACGCCAGAAGCGTGGATAGTAAATTGGAACTAAAGACAAAAATCCGTGGAAAAGAAAAGCAGTGCCACTCATAAAATCTTCTGAAGAGAAACCTCTTGAAGAGGAAGATCTCAGTCAAAAAGCTATAGCTAATTATGAGATACAGACTAAGACAACGGAACAATTAGATCCTCCATATGTGGCTTCTGGAGTTGATGATCATATAAATGAAAACTATGAGATCTCAATTATTTTGTGATATAAGAAAGAGTTGATAGAAATTTAATTATCGTCGAAGATGAATTTGCCTCAACAGTAGCTTTTGCTGTGATAAGAGAAAATATGGATCCATAATCTATAAGTATAACTAAATATTAGCATAAACATGATTGATCATTATGGAATGAGGCAATTAAAGTAGAGCTAGACTCGTTCTATCATTGATTATGAGAAAAATAATTCTCTTATTATGGAAATGATCATGTTCCGATACTTAATTAATATGGCAGTTAATGAAAGACTTATTGTACGCCTTATGAAAGTAATAAGAGCCCCAGAAGGACTAAGTATATTATAAATGAATACACATTAAACATATGACATATATTTCATCAAATTACAAAAATTTATATATGGATTAAAGCAATATGGACATGTGGTATGATTATTTTGAGTAAATTCTTATTGAAAGAAAGATATGTGAATAATACACTATGTCCATTTGTATTCATAAAAGACCATAGAATGGTATATGTTATTATTGCAGTATAAGTTGATTTAAATATCAATGTGACTCCTAATGAACTCAAATAAATATGTACTTGTTTGAAATGAAAAATTTTAAAGGAAATGAAATTTTGTATTGGCCTGCAGACCGATTATTAAGGAGTCTTAATACATCAGTATGCTTATGTGGAAAAGATATTTAAATACACCAGTATGCTTATGTGGAAAAGATATTTAAGCAATTTTTGCATGGATAAATCTTCTCTCTCAACCACACTAATAGGTGGTCCACTCACTAGAAGTGAAGAGAGACCCTTTTAGACCTAAAAAAGATAATAAAGAGCTGTTTGGTCTTGAAGTACCATATATAAGTGCTATATGGCACTCTTGTGTCTTGCAAATTGCATCAGGCCTGATATTGCATTTGCAAGAAAAAAAATTCCTAGCTAGGTATAACTTTGCACCTACAAAGAGATATTAGAATGGTGTAAAAAGTTATTTTCAATATACTATTAATATTATAATTCATATTTGAAATTGGTCTATATGCAAATATTGGTTATTTGCTTAGTTTATATGATGGTAGATTTTAAACTGGCTATGTATTCACTTATAGTGGTACTGCAATTTTATAAATATTTTTTATGGTCCTAAAGTACCTCACTAAAAGATACTCCCATTGTATTTTGAAAATAATGCAATTTGAATTGCACAAATTAAAGGTGGTTATATTAAGGGTAACGAAGTAGACATAAACTTCACCCAAATTCTTGTATATATATAAGCTCCAGAAGAGATATCCACCAAATTCGCTTGAGTGACAATTTAACAAACTTATGTATTAAGTTTTTACCTAATATGGTATTTAAACGGCATCGTTTCATCAATTAGTATACGCCGTGTTAAAATCTATCATCATCAGGGGGAGCGAATTAGTATATGATTGTACTCTTTTTCCTTAGTCAAGTTTTTATCCCACAAGGTTTTCTTGGACAAAGGTTTTAACGAGGCAATCTGTGCAATGAAAAAATAGCGCATGAAATATACTTTTTTCCTTAGATATGTTTTTTCCCACTGGGTTTTCTAATAAGGTTTTTAACGAGTTATATTCATAGCGCAAGTAATATTCTAAGGGAGTATTACAAATAAATTATTATATGTGGATATTACTTAAATATCATTAAGTATACGATTTGACAACTTGGCAGATTTGTTTACAAAGGCACTCCTTATAATCACATTTGAAAAGTTAGTCAACAAAATTAGCATGCGTCAGCTAAGAGATATTTGATAGAAATCATATTTTCATGAGGGGGAGATTTTAATGCACTGTACTCTTTTTTCCTTAGCCTAGGTTTTGTCCCATTGGGTTCTCCTAGTAAGGTTTTTAATGAGATAATGTTATGGCGCAAATCCCTACAAGAATAATGTACTCTTTTTCCTTTACTAAGATTTTTTTCCCACAGGATTTTTCCTTAGTAAGGTTTTAACGAGGCATATTATTTGTAAAAGACATAAAGAGGGAGTGTTATGATATATTATAAGATTTGATTGATGTCTTTCCATATACATGAATATTCTAGTTTTCATATTAGTATTGATTGTATTTTCCTTATTGGAAAAACTTTCTATTTTTTGTATTTTCCTGATTGGAAAAGCTTCCTATTTCTTTCTCTTCTGTACTCTATATAAAGGGCTTAATACTATTGAATGGAACAACTAGAAAAACTATTCTCTTCTCTATATTCTTTATTCATATTCTTCTCCATTTTATTTATAACAATTATAGGTTTTTTCTCTTTCTTGAATATTAAAAAAATAGAATAAAAATTTTTATTAAAGCCTATATATTACAACGACAATGGTTTAATTATTTTTTATTGTCATTAGGTGCGGATGACTACCATAATTTATCTATTTTTAATTTTTTATACAATAGTCAAATAATTGTATTAGTTAAAAATAAATAGATTTTTTTTAAGTCCAATAAATAGATTTTATAAATCTAAACATTTGTATAGTTGTATGAACTATTTTGTAATATACCCCAAGCATTTGAGAATAATTTCCAATCAATTTTACGGTTCGTACTTAACTAAACTACGGTGTAAGTAAATAATATTATATTTAGCACATATTATTCATATTGAGTTTAATAATCTAAAAAACTTAGCTAATCCATAAGATCAGTGTTATTTAAAACCTAGCTCTCATATTTTTAGCAATCTCTATATCATAAGATTATCAATCTCATTATTTATAAAATTTTAGGTTCTAAAATAGCCTCACGTTTTTATTTTATGTCTCAAAAATAGCCCTAATTTTCTAATTTATTTCTCCATTAAATCCAATGATATAGTAATTAATTCTCACACTTAATTCTCCATAAAATTAAATCAATGAAACTCGAAATCTAGTAACACTAATTTATTATAACCTTTTCGTTATAATAAACTATTTATATACAAATTAAAACAGTTATTTATATATAAATTATAACCTTTTCATTATTATTTAATAACATATTGATTATAATTTAATCAAATAAGCTGATTAGAGCTGAATTCTTTGTATTGAGCCTAAATTTTGTGAGCCTGTAAAGATAGAAAGCACTAGGTAGGAGGGCCAGGCCTTATGCCTAGCCAAAAGCCACCGACCTCAAGTTAGTAAAAGGTTTTGCCCATGGTGGTCAGAGAAGAAGATTTCACTTCTCAAACCAAATTAATTGAAAGTTTTTTTTAGTGAGAAAAAAAAAAAGACGAGAGAGATGCAAAGTTCAAACTATTTAAATCGTGTATTGATCTTTCCTTTTTGTATGCCTTTGATTGATAGAGACAAGTGGCATCAATTCTTATGGAGAGAGAATGTCTCTTGAGTGGTGTGATAGGTGTACAGGTAGTGGGGTGCATAGTTTCCAGATAAGTCTTGTCACATAGCAAGTTGATGTGTCAAAAGGTAAAGAAGCACCGCTTGATGGATCACCTTTCTTTGACATATATGGGTTGATGTTTGTACCTCATGACATTAGCGATAATTGAATAGCTGGGCAAGCTACTTGTTATAAAAAGAGAAGACAAAACAGGGGCTTTGACTCTCTTAAATGTTGAGAGGCTTTTTCTTAGGCTTATTTCTTAATGGATCTTGACTATCTATAAGCCCATTATTGTCATGGACTATTTTTTTGTTACTCATTAGGGGCTCCTTTGTTTCACTGAGGTGAAGATAAATGATGATGCCCTCAGTCGAAACACTTTCTTTTATTTCACTTTGCCAATGAGCACATTCTCGCCTTTTTATTGCTTGTTTCGCTTTGGCCGAAGCTATCTAGTTGGCTGAGAGGCTCTTTCTTAGACTTGTCTCTTAATAGACTTTGAATACCTTTATGCCGATTATTTTCTTGGACTATCTTGTATCCCTCATCACATACTAATTAACAATCTAGTGACTAGCATAAAATTTGACATTTATTTAAATTTAATATATTAATATATATAAAATTTAAACCTTCAAAATCAATATCTTTATATACAGGAAACACAAATTTTATATATAGGACAAAAAATATTTAAGTAATTTAATTATTTTAATAATTTATCCAATTTATTAACCTATCATATTAAATATGGATTACAAAAATATATTTACTTAATACTATAAATTAAAATTTCTATACCAAACAATATTTAAAATAAATAATCTTACAGTTTAAAAGTTTAGGATTAAAATTAAGGTTGTATTTGGTAAAACTAAAAATTAAGTGCAGAAAAAAATAAGTGATATAACTTTTAAATGATAAAAAATTTAAAAAGTTAATCACTTATTGTATTAATATAAATTTTAAGTTAAAAATTTAATTTTTTATTTTAAATAATTTTTAACTTAATTTAAATTTTTAAAATATAATTTCAAATAAACTTAAAATAATTAAGTATCAAAAAATATTATTTTAAATATTAAATAATATTTTTAAATATCAATTAATTTTAAGGATTATCAATCCGTCAATCAAACCAACTGTCAGTGTTATAACAAAAGGAAGTTATTCTTTTAGTAAGAACTTGCTTTCTTTGAAAATTATCTTATGTGGACTTCTTTTTTTTTCCCATAAAGTGAGAGAAAACTATTGCTTTATTCTAATGATAAAAATGAAATATTCTAGGAACGTACGCTTGCATTCAAACTTCAATACTGTAAAAATCTTCATTTTCAATTAGAAAAAAAAACTTATTTTCTTAAAATGTGAAAATAAATATTATATTACAAAAGAAACAATATTTAAACGCACTGAAATATAATTTAGCATTAAATATATATATTTTTAGATTATAAATTTATTATCGATTCTTCGTGTTTAATACTCTAAAAAAATAAAATGATATTCAATTGTGCAAACACCTAAGGGAGTGTTTGAGAAATGGGTGAAAAGTAGGAGAAAAAAAAATAAGGAGAAAAAATATTTTGAAATTTATGAGTTTTAATTTTTTTTAATATTTTGGCACAAAATTCAATAAATTTTTCATCCATTTTCCTTTCAAAATGGGAAAAAAATAAATGAAAAATACATTAAATTTTATACTAAAATATTAAAAAAATAAAAGCTCACAAATTTAAAGATGTTTTCCTCTCTTATTTTCTTTCATTCTACTTTCCGCTCATTTTTCAAACAAAGCCTAAAAGAATAATATCAAAGTAATATTATTTTTAATCCTGTTAAATATATTCTTCAGTAGGATTATATAAAATAAAAAAAATAATTTAATAAAATTCCAAAATAGTGATAAAAATAATTAGATAATACTATATATTCTGTTCTCCACAAAATAAATAAATAAATTCATAATTAAAAATTTAAAACAAAATGATAGTTTCAAATATTAAAAAGATGATGGAAGAGTTTCCCTGAAAAGTAAAAAGAAATGCTTTTGGATGACGTGTTTTTGAACCAGAATTTTAAGACTAATTTAAAAACTAAAATTAGCGAAAACGAGGCAGATAGCATAGCACGCACGAGACACAACAAACGTGAAAAGGCAATGCAATAACGCAGCTGTAGTACTCAACCTCAAAGAAACTCGGAGTTGTCTCTCTCCTTTTTTCAGCGCTCGACTTTCGAGAAGAACTTCAATCATCGCTCATCTCTCCTTTTTAATAATAATTAATTAATTTTTTTATTAGTTTCTTCTCCTCCACATTCATTTTCTCAATTATTAAATTATCTCATCGTCATCATCGTCGTCAAAAGGATCTGTTCTCTTTTCAGTACGATCTTCTGAAACTCAGGTGAATACTTCATTTCTTTGCTGTTTTTTTTTTTTTGCTTTAATTTATTTTTTTAGTGTTAAGATTTGATTATATTTTTGAATTTTTTATGCAATTAATTTTATTTTATTTTTTTGAATTTTGATGTGTTTAATTTAATAATGAAGTAATTAATAGTTCTGTTAGTGGAAATTTGAAGTTTAAGTTCATCTAATGTGTTTAATTTATCTTTTCATTTTTTTCACTATTTATTATTATTTTCTGATATTTAAAAAAAAAAAAAAATCTTTTGGTTGAATTTCAGGACTGTCTGTCATTTGGGCGAGTCTGAGAGCAAGTGGTGAAGGACTGTGATTTTTAATTAAAAAATGAGAAGAAGTTTTCGATCTGCTCGCCAATTGCTTTCAGTTTTTCAATATGAAGAATACAATTGTTCTGTTAAGTTGGTGAAAAGGCATTTGATAGATTCCAATTGTAGCAGTTCCGTTTGTAGAATTATCAATAGTGTTGATACGGATAGATTTCTATGCCCCAAATTTATTATCTCAAGAGCACTATCAACGGATGCTGCTAAACTATCTAATGGAGGTTGCATTTCTTTTTCTTCTTTTAGTTTTTGTGCATGTGGGTGGGTAGTGAAAATAGAAGGGGAAGAGGAACTTTGGAAGTATTTCTTATTGTTTTTGCTTTTGGTGTTGTATTTTTTCAATTGCAGATGTGACTTTTGCTGGGCCGCTTGTTGAATATGAAAGAAGAATTGCTACTGGTGAGCTTTTGGATGGTGATAGCTGTCAGGTGTGATGGTTAACTTTAGTATACTAGATGTAAAATTTTCATATTGCATTGATTGTTTTATGTAATTTGGTATAGATAATTATTATTTTCCTTTTGTTTCCTGGAAATTGTGGTGGAAAGTTTTGTTAATTATGCTGAAATTTGAGCTTCTTTTAGTATTTTTCTTTTCTTTTATGTCAATAAATAATTGTGAGAAACAGCAGTGTATTAATGCAGTGGTCACTGGTGATATGGATGTTTTATATTCTGTTTCACATAATATGAAAAATACCCATGTAATTTTCTTGTGGCTTAAATGGAAAGTTGCCTATGATTTTGATTATGAATATTTGGAAACTTGTCGTATTTAGGGGATTATTGTGTACTTTTTTCAGGGCATTTAACTTGCCTTGCTGAAGGGTATATTGATAATGGTTTCTGCAGGTAGGCACCTTAAGAGAGCTCCAACGACTTTATGATGATCTTGTTGAGTCAGCTGATGCATGCAAGTTGGATCGCTATTCTGCTTCAGATAAATCTGGAAGGTAAATGTTCCATTTTGTTCCTTGTGTGTTTACTTTTCCATTTCCAAAACATTCTCATATGTGAGACTAAACTCTTATTTGTCCTGTGAAATTTTGCCAATTGTTTTTCAATTCTATAATGTTCTTTTCATTTCACAATTGACATGCCATTTTGCCAGTTATCAGCGACCATCTCTTTTATTTTTTTAATCTTCAGGAGTAGGTGGCTGTGGTCTCGTTTCATGCCACAGTCTTCATATTCACCGGTTAAAGGACTATATCTTTATGGAGGAGTGGGTACTGGGAAGACTATGTTGATGGACTTATTCTTTGATCAATTGTAAGTTTGTCGTGTAGTTCTAATCTATTATAATTTAGTTTGTTTATTATGATAGTATGGCATTATCAAGAAACAAAATTAGCAAACACAAATAACACAGTGGGGAAGGAAAAGAATAATTTTATCTTATTTTGATGGTTTCACATACTGATATGTCTTTATCAGGCCCAGCAATTGGAGGAAAAAGAGGATCCATTTTCATGACTTCATGTTGAATGTTCATAGCCGCTTGCAAGTAAGAATTTTACTTGCTACATTTTTCTCCAAACTATAAGAATTTTACTTGCTATGTATTTGTTCAAACTATATTCTCAGGTTTTGTACAAGTTAATTTTGGTGGAATGAAGTATTTTGCAATCATATTCTTTTACTAGGTTGTCCATATTCGTGGCTTTTTGGATAAATATTCACGTAACATATAAAGCTGCATTTTAATTGCTAGTATTTTTTCTTTTCAGCAATTGTCTTTGCTTCTTTTTTTTTTTTTTCCTTCTTCTTTTGTTGCTCCCATTACTACATATATGTTGTGAATCAGCATACAAAGAATAGTGTTTGTATTGTGAATGGGCTGTGGATGCATGATATTATCCTGTTCTTTTAATTGGAACTCGGTCATATGAGATACTAAAGTGAGTTTGTGTTGAATTTGAATTCTTGCAGAGGCACAAGGGTGTGGCAGATCCACTTGAAGTTGTTGCAGGAGAAATATCTGATGAGGCAATTTTGTTGTGCCTAGATGAATTCATGGTATAAAATCAAAATCTAAGACACTAGATCCTTGTGCTTCTTGGTCAGATGTGTGTTCTCCTATACTTTTGCAGTAATATGTTCATGTGCCTTCACTGGCTTTTTGTAGGTGACTGATGTTGCTGATGCATTGATACTGAACCGTCTATTCAGACATCTATTCAGCAATGGTGTTGTAAGTCTACTTTGTCTTATCTGCAAACTTACATTATCAATCCATATCTGCAGTTTCAGACAAATTAACTTGGAACTTAAACTCATACTCTTATGCATGATGGAGGCAAGTGTAGATTCTTGTTGCCACTTCAAATCGTGCTCCAGATAATCTGTATGAAGGTGGATTGCAGAGGGATCTTTTTCTACCCTTCATTGCAACGTTGAAGGTAAATTTCATAGATATAGTATTCAGTTGTTACACAGGGTGTCAAGCCTTTCTAAGAGAGGCTGTGCACATTTTTAATAGTATAGGCAAATGAGGTTGATATCTGGATTGTATTGTTGTAGGAAAGATGCATGGTTCACGAAATTGGCTCAGCAGTGGACTATCGGAGGATGACTTCGGTTAAGTGTTGATAGTCTCTTTGTGATTTGTGAAAGTTCACTTATGCATCCCTGCAGTTAATCATTACATGTATCATAATTTCCTGAATCTCAATAAATACACACGACCTGCAGGCTCAGCAAGGTTTCTACTTTGTTGGCAAAGATTTATCAGGCCTTCTTAAGCAAAAGTTTCAAGAACTGATTGGGGAGCAAACAGCTGGTCCTCAAGAGGTGGAAGTAATAATGGGAAGGACATTGCAGGTGTGTGCTGTTTTGCATTCTGCTTAAGATTACAATGCATGGTCTAGTAATCTGATTTTAACATTCTTTGTTCTAAATATGGTCAGGTTCCACTGGGTGCTAATGGACATGCATATTTTTCCTTTGAGGACTTGTGTGACAGACCCCTTGGAGCCGCAGATTATTTTGGATTGTGCAGTGAGTGATACCCAACTGAATTGATTTTGAAATGCACTTTATTCATGTTGGCAATCAGTAGTTGGACATAGCTCTGTCAAATTGGGTTTGGTTTTGAGTTTGACATTGCAAATTGGAAAGATATACTGGACATTATTGGACTACAGAGCTTACTGTATTCCTCAGTAAAGAAAAGGAAGCAATAAATCACATATTGATTTCCTTCTTTTTTTTTTTTTTTTTTTAATTAACATATGCATTGATTTGTTTCCTCCTGCATATGCATGGTGAATGGGGTTTTATTTCCCTTTGAAGATCTGATTTTTGTTTGAACTATTATAATTAGTCGCTTTCCAAGTGGTGGGTTTCTTTTGTCCTCTGATTGGTTCATGTTTACAGTGTGTTTCCTTTTGTACATATCTCAAAATTGTTATGCATTTTTTTCTAGGGTGAATCCTCACAGGAACTTTTTTTTTTTTTTTTTACAGAGAACTTTCATACACTGGCATTGGAAGGTGTCCCAATCTTTGGACTTCACAATAGGACAGCAGCATATCGGTTTGTCACTTTAGTTGATGTGCGTTCATTGTTTCCTAATTGGTTTGACTGTCTTGAATCTAAAATACTAAGTTTGGATTTTTCATATTTGAAGCCAAGTTGAAGTTATATCTATTTGTTCTTCTAAAGCTACACTTTGGTTTGTTCTTGATCATTTGTGGCATTTAGGACTAAAATTAGCTTCTCATTGCCACTGGATTCAAATAATGTTCTCCTTTCCTCTTGGATCCAGGCAAAAACACAATTATCATATAAAGCTGACGTCCATAGTTTTTTGACCTTATGATGTAGTTCATCGATTCCTAATTAGTTGCTGTTTTCAATTTAAACATTACTTAGGTTTTAACTTTGTATTTTTTTAAAAAAATTCATCTGATTGTCCGTTTTCCTTTTTGTGCCATTTTGCTTGCTCTCTCTGTCTTAATTTATTTATGGATGCTGGAGTAAAAAGGACTTCTAATGGCAACTGGAGCTAGAAAAATGATCAGAAATTATCTGTTACAAACTTGCAATTTGTTTGGACATAACTGTGCTAACAAATTTGCCCAAACCTTTCGCTCTTCCTCTTTCCTTGATGTTTCAAAGAACTTTAGAGGTTGCAAAATACTATATTATATATGACATTTCTAAACACTACATCAGTACGTCAAAATTTTCAACATTTGCCTGCAAAATAGATCTCTGGTATCCACACTATGAAATCTAATATGCGCCTGTGTATGTTTCCTTTCTTTTCCTTCCTTTCCCTCTCTAGTAAAGTGTCCTTTCATTCAATCACAAATTGGAATGCCAGTTTATAGAGAAACAGTTCGTTTTGGTAAAAGATGAAAATCCATTCTCATCTGTCCGACAAAAAGTGAAAATAATGTGCCTAACATAGAAATCAAATTGATTATCAGACAATCAAAGATTTGATCTAATAGTTTTTGAAGTCATGTTACATCTACCTGTGAATTTCATGATTGCAGGTTCCCATTGTTCTAAAGTGCACTATCGAGAAATCAAAAGAGCATAAGATTCTAACGGCCTATTGATGAACAGACAGAGGTCTATTTGGATCTCTAATATATACTGTTAATTGAGAGAGAGTATTTTTCTTCTTGCTGCTGCTGCTTAATGCTTTCTCATGAGAATTTAGGAAATGTTAATGCAAATGTTTACTGCCAGTGTGATCATGCTTTTATATTGTAGTTTTGTGCATTTCATGGTCATACAAGGATGATGGAATAAGATTTCCTAAAGACATACTGTAGTGAACTGTATACAAGCCTGCTCGTTGATGCTAATTTTCCATATTATCTCACACTTGAAGGGCTGTAACCTGATATTGAAATATAAACTCAATTCTATAACCTTGTTCTCTGTGCATCTCATAAAGGATAAATAAATGCTATTTTTTCTGTGCCTTTTTCCTTGTTTGTGGAAGAATCTTATATATCTCTCCCTCTAAATGGATTTGCTGTTATGGTTACAGGTGATGTATGAAAACAAGGCCAGACTATTGTGTACAGCGGAGGGGAGTCCTCTAGAACTTTTCAGAAGGGTAGTTACAATTTCTGATGCCCAACATATTGCACCTAGAACCTCTACAAGATCAAGGAGAAGTGATGATTCTGACCTTTGTGTAGACAATGAACTGGGGTTTGCAAAAGACCGCACCATTAGTAGGTAAATCTGGATATTGTTATACAACATTCAATTTCTATTTATGCGCTTTAAAACTGGGCATTCATGGTCCCAATCCAGACATGCTAAGCTCAAAACTCCTTTCTCTCTACTGCTCTTGTTACGCCTGTGTGCGTACCTAATTAATCTAAGACACTGTCAATAATTATTTTATTGGAACATGAGAATTAAACTGTCAACATACTAGTTCAATTAATTTATACCTGACTCTGAGGTTTGGCAGCATGAAATAATGTATACTTCTCCTTTAATCCAAAAAAATTTGACACAGTTTGTACCATCCTTTCTCGTATTTTTCCTTGGCATTTCTTTTATGATTCTTATATTTGTTTATTAAGTTGGTGTCCTTGAGTGAATGTGTTGGAAAAAGCCAATGCATTGCATCCCTCAGGTTATTTTCATAATGAATATTAGGCTAATTAGCTCCAAAATTTATCCATCAAAATAGGAAACAGTTATGATCAAGTCAATATAGTGTCTTAACAGGATAATTGATCCTCCTTGGTCTTTGCTCAAATAGTAAGGACTAGGCAGAATTGTGATAGAACCTTACTCAAATTTATGGACTGAAAAATAAAGAAGAGGGGGAAATTTCTAATTGAAGGTAACCTTTCAATTGTAATTTTTTTTTCCATGTTTGTTGAGAGTTGTATAACTTTCTTTATTTAAAATTTCTCTTCCTTATCCTTACATTTTTGTTCCTCTTCTAGAGCTTTAGAGTTTTTCGTCTGTCCTGTGAGAGCTGATAATTTCTTTCTATTCTGATTGTGGAACCTACCAACAATTGCAGATTGACAGAGATGAACAGCAAAGAATACTTGGAGCAGCATGCTGCCAAATTAGCAGAGAAGCAGCTCTCACAGGAAGCTGTTAATGCCAAAGCTGCGCAGGTGTGACGCAGATAAGAGATCAAATACTTATCATATAAACCTAATAAACCACTGTTGGTGGTAAAATGGAATAGGTTATACCATTTAAGTTTGCTAACCTGATGGCAGTTTTTGTGCCAAATTAGGTAGAGATTTATTAAAATCATGTACTTGTTAGTTCAATAAAATGTAACTTACCTGTAAAATAAAATTCTAGTTGCCTGATTGTAATGAAAATTGTGGAGCCAAACAGATCTCATCAGCATTACCGACCGAAGCTATAGGGATTTGATATGATTGCTTGGATTTCCCGGAGCATGTTTGGGACCCCTAGAATTGAGAATGGTATTATATTTTCGAGGATTTCTTTTTTTTTTTTTTTTGCTATATATATAAATAATTATTTTTTAAGATGTGAATAACACTAATCTCTATTGATATAATTATATTTTTAGATATAATTATTAATCTAATCAATAAATTGTATTTATTTATTAAAATTTTATTTATTTATTTTAAAAATAAAGTTTAAAATGAATGCTTAAAGTTATAGAATTCTGTTGTATTTGGATTTGGATTCCCAAACAGGTCCAAGGATTTGGTATTGGATAAATGCACTTGTGCATAAATTGCTAATTGCTATCAACAGGTAATCTACACTAAAAAATAATAGTGATGAGTTTATCTTGAAATTTTTATGAGGGCATCCAAGCTTTTAACTAGACAACAGTGATGAGTTTACCTTGAAATTTTTATAAGGGTACCCGATCTTTGTGTTATTACCAATTTGTCCTCAGCATTTGGGCTGAGTTTGTTTTTGAGAACTTTATACCCATGTCTGAAAAACTTTTGAATGAGTATTATGTTGTTGAACTTTTGTGTTCTTTTTAGAGGAAATTACACATTCTATGTTTTTTTTCCAGAAAGATAACTTTTATACCCCTTGTTTTTTTTTTTTTTTTTTTCTACTAATTGATTTTTATTTTTATACGCTCTTTTCTTTTCTCTTTTTATTCTTGTACAAGAGGAAAAGGAAGAGAGATATACTGATTATAAAAATCAAGTGCACTGTTGGTGGCCTTGGTGGTGGATAAATGGTATATGAAGATAGCCAAATGGTATGATTGAGACTAGATGGCATGATTGGAGAGTGTTTAGACTTTGGAGCACCACAATTGAATATAATAAAGTAAAATCCAATGTAACATTAATTTACAATAAATTAGTGGATTATTCCACCTTTTACAGGCTTAGCTTTGATTTTTTTTTTTTAATGTTTTTATCACGATCACATAAAAATATATGGTAATTTCCATTGAATTAAAATTAAAAGTAAGTGACATAAAAATGTAACAAATTCATATGTGCCTTGTACGTAATTTTGGTTTTTTTTTTTAAAATTTGTGGTTTTTTATTAATTATAAACATATGATTTTTTAAAACATTTATAATAATTAAAAATATTTTTTGCTAAATAATAATTGAATATAATAGAGTAAAATCCAATGCAAATTTAATTTACAATAAATTAGTGGTTGATTCCACCTTTTGCATACTCAAATTTCAATTTTATTTTTAGTAGTGTTTAAAATTACTCTTAAAATGCTAAAAAATATATTTAGTGAAACTGAAAATTTATTGGTACTTTTTAACAGTGAGAACAACTTTAGATTCATTGAACCAAAATTTATTGGTACTTTTTGACTCTTTAAATACTAGAAATTAGATGGCATTGACTTTCTTATTAATTGAATTTTCTTTTACTTTTTTGACTTTTAGCATACTCATAGTTTGTATGTTTGGTTTATTTTATTCATATATTTAGTTGGTGTTTAAGTTTAAAAAAAAAAAAGATTTTAAAATCTAAATAGGCAAACTTAATTAAGAATAACATTATCAAAGAAAGAAGTTTGTGGGTGTTAAGTCTCCAAAGAAGATGAAAATATCTATTTTTTGTATATATTTAAGATATACTTAAAATATACTCGTTATATACTTGAAACAAACTAGAAATATACCTAAAATATACTATTTTCTTTTTTATATAATTATTTTTCTTTTTATATTATTTTTAAATATTGAGTTAATCATATTTATGAAATAAATTATAGGTGTTTGAGTTAATCACTTGCACATGTCAAATTTTCAATATTTTTTTTTATTTCACTTACATATGTCACATTTTCTTTTTTCTTTTACTTACACATGTCACATTTTATCTACACGTCACTTTTTTTTTTTTTTTATTTCACCTACACATGTCAAACTTTCTTTTTCTTTATAGAAAAAGAAAATAAAAAAAAGATAAATATTTAATTTAACTCTCAAATACTTTTAAAATATTCTTATATTCAAATTAATTTTGTGTTTATGCTTGATGATGATTCACATTAGAAAAAAAATAATGTTAATAATACTTCTTCAAAGAAAAAGGTTCAGGGTGTTAAGTCTACAAAAAAGAGGAAAAAATTTATTTCTAGTAAATACTTATAATATACCTAATATATTTTAATTATAAAATTAAAATATAACTAAAATATACTTAAAATATACTGTTTACTGTGAATATTGAAAATTAGTTGTTGATTTTTTTTAGTCACTTACACATGTCATATTTTCACATCTTCTTCTTCTTCTTTTTTTTTTTTTTCACTTGCACATATCACACTTTTCTTTTTTCTTTCACTTACACATATCACATTTTCCTTTTTCTTTCACTTATACATGTCACATTTTTTTCTTTCACCTACACTTGTCACATTTTTTCTTTCACCTATGCATGCCACATTTTTTTTCTTTCGCTTACATATCACATTTTTTTTTCTTTCATCTACATATGTCACATTTGCTTTTTTTTTTTTTTTTCCTTTATAAAAATAGATAAAAAATAGGATAAACATTTAATTTAACTCTCAAATACTTCTAAAATATTTATATATTTGTAATACCCAAGGGTTCTATAACTTATTAGAGTTATAATAATACCATAAAGCATAAATTTTTATGAACATAGTACCAATGATATAGTGATGGGATGAAGAAACCCTTTTTGATGCTAAGTGCATGATTGTGTATCTTTATAAAGTGTGAATGTTCATATGCATTTTATTGAGTTAATTTAAGGTAATATGTCTTAATTTGAGCTTATTATGATATGGGAAGGTAGGATTTGAAATGCCAAGTGAAAGGGAAAGGAAAAAGCTACAAAAAATTTTTAAGTTCAGAAAACGTGCTTGGACGGGCTTGTTAATGGGCCTTGGATTCAAGGCCTAAGCCCATGGAATGGTCGGCCCACCAAGGTCCAAATTTGGTGGGACTTAACTCAACTAAGGTTAGAATAAGTTAACTAAGGGTTAGGGTGAGGTTAGGTTAGGTTAATCACCATTTGGATGATAGCCATCTTTGTTGACTTTTGCCAACTTTGACACCTAAGCTAATCCACTTTCCCATCACCTTGTCCACATGCATTTTGGTGATTATGAAAATCATCATTATGGTGCCAAGTCACCATACGCCTAAGGGCAATCTTAACCATCCATCTTGATAAATCTTAACCATCCATTTTAGACAAAATGTGACCATTGATCATGTGAGATTAAATCACTACCATTGATTTCATTTACATATAAAGTAAAAATATGTAAATTCCTTTCATTTGTAACTTAACATCAAAATCACATCCTCACCAAAAGCTAAAACATCTCAACTTGTTCTTCAACATAGGACCAAATTTAAAGCATTTCAAGGTAAGATTTTATATTTAAGTATTTCTTTCCTTGTTCCTAACCTAAAAATGATAAGTTGTTAGCAAGTATATACTTTTCTTTTGATTTCTATGATTGATTTTGATAGAGGGATTTAAGGGAGGACTTAGGTTGCACGTTAGATGAGGGAATATGAAAATGGGAGAAATATAGGGTTTAATAAGTAAGAGGTAACAAAGAAAGTATGAGAAAATCAAGGGGAGTTGGGAAGATACGGGTGGCCCCACCACTGGGGTTCCAGCCTTGTGATAAGGAAGATTTAGAAATTCATCCAGTAGCATCCAACGGGTGAAGGCAAGGCTGAGATTTCACCCGTGGGCAGTTATTTTTTTGGCCATATTGATAAAGTTTGTCCTAGTGTCCATGACTTATTATTAGATTATTCCATTAACATTGTTTTATAAATTTCTTCATTCGTGATCCTATAATAAGATCATTGAGAATGCAATTAGATGTTGATGTTGCATGTGTTTCCTTAATTGTGTTATGGGGGATATTTGAAGGTTATTGAGTTAGTTCATGACATTTGTAGGCAAGGGGTAGATGATATGTTTATATGAAATAGATAGAGTTTGGTTAGAAAGTTAAAGAAATAGAAATTGATGTACATTGCTTGGATGTATTTGTAGAATCGAAATACAAG
Organism: Reutealis trisperma; assembly: GCA_947687605.1. NCBI lineage: Eukaryota > Viridiplantae > Streptophyta > Magnoliopsida > Malpighiales > Euphorbiaceae > Reutealis > Reutealis trisperma. The sequence continues at coordinate 256,719 of CANTUT010000410.1, forward strand.
GGTATTACTCGGGATACTGAAGAACCTCGGTATAATTTGTGTTAAGTTATCAATATAGGAATTAAGGAGTAGGAGGTGAGTACTTAATAATATTTTCAACTTGAGCTTTAAATATAAGCATAAATGTTGATTCATTTTCAATTTGGAATGCATTGCAATTCTTTGGCAAGCATTATTCACTTTCTTGATTAGTGAGCCAAAGTAAATCAAATATTCCTTTATGGCACTTGGCCAAATGAGCCTATATTGTTTTGATCTTATAATGTAATCAATGATGAGAATCTAATTATTATTGATATATTATTTATTGAGTTATTTCATGGATAGAAAGGAAAAATGTTATAATGATACCATGATAAGCAGAATACCCCTCTGATGTGGGGCAATACATCAGACATTATGCACAATGGTAATGTACTTGCGGATAGGGTAAATAATATCTGAACCCTAACTGGGAAGGGTTTAATGTCCCCAATTTGTGTGGCCTGATCAGTTGTATGTGTGACGAGATATATGGGAGTGAGCAAGGTGTACGCTACCACTCGATTGATTATGGGGGAAACACATTGTTTCCAAGAAAGGAATTGTTCTGCTAAAGATATAATATTTGATACATACATATGGAAAAATTATTTCATAAGAATAATTTCTAATCCACTTTACTCTATTGCTATAAAGAATCACTTTTGAGCACACACAATTGTTTAACCTTTTGATATTATTATGTACTCACTGAGTTTTGTCTCACCCCATAGTTGTTATTTATTTTTAGGACTAGTTAATAGATCAGCAAGGTAAATTCCAAGTTTGGCATCTCCGCTTGGAAATTGCACTGCTATTTTGGTGTTATGTTGTATATACTATGTTATATTTTGAAAGTTTAACTCTAGAGCTCCATTGATTGTTAAGGTTTGTAATAATGATGTAATTTAGGATATTCATAGTATGTGTATGGGTTGGTATTGTTTTATTTTAGTCTAAGCACTTGAGCCATGTATAAATGGGTTATAACTAAAATAATGGTAAATGTTTATCTTATAGAGCAATGATATGGTAATCAATGATAAAGAGTGGTTGTTTGGGTTCCGATCTTGGAAAAAGGGTAGCGTGGTTTTTCTTCAAAACTTAATAACTTATAAGGGGGTTCTACGGGTTTTGGTGAACTTAAGTCTCTCTATGCCCTAGGACAGTCATGACTCAAAGATGGGTCGTGACAATATTAAAATTAATATTATGACTATGTTTGATGATGATTCACAATAATAACAAAACAAAAAAAAAAGAATGTTAATGGTGTTTTTTAAAAAAGAAGATTAAGGGTGTTAAGTCTCCAAGAAAGATGAAAGCATTTAGTTATGGTATATACTTAATATATTTTTAAATGTTGTAATTTGAGAGAGATGATGGAATAGATTAAGAATTTGGTTATCTTTTAGCTGATTTGTAGGTTATTTCGATTGATTGTTTGTTGATAATAGATTAATTGCAAGTTAATTATATGTTGATTGTTGGTTTTCGTGTATTTTAACATTAGTATTGCTAAAATGCTGGTCATTTTTTGTTGATGAAAGGTCGATTACAAGTTGATTGTTGTTTTTACGTATTTTAGTATTAGAATTTCTAAAATACTGTAATTTCAGAGAGATGATGAAATAACTTAACAATTATATTATTTTTTTGGTTGATTAGGTTGATTATTGGTTGTTTATAAGTTAATTTTTGGTATTTGGTGGTTGATTATCAATTAATTGTTGGTTTTTGCATATTTTAGCATTAGCATTACAACTCAATATAGTTTATGTTTTCTTGCTTATATCAATTGTGATGTAAAAATACTTGTTTTACATCTATATCTTTATAGAAGGAAAAAAAATAGGATTTCAAATCATACACTTCTCATATACTCAGAATATATTTGTTATATACTCTTTATTGTGCAGTATTAAAAATATTTTTTTATAAATTAAAAATATTAATATTAATATTTTTTTAAAAACTAATTTTACAAATATTGATTTGAAAAGTAAATCTCAAAAAGCAAACTTATTTTATTATTATTTTTAGATAAAACTTAAAAGAGCCATAACAAACAACTTAAAAGAGTAACTTTGAACTTAAACTTTATGTGTTGTTATTATTATTATTATTTTTGTTGTTGTTTATTTTCCTAATATATAAACACTTATCGATTCTATATTTTGATTCAAATATTAAAATTTTCAATTTAATGTCAATTTACAACTGTTGCAATCTCAAAAAGGCACGACTATATTAATAGAGTGAACTTATCTTAAAGTATGACACAAACATAAGTATATATATTTTAAATTACAGCATATTCAAATTAAAATAAAATAAAAAGCTTAATTAATTAATTTTCCCTTGAGTCTAAATACAAACTACAAAGAAGCTTAATTAGAATTTGGATTAAAAAAAAAAGCTTAATTGGAGATGTAAATGCCAATAAAAGAACAGTGGAAGGCAAACTTGGTGATATCATTAAAAAAATTAAAAATAAAAGATTATCACATGTTGCCAGTTGTCATCTAAGAAAATTCAAAGTCTTGGGATAAAATAATAGAGGAAGATGCGGAAAAGCTTAGTAAACATTAAAAAAAGTGAAAAGTATTATATATTTGTAAAAAAATGGTCAAAGTCTATATTTTTAAAAAGAAATTAGTCAAAAGATAAAAATATAATACTAATGTGTTTTTTAGATATTTCTATAAAAATCCCTTCTTTTTACTTGGTTTTGTTAGATTACCCCTTTCTGATGCTTTGGTTATACTTTCATGGGCTTTAGTCCCTTATCAATGCTAGATTTTTCTTTCTTTGTGGGAAAAAAAAAAAAAAAAAGCTTTTAACTAGATAATTGTAGGTTTCCCATCACCAATATTTTTTCTAACTCTTAAACGAAAGGTTCCTCAGGCCTTAATTCTAGAGCACAACATATTATAATAGGCTATGGATTTTCTCAATTCTTAAGGAGTTTCACTGTTATTGTCCACTCTTATGGCTCCTAAAGACATTACTTATGATGTGTCAATAATGCCATTCTTCTTTCAAAAAACTACAATATCCCCTTCATCAATTAAAAAAAAAAATCAAATTTGAGACTTTACATTCATGGAAACAACTTCACTTCAATTAGGATACATATGTAGTTAGAACTTGAGCATCTAGTGTGATCACCCTTGATTCGACTTAATAACCTAGCTCACATGAAGATAGCTCGGAAGATACAAATTTGTGACTAGTTAGAAGAATGTTCAACATCAGTTAGTATAGTAAAATGTAATTGACCAAGAATTCAAGTATACAACAGTATTAAGCATTAAATAGATAACAAGAACACAAGTTCAGGAAGACGAAATTCGTTCCTCAAACACACAAAAATAGCTTGACAGATCATGATATGATCTAAGAAGTCTATTTATTTTTATTTCATTTTTATTAAGCCCAAATTTAAGTTAGTTTAGTTGGTTTCTATGTTATTGGGTAAGTTGGTTTCTATATTATTCGGTTGTCTATGTTATACATTAAGTCTAAAACCAATTTGTAATAATTTATTTTCATATTTTAATTAGTTTTGGGACTCTTTTATATTAGCCTTAGGCCCAATACAAATTTTAACTTATTTTTCTATTTTAGAAGTTTTATTTTCTTATTTAAGAAGAATTCCTATTCAATTCTTTAATTAGGAAGAATTTTTAGTCTAGTTCTATTTCTTTTTCTTATCTAGGATTTATTCTTGATTAGAAAGAATTTCTAATTTTAAGTGCTATATAAACTCAAAGTTTCTATGTAATTAGACAGTTAGAGTTATTTGATTAATAAGATCCCTTTGAGTTTTCTTTCAAGTTTAATTCTTATTTGAATCTCTTGAATTTATCAAAAGATTTTTTCTTTTATAACGTTCAAACTTATCAAAAGAGCATACCTTTATGGCGTTCAAATCAAATTATACCAAGATGTCTAACCAAAGTTGGTTTTGTGTCAAAATTTCTAGTTTCAAATTTGATTTGGCTTTCTTAGGAGTCGTTTTCAAACTTATTGTTATTGAGTCTCAAGGCAGGTCACTTAAGGTTCACATTAGTTTAGTATCAGAGTTTTAGTTCTAAATCAGGTTTCTATATCCTATTCGTTATTTGTTTGTCATTTTCTTTATCTTTTGTTTCGTTTTCTTATTTCCTCATCTTTCAGTTTGATTTCATTTATTCCCGTTTTGCATTATCTTGTCAAATTAGGTCATAACCTAATTTTTTTCTTGTTTAAATATTAAATTCAAAATAAAAAATAAACAAAAACATTTCTTGACTTTAATTTCTTGTGTTCGTTTTGTTCAAAACTTGTTTCCAATAGTATCTATTTGATTTCATTTTCCTTATTTCTTTTTGTTTGGTAAAAAATCAGTTGTTTACATTATAAAATTTAAAAAAAAAATGAATCTTACCCTTAGAATCCTTGTAGTTGTATTCTTTTCAAATCCTTTTGTTTTGAATATTGTTCTTCCTTGTTTTTCTTCAATTCGCAATTGTTCTTTGTTCTTCCTTTATTTACTTATTTTTTGTAGTATGTAATTTTTGGTGTTGGAGAAAAAAAACCATACAAATTGATTGAAAACAAACATGAGTGGACTTGAGCCAAACACGAGAGGGAGTGAAATGAGAAATTTTTGCTTTACTAACTTTTGTTTTCATATTCAATATGCGTGGATCACAAGGAAATCCAGAAGGAGAAATTGATCAGTTCTTAACCTTACAAGAGACCTTACAAGCTATAAATAAAAGCTTTGTTGACTAGATAGATAGGATGGAAAGGCTTGAAGTTTTGGTTACAAGAAGTCAAAATGATAATACCCACAACCTGAGACAATAAAGAAGAGATGATGAAAATGAAAAAAAAAAGGGCATGACCATCATATGAGGAGATTTTAATGAAAACTAAGGTTGGGCATAAAAAAAAAAAAATTGCAGCTAAGCCACCAATGGAGGAGATAAAGAATAAAGGTGATGAGGATGAGGAAATAATTTATTATCCCATCCAAGTCACTTGTAAATATGATTGGGTGGATACAAATATTGAAGAAATCAACCATGATGTAGACGTAACTCATGAACATTCTATGCTACCTGTGGAGATTGTTAAAGTTGTTGTTCATGAAGAAATTCCAACGCTCAATACTCATCAAGAAATCATAGAGGAAGGAAAAACTGTAATTTAAGAAGAAATACAAGAAATTGAAGAAGCAAAAGGAGATTGATTTTATTTGCAATGACAATAAAGATGTTTTTGTTTTGTTTCCCATTGCTTTTGTTTTTGATTTTATTTGCAATGACAATAAAGATATTTTCTGATTTGTTTCTCATTTCTTTTGTTTCCCATTTCTAATAAGAATTTTATGTTGCCTAATGATTTCCTTGATATTTCTTTAACAAATCTTCAGATCTTTCAAGGACTTCAAATACTAAAAATCATCAAGGAAGGAAGATGGTAACTTCTTACGTTTTTGGTTCTTCTAATTCATCACTTCAAAACTCGAGGTTGAGTTTTTTCTAACAAGATGGGAATGATACGATCCAAGAAGTCTACTTATTTTATTTCATTTTTATTTAGCCCAAATTTAAGTTAATTAAGTTGGTTTCTATGTTATTAGTTTTGAGCCTCTTTTGGATTAGCCTAAGAACTAATATGAATTTTAGTTTATTTTTCTATTTTAGAACTTTTATTTTATTATTTAAGAAGGATGCCTATTCAATTCAATTTATTAGGAAGAATTTCTAGTTTGGTTCTATTTCTTTTTCTTATCTAGGAATGATTCTTGATTAGGAAGAATTCATAATCTTGAGTACCTATATAAACTCAAACTTTCTCTGTAATTGGACAATTAGAGTTATTTGATTAATAAAATTCTTTTGAATGTTCTCTCAAGTTTAATTCTTGTTTAAATATATTGAACTTATCAAAAGATTTTTTTTTTTGTGGAGTTCGAACTTATCAAAGGTGTATACTTTTGTGGTATTCAAATCAAATTGTACCAACCTGCTTAAGGCGCCTAACCACAAGTTGGTTTTGTGTCAATGTTTTCAATTTCAAATTTGATTTGGCTTTCTTATAAATCACTTATGAGCATATTGTTATTGAATCTCAAAACAGGTCGCTAGAGATTCATATCATATCACCAGTTGATTAGACACTAGTGTGTACAAAGATTAGGAATAGGACAAAAATTTGTTCACCCTTTTTTTTTTTTTTTTTTTTTTTGAGATATTTGATAACAGGATGTTTGCAAAATTAAATAAATAATTAGATAAGGTTAGGACACCTAGTATGTAATCACTATATATACTCAAACATAAGATACACATTTATTTGTTCACGTACTTTTAATACAGTTTTCTCCTTCAATATCTTTATTGACTTATTCACCGAGTTATCAATATATATAAATATACCAAACAGTACCCAACCCTTAACAGCCGAATATCCGCTACTGATTAATGTGTAGCGTGGAACCAACTAGTCAAACTTTTAAAGTCATTCTTAAAAGGTAATGCATTTTACAGGCCAATTTATTAGAAGAGTTGACTTGTTCGTATATAATTATGGATTTATGTAGTTACTTATTTTTGGTATTGTTGATACAATCTCTCCCCCTCTCTCTCTCTCTCTCTCTCTCTCACACACACACACACACACGCACACACACATATATATATATATATATATATATATATATATATATATATATATATAATACCCTCAAAGAAAGTCAAATTAGCACTAAATGAGCTGAGAGCTCAAATTCAGTACATGAGATATAAATAAAATAGGGAAAGCCCAGCTTGGAAAAAGGAGAATGGACCCTACAGTCCATGCACAAATAGCCAGTAGTTTTTAAAAAAAAAAAAAAAAACCCTTGGGCTTAAAGCCTATACAAAAAACAAACACCATATTTGTGAGGAAATTCTAATTACACATTTGCCTCCTGACATTGAATCTCCTAAAAATTTGTGCCTCTACCAATGCCGTGTATATCACCGGCTCCATCGATGGAAAGAGCAACATCGGAGGGAATGTGCTTGAGTCAATCCAAAGAAACTTGCACTGAGCACCTTGAAATTCCACCCTCCACTGCCAAACAAATCTAGACACAGTGATTCCATGATAGAGATCTCTTGCTTTTCCACATACCAGCCATCACTTGAGGAAAGCATATTTGCCTCATTGGCTTTGGACCTTAACAAACAGAGAAAGAAAAACTCCAATACAAAATAAATTGAGTCTCATAAGCCTTCGCTAGCCTTTCTTCCCCCTCACACTGGTAAGCACCCAAGATCTAATCTTCAAGAATAATACACCCGTGAAAGAGCAGGACGAAAACGAAGATGGACAAGGCAAAATTATCGCCCGAAAATCGAACCCTAGGTTCACAAATGACAAAATAGACATAGGCCTAAACAAACTCATAATTGATGGGAGCAAAAACAAACACTAAACAACCTAGATCCATTTATTAGTACAAAAAATTAAAAAAAAAATTTTCCTCTGGTGATCACAACTACAGGAGATTTCCCCTTAAAAAACCTTAAAAAAGAGTAGCATAGGTTACAAAAAACATTTAATAGAGGGAAACTTTTTTATTTAAGTATATACTATTGTGGTGTCCTTTTCACATGAAGGGACTCACATACATATGAAAAGAAGAAAAAAAATAAAAAACGGACAGAAAGAAAAAAATTAAATCAATCTCTAACTATTTGATAAAGTTTATCAAAAAGAAAAGCACAATATTTGTCAAAAGTGAAAAAGGTAAATTACTGCTTAGCAATTTCGCATAGCTATAAAAAGGCATACAATGGAAGGCTTAACATATAGATTTGCATAGAAATATAATAAACACTAGAGAAAAGTTTTCTTTGAAGGAAAAATAATTTAGAGAGAGTTCTTAAGAGTTTTTAGGAAATAATTTATAAAAAGGGGAGTAACAAAATAGTGAGAAAAATATTTTCGAGTATTTTTGGGAAACACGTTGAGTGTTACTATTTTGGTAAAAATCTAATTTAAACTCTCTTGTACCTACTATTTTTTATTCAGAATTTATTCCGTGGACGTAGTCTAAAATTAAGGGTGAATCACATTAAATTACTGGTATTATTTTTATTGATTATTATTATTCCGCATTTATCTTATTGATTATACTCGCTGTGCCCAACATATACATCCTATACTCGCAATTAATTTATCGATTTAGAATACTTTATTAAGATTAGGAAAATAACCCATCACAATATATATATATATATATATATATATATATATATATATATATATATATATATATATATATATATGGAAACTAATCAAACTATCATATATTATACTAACTCGTCGCGAGGAGTTTTATGTAAATAAAGTATAATTAACTCGCATAAGGTAACTAAATAATAACTAAAAATTAACCAAAAAAAAATTTACCCAAAAAAAAAAATAAATTCCAAGAGCAATGCTAAACACACTCCTAGTTGTGCGAAGCCCCGTGCTACTTCTCGAAGCCTATTAGACATATATAACAAAATCTTGAATAACAGGTCTTCAAAGCCTCGTCCAAGTTTCCATACATTCTCCGGTCTTTTCTCCGCCTCGCCACGGCAGCTCCAGCCGGCGGCGATTGAAAAATATACCTCATTAGGTAGTTAATCATGTGTATTCGTCGTGTTTTTTAATGCACTCTTTCAAATGTATTTGTATTTATATATATATGTTTTTACGTTACCTTGTAAACATGTACGTATATCTATATGAGTTTGTCTCATTATTTCATTTCACATATTTTACTGTACATTCTGAAATTTAATTGCTTGGTTTACATTAATAGATAATTATTTGAATTTTGATTACCAAATTTGATTTTGTAGAGGAAATTCTTCTTTGTTTTCCTTGTGTTAGTGAATCGGTAAGTTTTCAAATTTCAGATTATAAATTAATATTATATATATATATATATATTTTTATTTTCCATGAAAATTCTTTTTAATGCTTTTCTTTTGGTTTCTTCTTCTTCAATTTGATTAACTAGTACTAGAGTCGTCTCAAGGGTTAAAAAGTTCTCAAGTTCGAATTACAGCCGAAGCCAAATTTACAAAAATAATAATAACAATAATTGTAGAAGTACTGTTTACAATCTTACTTGAGTGACATTTAAAGAAAAAATTATATATGGAATTATAATGAGTCTTTTAGTTTAATCAATTTTTTTTTTTTTTGGGTTTAAAAGAACAATAATTTCTTGACATAGATCAATGGCAGCTGGTAGCAGCACTCAGCAAACTTTCAGAAGAGCTATTGGAGCTTTGAAAGACTCCACAAAGGTTGGATTGGCAAAAGTGAATAGTGAAAACAAGGTGAATTAGAAGCTGAGGCCTGTTTGGTATGATTTTTGTTATTAGTTTTTGGTTTTTGTTTATCAATTTTAATTCTATTGTTAATTATTTTTATTATTTGGTGTTTTAAAATTGAAAAACAGATAATTTTTTTTTTTTTTTAATTTATCTACCTATTTTTCTAGATACAAAGTTTTCGTATGAGATAACAAAAACCAAGAACTTAAATGATACCAAACAGCTTCTTTTTGTATAATTTCTCTCTATCTCCGCTGGATGTTAGAAAATGCTGAAAAGTGAAAACTAATAGACATTTTCTCTAGGGGATTGATGTTGCAATCGTCAAGGCCACAAACCATGATGAAGTATTGGCAAAGGAGAAACATATCAAGAGTAAGCAGAACTCTGTTCTTTCTTTCTTGCAAGCAAACTTGATTTGAATTATCAACTTGCAGCTGTAGCCTGAATGCTTGCATTGGCTTGATGTTGCTTAATTGAGTTGTTCAACTTGAAAATTTGTGAACTAATGAATGCATTATTAGTTAATTTAGACCACCTTTGGTTTGTTAGAAAATAGGTACTCAGTCAACTGTATTGTTAGGTCAAGTTCTAAAGAATATGTTTGAGTTTCTAGGAAGTTGTCCATGTGCTAAGGGCTTACCTATATGTTCTCTTGTTTTGATTGTCAGCTATCTTTATTGCACTTTCAGCTTCAAGTCATCGAGCTGATGTTCATTATTGCATACATGGTCTCACTAGGCGTCTTGCTAAAACACATAGTTGGACGGTATGCTTCTGATAACCTTTGCTGACATCAATTTCTTAAAAAAGAAAACTATGCAAAATTGAATTCAGTATGTTCCATGTGGTAGGATTTATTTGAACTGAGATTTCAATTCCTTTATTTAGAGGTTTGAAAAGGTATCCTTACTAGTATATGATGCATATATCCTTGGCATCATGTGCAATTAAAAGAACTTCATGCCTTTTCTGTTGTTAATATTAGCATTGCAATTCAACTTAGAAGTCTCAAGTGAATGATAAGACTTGAAATTTTGATTTGGAATTGGCCTAACCCCAGTATAGAGACCAATTTGCATTCAGCATACATCAGTAGGGTTGGTACTCTGTGGATCAGGGGTGAGAGGGACAGTGATTGCTCCAGCAGAGCTAGGCCAGCAAAGTTAGCCTCCAACACTCAAAGGTGAAACTCCCCTGATCAAGTGCTGGTCGGTGAGCTGCCTCTCCCTCTGATGCCAATGCCATTGGACCAGCGAGCATTGTTATTAGCTAAAGCTTAATTTCACTTTGGTCATTAAAACTTGATTTCTTCCAATTTCATCAATAAACATTTTGTCTGGTTATGGAAGATTCTCAAAATATTGTAGTATCCATTTATTATTATTATTATTATTATTATTATTAATTTTTTTTTTTGTACAATGCTACCTGATCAAGAAGGATGAAATTCTATATTATTGATTTTATTTTATATTTCTTGTTTCAAGTTCATCCCAATTTAATTTTCTTGGAATAATAATATTTCTTTATACTAAAATTTCCCTCTTTCAGCTTGATTCAATCTCTGATTGACATTCAGGTTGCATTAAAAACATTGGTAGTGATACACCGTGCATTGAAAGAAGTTGATGATACATTCCGTGAAGCACTAATTAATTATAGCCGGGGCAGTCGTCTTATGCTCAACTTATCTCATTTCAGGGATGATTCAAGTCCAAATGGTATTTTTTTTCCTGTTCACTTTGGTATGCTCTTTAAGCTATGTTTGGTACGTCATAATAAAACATAATGTAATATAATCAAAAATAGTTTTTTAACATATAAACTAAAAATATATTTGATTAAATTATATTATTTTTCATTATGGCGTACTAAACAGCCATTCAGTTTAAAGTATTGGGAATTAACAAAGGAGAGGTTTTTTGGTGTGAAGCCTGGGATTATTCTGCTTGGGTCCGTGCATATGCTTTATATCTTGAAGAGCAACTTGAATGTTTGTGTGTGCTGAAATATGACATCCAGAAAAATCCCTCAGTGTGTATTCTAAACTCTGAACTCACCTTTTTTTTTTTTTTTTTTTAAGTTTCTTGGCCTTTAATTTTATTTCTTGAATTTTGATGAAGATATGGACCATGTTTTTTACTCTAAAATTTCTATCAGAGAATGAAGGACATTGACACCCCACACTTGCTTGAACAGTTACCTGCTATGCAACAACTACTTTTTCGCCTTCTTGCTTGCAAGGTTTGCATATAGTATACAAATTGACAGTGGTTTTCCACTTATCATTGCTTGCAAGTTTTGATGAAATAATCTTGTTCGTTATTTTATCTTAGGCTTAATTGACTTCACACATCTTGAATTTTATATTGTAAAACTAAAAATAATCCTGAATTATACTACTCAAAAGTACTTATATTGCCGATATTTGATTACTCTTAACAGTCTGTTTGGATGGGATAGAGAAAGATAATAATGGAAGGGTAAGGACAGAAAGGAAGGAGAAGGAAAGAAAAGTATAAAAATGTTAACTTTTCTCTCGTTTGGAAAATGAGTGGAAGAAGAAGGTAATTAAAATAAGGATACGTGCTAAAAGTATAAAAATAATCTTATAATTAAAAGAAAGATAAGTAATAAAAGTACAAAAATAACCTTATAATTAAAAGAAGAGTAAGTACTAAAGCAAGCATAAAATTGATAATATATATATATATATTGATATTTTAATTTGAACCTACGTTTCCTTACGCCCCAAATTAGGTTATAAATAAAATTAAAGGTAGAAAAATAGAAAATGATAAGTTTTATCCTTCCTTACTTATCTTTTTTTTTTTACGCTTCTTCCCAAGCAAGGGTACAAACTTATCCTTCTATTATTTACCCTCTCTTCCTCTTCTCTACCTCCCATCCAAACAGGCTATAAGATTCAGTGAGGGCCTACTTCTAAGTTAATTCAGAATTTGCTTCTAATATCAATGTTAACATTAGTATGTAGACACACTGTATATCCTTTCAATACAATTGAAACTAATTCACAAATTGATATTTTAATTTGATAAAAATTGAAAAGGCATGAAAGTGTTTAAGATTTATGAGATTATTAAGCTTTTACCTATATATAATACTTTGAAGGAACACTTATGTGTCCCATTTCTGCAGCCAGAGGGAATGGCTCTACACAACAGCTTGATTCATTATGCTCTTTCAATTGTAAGAAACTGTCTAAACATTTTAGTACATATAATAACACTTGAGCTTGGTGTTTTTTATTCCCACCATCTTTTATTTATATATGGAGTTTTCTTTTAGGTTGCAGGTGAGAGTGTTAAGTTATATGTTGCAATTACTGATGGAATTGTAAATATGGTTGACAAGGTGAATTTGGAGATAGTTTTTTTTGCAATTGGATTTTGTATTCTTAGAGTCTGTTTGATAAGTCGTAATGAAATATAATGTAATATAATCAAATAAATTTTTAATATAAATTTATATTAAAAATTCATTTAATTATATTATATTACATACCATTACGTCATCTCAAACGTATTCTTACAATTTTATTTGCTCAAGACAAAAAAATCGAGAAATACTTTTATTTTATTACAGTATTTTGAGATGGAGCGCCATGATGCTATTAGAGCACTGGATATTTATAAGAAGGCTGCAAGTCAGGTAAGTGTTGCGCGGTGCCAAAAATTTTGGATTTCTCGAACACATTTGAAAAATTTTACTCTTTTGCAGGGGGAAAAATTATCTGAATTCTTTGAGATTTGCTGGGGCATTGGATTTGGACGACGACTAAAGTCAATTAAAATTCAAAAGGTATGGAAATTCATGATAAGACTTAGATCCTGTTTGGTATAAATAAATTTCAAAAAATTTTGTGAAATTCATTTGGGATTCCATGTTTAGTATGAATGGAAATGTTGATTTTACTCTTATGGAATTCAGGATAATTAAACCATATTTTATCACTTAGAAATAAATTTTATACTTCAAATTCATTTATACCAAACAAGGAGTTAGTCTGTGTGTACGCTTAAATTCGATTACTGATATTAGCTTTGCCTGATGTATACAAGTGCAGCCCCCTACATCATTTTTAACAGCCATGGAAGAATATGTGGCAGATGCACCACACGTTTTAGCGCTTGAATGGATACATGTATGATTTTTGAAACTTTTTTTCTGGGCTTTTCCTTGTAATCTGAGAAAGTCATTGAGTTATAATCTGTGAATAGATATGGCAAAATCTGTCCTGCCCCAAACTTAGCAGAAAATCCTTGCCCCACCTCCATTATTATTTTTTGCCCACCCCCAACCCTGATTTCTAATTGGGTGGAGTCAGGAGTTGCAAAAAATTGTCTCACCTTGCTCTATTGCCATACCTATATAATAAGCTCACTATCTTCTTCACATATTGTCAGATTGATGATAAAAGTGCTAGCCCCAAAGAAGTTCCCAGTCTGCAGTCTGTTACGTTAGTTGACTATAAGCAAGTGATTGTTGAAAAGAAAGCTGATCAATGTGCAACATCGTCAGACCCATCAAAGAGCAACAAGAATGAGGCTGCACCAACAGCTCCTGTTACTGATCTTTTGGTTAGAATTTACCAATTGACCTGACAAACTTGGCATGATAAGAATATTTTATTAATGTTTAATACTCTCTAATGCTCACCTGGGCAATCTTGTTTTTCTGCCAGTGTTTAGATGACTTTACCCAGGAAGCATCTGAATTGGATGATAACAATTCCCTTGCACTTGCAATTGTTACTTCTGGTGAAATTTTTGGTCTTTGGTGGCTATTATTTTGTTTTAATCGATCATTTACTCTTTTATATATATATAAATATACTTGCATTAATTCTTATCTTCCATGAAATATAACAGATAATCCATTAAATTGTGAAAGTAGCATCAATTCAACATCTCAAACTACAGATTGGGAGCTCGCACTTGTTACAGCTACTAGCTGTAATGGAGCAGCAGTTGTGGAGAGTAAATTGGTTAGTCTTCCATTTCATTTAGAGTTTGTTTGTCATTCAGGTTGAAAATATATTTACAACAAAAAACTAGAACTCTGTCTGCAGTTCAAAATTTTCTTACATATCCACAAATGCAGGCTGGTGGACTGGATAAATTAACACTGGACAGGCTATATGATGATGCAATGGCTAGAGGAACGAATCAAAATAGCGCATATCAAACAGGGCAGATGGCTCCTAATCCTTTCGAGTCTTTTCATAATAATCAGGATTCATTTTGCGCTTCAAGTAACATACCACTTTCAACTAATGAGCCAACTGTAGCAATAAGCCAAGAACAAATTTTCCTGATGCAGCAGGAGCAGAAGCAGAAGCGGCAACAACAGCAGCCACCTGTGACTGGTTTCAACTCGACAAATCCTTTTGGAAATCCCTTTGTTGATGACAATGTGCCAAGTTTTGTTTGATGATAATGTGTTAAAATTCCTTGGTTGATCAAAATGTTCCTTTCCATCTTTCTCAGAACTCTAAATTTAATCTCTCTTTGCCGAGGTAATGAAATTTCAGTTACAAGGGTTTTGCGTATGCATTAATGAAATGTCATTTACAATGCTTGTATTTTGAGACAAGAAAAGAAAGTCACACTTAAAACAGTGCTTGGATTAATTTTGGGGCAGACCCATACTTTTCAATTACAGTTTCAGACCACAACGCAAATTTCATATCATCACACATCTTATTGCCAGTTATTAATCAGTGCTTAAAGAAAAAGAAAATAATTACAATGTTCCATTTAATAGAAGGCCTAACTGGGAAATTTCTGACATCCCGACCAAAACAAATTCTGGCACTTTTCATCCCAAATAGGACAACTTTTAAAATCTTCATGAAAAAATCAAAAAAATTCCAAATCTGAAAAGGAGAAAAAGAGAGAATGATCGAGGATAACGAACAAGAAAGGAATCAGAAAGTATGATGGCATCACATGAACAAGAAAGGAATCAAAGAGTATGATGACTGAAGGAAACCTGTGCAAACCAAGATTGTTTAAAGCACTAATCCAAGCAATTTAGAATTTAGGTTCTTTATCAATTTTCAGTTTTACAAACTGCATCATAAAAAATGCTGTGTCATGAAGAGAACTAGATATTCCAAAATTATACCACTCCATAAACTCAGAACTTTTATCTATTAATCGATTCTGCACAAAAAATTTCCCAAACTTGCATATCATTGAATTGTACTGGCTTAGTTCTTCTGGCATTGTTTCTTCCAAGGATAAAACGTAGTCAAGTGATCTCATAGGCAACTAGCGTTGGAATGAAATAGAATAGGAACCAGTGTTTGGATCTTTAACGGCTTTGAAGTTGTCAATACTCATCCCAAATCGGCCTAGTAAAGAGTTCCCCATGTCTTTCAGCTTTCCTGTTCACAAAGAAAACAATTCAAATAAAGTTAACGATTAGAATCCACTCAGTACACAATATAAAGAAATCAAAAGTTGAGAAAGGATTAGTAACATATGCACACAGAAACAACTGTCTACTATCATAATTCCACATCACTGTAAAGCACCTAAACTCTATAGGTAAAACATATCAATAATGTTGCATTTGGATTCTTGAATTTGATTTGAAATTTAGGATTTGAGATGCTGAATTAATATGGAGTGTACTTAAAATAACACATGTTTGAAAGTAATTTGAAATCCACTATGTTTAAGCCTTTAAAATTTTGTATGGATTTCATTCAAATCTATGAATCCAACCACAGCACAAGAGTTCTAATTGAAATTATCACATAAGATGAAACATTCACCTTGCATCCATAACTTTGATGCCTAAAATAATATCACAATTTTTTTATAAAATGGTTTCCAAGAAAGAGTCAAAAATGATAAACAAGAACAAATTCTATTACAAATATTTTAGGCAACTAAATTTTAAGCATCCAATTTTCTTATGTCATGGGCATCAAACACTACCTAAAGACGGGGAGAAGGATAGAATATCCATGATGTATATGTTGACATATTAGATAATATAACTCAAATAAGCCTTAATCTCCGACTAGTTTGAGTTCTATGTGTAGATCCATTTCCTTGATTCCAACTGATTTATGGCTACTGTGCTACTAAGGTTTTTTTCCCCCCTCTCTCAGTGCTTCTCTCCATGTTATCTTATTCCAATCTCCCACTGGAAAATTTAGGTAAGTGTTCTCTATTTTTGGGGAAGGTAAAACACGGATGTTCATGAACATCTGTTAAACGTGGAGATAAGTATGCACCCTTAGCTTTTTAAACTCCCTGATTAGTATATGATGCAAATCCTTAGCAACCTCTAACATACTTCATCAACTTCTTTTATTGAAAATTGCATGTCTTTTTGAACATGAAAATTTGACTGTTCATCGCAAGGGGTAAAACAGCAGAGGCACAACTGTACAATTACTCAAATTGAAGAAAGAATGTTTTCCGATATTTAACACAAGCATTTCCAATATTTAACACAAACACAAACAACAACGCAATATGCCAATATATATTTTTATTCAAAGTAAAGGAACGGCAAAAATCCTCTTCAAGACTGAGAAACTCAAACAGGTAAACAAAATACGGAAAGAATATTGTTAGTCCAGCTTACCAATCATCTCTTCCTTCATTTTTTCTCTCTTTTCAGCAGCCAATGGCTCTAACTGGCGAATGGCTTTCCTAGCTTGGTCATTTGAAGGATCCAATTCCAAGATTTTTTTCATATCTGTAGGTATCCACATATAATTATTATTTTTCACTCATTCCTATCCAACAAGCAGAACAAGTACAAGCACATACACTTGCACCCACCCATACAAACAGAAGCCTAAAATGGCTCCAAAATTTGCCAAAAAAAGGAAAATGAACAAATAAAATCAGCTCACACTAAAGCGTTATGGAAATTTTGGGAACACTTCACCTGAATCTAAAATCAAAATAGTACAGACTACAAATTCACAACCATCAAATCCGAACTTACCAGCTATAGCCTCCTCAAAGTGTTCAAGCTTTTCATGAGCCTCTCCTCTTCTAGCCAAAGCTTTCATGTAGGAAGGATTTAGCTCAAGGGCTTTCGTACATTCCTTGACTGTGTCCTCATATTTTCCCTAACGGAATATTAAGTAAAATCAATGTCCAATGATTTATATTCATTGACATTGTCTACTAGTGCAGCACACACACAAAATTCGACAGGGCATGCATAATTTTATCCAAACATGCTCATTTATGAATACCATACCAATTTTAAGAAGCATACAGCACGATTTGCATGGCATATGGAACGTAACTCCACAAATGAAGGCAAGTCTAGTGCAACTTGTAAAGCAGCATCATATTTTAATAATGCCTCCTCATATTGCCCACCTCCAAATAGTTGATTGCCTTCCAATTTCGCTTCATTGGCTTTTGCTAAAGCTTTCTGAATCAACGAGAAATAGAACAGACCTCACTAGTCTTCTCAAAAAATAAAAAATAAAAACAACCCATACCTATTACTTTACATTAAAAACCAAACAATAGAAGCAGTTCAAGGTAAGATTGCAGCAACTTCAAGCAAGCACAGATCAAGCTAACAGTTGCATTAGGCTGCATTTGGATAGATAGACATTTCAAATGAAGGGATTAAATTTGGCAGACATTTCAAATGAAGGGATTAAATTTGGCACACAGATTTACTTAGCCTTTTAAAGGCTGTAATTTTGAAATAAACCCTAAATCTTAAATTATAAAATTTAACCTAAAAAGTTAAAAAAAAATAATAATAAATTCTTAGAATTTAAATTTCCCTATACGAAATGCAAACTTTAGACTCCCTATGCTACGAGATATTAACCAACCTGTTGCAATTCGTCATCGTTTTCACGAGATTCCTCTTTCTCTTCCTCTTCCACTTTCGCTTCTACTTCTTTTGGTGGCTGTGGCTGTTCCTGTTGTTGTTGATCTTCATTATCAAGTTCTTCATTATCGCTCACTTCGCGTTCGCTTGCCGTTTCGAATCCATCGGAGTCGTTTCCGTTCACACTCGCCGCCTCCGCCGCCGCCGCTGGTAGCGTTGTTTCAGTGTCTTCTCTTAAATCCGTCGCCGTCGTTGTTGATGATGATGCCGCCTCTGACGATTGCGACGGAACTGCTTTTGGCTTCGGAGGATTGTTGAGCGGGGTCTCTTCGTTCTCTTCTCGAGGCTCTATCACCACCATTTTCACAAATCTATTGATT
Source organism: Reutealis trisperma (assembly GCA_947687605.1). Lineage (NCBI taxonomy): Eukaryota > Viridiplantae > Streptophyta > Magnoliopsida > Malpighiales > Euphorbiaceae > Reutealis > Reutealis trisperma. The sequence goes on from CANTUT010000410.1 coordinate 275,359, forward strand.
TGCTGTGATGCTTATACAGAGAAAGATCAAACAAAATTATTATTATTATTATTATTTTCCTGCCAGTTCCAGAACCATCTTTTTTATATTTTTATTTTTTATGCTTTCCTTCATTTTTCGGTAAATATTGTAATTTAAAGTGTAACCCCTAAGTTTTGGCTTTAATTTCAAATTAAGCCTTAATATTTAAATTATTTTCAATATCAAGAGTGAAAGTGAACTATTATTTAATCCCAACAAATCCATAAAATATACAAACCACGACTTGTCCTTTTAACTTGCACCGTCTAATAACTTGATTCTTTTGTCTAAATCAATGTTAAAATCGAATGAAAATATTATTTTCTTTTTTTTAATAATGAAATAAAAATATTAATATGAAATTACATTTTTATTAATAATATCTAAATACTATGTTATGTCTTTCTGTCTTTTTTTTTTTTTTTTTTGACATTTCCTTCCTAAGTTATGCTATTCCTAATCAATTTGGAACTATTAAAAGTTGGAATGTCCTTCAAAAGGTTTGGGCCATTCGGATCCTCACAAGAAAATATCTTGCCCAAATTGTCTTTGTGTTAGAAACCAAGAATTCTACTAAATAATTAGGAGTGCAAAATAATTTGATTATAAGGAAGCCTTTTATGTGAACACAATTAATGGTGCAAGAGGCTTAATGCTTTGGTGGACTACCAATATTGTAGTAAAAGTTTTGGTGAGGGGGCAAACTTTCATTCTCACTAGCTATTATAGACCAAACGAGTAGATTGAGTAGTCACAGACTTTTGTTTATAGGGATCCTTATAGAGAATTAATATTGGATGATGATTGGAGTCAATTGAGACCTTATGATGATAGAGCCTGGGCATGTTTAGGAGATTTCAACAAAATCTTAACAAGCTCAGAGAAAATGGGTGGAAGATTAGCATCATTCACAAATATATTGAGATGGTTAGACTCATGCTTTCTCATGGATATTGGATTTAATGAGCTTATTTTTACTCGGTATAACAAAAGAAGTGGGGGGAGGGCTATTGCACAAAAACTAGACCAAGTAGTGTGCAATGTCAATTGGAGTTTGTTGTTTAACTCAGCTCAAGTTTATCATGAGAGGTTAATGGGTTCATACCGTAGATCCATTTTTTTTAACTTGGATGTAGCCATTAAATGGAGTCACAAAGATTTTAAATTTAAGTCTAAGTGGCTAGAAGCTAAGAATTAGAGTCATATGATGTCATCTTCATGGGACAATAACCAACCAATAAGTAGTTTCAACCAGAAATTGAGTTTGTGTGCTTCCTTTCTAAAAGAATGCCATCACATTGAGGTTGGTAATACCATAATGAGAACAAAAGAGTTGATGGAAAAAAAATTGATCAGTTGTATTCTAAGCAGCTTGCAGAGGCAAATCAACAACAAGTAGAATCATTGACTCGGGAGTTAAATAATTGTTGGAATATGGAAAAGATGTTTTAACATCAACGCTCTCGTCTCTTTTGGCTAAAGGAAGGGGATAAAAATACTAGCTTTTTCCATGCTTCGGCAGTCCAAAGAAAGCAATGGAATGCCATTTTTCGACTCAAAGATGATGATAGGTAGTGGGTGGAAGGAGATAGACAAATTCAGAAACACATTGGTGAATTCTATGAGAAGTTGTACTATTAGGGTATAAGAAGCATTATCATGTGTGCCTTTAATGGTTAGAAACGAAATAAACTCAGCTCTTTTGGCTCTGATTAATGATGAAGAAATACAGAAGGCTCCTTTCAAGTTAGGAGGTTTAAAACGTTATCAAAAGGATGGAGGATTGTTAGATAAGAAGTTATTATGGCTATAAAAACTTTCTTTTCAATACAAGTAATGCTAGATATGATCAACAGAACTTCCATTGCTTTAATACCAAAAGTTCCCTCACCAAAGTATATCAATCAATATTAGCCCATTTCTCGATGTAATTTCATTCATTAAATTATCTCAAAGATAATTTCTAACAGGTTAAAGGATGGGGAAGATCAGTGAATGTCAAGTTGTGTTTCTTCATGGTAGAGTGACCCAAGGCAATGTTTTGGTGGTTCATGGACTAGTTCACAAACTCTTTAATTCCAAAGCTTCATAAAAAATAGAATATACCATAAAGCTTCATATGTTAGAGGCCTATGACCAAGTCAAATGGAGTTTCTTATTGGCAGTGCTCCAAAAGATGGGATTTGCATAAAGGTTTAATCTCCCAAATGCATTTCTATTGTCACGCTCGAGATCATTGTCAATGGAGAACCAACCAAACCTTTCAAGCTGTTAAGAGGTTTGACGCAAGGAAACCCTCTATCCCCATATCTATTTTTGTTTGTATCTAATGTTCTTTCACTTATGATGAATGATGCTATCAGGAAAAAATTGATCTATGGTATTCAAGTTGCTAGACGAGGTCCTAATATTTCAAACATTCTCTTTGTCGATGATACCATAGTGTTCGATCGAGTTTCAAGAGAAGAGATTTTTACTATCTAATCAATTCTACATAATTATGAAAATGTATCAAGGTAGCTCTTCAACCCTCAAAAGTCATCAATTATTTTTAGTAAAGAAACTACCAAGGAGATTCAGAATAACATTATCCATTTATTAGGTATGAAAGAGATGGGAAGAGGGAATACATACTTAGGGATTCCCGCCATTTGGAGAATATCTAAATATAAACTTGTTCTTTTATTATTGATAGATTATAACAAAAAGCTCAATCTTAGAAAAGGAAGTTGTTGTCTTATGGTGGCAGAAGAGTTATAATTCCATTAGTTCTTATTGCCATCCCAAGTTACATCATGTCATGCTTTAAATTACCCATTGGCTTTGTAAAAAGATGAATGGGATAGTATCAAGATTTTAGTAGGGAAAGGATGCGAGAAGAAGGGTTCCACTACTGTCTTAAGGGATTTAACAAAATCAAAGTAGGAGGGTGGTTTGGGTTTCCCTTACTTTAAACACTTCAATCTAGCTATGTTAGATCAGCATGCGTGGAGACTGCTAACCAATCCACAGTGCTTATACGAAAGGGTGATGAAGGCCAAATACTACCCTTTCTCATATTTTTGAAGCATAAAAAAAAATGCTGGTGGTTCTTGGGGTTGGAATAGCATGCTCACAGCTAAAGATTTATTAATAGAAATAGCAAGGCTTAATCTTGTTAATGGAGGGACAATACGCATTTAGGAAGACCATTAGGTACCAGATTTGCCAAAATTTTGAATTTACTCATTGCCAAGTAGTTCTTCTTCCCCATATCGAGTTAAGGATTTGCTAGACTCACAAGGAAGATGGTGAGTAGACTTTCTAAACAATATTTTTATGCCATAAAAAGTTAATGCAGTGAAAATTCCAATAGCCCAATTGAATAAATCAGATAGAGGGATTTGGCATTGGAATAAATTTAGAAAATTTTCAGTGAGATCCATATATCACAAGTAAGGGAGATTCAAAAAGCTAAAAAGTTGCATGACAACCCTTCATCCTCATATAGAATTACAAAAGAAGTTAGGAATAGTATCTATCACTTAAAAATTCACTCAAAAGTTCCCCTACTTATGTGGAGAATCTATACCAATTATTTCCTTACTAAAGCGTGACTATTCAAATAGCATATGTTGGATTCAAATATTTGCAATGTTTTTGGATTGGAGTTAGAAACGATAAAACACTTATCCCTATTTTTCCCTCATGCAAAGGATACCTAGTTTGCTTCAATATTTAGCATCAAAATTGATAATCAACACATCAATTACTTTGCTCATTAATGACATGTCCTAATTCAAAGTCAAATTCATTTTCATGGGGAAGGATTTTTTTTTTTTTTTTTGGGAATTAATAGCATCTCTATGTTGTCCATTTGGTCTTCAAGAAATGAATTTGTATTTAGAAGGAGAAATCTTGATCCAATTAAAGTAGCCAAGAGTGCTGAGAGGAGGTGGAAGGAGTACTTAACAACAAATGAGAAAGCTTATGTGTGTACCACAACTTTTCTACCTGTAGATAGAGATAAATGGGAACCCCACCTATGTTTTATTTGACATATAACTCAAATATGAGTTTTGATTTTTCTAGAGAATTAGTAGGATTGGTGGTGATTTGTAGAAATTATAGAGATGAAGTGGTGGATGGAATTGCCTTAAGGAAAAAAGTCAGGTCTCCTATATGTGCTAAAACTAATGCTCTTATGCTTAGAATGCAATCAGCAATTCATGCAGGTCACAGCCACTATATTTTTGAAGTGGATAGTAAGGCTTTAGTTCAATTTTGTAACAATCCAACATCTGAGAATCCTTGAGAAATAGAGGCCCAGCTTCTGACTATTATAATTCTTAAGAATTCTTTTAGGTTTGTAAATTTTGTTTGGGTCAAAAGAGATGTAAACAATGCAAAAAACTAGGTTGTAGACTCAATCCTTCATAAATTTGTCCTTCATTTGGACTATTGTACAACCTCCAAGGCTTGCCCAAATTTTGTATCATGATTTTTTTTGGTTGAATAGTTTGGAAATTTTCTTGGCAAAAAAGATCTTCAATCTTGAATTTCCTTCTTTTTCTTCAAATTCTAATCAAAACTTCAAAAATAATAAGGTAATATTTGGATGTATGGATTTAGATTTCAAATCTCATATTTCAAATTTATGATTTAAAATTTATAAAATTATAGATCCCTTATTTGGGAGTGTGAAGAATTTTAAAATTTTAGATTTAAAATTTATTGTTTGAATAATTATTTAAATATAAATTTGAATTTGAAATTAAATTTGAAAAATTGTAATAATTCAAAACTATATAACAATATAATTATTATACACATAAATTTGTTTATTATTTTTTTGAGCTTGGTATTATACATAATTTTTGGTTAATTATTTTTTTTGAGCTTGATATTATACACAATCTTTGATTAAACAGTAATTGATTTCTCAATTTGTAATTAAAATATCTTGTTATATATTAATAATAATCCAACAAAATATAACTATCTATCAGAAGTTTATAACTAAACACAAAATAGCACATACATGCAACTACACAACTAATTTTTAAAAATAACAAGAAATTGTTATTTTTTTTATCACTTATACTCGCATAGTCATAATATAATAATACATTCTTAAACTCATTAAACTAGCTTTATTTTTTCTTATCAAAAATTAGACAAACTAGACATAATGATTATGGATCAAGTGGTATCACTCTCAAGAAGAAATTGGATTCTATTTTTCTTTTCATTATTAGGAAGAGACTTGAGTAAATAGAACTTTTCTAAATTACCCTTCATTAGCTTTCTTACTACTATAAAAACTTTCAATGTATGAAGCCCAAGAATTTGTGAGACTACAATATGAATTTCTTCTCCTATAGGTTTTGGTCTTTTAGAACTCTTCTTACTTTCCAAATATTCTTTAAATGGGGCGGGCAGGCTATGTCCATTACTGTATCAACTAAAGGATCTTTTCAAACTCTTTTAGTTTGTTCAAAATTTTAAAGAAGTGTTCTTGAAGTCTCTTGCTCTTCCCAATTAATGTTAGATGGCACTTATTCTCTTCTTGGTCTATTGACTCAATAGCATCTTAAAAAGTTTTAGCAAAATCTCTGGTGGCTTTATCACTCCCACATAATATGACTATCTCATCTCAATTCTCTATCACTTTGTTTTGATAGCCACTTGCTTCAGGAAAACTTTGAAAGAAAAAAAAAAGTATGAAGTAAACGAAAAAGAAATGTCACATTTGAAATGAAACCTTGTTTATATTCCAAATACGATTTCAAAATGCAAGGAATTAAACGATTGAAAGTAAAATATTATGTACTTCAACATATTCTTTCCATTTTATAATATCTTCAATTGTAATCACTACTATCTTCTTATCATCATCCCATTTGAATTTTATCCTTGTAAGAATATTAGAAATAATGAAATAATGTCTTTTCTAATCATAATGTCTTTTCTAAGTCTTCATTCTATTCTTCACATTACTTATCATCAAACTGAGACCTAATTTGGCATTCAATATATCTACTACTGCTTGATAAGCTTGTAGTTTCATTACCCTTCACTCTTATTACCTAATGCCACTTGGTCATATAAAACATTAGCAAATAAAGTATTTATTTCTCTATTCAATGTGACATATGACCTTGATTTTTCCTTTCATTTGCCACTCATTGCCAATTGGAAATTAGATGATGATGAGTGACACTATGCATCACCTTCAATTCGTGTAGACTGAAAAAGTGAAAAATGTGATGGAATGTGCATATTCCTTACTTTTGACATTGATTGAGCTTGATCTCCTTTGCCACTTATTTCGATAATTTTTCATAATGAATAGACATAATGTTTACACATGTCATATTCAAGAAAATAATTAAAATGAAAAACTAAACATATCATGATGTCAAAAAAAATAATAAAATTAGATATTAAAAAATATAAGAACTCTATTCAAATTGATCATAATATCATAAGTCTCTCACAAGATAGACTTTAAAATACAAGAAATTACAAGTCATTCTCAAGATAAAAAACTTAAAATCAAGTCACTTATAAGAAATAACAAGTGCTTAAAATACAACTTAATAAGTAATACTTATATTGCTTGTCTTCTTCAATACACTTCAAATATTCGCATAGCTAAAGTATCTCTCAATATAGTCCATTCATGTGTTACCCAAATAGTTCTAATTATCTATTCATCTATAGTTTCATTTTCAACTTCTGTGTAATTTGCCCATTCTTTATCCACTTCTTTTAGTATGTCATCTTCATAGATCTCTTCTCTTGCAAAGTTATGAAGAATGAAATAAACATTTATGATTCTAACATGAGTCTTTTTATCAAAAAAGCTAGGAGTCCATAATATAGCACATCGCTACTTCAACAATCCAAATGCTCTTTCAATGGCATTTTTAGCCATGACATGTCAAAGATTAAATAGCTCTTTATAATTTGTTATAATGTTTCATTTCTACAAATTAAGATGATAACATGTTCCTCAATAAGGAGCTAAAAAAACTAGGATCATCAAATTAAAACCACCAGAGGAACAGAAAAAAAAAAATAGACCCTTTTTGTTTTTTTACCTTTCATTTTTGAACCTAAAAATGGATGAACCTACATATGAGACCAAACCAGCTTTTTGTGATAACTAGACCCCTTTGAAAATCGAAACAGAAGTTTTAATGAGACTTTATATTTTTCATTTTGGGTCTTTGAGAGAGAGGTGAGGGTTTATGTTGGTCTAAGAAGAAGAGAGTCTAGTGAATGTTTGAACGGGGAAGAGGTCAGATAAGGGTTTTGAGAAACTATTGGTGATGGTGAAAATGGAGCCTGAAATCACAAAGGCAGAAAGGAGATGGAGACATAGACATGGGGAGAGTTGAGTTTTTGTGAAAAAGAGAGACAGAACAATTGTTGATAAAGGACATATGTTGAGCTGTGTGCATGTTTGTAAGAGAGAGGAATGGACTGTGTTCATAACAGAGAGGGAGTGAGGTGTGAGTCTGTTGAGATATCAAGACAGAGGCGGTTAGTGATTTTTAGGCGAAAAGATGACAATGCCTCTCTTCATTTAAAGGGCTTGCCATTTTCTTTAAGGGTAGAAAGGTAAAATAAACAAATAAAAGGTTTAGATCATTCCTTTGAGGTTATTCCAAGACCTAATGGCCAGATTTTTTCAATTTCCTTTTATTTTCTTTCTTTTTTTTTTTTTTTTTTTCTTTTAAAATATGCAGTCTTTTTTTTTTAGCAATAGAATAAAAATAAAATCAAAATCAAAATCAAAATTTTCATAATAGACATAATTTTGATAAAAAGTTAAAACAATTTTAATGATGAAATAAAACTTAAATTTTCAAAAACGAATGAATTAAATAACAATAAAATTAGTTTAGATATTTTGAATTTTTAAAATTTTTCAAAAACCTTTGAGGAATCTAAATTTTAAAATAATTCTTTTTATTTTCTAGGAATTTTATATATATGGAATGTTCTTATAAAATTAAGACTACCAGAAAAATTTAAATTAAAAATGAAATTTTCATATTTTTGAGATTTTATATGTATTTTAAAAGACAATAAAAATTGACTGGACAAAATACTACATTTACAATTGGGATAGTCATTAGTTTGAAAATGTGTGCCATTAAGTGCACTAAGTACATCTTAAAGTAATAGATTTTTTTTTAATTTTATTATGCGGATTAAAAATCAAACAAAAATTCCATTGTTTACAAGCTTTTATTATCTGAAAGCATTTCCACTGGTCGTATCTATCTTATTTCTATTGACAAAAATGTTTTCCAAGAAAACTCTGCTTCTTGCTAATTGATTAATCAGCCATATTAAATTCGGGCTTCAACCCAATACAGGCTCCTATATGGTGTGTTTAATAAACTTTTTTTTAATAAATTTTCTTAGATTATTATAAGATTAATGTGATTCAATAATTTATGATGTTACTATCTATATATTACTTGTAAAATTAATCAATTATATATATTAATATTATAATATATATTATAAGTGTTATTGCAAGTCTCAAAAGTTAATTCAATCTATACAAGAAAATAGGAGATTAGTGACCGACTTTTCTTTCAGTAGACAAATTTTTTTTCATTGGTAACAGATTATTACCGAAGGAATATCAACCGACCATTTTGTTGGCAAATACGTCAGCAGCAATTATGTATCCATCAAAGTTTCGTAAGTAATTTTTCTAACGATATACTGATAAACTTTTAGTCAATAATTTTGCTAATAAAATATTAAAATCGATAAATTATTAGTGATTTTTACGTGTTGAAAAATATTTTTTATAAATATTAGATTTTAAAAATAGAGTTCGTAAGTAAATAGTCAATAATTTTATCTTTATTGACTATTTACAGGTAGAATATTAATTTTTTGAATATTTTATTTTTTCTTGTGTCAATGGAGAAGCAGAAGCAGCAAACTGATATAGTGCAAAAGGCAGTACTGAAATCCTAGTGGTAGCTGCTACCAATTGCATATACTCCTCTAACTGCTACATGTGATCTTGTATCGACCTCAACCCCTTCTACAAGGGCCTATCGAACTTCTATTTGATAGGTGATTTGAATGGGAGTAAGTTAAACTATGAATGAATTGGATTTAATGAATTTGGATTAACCATTGCTAAAAAGTTAGACCTAACTAATTAGGTAGTTAAACTCAAATCATTATATACCCATATATTTTTGATATATTTATTCAATGTGGGATTTTTAATTCTTAACACTATTGCATGTTTTGTGCTAAAAGTGCATGTGGCACTGATGAAGAGTTCGGTCAGAGATATCCATAATACATTGGAGCCAGAAAACCGATGCTGTAAATCCTTCCCTTCTTTAGCCCTTCCAACAGCCTGCAAATATTACTCTTTATTGTCCAACTGACAAGGCTCAGTGGATCATGGAAGGGTCAAGACATTTGTTTCCGAAGGTTAATGATATTCTCCTGCAACCAATTTAAATTAACTTGTTAAACTGCATTTGTATTAGAAATTATACATTTTAACAATTCAAAATAAAATGAGGTTGAATTTGCTACTTATATGAACCCTTCGAGATCATTTTGATATTAATATAGTAAATCCAAAACCCAGAAAATAAATTCATAAAATGTAAATAATCCATTTTTTTTAAAAAAAAAAAAAAAACCTTATTATATGAAAAAAGTACTAGTGAATCTTATTAATTAAAGGAACAATAAATCCCAAAAGAAAAATTAAAAATAAAACAAATAATAACAAATCCATGAAAAACGGCAGACTAACATATTTAGGAAAATCTATATATTTATTGAATAAAAAGACTACCAAAAAGACATATTAACTTATAAAACAAATAATAATAATATATTGACACTTTTGCAAAATAAAATATCACATGAATCAATATAAAGAGTATTTTGTAAAATTGATCAATTATAATGTTATTATAATTATTTTAGGAAAATAATTAATACGCAAGTATTATAATATAAATTTGGTTTCGATGATTTGAACTCACAAATTTTCAACTATGAAAACGACTTTCGGTATCATTAAACTAAAGGCTCATTAATTTCTCATGTATTTCGTGAAAATACGAAAATCAAAGCAGGTGATCATAGTTCAAATATGTCTTCCCATTTAATAATATGGTGAGATTCTTGATGATTTTAATAGTGAGAAATGTGAAAAAGAAAAGAGTTATAGTTCAAATATGTCTTCCCATTTAATAATATGGTGAGATTCTTGATGATTTTAATAGTGAGAAATGTGAAAAAGAAAAGAGTTGTGGGTATGAGAGAGGAAGAAGCAAAGTTAGATTGCCTACCTCTAAATCAATAAATTATTCCTCTATGAAACTTGTATTTGTTTTCTCAAGTAATCCTTTTTCTTTGTTGAAAAAATGTGTTTCATTTCTAATTCAGCATTTAATGATTAAATAATTACAGTTTTTTAATTTTGCTTGAGAATAGAAAGTAGAAATTTTCTTCTCACATTTGTGACATGGCATTACATAATTGGCTAGTTTGATTATTGTTCAATTTCTTTTCTTCAATGTGTTTTCCAATTGTAGTCATGTTGCTTCCAAATTGTAAATTGACTTCAACATGCTCTTTCATGAATTACTACTATGCCTATAACATTTCCAAATCTATGTGTTATTCCCTTAAAAGAAAGTCTTGTTATTGGTTTAGTTAATTAATTGCATGCTTCTAATTCCTAAGATTAATTAATTATATGATACTTTCAAATTAATTTTAAATACTATCCAAAAGGTTATTTTTCCAAAAAATATTTCATCTCAATATCTAATACATTCTAAAAACTTATTTTATATAAATGAATTTCATAACAAGTAATTCATTTATAAATTCATAGTTGAAACCATGCGAATAAATGAAAATTTATTTGAAATTATAAATTATAAATTTTAGAAAATTAATTATATTTGAGTTAAATTCTACAAAAAATTGATAGAATTTATCATTGAGTAAAATTGTTTATTCAAAATAAATTTAAATAATCAAAATTTACTTATATATAATTTTTTTTAATACGATATTATTTACAAATTAAATGGATTTTATATTTATTTATTCCAAAGTTGAAAAGGAAATGATTTAGTTCCTTGTATGAAACTGCCAGTGATCTTATTGGCCTACAATTGATTCAAATCAGGAAGTGGGCAGCAGATATGAAATGCCACTTTCTCTTTTCAATCAGGACCATGAGTGGGGGACCCAAAATTTTATAATTATATGCTAGCCCAAGTTGGCTGCTTGTCTAACTCTGTTGGACACATAAACACTTTTATTTTTGTTTTTTTAATTTAACTGTACAATAATATTATAGGTGAATTTTCACATGCCTATTTATTTATTTTTTTTTTTACTAAACATATTATATATGTCATAAGCAACAAAACGGCTTGATGGGACAAAATATATTGGACTAAGACTTAGACCTAATAAGCGATATAAATATAGTCAAATCTAGTTCAAGGCTAAAATAATCTATCCCCTATCTATATAGTAATCTAAAGTAAAATAGTAAAAGTAATATAAATTTACAAATAAATTTAAATTAGGATCTCATAATTTTATCCGAATAAGATAGATATATGCCTTTCATAAATATCTCTAATATAAAGCCTCAATGACAAATCCACTCACTTTATAATTCATTCAATTACACTCAATAAAATTTCTTGAGAAAATTAGCTTATTCAATTCAACTTTACTTTATTTCATTCAATCGAATTCTATTCAATTCATACTATTAATCTTTGTTTGGTAGAAATCAACTTAATCATGGCTTAATAGATAAATTTATCTAGAATTTGTGTTATTTTATAATTATATTTTATTTTTTATTTTGTGCAAATTCTATTTTAGTTTTGAAATTTAATTGTAATTCTATTCTAAAGTTAAATTGATAATAATAATAATAATAATATTTTTCATATTAATTTATAATTTTACTGGAAAAGGTGTTATACCATACTATTAATTTTGATTTTTAAATTTTGATAGAATTTAATTGGATTATTTAATTTTATGAATTTGATAAACTATTAATAATCAAATTAACAATTCAATTGATTAAATTTTCAAAGTTAAAGAGTTCAATTAAGTTCAATTGAAATTTAAAATTTAAATTGAGAATATGATGTATAAGTTCAAACATCAATTTGATTTTTTTACTTTTTAATTAATAATTTTTTTTTGACAATTATGAATTAAGATACAATTACAAACTAAATTTTGAAATTAGTATAGAATTGAGGCAAAATAAAAAATATAATAGAATTGCAAAACAACACAAATTTTGTGGTAAATTTATCTATTAGACCTTAGAAACTAAACATAATGCTAAAGCAGATAAACTATAATATAATTTTATGCCAAACCTTACAAACTATATCAAGTATTATAAGTATAATTCAAATTCAATACGAGTATAAATCAATCTGAGCCTTTTAAATTTCAGGACATCAACTTTAATCTTACCATCAAAGTTGAAGTTACATAATGTGTTTGATGAAATGCTTGAATGAAAAGTTGAGTAAATTTAGCAATAGAGCTTCACTTTCAGATGGTGGGGGAAAAATTATAGTTGTGTTAAAGAACATTATTATCACTTTCGAAAATTAATATAGCATAATAATCACAAATCAATATAATCTAATGATTAATGCATATATAACCTGAGAAATAAATTTATATTTGATTCTCCTTCCTTTTAATAAACATCTTTTATAATGGGTTAGGAATCTTTTAATTAATTTTTGAGAATATAGATTCTGATTAATGTAATACTCATTTCATTTTAAAAAGATTGTCTATTATTTTTTTTTAAAATGGCCCAAAATACTTGTCTACTTTAAAAATACATACAAATATTTGTCCATTTTATCTTTATTAATTGAAAGATATATATTCTCAAAATTAATAATAAAAGTAGTAATAAATGAGTATATACAATAGTATAAGTAGAAAAATATAATAAAATTTAGGAATTTGATTTATTGAATCTTATGGTGGATGACCTTAGGGAGTAAAGTTCAAATAAATTAAATTAATGAAATTGATATGAAATTAAAAAAAAATTATATTATATTAATATTATTGCTGAGATAGATGTGAGAGTTAGTAATCTTAAGGGTTACTAAATCATTCTTCTAAAATTTATGAGGTGACAAACAATTTTATTTTTATTAATTAAAATGTGTGTATTATCGAAATTAATAATAAAAATAATAATAAATGAGTATATATAAGAGTATAAGTAAAAAATATAATAAAATTTATAAGTTAACAAGTAATTAATGAAATTTTTTTAAACTGTATGAGAAAAAAAAAGGAGATAATTTTTTGAAAACGGAGAGCGTAAATCATATTAAAAAGAGTAAATAGTAATTTAACCTTCTAATTAACAAACATTAAATAATTTAAACGTGAGAGGCAAACTAAACCGGCCGGTTTGACGTTTTTGTCTATACGCTTGCATAACCAAACTAAATCCCCCTTGTGTTATGCGCACGTTTTTCTACCTAATTAGCTAACTGCAAAATGTCATATATATTCACTTTATCATCGCACCCTAAGTATCACTGTCAGTTTTTTAGCACTTTATATTAAGTTTTGACTCTCATTTAAATTAAAATTAAGGGTTTTAAGATTAAATTTAAAGAAAACCGGTGTCTTAATTAGCATAATGGAAAGTTATACTTTAAAAGTGGACGGCAGGGCGTGAATACCACTGATGTTAAATTCCTCCTCACTATATTAAAGAAAAAAAAATTAAATTTAAAGGACTTGTACTGATATCAATCAAAATAATAATAATAATTAATTATAGAACTTTTCACTATTCAATAATATTTGTACAGATTAATATATATATATAATATTTTTGTATCAAAATTATTAATTAAAAGAAATGTGATCCAAAAATAACTTACAAAATTCTATCTTTCTGTTATTTCAAATTATCTGTTATATATTAATTTTAATACTTTAAAAGTTACCAATGAATACATACCAAGGCATAACTAAATTATAAATGCATATACGATCTGAACAATAAATTTAAATTTGATTTTTCTTTCCCCACTAAAAAAAAAAAATTTACCAATGAAATCATTTTCAGAATTAAAAAGTTTTGAGTTTGAATATAAATCAAAATCAAATTTACTAAAAAAAACTGTAAAAAAAGGCAACATTACCACACAATTAAAATAAAATTATAGTTCAATAATAAAATTGAGATAAGTTAACATTTTTATATTCATAAATAACAATTATTTTGAGCAAAAATATAGAGACAAATATAAAATATATACAATTTTATGTTGATATAGTTAGAAATTGTAGCACACTCTTGACACATGCAAACTTGGTTTTTGGCGACTTTGCAGAACACCTACCTCATGCAACCAAAATAATAATAATATAAAAGAAAGCACCTAACTCTTATGTGCATATATTATTATTATTATTATTATTATTATTGTAAAAGTAATTATTCCCACTTATTATGTGTTTGTTTGAACATGGTGTTTTGGGTAATTAGCATTTTAACTCTTAATCAATAGCACAAGATATTTAATAATTGTAGTGTTTAAGTGTTTAAAAAATAAGTGGTTAATAATTCAATATTATAATTAAAATGCTGATAGTTGAAATTTTTAATTATTATGATCTAATCTTTCAATTATTAGTCGTCAACAATTACTCATTATTGTTGAATTAAATAGACTCTAAATCTAAACTGTGAATTATTTTTTTAATTTATTTTTGAGTTGATTATATTTGGCTAGAGTTTAAACTCATAATCTATCCATTGAAAGATGATTTAGATTTTTTTTTTGTTTACATAAATTTTGATTTGATTAAAATGAACGAGCCATTTGGTCTCCTTTTATATGTGAAGAAAGCTATAGGCTGTTTTATTAGTTGGATCAAAATTTAAAAAAAAGTCAAATTTTTTAAAAATTTAATTTGTCAATATGTAATTTTCTTCGTAAATTAAGATTTGCAATACGGCTCCAAACAAATACTATAAAAGAAATTATTAGGAAAAATAATAAAAGAAAAAAATAATTATTCATTATGAAAAGGAAAAAAAAATTATTAATTATAGAAAAAAAAAAGATATATTATTATATTACTCCTTTGAAATATTATTTAAGAAGCCATTTTGGGCTCCTTTGAAATATGAAAATGACATTTGGCAAACCCCTTTGATGAGAAAGATGGTGAGTAGTAGATGGGAACGTGTAGCAAAATAGTTCACCAACTCTTCTCCCATTAGCTTCCATCCATTTCAGCTACAAAATTCCTCTACCTATTTCTTTTTCCTCTTCCTCTATATACACATCCCAATTAAATAACAATCAGATAATAAGGATTACTATCAGAACAATCAAGAATGGAGTATGAACTACCTGCAGTTTGTGTTCTTGATGCTTCAACTTATGTGGGTTTTTGGCTTCTCAAAGGACTCTTGAGTAAAGGCTACTCTGTTCATGCAGCTATTCAAAACAATGGTGAGTTCCTTTTTAATTTTTTCATTGAGATCTGATTTAAGTTGAAATTCGCAATCTTTTAGTATTCTTGTCACTAAAATCTGGTTTTCTGTTCTGGGTTTGTTTCAGGAGAATCAGAAATTGAGAAGAAAATTAAAGATTTGGAGAAAGAAGAAGAGAAATTAGTGGTGTTTAGTGTAGATGTTTTGGATTATCAAAGCATTTTAGTTGCTTTGAAGGGCTGCTCTGCTTTGTTCTGTTGTTTGGATAATCCAGATGGATATGATGTAATTAATTAAGCTAATTAATTAACATGATTTTTAATAATATTTTAGTATATTCTAATTTTTTTTTTTAATTATTAACAGGATAAAATGATTGATTTGGAAGTTAGAGGAGCAATCAATGTAGTGGAGGCATGTGCACAAACTGATAGTGTAGAGAAGATTGTGTTTAGTTCTTCTTTAACAGCAGCAATTTGGAAAGAAAATATTTGTTCAGAACAAGATGTTGATGAAAGGTCTTGGAGTAATCAAGATTTTTGCAAGAAATTAAAGGTTTGAATCTTTGCCACTTAGCTTATTATTTTCCTTTTTTGTAAAAATATTTTTCGATATAAACTCAAATTCGATACCTATGTAACTAAAAAACGACTCAAATACCACTAAATCAAAAGTTTATTACTATTATTATTTTCAGCGTTAATAGTTATTTTATTTTTAATTTTCTTGAAAAATTAATTTTTCTTTGTCAACTTCTATTTTTTATTTTTTTCTTTTATTATTACTTTTAGATAGTCTAAAGGGATTTTTGAATAGTAAAATCTTGGTGGTGTTGATATTCATTTCTTTCAATTTTTATTTTTTCATTTTTCTGGCAAAATTGTTTTTGTCAATTTTTAAAGCTATTGAGCTTAATTTTACTTTTCTTTTCCAATAGTGATATTGAGATAATTCAAAATATTTTTGATTTGTAGTATCTTGTTTGTCAATATTAAAATTAAGAAAATTCTTGGTCATACACACTTGATCACTTATAAATGTCATGTTTTGATTTATTTATTTTCAATCTATTGACTAAAAATTTAAGTTTTTTTCAAAAAAAAAAAAAATACAATTAAACCTGAATATCTTCAAATAAATATGCTATTTTATCCCAATTTCAAAAATCAATGACAATTATATTCACTTAATCATAATTGAAATGAAAAAAAAACTCATATACCTATAATTTTTTTTTCTAGTTTAAATATATATAATTTTTTTTTATAATAGAAGTTTAATGAACTGAAATAAGAGTAGTTTTTTTCTTTTTAGTGAGAATTCTTTATATTCTAGATATTCGAATATGAAACTTTTCACTTTTTACACTTTTAAAATAAATAAAAAAATTAATTAGACTACAACTGATTATTAATTTAATTTTAATCAAATCGATATAAATATAATTAATTTTAAAATTTATCTTAAGCTTTTGATAATGGGTTTTTCCTATTCAATCACGATTTTGTCAACTTAATTTTTTGCACTGTGGGAAGCCACCTGGACCAAATTTAAGTGGTTAGGGAGGGAAGTGGGCCAAATATTTATTTGCAAGTTGCCTACGAGGCTACGGCAGTCCTTATCATGGTTTAATTAATTGAACATTTAAATAGTAAAATGATTCATCCCCATAAAATGTTTTATTATTAAAGTCTTAATTCAATGAATGATTTTAAATATGTTTATCCCGTAATATAAGAATTCGAAAATTTAATTTTACCACTTTATTTTTTTTTCAATATTTCAAATAAAAAAATATTTTTTTAATATTCTCAAAATATATATATATACACACACGTAAGAAAAATAAACACATTTTCTAAAATAACCTTATTAATTTTCGACCAATTGTTCTTATAAATAAAAAAGTAATGGTAGATTATTCAATTAGAAAAGTAAATATATAATTAATATATATATATATATATTTGAATTGTAGGAAAAAAAAAAAAAAGGGAAAATAATGAGTACCATGGCTGACTGTGTCTTGTTTAATAAACAATAAACATACAGTTGTGGTATGCACTGGCGAAGACACAATCTGAACAGGCTGCTTGGGCTTTAGCTATGGACCGCATGCTTAATATGGTTTCAATTAATGCTGGACTCGTTTTGGGCCCTTCTGTCACTCAACAAAACCCTGGATCCACTATCTCTTACCTCAAAGGTACCTTTTTTTTTTTTTTTTTTGGCTTTTCAATTATTTTCCAACAAGAATTATAGCCAGGTTATGTGGAATTGTAGACACAATTGACCTTTTCATAGGACCGGCTTAGGTTTAGAAAATGTCAATTTTTCTAAATGTTTGACCAGTAATTTTTTTCGCAAATAACTGTCTGAATCTCCACACACAATAATTTTTTGTGGTTTGAGATATTCGAATCTTAAATATCTCACTTTTCACTTTTTTAAAAGACATGAGAAGTCCAACCAGACTACATCTAATTAGCTATAATATTATTTTTTTTTATAAAGTTACATATAAATATAAAAATCTAATTAGAGTTAGATGAAAATAAGAATTTGGAGAGACAAATATAATAATAAAATAAAATTCAGAAGGTAACTGTGCAAAATATAAAAATTTAGAAAACAAATATGAAAAAAATAAAAATTATAAATAATTTTTTAAAAAAAAATAAAATTATGAGGCTAGTCTGCCAAATGACTGGATATATATTTTCAATTAATACAAGTAGAGATTTTGATCCTCGATCAAGTCTGATCTGACCAATTTTACATCAAATAAAAAAAAAATGTAAACAGGAGCAGCTCAAATGTATGAAAATGGAGTGTTGGCATTTGTAGATGTGAAGTTCCTAGTTGATGTTCATATCAGAGCTTTCGAAGATACCTCTACATGTGGGAGATACTTTTGTTTCAACCAGATTGTCAATACAGAGCAAGAAGCTGTCAAACTTGCACACAGCTTGAGCCCTTTGATTTCTTTACCACCAAGGTAGACTAATTGATTATTCAATTAACTAATTAGAGTAGTTAAAAGAACTGTGCTTAATTAATTATTATCTATGCAGATATGAATACCAAGGAAGTGAAGCCCATGCTGAGAGGTTAACGAACAAGAAGCTAAACAAACTGGTTGAGGGTACTGCCTATTAGAAAATTAAAGGAGAGTTGTGATTTGTAGTGTTTTCTGATGAATAATGATGGATGTATATATCCTTTTGGTTAAAATTTACTCTCTCCTCCTAATAGAATAAGACAATATGATGTCTCTTTTTTTTCCTCGATTATTCTTGATTTATGTTGAGGAAACTCAAAAATTAATTTTTATAATTTGAATTATTTAAACCTGAAATCGCCCACTTCCCACATTTTTTACAAAAAAAAAGTAAAAAAAATAATCAGATTAAACTTGATTTATAAAGAAAGTGAAAAAATTAATCAGATTAAACTTGATCCCCACATTTTAATAACAATAATGATGATAATGATTGTAATAAATAAAACAATAAAGAAAATGGAATTAGTACAAATGTCTCAGCATCAATGCTAGAGCACAAATGAAATGAGCGCCGATAGTATTATGGAATAGAAAACAAATAAAACAAAACAAAATAAAATACCAAAGAATAAAAAAAGTCAGGATCATATGCATAGCTAAGCAAATTAGGTTTTCAGTTTGAAGATATTAAGGTAATTAAAAAGGAGCAAATATGGAGATAACAAAAAAAAAAATTAAATCTCATTAATTTCTTTTAGTTTTTGGGTTACAAAATCTAAGTTAGACAATTTAGATTCCAAGAAACATGAATAAACACTTAAAAAATATATATCATTGCCCCTTCTTTCTTCTTGATGCTATTTCCAAGGCCCAAGCCTTGCCTACTTCAGTCTGAAACTTCCCTGCAAACAATTTTGAGCAAAAACCTATTAGCCAATCTCTTGTTCAAAGTGCCAATACTCCCTATTACGAGCCTGTCTAATCTCATCTCTCAAAAGCAGAACTTTTGCCTTTGTTTCCATTTTTTTTTCATGCACAAGACAATTCTTTTATAAAATAAAAGCAATACTTGAACAATCCATGCAAAAAAGGTTTCAAATGAATATATATATATATATATATATATATGAGGAGAGAGAACCCACTTTTGAGAGTGTAAAAATTCTATGCGTGTTTTAACCAATTGTAATCTTATCAGAAAGCTAACATCCTTTGTTCACCAAGCAATCCACTAGCAAGCATTTGTCAATTAAATTGCCCCAAAAAAAAGAAAAAGAAAAAGAAAAGCAACAATACATTCATGGATAAGATCCCCAAATTCTCATGATGACAATAACAGATTACCTCAGTAGCCATAAAGGATAAACATAAAATCTAAAACAAATTAATTTGGAATACATTTCTTCTAATTAAGTTAATAGCCATAAAGGTCAAACAAGACATAAAACAGGAAGAAATTGAGATCAGAAAAATTCATACCAGCAGTTGATTGGAAAAACTCCTCCAAATCCTTCTCTTGCTCTGCAGAAAGCCAGAAACAACTTCAGTTGCCATTCCAATATTTTTTTATCCAATGAAATTCCTCCTACTCCATTTCAAATTAATACTAAATGCATATCAGAAAGAGATTTAGCATCTAAAAACATTTGTTCATAAAGTATCCCTTATCCAGGTTAAGAATTATTAGTAATGATATGAACATATTAACAAAACTTGACTCAGCAGTATGTATAAACACAAAT
This sequence comes from Reutealis trisperma, assembly GCA_947687605.1. Lineage (NCBI taxonomy): Eukaryota > Viridiplantae > Streptophyta > Magnoliopsida > Malpighiales > Euphorbiaceae > Reutealis > Reutealis trisperma. The sequence continues at coordinate 295,673 of CANTUT010000410.1, forward strand.
AAATTGTTTCATTAAACATAGATAATTTTAAAAATGATTATTAAAAAAATTATGTATAATTATTATCACATGAAATGAAATGATTGTATATAGTCCAAAACATATAACGTCCGGTTTCTTTATGTGCCAGTGATGTTACTCAGGTGCCAGCTTGACAATCAAAACCAAAAATATATGCACAGCAATACCCTTATCAAGAACGTTACTATTATTAGATCAGATTCCTGGAGCTGACCAATATTGTAGTTGAACAAACTCATCATAGTTATCTATTATCAAATAAAAATGATTCAGTTTGACAGATTTATCAGACAATTTGCCTCCCGTTCCAGTAACACAACTTTCAGATTTCATAAAGCCTTTTGACATATACCACCACAATAAAGCTATATGATTTTCTTCATTACTATTTCTAAAACTTTGAATGATTGTATGGAAAATCAAAACTTATGTGCTATGAACCATAATGGCATAAATCTTATGTACAATACAAGGCAAGCATATTAAAACTGACTTTTATTTCCCAATTTTATTGAATACTGATCAACAAAAAATAAAAAATTAAAATAGCAAAACACCACCCTGAAGATGCTTGATTTCCAAAGAGAGAAGATTCAGATCTCATAAATACTTCTTGTGATGTAGTATTCACTCATACAGACAGTCAAGAGACAAAAAATTAAAAAATCATAAAGCCTCACCATTTTCATATTCTAAGGCTTGAAGTATCATCTCCACCTAGATAGAACCAAAAAAAAAAAAAAAAAAACCAACCCAAAATCAGATTAACCAATGCATAATTTGTTTGAAATACCAAGCATCATCCATGAATATCAATTATTACCGCATACAGTCGCCATAATATCCTACTGCTACTGCACTGCATTCCAATAACCAAGCAGATTTTTTTTAAGCTATACTACAAGTTAGAATTTAAAGTATATATAAAACAGATGCAATACTTATTTAATATCTTCTTCCCACTTGCTTCTTTAAAATTTCATATAAACCAGCCATATAAAATAAGGGAAAAGAGGACGAGAGAAATTTTCGTATTGAAAAAAAAGCATGCACAGATTCATACTATCACACAATTCTCATTTTAAGCCATTATTTCCCATTAAAACAAGCCATCGAATTCACTCGAAAGTCATGCAAATTTTATATTATATTCTAGAATTTTCAATTTCAGAAGGAAATGGCTCAGCAATGAAAATTCTTATAATTTTATTGCAATTGCCATCAATAGATTAACAAAGAGGAAAAAATGACTCAACAACAAATTGTGTAGGCTGTTTTAAGATCCAGTTAACAGCATTATTTGGAATCATTATCATGCACAGTATTGAACAAACCTTGTGACATAATATGCATGAACCAACAAGTCAAACAGAGAGCAACTTTAAAAGGATTACTTAGAGTGGAAATAGAATGGATCGAAAAATTATGCTGTTAGTGATCGATATTATGCAGTAAACATATAGATCGTTGTTGAATGAATACCTTGTCAAAGTCCTTCACAATTTTGGCTTCTGGCGATGAATTCTCCTCATATTCCATCCATAACTGACTTATTTCCTTGGCTGAAATTTACAAGTTATTCTATTTAGCATTAAACCAATCCAAATACATACGCATAAAATATTAATTAGCCTTCATTTGGAAAACTTACTTTTTTATATTTTATCTTAGTTATTATTTTATATATACAACAGCAAGAAAAAAAAATACCAAAACAAAGTATTAGTGAATGAAGTACCTCTCAAACCTCCTCCTAGTAATTTGCACATGTGGTCTAAAGCTTCCTGCTCTTGCCGACTTTTCTCTGCCTTTGATATCCCATCAGAAGGGGTTATGTCTCCAACAATGGCTGTTCAAGAAATTAGTTACATAAGAAAGTAACTTAAAGAGAACCTCAAATTTTTGACAAACAACGAACCAACAATAAAAGTATACTGGAGTGGCTTTCAAAACCCTCCAACAAAAAAATTCCTTATAGTAAATAACTGAATAAACAAATTACACCAATTATACATGGTGACACTAGTATAAATACAGATTAAAATAAGTTCAAAGATAGCATAGTACAAAAAAATCCAATCAAAAAATAAATTCAAGATTCTGATGTTTTCACTTTTGGCAATTTATTTCTTTTTGTGAATCCATTATATGCCCTGCTACCTTTTTTTTTTTTTTTTTTTTTTTTTAAATTTATATGAATAGCTTTTACAAATTAGTATAAAAATAGGCCATATCTAATACAACATTACTAGTTGATAGTTGAGAACACACTGATTTACTCAACTCAGTCTTAAACCCAAATTAACTGGGGTCAGCTATATGGATTCTTTGTCCATTCTAAATGATTTTGGGCCATGTTGCTGATACTTGTAATGCTTTTAGATCATACTAATTTAAAAAAAAAAAAAAAGAAAAACCTAAAATACTTTTTAGGACATTTGAACAATATAAAATTCCATTTCTTATATGGTTGCTTTCAAGAATACAGCATTTCGCAAATAAAGAAACAATATAACAGAAAATATTAAATAAAAAGAGAGTTGAGATACCTTCTGCAATATCATGAACAATTGCCATTTTTATACACCTGAAAATTAATACAAATTAAAATAATAACAATAATAATAATAATAATAACTTCAATCAAAATTGGTAATTTAGAATGAAAAAATGAAAACCCTAACTTGTCTCTATCAATGCCAGGAACATCAGGAGCAATCAGAGCCATCAATCCCATTCTATACATATGATCACTTATTGATTCTGGATTCTTTATATCTCTCTTTACCCATCCAGCTCTCTTCGTTTTCTAATTCAATTCAAAAAATTCCAAAACCACATAAACAAAATCAATCAATTTTTCTCAAAATAAACAAAACAAAAAACAAGACTTTTCTTTTAGTTTCTTCAAAAGTTTAATTCTAATTACCTTGAGGCTGTGACATAAAGAGAGAAAGTCGATAGCAGAACAAGCCGCCGGAGAAGGAGAAGGAGAAGGAGAGGGGGCACCGTCATTTGCCGCCGGAGATTGCATGCTATTGTCACCGTTGGTAATGGATGAAGAAGATGAAGAAGCTTCCGTGGCCATACGATGATGATTGTGATTGTGAAGTCTAGGGTTTGTCGGTGACGGAGTGATGGATTTGAATCTGAATTGAAAAGCAGTGAAAGCGGGTGCAAAGAATATTAGTGAAGATGATGATTTACACAGCAACACTCGGCTTCCACTTCCCATTTTCGCTGTTTCTTTTTTTTTTTTTTTTTTTTTAAATTCAATAATTAATTATTGTTATTATTATGTTGTTATTTATGGTATTTAGTGGGATTCGGTGTATGCTATGGGATTTGTTTTGATTCATCTGGATCGTCCACGTCAGGATGGGATCACTTGGTCATGGGTCCTACTTGGTACGGACGACTTAGATATAGAAAGCTTTTGAGGAAAAAAAAATTATTTTAATTTATTGAAACTATCCTACATTTTGATAGAGGGAAAATAAGGGAAAAAAAATAAAGAGAGTAAAATAAGGGAAAGTAGTGATTTTTTTTTATTTATAAAGGAAAAAAATAAAAAAAAAATTATTTTTTCTCTTTTATTTACTCTTTATTTAAAAAGAAAAATATAAATAAAGTATAAAAAATAATTTTTTTTTCTTTATTTTTTATTCATCTAAACAAGTGAATGGAAAACAATAAGGAAAAATAATTTTTTTTTTCTTTTTAGGAAAGTTCCAAACAAAGTATAATGGTGCAACAGAGTAGTATTTTAAAAAGTTTTAATAAGTGATTTAAGATGAGGATTATAATATTTGAATTTCACTTTACTCGTTGCTTGAATTAATTGAAATTAAGTTTTATTTTATTAAAATCGAGTCAAATTGTAGTATTTTTATGAATGCAATTCAAGTAACTCAAACGTAATTTAACTTTTATATTCTAATGAATAGTAAGGATCATTTTTAATTTCCATAAATTATATTTAAAAAAAAATCAATAAATGAAATATAAGAAATTGGAAATTGAAATCTCAATTTCACTCTTTCAAAATCTTTTTGGATAAAATACTATTTAATTCTTGAAATTTGACAAAAATAATGACTTCATTCGTATAATTTGAAAAAGTTCTATTTAATCCTTATAGTTTCATTCCGTTAAATAATTTAATCTTCTGTTAAAAATTAATTTTTTTACCATTAACTCCATGTAAACTGTCTAAAATACCCTCAAAATATAATAAGCTCTAATTTCAGTTCATCTTTCTTCTCGCTTAACAAACTCCTCCATTATTGTGTTCATTGATAGTAAATGAATTCGAAGATATTTGGTTAAATATCATTGTATTTTTAAATGGACCCATTTCTGAAGTAATTTTATTTATTCTGTGATTTAAATTTTTTTAATTTCTTTGATTCGATTGTGTGTGTGTTCTTTATTGGTGGGGGAGGGGGCGGTTGGGGTTTGATTCTGAGTTTGTTAATTAGCTAAGTAGAATGCATATCTATGTTTTTTGTTGGTTAGGTAGAAGAGCTAAAAATAATACTGCTACTGATATTCATAGATAAATAGATGAAAATAGAGTAATTTTTGCTTTTCATTTATATATTTGTTTTGTCACATGAATTGACAATGAAAAAATGATTTAATTATTAAATGTGGAAGGAAGGAGAGCTGAAAATAATACTGAAGTCAAAGATAAACAAGTGAAAATACATAAAGGGCAAACCAAGGAGGACAATAAATCTTAGTATAGCACCATCACAATTAAGTCAACATTCAATAAGAAGCAGAGCAATGAGGCATACAAGTGATGTAAACAACTTAACACAACTGAGACAAAATTCAAAAAGGACCATGTGAAGCAGCAAAAGAAGAAAAAGAGTAATAGCAAACACAAATACAAAAGTTATAAATGTGCTTCACTCTAGAAATATAGCAGCAACCAAACCACATTGAAGTAGAATAAAGAGGGAGTTGAATGAACTAAAAATGCTAATTGTGTGTTTTTTTTTTTTTGATTAGTATTTGCAGCTAAAGACAAAAAGGTCTATATATATAGTTTTTTTTTTTTTGCAATATATGATTGATTTTTATTTCCTATGATGGGAAGTAGATAGTGCGGTAAATAGTGTGAATGATCATTGATATGGAATTTTTTTGGCATATGTGATCCATTGATAGTTTACAATTGATATGGGGAAAAGATGTGAATGAGAATTATATTTGAAGGGTTACAATTCATGGGGTATATATATATATATATCCGTGTGTGTGTGTGAATATGAAAGAGCTTTGTTTCATGTGTGGATGCTTATTTATTTAGATGATATTGAATTGCATATATAAGTTTGATTATCAGATTTATTAGTACAGGTTAAACATGTTAATTATATGTTTGTAATACTGTCAATATTGTATTTGTTATCTCAAGTCTGACAATCTTAGAAGGGGTGGATAAGATTTTTAAAAATTCTAATGCAAGTTAACAATCTATATGCAGTAAATTCCAATTTCAAATATATAAACACAATTGAAAAAGTAGGAATCACGCTGATGAGACATTACTTCAAGATTTTCAAGATTCTACTGTCTTTCTTAATCATGACAGTGAGTAAGAGTCACAACAATGAGTAAATTCATCAAAATCTTCAATAACTTTCTGTTTCTCTTAGTTATGGTGGTGAGTAATGATTTACTGTAGTGAGTCCTTTCCCTTACAATTTCACAATTTCATATTTATGCTAATAACGATGGTGAGTATTTTACTCAAGCCCATGAAAGAAGTATAGCTCAAAATTTATTTAAGGCAACTAAGAAGAAACAATAGATATGTAAAAGTATATCTCAATTTAATCATGCGTGCTTGTTCTAATTAAATCTACCCAATAAAATTAAGCTTAATTAAACAAAGATTTGGAATAATCAAAACAAAAAGGAGGCAACAATGTTTTTATAGAAAACTTTAATCTCTCAAATTACAATATTCAAAACTACTTAGTCCCTCATATTATAAAATTAAATAATAATTTGTTCCTCACATTATAAAACAGAATACTATTTAGTCCCTCAAGATTCAACAATCAAGCTATTAATGAACCATAAATTAATAAACTAACAAAATGCAAAATATTTCAAAAACCATAAATGCAATACTCAATTCTCCAACAACCATACTATCATTAGCATTCATGTCAACATTACTTACACTTTCATTCTATTACCACAACAAAATAGGGAATAGGCTTTTTCTCTTACATCTTTGTTGCCACAATCAAGGTACCTATCCTAGAAAAAAGAAATAATCAAGTACCTTGCCTATAAAAAGAAACAATAAATATATTTAGCAACCCACAAAACCAAAACCCAATTCCCAATCATGGTAGATTTCTTATTAGCAAAACCACTAAGATGACAAGAAACAGAGTACATCAGACACAAGCTAATCAACATCTTTAACAAAGCCAAAGAGGAATTTAATCCTTCAAATTCCCTATAAACCTTGCGATTCTCAACTTGTAAATACAACACATTATCTTTTAAACCATTAATATCATATGGTTAAGCTTGAAAAATTGTTGGAGAGTCAATTGTTTAGTGGTGGTAGTTTATTTAAAGGTATTAGTTAGCTTGCACTAACTCAGGAATGAATTGTACAGATTCTGTTGATAATATTAATATAGCTTATGTTTATTATCAACCGATTCAGATATTTTGATGCCAACTCACTTTCCGCACTTGTAGTAATAAGTGAGGTACCTCCCTTCCCACTTACTATCAGTATCGCTTACTCTCAACATTCTTTGCACTTGCCTCAGAGCATGTATATAATGTATGTCATTTTTTTTTCTCTAATTTCTATCATATAAAAATACAAAATTCAAATTCAACAACTCAAAACCCAATATCACATTTCAATGATGAAGAACTTAAAAACTGAAGATGGGTTTTAGATTGTTACCTACAAAAACTCAATATAGATATGAGAGTAGTAGATACAGAAAGCGAGTGCGAGAAATTAGGAGGGAAAAAAATGAGCCAAAACTAATTAGGGTGTCCGTTACTTATAAATTGATGAGAGGGTATTTTCGGTTCAAAAATATTAATTAAAATATTATTAAATTCTTTTCAAACTATAAGGACAATATCATCATTTTTGTCAAATCACAAGGACTAAATAGCATTTTATCCAAAAAATTTTAATGTACTTGTTAATGCCAATATAGAAATTAGGGTCATTATTCATTCATGAGGCCCATTTTGTTGCCTTTTGCATTATTCATTCATAAGGCACAAGTTTTGTTGATAATATTAATATAGCTTATGTTTATTATCAGTCGATTCAAATATTTTGATGCCAACTCATTTCCCGCACTTGCAATAAGAATTGAGGTACCTTCCTTTCCCTTCACTATCAGTACCACTCACTCCCAACATTCTTTGCATCACATCAAAGCATGCATATTATGTATGTAATTTTTTTCTCTAACTTCTATCATATAAAAATACAAAATCCAAATCAATAACTCAAAATCCAATATCACATTTAAATGATGAAGAACTTGAAAATTGAAGATGGGTTTCAGATTGTTGCCCACAAAAACTCGATATAGATATGAGAGTAATAGACATAGAAAGAGAGCGCAAGAAATTGGGAGAGAAAAAAGTAAGCCAAAACTAATTAGGGTATCTGTTACTTATGAATTGATGAGGGGGTATTTTGGTACAAAAATATTAATTTTTATATTAAAATATTATTTTCAATGTTGACTAATAGATATGTATTGAAATTCTTAATAAAAGGTCTAAATTGGAATAAAACTATAAAGACTAAATAGTGACTTTCCAAATTATATGGACGAAATTATTATTTTTATCAAATCTCAAGGACTCAATAATATTTTATCCAAAATTTTTTAATATATCTATTAATGCCAATACAAAAATTAGGGCTATTATTCATTCATAAGGCCTATTCTACTGCCTTTTGATTGTTTGAGTCCAACGTTTATTAGGGCCCCTTATTTTAGTGTCTTGTCCACTAAACAGGTTTGATCTCCTCATACCTTATTGAGGAAATTATATTGTACACCGCAATTTTTGTTAAAATATCATTTTTATCATAATTTTTTTAAAATACATTTTTAAGTTATTTCTATCTCTTTTAGACGACCCTTTTTTTTCCTTTATTTCATTTTTACGATTTTGTAAAAAGAAACCAAAACTAAAAATTGTTGTAGGTTGTGAAGGCGATGAAGAGATTGGATAAAAGGGAGAAATATGTCCTGCTTTGCTTTCCAAGTTGTGGAAGTAGTGAAGTGAAGGAAGAGTTGTAAGTGCGGCCTACCTGAAGAGTACTGTAAAAGTGAAGATGATGGTAGGACTAGGTGCTGTGAAATTTCTTTAATGTGTTGTTCTTCTATTATTATTATTGCTATTAGTTTGATTACTTTAATTTATTATTATTATTATTATTATTATTATTATTATTATTATTATTATTATTATTATTATTATTTGCATTAATTACTTATTGTTTTAAAAAAATAATTAATTTTTTATACACCACAAGTAGTTAATTAATTTAACTAAAATTATTTAATTAATATATATATATATATATATATATATATATATTAAATTTTTTGTATATGTATACCATTACTATTAATTTATGTATTATTTTAATTTTTTCAAATTTGCAATATATATATATATAAAGATATTTGTGGATACTAAAAATATACTTAATGTATACCAAATTTTGGTATATTTATACCAAGTTTTGGTATACATATACTATTTACTATTAGCTTATTTTTTTATTTTTCCAAATTTGCAATATGCATATGTTAAAATAGTTGCAGATACCAAGTGCATACATGATATATATATAAAATTTTAGTATAAGTATATCATTTACTGTTATCTTTTCTTTTTATTTTTTCAAATTTGCAATACACAAATATCAAAGTAATTGTAGATATTAAACATATATTTAACATATATCAAATTTTTGTATATGTATACCATTTACTGAGTTTATATTTTTTTTTAAAAAAAATTGCAATATGTATATATATATAATAGTTGCATATACTAAATATATACTTAATATATACCAAATTTTAATATCGTATACCATTTACTGTTAGCCTATCTTTTTATTTTTTCAAATTTGAAGTATGTATATATACCATTTACTCTTTGATTTAAAAAAAAAATTATGAGATTATGTTTAAATTCATCTCGAGCCTAATAAATAATAATAATAGTTGAAGCTACTTTTTTTGGGAACATTTCAAAAATAACCAAAAAAGACACAATTTTATTTTTAAGGATCCCATGAAAAATTTCAAAAATATTGTGTAAACTTTAAAAATACTGTGTAAATTTAATGTCTTTTACCTTTATTTCTAATAATAATTGCAATCAAATAATTGGTAATGGGATAGACTGAACCATAAGTAGAAAATGGAAAATCGACTAAGAAAATGACTCCACTACAACACTTGAGTAAATAGGTATCAATTAGTGTTAGATGCATAACACAAGCATATAAACTACTTATTATCTCTTAATTTCTCTACAATTTTCTATTTCTCAATGCATCTAAATATTTGCTATTAATTATCCGTTAATTATGAGAGATATGAGTTGATTTTTAGTGTAGTTCTTCCACCCCTTTTTCTTTTCTTTGTATTCTTTTCTGTTAATCTTCAAGAATTTGAGCTATTGTAACTTCCTGGTTTACTGTCCAGATTTTGGATAATCTAGTATTTTTTTTTTTTTTACCAGTCATTTCTTTATACAATAGTTCTGAAGTTATTTTGACTTGCTTTAATATATTCAACTTTATTTGTCATGCACCTTTTATTACTATTGTCAATTTCCATCTGTTAAATGCTTTTTGTACTTTTTATTACTTGAAATCTATTTTACCAAAATCAAATTTCAAAGAGGAATATTCACCAAATGTGACAGTTACCAAAGAATCCAATCACTGTAAATTCAAAATTAGAGGCTTCTTTTCTCAACTTGAGCTAAAATACGGTTATCATTGCTATTCTCTCTTAAATAATAGACAAAAATAGTAAAATCTTTGAAGAGGAAAACAAAAACTAGTAAAATTAATTCATTTTTAATATACTCTCTCCATTTCAAATTAATAATGAGAATGCATATTTATTAAAAAAGTCATTTAATTATCATAATTATACGTTAAAAAGAATAAAATATCCCTTTTTGATTTTGATACAAAGAGAAACAAAAGTAATTAATATGAATGTTTAATAAAAAGATAAAGCGAGGATAAAGTTAGAATAAAAATAATAAATATTTTTTTGAAATCCTAAAATAATAAATATTTTGAAACAAAATAAAATTTCTAAAGAGATAATTATTTTGAAACGAATGAAGTATTTTTCATTTGTTTATTGTACTTCAACTTTGGGTTTCCCCTTTAAGTGACAAATTACACAAATTTTATTTCCCCTCTAACCCTCAATTGGACAATTTTTTTTTTAATAAAGACTAGGCAATAAGAATCAGCAGATATATATAAAAATCTTAACTAGATTGACATCTCCTTAACATTAACATCACGCTCCTCATGCAAAAGTGGCAAGATTCCAATGCAAGAACCACTTATTATCACATTAAATTAATTAACACTAGGATTTATTGAAGCAAATGCAAGTAACTCTTGATTTGCCTCAAATAAAGGCACATCTTCTTCATTCAATGACATCCATACCTCAACTCCTTTTCTATCCTTAGTATCAATCAACACCACATAATTCTTTAGCACCAAATTCGTAACACTAGTCCATATTGGCTTTCCCCAACCAAAATCAACTTCATAAAATGGAAATCCACACAAACTTGTGAAGCTATACAAGTCTACATCATCTCTACTATGTAACTCTGCAAACTCCTTAGCAAACTCCAAAATTTCTTCCGTTCTTATTGCTTGATTAACTCCTTTGGAAACATGGTCACTCACCTTGTTTAACCCTTCTCTTAAATAAGCAACCAAATGTGATAACTCTATATTATCCTCTTCCTTTGTTGTAACAAGAAATTTCCCTGACAGATTTCCTATGTAATTTTCAGGCAATGGTGGGGTAAACCTTTTTCTTAAATTCACAGCTTGAATTAACACAGATTTTCTTGAATATCCTCCTGATTTTAATCGCGATACGGTTATTAAACTTTTCCAGAGTAAAGATGTTATTGCTTCAACTCGTGTTGGCTGTTGAGTGTTAGCTGTTGCAATTTTAGTCTTCAAAAGGGCAATTTTCGAGGAATAAAAAACGTATCTTCTTGTTCTACACTTTGTCATTATCGATGGTGGTGGTGGTGGTGGTGGTGGTGGTGGTGGTGGTGGGAGGACCAAAGAATCCTCTGGAGAAGGAATTATAGTATCAGAGATAAAATATGGAAGCACAGACTCATAGGCTTTAGTATATTCCATGGAAAGACAAGTTGCTGACCATGCCATAAGGAATGTGCCTAAAGAAGCAGCATCTGCAATTTTGTGTGAAAGACTAATTCCAATTGCAAATCCACCGCAATCAAAGAAATTGGCTTGAATTATTGCACCAGTAAATCTTTCTGAATTGAGATCAATTGGGATCAATTTTTCAAGAACACTATTATTTGGTTCTTGAAACAAGTCTAACATTGAGCAATTAACTTTTGTTTCAATATATTCAATACCATAGTCATTACATTCAATGCAAGAATTATCCTTGATTAGCTTATTACTAGCTAATGGGTAGAAAAGAGTAAGAGTTTTTGACAAGGATGATTTTAGGAGTTGGGATTGTTCTTTCACTGCAAGTTGAACAACATTTTTATTTTTGTCACATTTTAATGGGTAAAAAAGAAGTAATGGAGTGGACATAGCAAAATTTAATTGGTCAAGAAGGGAAAGTTTGATATATTTAAGGTGTCGAGGAGTTGGTGAAGATGGTTTGATGGTTTCTCTTTTGCTAACATCAATTTTCACTGCTTTAGCCATGACCATTTCTTCTCTGTTCTAGTTTCTGATTTTTGTTTTAAGTTTAGTATATATATATATATATCTATATATTGATTATATAAAGAGAGTTATAACTCAGTATTTATGAACCAAAGGTTTTTTAGTTGATGAGAATTGATCAAAACTGAAGTTAAAAATGAATTCAAACATTAAATGTAACTTACTTTTAAACAATTGATGATAACAATAATAATTTCAAGATGTAACTCTTTATCTTTTTGTAACTCTCTCACTATATTAATTGGATAGTTGAAAAAAACTCAAATTCTTATTATAATGTTAATGGTATATGTTTACTTTAAAGTGTTGAGGAGTTGGTGAAGATGGTTTGATGGTTTCTTTTGTGCTAATATCATTTTTCATTGCCTTAGCCATGGTTTTTTTTTTTTTTCTTTATTAACATAATTTTTGGCTTTTAATTATGTTAAGTTCAGTGTATTTATATTCAATATATTATAAGGACAGTTACGATTCAGTATTTGATAAGAATTGATCGAAATCAAAGTCGTTAATGAATGTAAACAGTAAGAGTGCGTTTATTAAACCATAATGAGATATAATGTAATATAATTAAATTAATTTTTAATATAACTTTATATTAGAAATTTATTTAATTATATTATATTACGTCCCATTACGATTTATTAAACACACTTTAAATGAAATTTCCTTTTAAGCAATTGATAATAATAATAATAATTTCAATAAGCTACTGTTTAAGGAAAGATTTTACTATAAAAAAAAAATCTAATTTTTCTGAATTAATAATAACATCTTATATTCTCAATGGCATTTGGTCAAAAGAGTTGAGTAGATTAAGGAAAGACTATGCACTTGTTTTATTTGAATATATGCATGGGAACATTTGTTATTATTGATATTATTATTATCACATATACTACACATGGATGATTAATCTACTATATATTTTTGTTGTTACAATAATTAATAAACTTTTTTAATGCATGTGCCATGTGAAGTGAAGTGGAGAATATTTTGGGTGTTCATGAGACTTACTTATTCCTACAAGCAACTAAATAATGAGACTATATCACCTTAATATCTCCAATCCACAAGTAGAAATAAGTTAGCTAAATAAATAGCTTACAATATTATCTTCACTCCTTGATTTCTTATAATGAATAAAAAAATAAATTTTTAATAGGGGCGGTACCACTTTGAAATTGGAGGGGGCCACCAAGCTCCTCAAATTTTCGTCTTATCCTAATTTTCAAAATATATAGTCCAAAAATTTTTAAAACTTCCTTTTTTTAATTAAGTATTTTATGACGTGTGTGTCTTCTATTCATAGGAATCCGTTCTTTCATTGATGGGCTATAAAAAGAATGGGCTGGGTTTCGAACTCCCACATTTATAGTATAAAATATGTGTATACGCAATATAAAAACTTACGTGCCTTTTCAAAATTATTGTGATTTTAAAGTGTGTATGTCTCTCTTTTTTATCCTTATATCTATTTGTGTGTATATACATTTCAAGAAAAATAAATATTTTGTATCTATTTTTAATAATATATATATATATATAGTCTCTCTAAATTTTTTTAAATTTTATTTATTACATGTATATTTCATTATAATTTACATATAAATATTTTTATCATATAATTATGGCACTCAAAAACATCAAAATTTTTATTTTTCTCTATCAAATTAGATTTTTTTCTTTTTATTTATATTTTGACCCCTAAAATTTTGAAGTATATATTGTCACCACTTTTAAGAGAAGTGCTAAATACCTTTTTTTTTTTACCTTTTCTTATTGTCTTCTCCGTTCTTATGATAACACATAAGTTATATTAAATTTTATAAATATATATTATTTAGAAATTATTATGTATCATCAAAAGAATGGAGAAAGAACAAGAGAAGGTAAAAAAAAAAAAGGTATTTAGCACTTCTCTTTAGCATTAAAATAAAAGAAAATGAAATGCCCTAAGTCCTGACTACGGGTGTGCAATCGATCGAGTCGGTTCAAAACCGAATTGAACGGAAAAAATCAAACACTGAACTTTTAAAATTTTATAAACCGAATAGCAGTTAATATAAAAATCGAACTGAACACAAAAAGTTCAGTTTGGTTTGTTAGTTTTGGGCTAATGGGCTTTTTTTTGCAATTTCTTTCATAAATATGACATAAATTTAAGTGTTAATTTTGGTTTTGTATTTAACAAGTATATATATATATATATATATATATATATATATATATATATATATATATATATATATATATATATATAAGTCAAAAAAATTAAAGTTGATTTATTTTATTAAAAAAATTCAATTTCCTATGATAATGATAATAAATCATAAAAATACAAATAAAAAAATAATTAATACTAATTTATTTTATTCAAAAAGCTCAATTTCCTATAATAATAATAATAAAGCATTTAAATCTATGTATTTCTCTCTCTCTCTCTCTCTCCCTCTCTCTATATATATATATAAGTCAAAAAATAATTAATATTAATTCATTTTATTCAAAAAAATTCAATTTTCTGTGATAATGATAATGAATTACACAAGTGAAAAAATAATTAATACTAATTCATTTTATTTAAAAAGCTCAATTTCCAATAATAATAATAATAAAACACTTAAGTATATTTATTTCCCTCTATATATATATAATTAATATTAATTCATTTTATTCTAGAAAAATTTCAATTTCCTATAATAATGATAATATAGCATTTAAGTGTATATATATATATATATATATATATATATATATATATATATTTCAATTTCCTATAATAATGATAATATAGCATTTAAGTGTATATATATATATATATATATATATATATATATATATATATATATATATTCTTAAAATAAAAATAAGTCAAAAATAATTAATACTATTTCATTTTATCAAAAAAAGCTTAATTTCCAATAATGATTATAATAAAGCATTTAAGCCTATTTATTTTCCAATATATATATATATAAAGAATTCAATCAGTTCAGTTATAACTAATTTTTTTTTGCTATAACCAAATCGAACTGAAATTTAATTCAGTTTCATAAAATACAAATCGAAACCAAACCGATATTATATCGATCTCGTCCGGTTTTGCTCACCCCTAGTCCTAACATATGGATAATGTGAAAAAATGAAATTAAATAATTAAATATAATATAGAATATAATTTCTTGCATACATTAGGCTAGTAATTTCATATTTTCATTTATAATTTTTTCTCTAACAATTTTATCTCATTAAGTTATCATCTTCTATTATTTTTATTTATTTTATTTAGATTAAGTTACCAAATACAAAATAATAATAATAATAATAATAATAATAATAATAATAATAATAATAATAATAATAATTTAAAACACATTATAATACACATGATAATTTTAGTGTGGATTTTGGATGATTGATAGAAATTTTAGGCCTTTTTCTTTTAATTTTGTCAATAGAAAATGTAGTGGAAAGTTCATTATTTTGCTAGAAAAACCTTTTTTAAGTTATGAGTGTAACTTAAATTTTCAGGTTTAAGTAAGGATATATGAAAGGACACAATTTGCATTTGTATTAACCTTTCACTTTTATTTTTGGATTAATTTGCTTTATCTATTGATATTTAGATTCGCAATTTTTTACATTTTATATTTGATTTTTAACATCGCAAAATAAAAATTATTGATTAATATCTTCTCATTTAAGTGAGAATCTATCTTTTAAAAACAAAAGTATTATATAATGCTATAATATAGTGATAAAGAGAAATTATTTTAAGGATGGAGATTAAAATTTGAATATCACTTTGAAATTATCTTTTCAATGTTAAAAAAAATTATAATTTAAAAATAATTTACAAATTTAATAAAATAGCGATGAAACAAAAGCGTCCCTAAATGTATTTTTGGCATCGCTGACAGTAAATAGCAACACATTTGTGATGTAACAAAGGCATCATTAAAATGCTTGTCACTAAGTCAATTTGCGATGAAGAAAAAAAGAGCATCGCTACATGGTGATACGGGTGGTGTCGTTGCTAATTAGCGAAACCTATGAAGCGTCACTAGATAAAAAAAATTGTTGCTATTTGGAAGAACAAAATTAAAGATATGACACCACATAATGACACTTTAGCGACACACATAATGCGTTTAGCGACGACAACATAATGCGTCGCTAAACTAGTAGATGGAAAATTCTTCGTCACATGTTAGCGACACCATTTGTTTTTCGCAGAGTTTAGCAAAATTGATTTGTCATTGCAAAGACGTTGCTAAAGTATATGATATAATTTTTTATAATTAATTGTATATAATTTCATTAAAATAAATTAATATACAATGAAGTTTTAATAATAATGTATTAAAAGTAATATAAATTAAAATTTTAATAGTAAAATTTAAAATAAATAAAATTGTAAATATTGTACATTATTATAAAAAAAAAAAACTAATATTATCTAGCATTTTCATAAGAAACAAAAAAAAAATAAATAAAATTTGACTAGAAAATCAACAACATAAGATAGAAAAATATATCACTGGGCTGGATGGGGACTGGTTTTGGGTTTGAGTTGGATCAGTAATATCATCATCAATATTAAGAGCACTAGAGCCTAATCTCTCATGCTATTTGTAACACAGCACAATAATATAACCACTTGATCCATTATTCAATGTTCTCACTCATCCGCCAACTAACTCTACTCCTCTAGGAGCTCATCAAGTTACTTCTCTAGCTCCTCCCTAATTTGTGAACGCATGCTTTCCTAATCAATCAAGCTGATTGTGGCTATTGATGGAAATTAGACCTAGCAAAGTGAAGTCTTCCCACCGACACCATATACCCGCATTTCACCCAGCTATGCTCCAACTGCCTCGAGATACTAGAGCCTCTGTTCCTTAGGTGAAGAAGTGGCATTCTCTTCATTTTCATATTGCTAGGGCAAGTGAGAGAAAAGTTGAACAATATGTTCCTGTAGTAATAAACAATTTAGAAGTTAACAAATTAATATATAAAATTAAAAACATATAAAAATATGAAATATATATTCAAAGTAATAATAAAGTTTCTTACAACAACTTGTTTGGCGAGGTCATCAACCCAACTACCACTCTTCTTCATGTGTGCACGCTTGAACAACTCTATCTCTCCGAAATTTCTGCCAAGCTTTGCAGTCTGAAAAAAAAATATGAATTAAATTTAAAGTATAATTGAAATCTAATTTAAAAAATTAAAAATGGGATATCACTAGTCTTGTTCTATGCTCGTCGTGGGAAATGAAGCCACCTATGTAGCGAGAGAGTCTAGTATCTAGACCGACTTTCTCAGTTTCTTGATTGAAGCTTACTATCTAAAAAAAAAATTTCATATTCATTGGTGATCCATGTCTTTTGCCAATTTTTCCAGACAGCTTCTAGAACATTAGTTGATTTGCCTTTCCCTAAGTGGCACAGTTTGTGCATCATGTCAGAGTATCGCCTCCCAGCCAGCCAATCAAATACTCTCTTCATAGTATTTTTCAGGTCAGGTCCTGCTCATAATATTTTTATTAAAATAAAAAACAAAGTGTAAAATACAAAATTAGTTTGTTATGATAATAATTAATATGTAAAATTGTTTGGAATTATTATATTTTACTAAAATTTCGATACAGTATCCCCTATAAATTGAATAAAACCCCTTAAAAGAACAAACAAGTTCTACATTCCAATATTGAATTTCATTCATGATATTTACAAGAAAAGACACATTCAAAAACAACATTTATTAATTCAAACCCAACATATATATGATATAATAACAACTAATAATTGATGATAAATTTTACCTTAGACTTCCCAAAATACGTATTATGCTCCTTTCGATCACATACTTCCAGGCATACCCCATCAATGAAACCACCTGTTTGAGTATGAAAGTAATCTGGGCAACAATGGAGAATGACTCATAGAACCTATATATAGTGAAATATTGAACAATTTTTTTTGTAGGTTTGAAATACTATTACAAAAAATAAAGAACAAAATAATCAACAATGATACTTACTTCCCATTCTCATCAACTCTAAGCCTTTTTTGCCCTACGGGCTAGGTGCTCTCAATCTCTAATGGAATGGTGGAGGTCGGTGAAGGATCCTGTGTATGACTAGAAGAAGGATCCTAAAATGGAGTATTGGTAGAAGGCGGTAATGTTGTTGAATGTGTAGTCTCCATGTACTTCGTTGCAAATAGGGAATCACCATTGGAATTCTGAACTAGCGCTAAAGTGGAAGGCATAGATGTGGATAGGCCTCTACCCTGCCTACCACGTGATTCCAAGTCATCTCATCTAAAAAATTGAAAGACAATAAATTAGATTGAAAAATTATCAATATATATCAATTTAATTAAGCATTAAACACAAATAATGCAAACCAAATAAACTAGTATAATAAACAGTTATGCATTTACTTTATTAATAAAAATAATAATCACTTTATACACTCTAATCACTCGCACTAGTGTCCTCAAGGTATAGTTCTTCATCTGATGACATATCATATTGTGTTTCTAATTATGGTTTGTCATCAAAAACTTTATCATCCTCTTCAATTTTTATTTCATCACCTATAGGATCGGTTAATGACATTATTAATGCCTCATCATGTCCTTCCTTAATGGTGTGGATTTCCATTTTGTCTTCTTGGAATGGTAGGGATTCACGTGCAACTGAAGCATTAGAATAACTTTTTGGTAATTCAAAACTCTTAGTCTAATTTTGGTAACAATGTACCGATCCTTATTGTCACAACGCCAATTGGGTTTGTGCAATAAAACACTTGAACAGCTTGTTAGGCAAGGACAAAAGTTTCATATCTATTACAAAATTTTCATAGCTATTAAATCTACATCTATTGTTGACTTTTACTAATTTGTATTCTGCATGAACCTTCATCTGAACATTTAGTGTAGGATCAAACCATTCACAACTCAATAATACTGTGCATTTAATAGGCTAATTAGGATATTCCATTTGCACAACCTCCATCAACCTACCGTAAAATCATTTTCACAATCACCATAGTTTAACCCTTTAATGCACACTCAACTATTCATAGACCTTCTTACAGAACTAATACCTTCAATTTAGAACTTATACCCATTAACAATGTATCCCGGGTATTTTACAACATGTGTCAATAGGCCTTTGGCAAGGTCTTTTATAGACTCATCGACATTATTATTTTTGTGTGCCTATAAAGTAAAGTAGAAAGATTGAATAGAAGTTTTATTTATAAACTAGATGAAAATCTTACTACTTAGGCTTCACATATTTTTTGAACCATTCAGCAAATTCAGTTTCAAGTTCTTGTCCATTTCTTCATAAAAAATATTAGGTGATCTTTATGTTAAATTGTCATTGTATATCCTACATATTAAGATCAATAAATAATTAAAGTATACACTTATAAAGATGTAATGAACATTAAGTTTTCATTTCTTACTCGATGAAAGGTTCCACTTTAGCGCAATTAAGCAGAATATAAGTTTGAGCATTTGCATATTCATCCCTTATCACGAATATCATTTTTTATCATCCAAAAGCTCGACCCAAATATTTAAATATGGACATATCTTTCATCTTCATTTCTTTCATCTAATCCACCATCATCATGTAGTGGCATGTTTTGATTCCTCGTTTGCATATGGTCCTCAAAATAGTGAGAACAAAATATTGAGACTTCTTCAACCACATAAGCATTGCTTATTAATCCTTCAATGGGAACCTTATTTCTCACATCTTTTTCAACTTTCTAAGATACCTAAAACAATTTATAAAATTCAGTTTCAATTTGAATGATATCTTTTAAACATTTACAAAAGATATATGTAAAAAGTTACCTCTCAAATGGATACAAGCATCAGTATTGAATTGGTTTGGCTATCCTTACTTCATGTGGTAAGTGGACTGGCAGATGTTCCATTGAATCAAAAAAACTTGGTTGGAAGATAAGCTCTAATTTACAGAGAATAATTTGAATATCTTCCTTAAGTCTGACCATATCTTCATTTCTTATAACAACTGTGATTAGATTTTTGAAAAAAAAATCTTAGTTCCGTGAGTATTTTCCACACATGTTGAGGCAATAGTTTATGAAAAGCTATATCAGTACTAACCTCTGCATAAATATGTGACAATCGTGACTCTACATACCAAATAACTTAAGCGTCTGCAAGTCAACATATCTGCCCATGTTTGACATATATCCATTTAGAAATTTAAGATTTTTAACCTATTCAACAACACTAACTGTAACTATTTGTCAAGAGTGTAACACGCTTTCTGATATTTATCTATGACATTTGACAAGCTCTAGGAGCTTATTATATTCATTCAATTCTTATCTAGATTTAGTTGTGTCTTTTTGTATTTCTAGCTATATTCATCACAATGTTGAACATATTCTCAAAGAAATTCTTTTCTATGTGCATCATATGAAGGTTGTGCCTAATTAGATTAGTGCTCTAGTAAGGCAAATCCTAAAATATGCTCCATTTCTTCTAACCATATATTTTACTAATCGGAGCATTGATTTTTTTATGCACTTTCTTTTGTTACCTTTTTTAGTCCTAAATGTTCTATGATGTTCAACAATTTTGTCCCATCACTAATTGATTTTTGTGGAATCTATATTTGTTTCGTCTAAAAGGATGGTCATGTAGCAAGAACTTTCTATGATTATCAAACCATGATTGCTTACCACTTTTAGACAATGTAAATGTATATGATTCATCCATAGAGTAAGGACACGTTAATTGTCTAGCAGTGCTCCAACCGAACAACGAGTCAAAAAGTCACTAATTGTCTATATTAAAGCTGCTCACATTTGAAAATTCTACTTTTGAGATATGTCATATGCCTAAACCCCCACCTATGCAACATCTTTAATTCTATTATCAGTGGTTGCAAGTAAACATCTAGTTTCTCTTTAAGGTTTCTAGGAACTTGTATCATTACCATCAGAAACATCGAAGCCTTCTTCATGCACATCCAAGGAGGAAGATTATAGACTATCAGATGACTGGCCATAATGAGTATTGCTACCCTGATTGACCAAAAGGTTGAAAACTATTGGTATATAGCCTGAGTCAAACATTTTTTATTTTTTATGAAAAATTTAAATGTAAGTCATTGAAATACTTCTAAGAAATGGAATCAGATGGATGATGCGCGAAGCCATCTTCAGTCTCATGTTCTACATGGCAGTGTATGTAATTCACTGATGTATTTGATGCATACAATATGAGCAATCATTGTGTTAGAGGAAAATGCAACATCATCTTAACCAGTACAATGGTTCTCCTACTTGTATTACCATCATGTTCTCATAATAGCATGTACTATTGAGTGCCATCGACCTTACAACTAGTCAATTTTGAATCTTCACCCTAGTATATCATGCAACTGTTGATAAAACTGTGAATCTTTTGAACTAGTAGGCCAAGCCCATATACCATCCTCTTGGTCGCGTTAAAGTTATCAAGTACAAATATATCGTCTGGCACAATTTCTTTAACTATTGAGGTTAGTGCATCAAATGCCCTTTCAGATAAATGGTGCTTGGACTTCACATTCAATAATCTTGTTATGAGAGAAAGCTATGAATGTTTCTTACCACCAGGCCATAATGCCTAATTCACAACATTGAGCATGTCATAAAACTTTTATGCCTCTGGATTCGATGGTTTTTCCATATCATTCGAATATTATATGGAATTAGGCCTAGCTGCATCTATCACCACAGCCTCATATGCATTTTTATATCTGGTTGAAAAATCTTCTTTAACCCTAAAATTATGACTAGACTCCTTGGTAAACTCTATCTCCTCGTGCCTTATCCATACATGATAGCCCGACACAAATCCATTTCTCAAGAGATGAATTTTTACTGTGTCAATAATATGCTTTATGATGACACTTTCTAAAAGTATATGGATACTTAATTTTCTATCCATCCATGCACTTCAAATGACTACAAGCAAAATCAAGAAATTCTTCCAACCTTGGCATAAAATCAAGATTAAGAAGCCCTTCTTTCAACTTAGCATATACCTATGATTGATCCATATTCATTTTTCTTTTTTGACTTGGACTTTAAAGGGCAAACTATATTTACTAATATTAGTTTGTAGGTTTCAAATAAAATTATAGTCCAAGTGGAAAATCCGATAGAATTTCCCCTAAAACTAAACTAAGCCCCAAACCCCTCCCCCCTTGAAAAGGGAAAACTAATATTCTAATATATGAATCCAAAATATTTCAATCATCCTAATCACAATCAAATGCAACTATTTTCAAATTGTATATACTGTCAATATTTGTTATATATATATATATATATATATATATATATATATATATATATATATATATATATATATATATATATATATATTTATATATATATATATATATATATATATATATATACTCACTAAACTTTTTTATGTATTATTTTTATTAATGATAGTAATGTGAGTAAATGTTTTAATTTTTAAATTAGTAAAATTTAAAGTGTATAATTATAATTACTTAATAAATCTAATTAATTTTAATAATAAAAATTAATATATTAAAAATATTAATTTTCCCTAATTAAAACACTATGTTATGTTATTATGAAAAAAAAAAAAGTGTTCCTTCCAATTATTTGAAATTAAAACAAACAATTTTATGTATATATAACAAGCACAGAATTTGTTTTATATATATAATACTTTTCTTTTGCCGTAGGTTTTATATATATAATACAAACAATTACTTTTTGTCCTTGCCTTGAATTCATCTACTGTTCCATAATTTCAATTTTGCTTCTAATTCATTAGCTAATCTCTTAATTAATTTAATTATAGCTCTAATTCAGTGCATTCTAAGTTCAATTAGTCCAAGATTTTGGGTTACTTTCATTTCCCTCTCAAGTACTTTCAACCCTATTAACCATTTGAAATACACAAAACTGGACTCCCCAATATCTGTTTTTACATAATAATAATATTAAATTTGTCATTATCAAATACACAAAGAGATGAATTTTAGCTTAGGCCAAGAGATGAATTTTAGCTGAGGCCAAACTTTAGTACATTTAAATATAATTGTACTTTTAATCCATGATACCCATTCCTGATTAAAATTCATGAATGCTTTATTCATACTGTCCCAAATGTGATTAAACCTACTCACATACATGGGTTGACACCCCGAATCCATTCAAAAAATAAAATTAAATAGGGATTTCTACAAAATATCTAAAAAGTAGAATTCGCTAATTTTTATGGCCTCACTTTTGAAAACTAACTTCTATACATTTAGCGTTAAAAACATTACTTTTATATGCTCCAACTTATCCAACTATAAAAAATCAGCTGCAAAACCCATAGTTTCTCAAAATTTCGTTTAAAACCACAAGCTTTTAAAGAATTAAATAAAAAAAGCTTTAAGCAAAGGTTTGGACAATAAATTAAAACCGAAAAAAAACTAAACAAAATCTATTTAGATTTACAGTTCTTTGAAGATTCAATTAGCTTAATTGACAAAAAACTCAAGTCTTCAATAGTTTGAGAGGTAATTCTAATTTTATATATATATTTCATTAAAAATTTGTAATCTTTTAACTATTATTGCATTAAAAATCTTCAAAATGAAGAGATTATATGTTTTTTTTTTTTTTTATGAACTTGAAATTTTTAAAAGATGAAAATTAAGTTTCAGATATGAGACTTAAAGAAAATCAATGAAACAAATATCTAGGAAATAGTATATGTAGAGTATATTAATTTGATTAACTTGTGTTGATTTAGTATATATTTTACTAAATTTGATTAACTTGTGTTGATTTGGTATATATTTTACTAAATTTGATTAACTTGTGTTGATTTGATATATATCTTCAAATATTTTTGGATATTGGTATTACAAAAATATAAGTGTATAACAAGAATATGCCAACTATATATTAGATAAAAAAATTATATTCTAAAAAAAATAATAAATGATTTTCACAATAAACAATATACCTTAAGTATATAACGAAGATATTTTAGATATATCATAAGTATATAACTAATATGTTTATTTATATCTTAAATATATATAAAAAATAAATGCTTAACATATTCCTCGGAGGTATAACACGCACAACATTTTTCTTTGAAGAAGCACATTAACACTTTTTTTTTTTAAATGTGAATCATCATTAAGCATAGACAACAATATTAATTAGAATATATGAATATTTTTAAAGAATTTAAGTGTTAAATTAAATATTTATCCTATTCTTTATTTTCTATTCTTATAAAGAACAAAGCAAATGTGACATGTATAGGTTAAATAAAAAATGTAACATCTGTAGGCGAAAGAAAAAAGTGACATGTGTAGGCGAAAGAAAAAAGTGACATGTAGGTGAAAAAAAAGAAAATGTGACATGTGTAGGTGAAAAAAATAAAGAAAATGTGATATGTATAAGTGAAAAAAAGAAAATTGACTTGTGTAAGTGAAAGAAAAAAAGAAAATGTGAAAATGTGACATGTATAAGTGACTAAAAAAAATTAACAAATGATTTTTATTTTTCATAATAAATAGTATATTTTAGGTATATCATAAGTATATACTAGAAATAAATTCTTTTCTCTTTTTTGGAGACTTAACACCCTCGATTTTATTCTTTATTTAGTGCAAGAAACTCCAGCTTGGAACAAAGATTTTCTACACAAAATTTATAATTATTTAATATATTAGCACATTAAATATTACTTTAAATTAAAAAATTAATTTCTTATTTTATGATGCAAATATGTGATTATTAAATTATTAATTAACAACATAAATACAAAAAGTTTTGAATCACTAAACTAATTAACAACAATATCCCAGGAAAGAGATACATAGAAAAAGAAAAGATAGAAAGAAAAAACCAAGTGAATAGGTAAAATAAGCAACCATAGTATCAATCACAAATCCCCTATTTTCTTCAATTTCTTTAGTTCTAAAATAAGAATCTTGATTTTAGTTATCAATTCTTGATTATAGATTTGAGTAAGATAAAAAATGACGATAACACTTTCCCTTTGTATAGATAACCCCAACATGTAGACATGGCAAACATGCGCTGATGAGGAAAACCAATGGTCGTCGTAGAAAACTTCATATCTAATTTAGTCGAATGATAACATACTCAAATTCAGTTCATATTCGACAAAAACAAAACAAAGTTAAAAATCAAAATCCTCTCAAGGACATCAAATCAAAATTATATTCTCAAAAATATTCAGACACAAAACTCCAAATCAAAATTATAATCAAAACATGGCCAAGTGAATAATTGTTTTCTCAAAAATATTCAAACTAAAAACTCCAAATCATAATCTTCTCAAGGAAATCAAAATGAAAACTAAAATCAAATTAAATTCAACCTTATGCAAACAAAATCAAAAGAAAATCAAATTGAAAAAAAAAATCTTAAATCGGTACTTAGTAGTGAAGATGCACGACTTTGCTAGAGACCGGGGGGGAGGAGAGAGAGAGAGCCTTTCAGCGGCAGAGAAAAGCACCGATTGAAATTGATGAGAGGGGAGAAAGAAACCAATGCCAGTGCCACAAGAATTTGGACGGAGCAGCGGTGGGGGCAATTAATAAACTACCAATGGCAAAAGGTGATCGATAACCCATAGAAGAGACAGATGGGGAAAGAAGAGAATAGTGAGGGAGAAAGACCTACTAAAAATATTTTAACCTAGTCTTGCAATGCTGCTAGCAATGCCATAAAGCGTCGCAAACACTCAGCTTCATAAGTGAAACGAAATCAAACTAGTCGTTTTAGTACTACAATCTTAGAAACACACATAATAACATCTCTATTAACTTTAGTGTTGCTAAGAGTGTCATCATTCTACTCTCAAATTTGGAGGAAGATAAGCACCAAAATTAGTGAAGCTTATCAAACGTGTCGTTAATAACAATGTAGTTGGCATTGCTAAAAGATTACTATATAGCTCTCCAAATTTGAAGGGAACTTGGCACCAAAGTTAGAGATACTTGCAAAACATGTTGCAAGATAACGATGCTAGATGAGTCGCTATGGCGACATTATTGTTACTACTAAATTATAGCACCAAATATAGCGATGCATAAGCAGCATCACTACACCTAGAACTGCAATTGAGTTGCAAAGGCATCACAAAATGCATAACATATTCAACAAATTTATTTTCCTCTCCATGTCACTAAAAGTCACTAAGGCATCTTTAAAAGTGACACTTTTTAGGGGTCGCTATGTTGCATTGCAATTTTGGTGTGTGTGTGTTTGTGTGCATGTGTACATATATACACACACAAAAACACACATATATATATGCACACACACATACACACACACACACACATATATAACAAATTTATTTCTGTCTCCTGACATCACTAAAGCATCGCTAAGGTGTCTCTAAATAATGACACTTTTTGGACATTGCTATGTTGTGTTGCAATTTTAGTGTTTTCTTGTGTACATAAACACACACACACACACACACACATATACATAACAAATTCATTTTTTTCTCCTAACATCACTAAAGCATCGCTAAGGCGTCTCTAAATAACAACACTTTTTGGACATTGCTATGTTGCATCGCAATTTTAGTGTTTTCTTGTGGTTATATATATGCATGTGTGTGTGTGCGCGCTCGCATACAAACATACACGTATACACACACACACACATTTAAATTTAAAGAAAATGAAAATGAATATTGGTTATAAATGAATATTCAAGTGTATGTTTGGTTTATTTTATTTATATAATTGGTTGATTTGATGGATATATTTGGTTGATTTTGTATCACTTTATTATTGTATAATATTTTCTCAAATTTTCTTTTTTATATAATTATTTTTCTAGTAGTGAGTTAGTCATATTTATGAAATAAATTATAAACCAAGTCTATAATTTTATAATGATGAAATAGCTTGAGAATTAGGTTGTCTTTTAGGTGATTAGAGGTTGATTGTTAGTTGATAACAAGTTAATTATAAGTTAATTATAGGTTAATTGCATATATTGTTGAGTCATATATAGCAAGCATCATCTCTTTGCTATAGTTTTATGAACAATAATCATAAGGATTTTGGTTCATCTCTTTCATTATTGCCATTGCATGTAGACATGGCAACTCATCAATTTGAAACTTATCATAGTTTTAAATTGAATTAAATTTATGTGCGCAATCATCAAATCAACTTAATTGCTTATTTCATTACTAATATATAGTAGTGACAAGAGCCAATAAATTATAGGAATAAAATTTTTTTAACTTAAACTTTACTTTATTGAATTTGTTTA
This sequence comes from Reutealis trisperma, assembly GCA_947687605.1. Classification (NCBI taxonomy): domain Eukaryota; kingdom Viridiplantae; phylum Streptophyta; class Magnoliopsida; order Malpighiales; family Euphorbiaceae; genus Reutealis; species Reutealis trisperma. Next base: position 323,110 of record CANTUT010000410.1, read on the forward strand.
TATTTTAATCTTAATTTTTATGATAATTCTCAGTAAAAAAAATGTTAATGATGCTTTTTTAAAAAAAGAATGTTGAGGGCGTTAAGTGTCTAAAGAAGACAAAAGCATCTATTTTTGGAATTCCTTTCTTTCTCAATTGAGTATACTGTTGAGTTATATGTAGAAATCATCATCTCTTTGGTGTAATATTTTAAACAATAATCAAAAGGATTTTGGTTCATCTGTTCATTATTATCATTGCATGTGGACATGACAACTCATCCATTTGAAAATTGTTGAATATGCATGTTTTCTCTTTTAAATTTACCACGTTTGATTTTTCGTTTTCAAAACTTGAAATACTTCTTATTTTCTTGGTTTCACCTGAAAAATAAATTTCAAAATAAGAACGTGCATAGTACAAAATTTTAGATATAATGAACAAACACTGCAATATACTTAATTTATACACAAATTATACACAAAATATACATAAATTATACTTAAAATATATTATTTGCTGTGAATCTTGGAAAATGTTTATTATTTTTTTAATATTTGCAGAATATAATATTTTTTTATCTAATATATACTTGATGTATTCCTATTATATACTTTTGTTCATGTGGCACTCAATTTCTAATAATTTTCAAAAATATATTCCTATATATACCTTTAATATATTATTTCTTGGGTTTTGATACAAAATATTGCTAGTTTTCTGCAAATTTCAAAATTTCATGTTCTAAATCTTTTAAGTTCGTAAAAAAATCGTATAATCTATTCGTTTTCGAAATTTTTTATGCAATGTCAGTTTAAAAAACATAAAATTTATTGAAATATATATGTGAAATTCGAAATACCTTTAAATAAATTGAAGAATTGATTTTTCTTCTGAACAAGATGAATGAATTTTAAAAAAGTTGCAAATCTTTCGATTCTTTCTATGTTTCTTGCTTCATATTAACTTTGCAAACGTTTGAGGAAAATTTTTGGAATCAAATTTGCAAATTTGGTGTGGTTTTAATTAGATTTGGCTCAACTATTTCATTATTTAGGAAGAAGCATATAAAAATTAGAAATATAGAGCTGAGCGTATAAAAGTTAAGATTTTAAACTAAGCATATAAAAGTTATTTACTTCTTTTTTTAGGCATTTTTTAGAAACCCCAAACTAATAAGTGAAATTTTAATCACCTAAGCCCACACAAATACAATTATCCAAAATTTTTCTCCCTCAATTTTCTCCTTTCACTTTCTCCTCCTTTCACTCTTTTCGCTTTTATAACATCTAGCTTTGTTTAGTCCCAAAAATAATAATATAAAATAAAACACGTGCACACAAATACAAAACAAATGATATAAGAATTTGTTTGATTAATCTTCTTATTCTTTTTAAAATATAAAAGTGAAAGGTCTGATTGACTTTTAAATTATAAAAAATTATTATTAATTTAGTGAAAAATATTAAATAGATGACTACCCTATTATATAACTTATTTTAGCTCATTGTCCTTCCATTGTAAAAAAAAAATTAAAACAAAAAAAAAAAATCCTAACTTTGATCCTACAGTGTTATGAGTTGTGCCAAAACATGGACACAATTAATCCAACTAGTATCAAACTTCGATCTTCTACCAAACGATGTAACATTGGATTCTTTAATTTCCCTCATCATATCCATGTCCGAATCACTTTCATGTCCTTGTCATTTTACTTTCCTCTGCTAAATATAATTAATGTGTTAATAAAAAATTCGTTTTGGGAACCGTTAGAAGATGACTTAGGTAAACAGATTTTTTCAACACCATCTAAATAATTTTGATAAATTTATGGTAATTTATTTCTATTATTTTATTCAGTAACAAAGTGTTATTACATTTTATTAAATGTATTTTCATAATGATTTAAAATTATTCATGTCAAAATTAAAAGATTCATAAATATGAAAAAAAATTATTTATATCATGATTTCAAATTATGATCGATAAGAAAAAAAAATAATTTATAAATCGATAATTTATTTTTAATTTATTTAATATTTTAATTATATATATGAAAATGATTTTGTTATTTTTACATCGGAAAGGAATATAAATTATTGTTGTTTTTATTATTGTTTTATAATATATATTTTGATAATATAAATAAATTTAAAGAAAATGTCGTTTGCTAGGATTTTGATTGATGGGGTTTGGGTGAAGCTCTGTCGGTGTATGAAATGTCTTATTACAATTTTGACAATCATAATATATAATATATATAATTCTTATTTTTTTTATTTAAATCAAAATCCTAATAAAACAAAAGGGCTTCCCAGTCCCGCATGTCCACATGTTAACCAATCAACACTGTCGGTGGCTTTTTTCTTTATTATTATTATAATTAAATATTTACTCCAACATTCTAGAAACTTTTTTTAATATATAAACATATATAACATAAATATGCAGTCAGTCGTTTTAATTTAAAATTGAATCAAATTGAAAATTAAAATTAATTTTTTATTAAATCAAACGAAATTAAATTTAATATGAAAATTAAATTGCAAAGTTCAATTTAGTTGATTGGTTTAGACTGATTTAAATTTTTCTTTTTCTTTTTTATAAATTTGAAATAAAATTCAAAATAAATTTTAATATATATATATATATATATATATATATATATAAAGTTTGATTCGCTCGGTTTTAATTGAAATTTTTAAATATCAAAATTTAATTTAATTTTTAAAATTTTCAAACCGAATTGAAGTTATTAAAAAACTAAACTAAAGTAGTACGATCAGTTTCAATTTGATTTTGCACATCTCTAATAGATAGAGAAAGTGTTTATTTTAAAGAATATTTAGTAAAAAAAAATACATGAATTATTATTTTTGATGATTATAAAAAATTTATATTTTAAATATTAAAAAATTATATTTAATTTTAATAATTCTGTCATAAGTGATGATAAGCTAAAATTTATGATTTTTTACTCTAATAACTTATTTATAATAATTTTTTATTTTTACTAAAAAGAATCTTCACATTTAATTTAATATTGTTTATAAAACACTATTAATAGATATATGCAAAATATATTTCTTGTAAAATACCATGTGAATTTATTTAAACTATAATTTAAAAATAATAGATAATTTTATTTAAAATTTTAAGGAAGATAGAGTTGTATTAAGTCAAATTAATTATTATTTTCTTTTTTCAAATCGAGTTTAAACAACATAATAAATAAATAAATTTTGATTGAATTTTCAAATTTTGCAATTGAGTAAATTTGCAAAAACAATAATAATAATAATAATATAGTGATAGACAGCCGGACGCATAAGGCAAAACAAACTGACACATCAAGCAGAAGAAAATGAATAGTACGAAAGCAGTACAGACTGACGGGCCCACCAAAAAGGGCAGGCCCAAATGTCCTCTTCAAAAAGCCCATTTTACACTCGATGACTCAACACTTTCGTTACACATCATTGTCGGCAAATGTTACTGTTATTTTATAATTAATTAATAATTATCTCATGCAACAGTGTACGAACGTGCAAACTTTTACAGCTGGAAGGAAAAAACATAAAAGTGGTATTATTGTATTATAAGCCCTTGGATTTAGCCAACTGGGTGGATGCCGTACGTTCGACAAAAAGTGGGACCCAAAATTCTAACCGTCTTTCACGGTTGTCCCACATGTCAATTTTTATCGTAGCTATCTCCTATCATATTTTTTTGGAGCTAAAATGTCTCTCATTCTCCATTTCTAATAAAACCCAAAAACTCTTTCTATTTTTATCCATTTTCCACTATAGTTTGCTACATTTGCCTTCTTTGATTTTTTTTTTTTTAAGAATCTAAAAATATTAATATAAAATTAAATTTTTTATGAGTAAAATTTAATAATGCTTTAAAAGAAATTTTACTCTTACCTATAAAATAGAAATCTTACTCAAAATCAATGAGTGGTAAAATAAGATTATTTCATTATTTCATTAACACTATTAAATTCACATTTCCTAACATTAAAAAAAAAAAAAAGAGTTTTTTTTTTTTTTTGCATAAAGGAGAATCAAACTTGTTCAAGGAGAACCTGTGTAGACTATATATAATTATCATTATATTATATTTTAATGTAAAAAATTAAAAAAAATAATTAAATGATATCAGAATTATTTTTAAAATTTGAAAAGTTTCTCCACTTATCAAAAATACTTTTTTTTTTTTTCGAAATATGGCAAATCCTAATTCATTGCTATTTCAATACATATTTATCCTTAAAAAAGTTCTATAATTACAGTTCTATACAATCTCAATACTTTTATTACAATTTACTATTTCAACTGATATGATGTCATTATATTAAAAAATATTTTATATAATATATTTTTAAAAAATAATAAAAATAAAATAATAACGCATCAATTATAATAATAAATTAAGACAAAAGTGTTAAATTGTATAGTATTTTTCTTATCAATAATTTCAAAAAACAAACTATTTTGATTAGGTAATTCAGTATATATCAACATGATTAATAATATATTGGAATAGTAATAGTAATTATCTCGTTATCAGAAAGTTAAAAATTCAACAAAACAAAGCAAACCCAAAAGAAAAAAGAAATAAATTTAGAAATCAAAAGAGCTTATACCATGTGTATTTATCAAAAGAATAATATCAAAAACAAATCCGAAATCCTTTTTTTTTCTTTTTTTTTTTTTTCTTTAATTACACATAAGGAACAACAAAACCACTGAGGCTTGCCCCCCAAGAAAAGAATGATGTGTCCTTTCCTTTTTTTTTTTTTTTTTTTTCTCAACTTCCATTTTTCTTTGCTTTTTCTGTTTTTTTCTTTGCTAGATTTTCTTTTCCCATTTTCTCTTTTCTTTTATTGGGAAAAAAAAATCCCAAAAAAAAAAAGGAATAAAACAAAAAAAGATTAAAATTAAAATTAAAATTAAAAATCAACTTTAATTTACAGCCTTTCCACGAGTATAGCCGTAATAAGAGAGGTACCACTTGACAAACTTCTTCAACCCGGTTTGCAAATCAGTTGTGGGTTTATACCCGAGATCTTTTCGGGCCAAACTAATATTCGCGTGCGTGAACGGTACGTCGCCGTTTCCTGGCATATCTACAATATTCCTTTTCGCTTTCATCTTCAAATGCTTTTCTAATATGCTCACAAGTGTCGGTACCGTAACCGGTGACGTATTACCCAAATTAAAGATCCGGAATGGTGCGGGTCCCCGTTTCTTCCCGCCAGATCCGGTACTCTTCCCAGAAGTATCCAAAGAACCCACACAACCTTTCACTATATCATCAATGTAAGTAAAATCCCGGGCCAAATCGACCCGATTTTTACCCCGATATATTGTGATCGGTTTCCCTTGTAAAATATTTCTCGTGAACGAGAAATAAGCCATATCGGGTCTCCCCCAGGGACCATATACAGTAAAAAATCTCAACCCAGTAATTGAAAGACCGTAAATGTGGTTATAAGTATGGGTAATTTCCTCACCTGCCTTCTTTGTTGCGGCATAGAGACTCGCGGGCTGGTCCGTCCGATCGGATTCAGAGAACGGAACCTTATCATTCAAACCGTATACTGAGCTGGATGAAGCCCAAACGATAGCCGGCTGAGGATTAGCCGATTTACAAGCCTCAAGTAATGTTACCAAGCCGGCTATGTTAGAATGGACATAAGAGTGAGGATTCTCCATGGCGTATCTGACTCCGGCTTGAGCCGCTAAGTGCATAACGTGAGTGAAAGCCACTACATCAAATAGCTTGGCTAAGAGCCGCCCGTCGTTAACATCACCATCAACGATAAAGATCCCATGGTTGTTTAACAGAGACTTACGCGCTTTCTTTAACGACGGATCATAATAGTTGTTAAAATTATCAAGCCCAACGACACCGTCGCCACGTCTTTTGAGGGCTAAAGAAACGTGAGTTCCGACGAAACCTGCAGCTCCGGTGACAAGTACAGACATACCACCAGTACGGTGGATCTGGGCTGAATTTCGAACCTGTTTTTCCCATTGAATACCACCCCAGGACGCGGAGAAGTACCGGCTACCGGTATCAATAAAACTTTGAAAACTCAAGTAAGAAGCTGTCAAAGCAATCAAGAATAGAGCCCACAGGAACATGGTGCTTGTAGAAGTAAAACACCGATGAAACTGGCGATTCATGGTGTGGGCTCTATCGATCTTGAACTTACCAGGCGTAGATGGGAAGAGCTCGTCCTCTAACGACGGCATTTTCTTGATTTTCTTGAATTGCAAAAACTGGGTTGTGTTTGTGAATTGATGATGAGGAGAAAGGGAGACGGGGATTGGATTTTGGTGGATTTGAGTTGTGTACAGATGCAGAGAAAATAATGGGGGGATTAATTTTCCTGCACCTGCCAAGAAAGGGAAAAATGGAGAGATATATATAGTGGCAACCCACAGAGAAGCGACAAAACCTACGCGTGAACGCGTTAAAGGACTGGGTGGAGGAGAGAGAAACCATAACAAAATCAAACACATAACAGATTGTAAATTATTTTACTTAATTTTGTATTATTATTATTTTAATACAAAGAAAAACAAAGCAATGGTTTTGGACTTCTTTCATTTTTTCAAAAAAAAAAAAAAGACACAGAGAGAGACTAAGACAAAAGACAATGTGAGTGATTAGTGGAAGGGAGATTTTGGTTTTGTTATTATTATTATTATTATTTTTACTTGTTTTATATTTTTTTAAATTTTAATTAAAATTTTAATTGATATTATAGAGTGTACACATTCATAAATTAGCCAAAAGATTAGATAAGTTAATAACTCCATTCTATTGTCACATATGTCAATACTAATTATCATGTTGAAATTTAATACTAATTAATTTGCTTTAGTTTTAGCAAGGTAGTTGATTTTTATGTTTTTTAATTAATGATACTAAATTTCATTTTATAGTTTAATCTTAAAATTCATTCATTTTTTCCTTTTATATGTTAAAAAAATAATTTAAAAATATTATATAATTATTTTAAAATTATTATGATTAACAATAATTTTTCTTCTAGAATAATTAGTTTTATCAGTTTTCAAATATGCAATATTTTTATTTATATTTAAATAGTAATATCGATTAAATTTTCTCTATATTAAAATGATGGTATTTGAGTAAAGTAAAATATTTATATATGTAAATAATCCTCAAAATATTGAAAGAATTAATTTTAATAAATAGTTATTTAATTGGATAGGTGTTGGATTTGATTTATATTGGATTTTTTTTTTTTAAATTTGTGATTAACTTCAACACAATCCAAAATTTGTTAAACCTTATACATAAACCTAGTCAAAATGAACTCTAATTTTTTTTTTTTATAGTACTAATAAGTTAAATAGTACATCTTGATTTGGAAATAAAAATATATATCAAGAAGTACCAAAATAAAGCGATTTATTTATTTTTTCTAATGTTTTTCAATTCTATTAATAGAGTATTGAATTAATATTTCAGAAAAAAGCACATTATGATTAGTAGTGGCAATTAAACCACAAATCGACTTCTACGTCTTTAAACAATCTCAATTGTTTGTATACTTGTTCAAATATTAATAGTAACTTTAAAACCAATATAATAAATTCCAAAACTATAAATAATTTAAGAGAATAAAATATTTCTATAAAAGAATAATAATTTCTATGAAAAAGAACTAACATATCACATTAAAAAAATATAAAATCTCCAAAGGAGAATAAAAATTAAAGTGAATGATAAAAAAGATATAGATTAATAGATTTAGAAAAATCTAAATTTTATTATTGAATAAAAAATTAAAAAAATATAAGTGAGTTACCGTATATCAAAAGAGAATATCAATTGTGGCTAAAAGAAAAAAATTATTAAAAAAAATAAAGAAAAAGCAGGTGATAATTAATAAAATTTTAAGAATAACAAGTTATTAACCATGTGAAGAATACATTAAATTTTTATAAAATCTTTTATTTATAGCTAAGTCATGTAGTATTTTTGTTTTAATATTATGGGATTTAATTTAATTTAATTTTTAATTATTTATTTTCAGTTGAAGGAGGCGATGTGGACTGTTGAATATTGATGTTTAGTTATTGACGAGGAGAACATGGGAGAGTCATGCCACTGTGAAACGGGAAACGGGAAATTGTAATTAGTTACGTTAGAATGGTAATTACCAGTCTTTGACACCGGAAGAATCGGTCATGGAACAAAAACACTAAAACAGTTGTGTTGACCCAAGAGACAAATTAAAGAAACAGGCATAGTCCATGTAGCCGGTAAATTCGGTTTTCCCTTAACTCTATATATATTAACTTAGTTAATTAAATTTTTCTACTCAATTATTAATACTTTGATTATTCTTAAATTAGTTATAATATATTTTCTTCAAATAATTTTTATTAAATAAAATTTCATTTTTGAAATAATTAAATTTTAAAATTTTCACTTTTCATGTAATTAAAATTTATATTAACTAGTTTTAGGTCATGTTTGTGTGCTTTTGTATTTTTTATTTAATTTACATTTTTTAAAAATATTTTGACATACAATAAAATTTTATTTTAAAATATTTTTTTTACACAAGACATAATTCACACTTTCGGATTTCAAAAAATTTAAATATTAAATGCTAGAAATAAAATATATATACACAAAAGTGTGAATTATGTCAAGTGTTATAATATTTTAAAATAAGTTCTTCTTCCGCATTTGGTGCTATGGAAGGGCATCCCTTGAGGTCGTTCATTCACTCTTTGTCAATTTACTTAAGACATTCGTAGTATTCACTTGAGTACTACTTACAGATTAAAACTCTATTACCGTTAAGGAGAATTTACGAGTATTAGATATAAAAAGATATCTTTTTTATAAATCAAGAATTGCAAAACACATAACAGATCGTATGTTAAAATATTTTAAAAAATATAAAAATGTACAAAATGTGAATTAAAAAATTAGTATATTAACTAATTATTTATTCTTTTAATTATATTGAAAGTGAAGATTTCAAAATCTAATTATTTTAAAGTGAAATTTTATTTAATAAAAATTATTTTAAAAAATATATATTATTATTATATATATATATATATATATATATATATATATATATATATATATATATATATATATATATATATATATATATATATATATATATATGTATATAACACAAATGTCAACATTATATTTATACATTTAAAAAAAAATAAAAAGGGGGAGACAATATCCTCTATGAGTAGAAAGAAACATCAAATTCGCACCTTTTATTTAGAATTCCAAATTCCCCATGTCTGCAAATTGAGCTGCAATTCACTCTCCTTTCAATACTATTTTTTTTTTTCATTGGAAGTCAATTTTTGCTGTGTTGCAGACTCACAGTCCTTACTAAGAAAATAAACAAAATATTATTTACTTGTTAAAATTATGATTTTTATTTTATACAAATAATAAAAAAAAGATGTTTATTATTATTGACTACAAAATTTAACTTCAAATAGTGTAGAGGAGTGAGTTTCAACCATGTTTTGATGTTAATACTTTATTGGTCTATATATATATATATATATATATATATATATATAGGTCAAAATATTAAATTTTTAAAAAAAATATTTTTTAATTTTAACTTAATTAATAATATTAAATTTTATATAGCATTAATTTTTTTTATAAACTTGATTTTAACTATAAATCGAACACGAAATATTTTAATTTTATAAATAAATAAAGTATCATTGAATTAAAAAGTCATTGGTATCGGAATACGTCAACAATTTTTCATTTCTATTTGAAAGGAAGAATTCTCATTTATCTATATTTATTTTTCACAAATTTTATATTTTTGAACTTTTCATACTTTTTGCTATTCCTAATCAAAGTTAGGAAATAAAGTTTCAATAAACAAAAGAAATATTCTAAAATATCAAGTAATTTTTCTTTTTTGGGCTTTTGACCAAAAGTTTCTCATTCTCTCTCTCTCTCTATGCCAGCTTGATAATTGCGGTGATAGATGGGGCCTACCAAAGTGAAGCCTTTAAAATGTATTAGTAATTATTTACTGCCCTACTGGCAAAATCACACACAATCTCTCTCTTTCTTTGATCATAAATCATTTGACCCAGTTACGAGGTCGTAGTTGTATTGTCTCCTTCGCTCAGGTCTCCTGGAAATTTCCATGGCACTTCTTTTCTTATTATAAAAATTAATTATGATGTGATTTTATTTTAAAATTAAAAAGACATTGGTTTAATCCTTCAAGTTTCTGACCCAGTAATTAAGCACACCGCAGTACTCTCACAATCCAATATAATGAGACTTTTCAATGTTATTCAATAAAAATTTAAATTTATGTCTTATCCACAGTGAGAATCCTTCTAGATTCTATATGGATTTCATAAATAAAGGGCAAAGGTTCATATATATAATTAATATTTACTCCCTCGATTCTAAAAGAATAGCTATTAAAAAAATAAATTATATTTATAAATAAGTGACTATTTAACAATTTAATAAAAAAGATATAATAAAATAGTTAATTTATTCTTTTATTTTCTAAGTATAGGAGACGTTTTCTCATATTTATATTGTAATTAATAAGAGTATTTTTTATAACTTATAATAATATTTTATTATCTTAAAAATTATAATTTTTATTTATTGGCCATTTTTTAAGAATGGAGTGAGTACTTTATAGTGCACAACACATTTTCTTTTCAAAGGCACAAAACCTTACATCTGCCTCTTTTTTTAATGCCCATCAATTTTGGCATCCCTCTGTCATTTATGAGCTCTATCAGTAAGGCTTTTAGTTCAATGTGGCATTAAAAAGCCTCCCTATCCTTTTTGATAATAGACTTTACATATTACTATTGGAGAGCTTCTCTCTCCTCTCAAACGCTCGATTTTTTATTGAATTTTTCTGCAAATATTCCCTTGATCTATTTGCCAAATTAAAAATGCTAAAATTGAAATTAAAGAGAAATTTAGAAGAGAAATTCTCCAAATTAATCTACATAATGGCTTATTCCTCTTCATTAGTATCTCTACAAATTGAATACATGCAATATGTTATGGAATATGATTATGAAGGGCCACCAGAATATTATAAATATAGAAGATATGGAAGAAGAATTAAAGCCCCTAGAAAGACATTATAGAGCAAAAAAAACGTAGGTAGGAGATACTTTGGAAGCCAATTTTGGAATGTGAGTTTTAATTGAAAGCATTTTTGTATTATTTGTTTGATTCATGCAACACATATTTATTTATTTTGTGAATTTGTGGGTTGAATGGTAGTCTAATTCTATGAAGAACAAGTCATATTAGATTCTTTAAATGGTATGATGAGCCTTTAAATGTGAGAGCAAGAGAGTTATCGAATAATTGTAAGGCGGAGAATGAGATGCTAAAAGGTGAAAGTATGAATATGGAGAAGAAAGGTAGGGATATCACTGATGATGAAGTAGGTAATTTGTGGGCAGAGTTAAAAAAGTTTTAAAAAAAAAAACTTATGAGAAAAGGGATAAAGAAATTAGCATGGCCAAAAGAAGAAGAACAAAAGATTTTATAGTAGCTATTACTTATGTCTTGGATAATGTTGTTGTATTTTCTATTAAAAGTGAACTAAATGAGAATTTGATGATTGCTATAATGTCTTAATTGGTGTATGCACTTAATTATGTAATTAATTTTGGTTTAATTGTCTTAGCTTATTGTTGTTTTTATGTGTATTATACCTAAGATAGAACTGTCAGGTTGCTTTACTCTATTCAGAGCAATACAAAGATGTAATTCAAAAGGAAGGATATCCCTCTAAAGACCCTACATCACCTGCGATATATTCAATATATAAAAAAAAAGGACTAGTTATTTGGGTAAGAGTCATCATATTTAAGGTTTATCAATAAAAATTTGATCAGCCTAATTATATTACAAAAGTAATCTATTACACATGGTGTTAAAAAAGAGAATCACAAAACCAATTACCAATTCCAAGGTTACATAGGATTTTCACTTCCTATTATATGATCCTAAACAACAATATTACATAATTATTCCACTTTTTTTTTTAAGAGGAAACAAATAACTAGAGCAATAGCAACATCTTAAGAAGACTACCAAGGCTTATACACATCTATTATAATGTATTCTTATGAGCTATGCAAATGTTAGTTCATAAGAAAAAGGCAATTACATATAAAAATAGTCATTTCATTGAAACATAGTGTCTACCTGTATAACAATGTGCTACAAATTGTTGTTTTGCTGCTTTGTACAAAATCACAAAATAAACATCTCGAAAAAAGTTTTGGGGAACTTGAATTATAATTCTTAAGTTCTAATTCTTATTAGAACTCCTATAATGCAGAAGCAACAAATAATCAACATACCTTATCTTCATACAAGCAACATACATAAAACAAAAATTTTTAAGACTCAAAAACAAAATTTAAATCATATTCTTCAAGGTTCAAGTTTTGCAGCATTTTTCCTTTTATAATGCCTTGCTCCAATCAATCTATCTCTTCTTGCTTCCAACTGTCTTGTAGTCATGCTCGGGCCTTCCTTCCACTGTAAACATAAAGGTGTAAATGGCAGGTCAGTAGTAAAGGTGACTTGTGATCCATCACCAGTAAAGTTGATCTTCCTTAAGTTGTTTTTTATAGAAGTCCCAGTCCTATTCTTCCTTAGTTCTCTCTCAGATAAAGTAGAAAATCTTATGCCAGGATCACTATAGGAAATCTTATTACAGGATCAGTATCTCTAAATGAAGACTCAATCTAATAGCAATCATTTCTGACTAGACATCTCAGGCTACAAACACAGGCATACAATAGACACTTATTCAATATAGATGAATCCAAACAAACAAAAATTTTTCAAAAATAATTGTAAATATGCATAATACTTACATTCAACACCATTCGGCATGTGACTTCATCAACCATACATCCAAAACCTCTTCATATTAGGCTGGAAAGTCCAAATGGAGTAGATATGATTGGTGCTTGTCTTTTATTTTGCTACTGTCTAGTTCTTGGTTGACTCATTGCAGCAGACATATTCTTTGTTCTTGATGGTTGCCTCATTGTAGCAGGCACATTCCTTGTTCTTGATGGTTGAATCATTACAGCAGGCACATTCCTTATTCTTGGTGGTTGATTCATGCCTGATAGTTGACTCATTGGAGCTTGCATAGTTCTTATGCTTAACTATTGACTTATTGTAGCAACATCAATTGTTGACTCATTGTAACAACATCAATTGTTGACTCATTGTGGCATTTGGATTAGTCCTTTGAGTCCCACTAACTGTTTCCTTTGTATTAGCTCTTGGTGCCTTATAATAAATTGACAAAAATTGAGTTAGAACACTAATTTTCATAACAAATAGATAAAGGAAATTGAAAACAACATATAGTTACTTGCCTTACTTTACTGTAGAGAAATTCTTTTATTGTGCCCTTCTTGATGGCAAATGCCACATTGTAGCTGACCCTTCTTGGATAGTTTGGTAAGGTTATTAGTTCTATTGGGTCATTAGATGCCCTTACCCTTTTCTTCCTTGGCCTGCTAGGCATCTTCTTAATAGGTAAAGGTTCAATTGCTTCATATTCTTTAATTCTTATGAACCTCTTATTAGGTATAGGCTGTAATGGAGTCTCATATGAACCCTTATAGGTTTGTTTACTGTACAAATGAGATATCTTATTCATTGGTTCTCTTTTCATATGATGCAAAAATTGAATATGCACATAGGATTCCTGTGAGATCCTATGTTCTGCAAGCGCACAACTTTCTGTCTCTAGATATTGTGTGCTTGTCTTCACTTTTTTGTATTTCAAATCTCACATCATTGTGAAAAACCACTTCACATCTTGAAGTTGCATGTTTATTTTCTTGATATAAAACTACATAGCTAGAACTAACGTTATATTTCCATCTCTCTTATTATCCCTAATCTTAGTCATGCACTGCAATCTCATATCTTTAAGCATACTAACTGTTATTTTGTGTCTTGCATCTCTTATCCAAGGGTTGAAGCACTCATCAATGTTGTTATCTACCATATTGCACCTGCTTTTGTTGTTGAAGTATGCTCTACACCAATTATGTGAAGCATACTTGATTAAATTAAAAGCTGATGTATTGCTTAACTTCCCAATTGCTTTGAATTATCCTTAAATTCTTCATTAAATATACTCCTTTCACATATCTAGAAAGTTTTCTTTAGGGATTCCCCTCTTCATTTTTTGGACCAATTCATATAAATGTATCTAGCGTACCATCTAAGCTCAGCTTGGGGGAGAACCCTTTCCACAATTTTAATTAACCCCTTTATAAATCAAACACATAGTAGTTGCACATTTATAGTTTGTATGTTATATCTTGGATACATAAAACAAATAAATTAAATAGAGATAGAAATTAGATACTTGCCATACCTTTTGCATATAAAAAATAACAGTCAATACGCTTCCATCTCCAAGGTTCAATGCTTTAACAAGCCACTAAAGAAACCACTTCCAATTCTTAAAGTTTCTCTTATTTATCACTGCTTATGCAATGGAGTACATTTGATCATCTACATCTTTACCCATATACTCTTTTCAAAAAGCACCCATCTAATACTATAACAGGTCAATACGCTTTCACCCAATCTTTTTTTAATGCAATGAAACAAATAAATATCTTTTTAAAGACCTTCTCACTTCTTTTAAACTCTGTTTATCCAAAGCTATTTCTACATAACTCTTTAGATTGCTTCTTTTTAATGCTGCAACATAAGCCTTAAGGTATCCAAACTCAACGTTGTAACTGCCATTTAGTTCTTCCATTACTATTTTTTTTTTTTTGTGTCTCTTACATATTGACGTACTAAACTTCACCTTCAATTCATTCTCAGAGGAAGCTTTCAAATCTTTAATCTTAATGTTAAGCTTTCTATATAACCTAGCCTTAATAGGTCTTCTAGCAATTATGTTCAGGATTTAAGGTTTTGATAGTCGTACGTATATTAGAACAATCTTTAGACATCAACATCACAAATGGGCAGCTTAGATCTGCTATACATTTTATGTTAATCCTATTTGGCTCATTAGGTTATAATTTTAACTCAACTTGTCCAACCACTTGATGTATCCTACATTGGTTAGCAAAGAGGCCTCTGGTGTTACTTATAAGGGGCAACCCTCCCTTTACGAGTTAGCTTTTGAGGTGGAATTAGGCTCAGATCCTTATCAAATGATATTAAAGCCAAACCTCATCTGGTTGGTGGCTTAAGGCCATAGACTAGTTCCTTGCATGAAGATGTGCAGTCTAAAGGTGTCGGCTATGATGTATTCCACATCAGTTAGCGATGAGGTCCATGGTGTTATTTATAAGGGTTTGGGCAACCCTCCCTTTACGAGCTAGCTTTTAAAGTAGAGTTAGACGCAGGTCCTTATCATCACTGTATATATTGTAGTGGTCTCTTTTGCCTCTTCACAATTGGCAAATGACATGCCAAGTATAGAATAAGGCAAAACATCATTCCCATTATAACTCACTCTTTCCTTAAGCACCTCATTCTTTGCCCTATAATTATCAAGATCATCATTATCCTTTTAACTATTACTAACATCTTCACTCTTCTCCTCACTATCCTCCCCATTATTGTCCTTATTGTCATCACTACTACTATTATCAATTGTCCCTACATTAGCATCTATATCTACCCCTATACATGCCTTATTAGTTGTTATACCTCCTACTGAACCCAACCCCACACCCCTACTAAGGTTAGTACATTGTGAGGCTATCTTGTAGTTAGCCACTGACTCATTATGGCCTTCATCAAAGGGGTACAATATGCACATTAGTTCCACTTAATGGGTCATTAATACTATTCAAATTACCCTACCAAAAATGGGTCTCAACTGATGGAGGTGCTTCTAAAGATAAGAATGTGTCATTTTGGAATATAGGGATATTAACTTTATGGGTAGCATACACATCAATCTCACTCTCTCAACTATTAACTCTAATTTTATATAACACTCTCCTAATTAATATGTCATCATTAATTAAAATAAGTCCACCATTCAAACTCTTCCCAGGTTCAACACATAAATGTCAAACACATATTTAAAACCTAATACTGTTTGATATCTTACCTTCATATTATCAACAGACATATAATCATGGTCATAATAATGTATTCACATGTCCATTAATAGACCTTAGTTTAGGATCATAAACCCACTCACCTCTATAGTGGAAATTGGTATCCACTATATCAACCATTCTATCAAATTTAGCAAACAAAAATAAAACAAAATTAAAATTGGTTATTTTCTAATCAACTCATTTCAAATTTCAAACAATAACAAACAAAATCATAAGCCACAATGTACAACTCAAGCAATAAAACCCTAATTTCAAGAGCCCCAAATTTTAATAAACAAATATACCTCTAATATTAAAAACCCTAATTTTTTAATTACCAATAAACTTCTAATTTCAAAAGCCCTAATTTTTTAATTAAATAGTATTCCCCAAATTTCAACATCCACAATTTTTTAATTAACCAATAAACACTTAATTTGAAAAAAAAGTCCCAATTGTTTAATGCACCAGTTCTCCCTAATTTCAAAACCCTAAATTAAAAAGTGTACAAAGAGAGGAAGGGATTAGTTAAGGTTTGTTGAGAAATAGTTAATTGAGGTCTTTTTAGATCGGGAGTTAGTTTGGAGGGGGAACAATATGCGTTTGAATGCAACATATATTAATTAATTAAATTTCTTTCATGCCATATTGGACTAAAAAACTATGTTGGTAGGCCCACAAATGACTGATGTGCTCTATAGGATAAATATTGGGACATATTTAAACCTTTTCTCATAAGTAAAATCTTCCTAAAATGAGGATGGGTTTGAATTATCAATTTTTATCATATAAATTACTGATAATACTGCCATCTGACTGATTTTTCTATTTCTTTTTTATTCAAACTGTTAAGAGTTTTTTTTTTTTAAATATATATGTTAGTGGAAATTAAATTCCTTTTAGACTAGTTTAAGAAAGTATTTCTGCATTTAGTTTAAAAAATTAAATTCTCAACACTTTTTTCACCTCACTCTCAATCTCTCTTTCATCTAATTCTCCTTCTTAGTTCTCTCCTTTATCAATAGACAAATAAAATCCTAGATCTGTTCCACGAAAAGATCAGTTTTTATTTATTTATTTATTTTTAAACAAATGAAATTCTAAAATCTTTAACTCAGCTGCTTTTGAATGATGAATGTATATGACTCAGCAGCTAATAATTCTTCCTGGAGCAATGCCATAAAGTGTACAAATTAGTTTTGCTTACTTAGTCAGATCCATTTTTAAGACTTGATTGGTTTATATTTTTTGTTAATTAATTATTTTTTAATCTCATGTATTCTTGATTAAAAGATGTGCATTTTTTTTTCTTATACACATTGATGAAGGATAAAAGTGACTCTCAAGAGAGATTTGGACCCTCCTATAGCCCAGGCCCATTACGAAGCCTCCAGAGACTATGATAAAAGGAAAAAAGGCCCATTGGCTGGACTCTCGAATGACCTAAGTCTAAAGGCTTTCGGACTAGATGCCACTCCCCTCCTTTGTCCGCCGGATGACTTGCTGAACAAGTAAGGGCCGAAGCCCTCTGATGACATGTCCAGTCATCCAGCAGGAGAACCAGTTCTTAGACAATCTGCACCATGCTCTGACACCCCCTTTACCAGATATCCCTAGGGACGGGACAGGGGACATGCGCCTGCTACCAACTCTCATCAACCAGCATGGTCGAATGACAAAGGATGTCATTTCTCAAAAGAAAGGTGTCAGACGTACCAAACCCAGAAATCATACAAAAGGGAAAGGAAAGTCTAAGCACAGGTAGTTGGAACTCTGCACTCTCTCACCCCCTTTCTATCACAAAAATACTCTAAAGAGATGACTGACTTGATCGTCGGAGGGTTCTAGCCAGGCTAAGAGCCCGGCTCCTCCTTGATCATTTTTCTTCTCCTTCACAGGTATTAGGCTCAGGTCCAAGAAGAGAAGATCCAGCCCATTCTTTTATATATTGATCAAACCTGATCACACATGCACATCATAATATATTATATGAGAACTACTAGTGGATATTTTTAATTTATTTTAATTTCAAATGTCAAATTTTTATTTGACTTTTTATTTTTTTTAAAATAATTATAGAATAGATTATATTCTTTAATTTCTTGTTCTTTGATATGGTCCAAGGCCCAATTCTTAAATCATTGTAATAGCTTTAATTAAATTGCACGTAGTTTATTCAATTACTCCATAGGTCCTGAATTGATAGACATAACTAATTTTTTACATAGATTAAGAATTAAAGATTGATTTAGTTAAAATCATTAATTTTAAAATTCTTTTCCAAAAGTACCATTGCAGTAACTCACAGCTCAAAAAATTTTTGTGGAATAAATTTTTCATTCTGTAATGCATATGATGAAGAGGTTATTAAAGAAAACCTTTAAAAAAAAAATTGCAATCGAAGCTTAGAATTTATAAGAATAATTTCTTGGAATCCAACCCTTTTATTAGTGATATTAATGTATTTTTGAAAATATAAATACAATTAATTTAAATAATGAGTTTATTAATATCAATATTAAATAAATAAGGATATTTTAGTAAAATACTATCTAAACTACTCTTCTAAAATGGAAATATGTCTATCATTTGGAATGCTTATTAAGAAAAGTTTGTTTATCAATTTGGGATAGAGGGAGTAGATATTAACCCGTGTGTTACTGTAAGATTATTCATTTTATTAATCATAAATTCATATATGGTAATAATAAATCAAACTATAATTTAAAGATGCTATATGCTATATATTAAATTGAAAATATATCAGACAATTGTATAATAAAAGTAACTAATATCATTCCATTGTATATAGTTTTATGCGAAACATTAAATAGATTTTTCAACCGATAATGAGAAACCCATATTAAAAGATTAGTTGGGAAAAAAGAAATAAATAAGGGGAAAAAGAAAACTCTTCACATCTATTGAATTACAATAAGACACAAAGGATTTTTCTTCATGAGATGCAGATCCACACTTGTAATTAGAAGAAAGAGCGCAAGTCAATGAACAGGGAAGATGACATTATTTTCTAGCTTCTATACAAATATATATGAAAAATAGTACCTAGTGTCCAAATAGATTTTGGATATTATCAAATTATAGGAGTAGGATTAGAATTACAGCCTAATTATATATTTTATATTAAATTGTGAAACGCTTCCTTGAAAACTATATTCTTTGTAGTATTGTATGTTCAGCCATCTCTGTTGCAAATTAGGATTTTCAATCCACTCTTACTTTTAACCCTTGATATCGCTACATAAAATTGGTCATAGCTAAAAACTAGATGTAGAAAATACAACACATAAGAGAGATTGCCCTTGACTCTTATTAATTGTCATGGAAAAGCAAACAACCAATGGAAATTGTCTTCGTTGGAATTTAAAAGGTAATCTAAGATCTGAAGGTATTAAGACCAAGCAAGGTATGAAAATTGTATGGCCAAAATTACTTCTTGAAATTACTTTTGCTTCTGCCATCTCCAACTTTCAATATCCAATCAAAAATTCTCTCAACTCGTCTATATCATAATTCAAATTCCTAGATTGAAGTCTCATATTCTTTTTTAAAGTCAAAACCTTGCAAAAACTCCACAAATAGGAATAATTCAAAGTAGCTAATACATCTTGTCTACTTGTCTTGGGAATAACATGTAATATCTACCTGAAATCTCCACCAAATACAGTTACTTTACCACCAAATGGTTGATCCATATTGTTCAACTTGGTAAACCTGGGGCGTCTCTTAATGTTTTATCCAAAGCTTGAAAACAATGTTTGCGTACCATAGGAGGTTCATCCCATATAATAAGTCGAGTTTTTTTAATCAACTCAACAAATTGGCATTCCTCAAATAGTTTCTTGTACTTTTCCTCCTTATTTCATCACTTAGCTTAACTTTCCTATTATTATTAATTTTGAAAAGTTAATCTATTTTATTAATTTGAAAAAAAATTTATCGTTATTTTCCTTAAAATAAAATGTTTGCCTTTTATTAATGCTAAAAAAAAATTCCCACTCAAAAGAAAAATAACCTATTGTTATCTCAACTTATATTTGAATGGGATAAATATTTTAATTTTGAAAAATTTCAAAAAAACGTGAGTGCTATTATTAATGACAATGAAAAAACTACTAAATGCAATTTAAAAAATATGAATTCATTATGAAAAATAGATTTTATATATATATATATATTTTTAATATTAGATATGAAATTTGAAAATTTTGTAGTTTTAAATATAGCTAGATGGTCCAAAAATTATTTTTATTTTGAGTTGCTATTAATTTAATATTTCAAAACTATTACAAATATATTGAAATTTTAGTTGTTTTCTATTTATATAATTAATTGTATGTGTTTGATTTGAAATTCTTGAGATTATTGATGGAAAGAGAAAATATTATTTTTTTAGCAATGAAAAAATATTAATTGATTTTATTAGTAAACAGAAAGTTTTTACTAGCAAGGAGAAATTTAATAATTATTTTTAAGTTACAATCAATTTTTTTAATAAACTTAATTAAAAAAAAAGAAGAGAAAAACGAAATAATAATGATGTTGGTATATAAACAAATTAAATAAAATATATTCAAAAATTGTTATTGATAAAAATGACAATTTATTTATTTATTTATTTTTCAATTTTAGCCTTATTATTTTTATGTTAGATTCTTTTAAAGAAAATTTATAAAAGTTAAGCATGATATTTTAAAAGAAAAAATAAAGGTAAATTAACTTTTGAAAATAGAACAATCAAGTTAAATTATAAAAATACAGAGAAAGAGTACTGCAAACGATTTGAAGAGTTATAGCACAAATGTAATCCTCATTGATTTCATTTATTTCTTTTTATACACTATATTAATAGCAATTGATGAATTCTAAATAGCCAAGTACACATTTTGATTTTGCCAAAACAATATTTTTTGTTCAACCCGTTTTCTTTATCAGGCAATATAAATTGATTATTATTATTATTATTAAATAATTTTATTGTGTGGCTTTTTTAAAGATTTTAGAGAGAGAGAAACTCCTCTTTATTTTTTAAAGATTAAAAGATGCCTTCTTTTTTTTTTTTTTTTTTTTTTTTTCCTTATAAACAGATATGCATCACCATCAATTATATGACAACTATTATTGCATATTTTTAATTTATTTAAAT
The DNA here is from genome assembly GCA_947687605.1 of Reutealis trisperma. Classification (NCBI taxonomy): domain Eukaryota; kingdom Viridiplantae; phylum Streptophyta; class Magnoliopsida; order Malpighiales; family Euphorbiaceae; genus Reutealis; species Reutealis trisperma. The sequence continues at coordinate 344,438 of CANTUT010000410.1, forward strand.
TTCAAATGTCAAGTCTTTCTTTTTTTTTTTATTAAGGAAAAAAAACACACTATAAAAATATAATATATTACATAATAAGATATAATCATTTTGCATTAAATTAATAATAATTATTTATAATTTAGGAGAATTGAAACTGTAATAATTTTTACTTTTTACTCTTTAAAATAGATGAAAAAACCAATAAAATTGCATGTAATTGGCTTTTAGTATAGACCAATTGGACCTTCCTCTTCTTTTTCTTTTAAATGTCAAATCTTTATTTGACTTTTATTATAGATTATTATATTCTTTTATGTTCTTTGACATAGTCTAATGACTAATTCTTAAATCATTGCAATAGCTCGAATTAAAGGGATTTTTATATGAATAGCCTAAAAATATAAAAATTACATCTTTACCATGTGATTTTTTTTTATTTGGCAAAAGTCAATTATGAACTTAAAAAATATGTTTATAGTCTTCAATTTATGTGTTTTATCCACCTCATCTTTTTTTTTTTAAATATTTATCTAAGATAAAATTTATTTGTTTAAATGTTTATCTAAACTGCTATTAAATTAGGATTACTAATTTTTTAATACGATTTATTTATATTTATATAAATTTAGTTCAAAATTTATTGTTTGATAAATAATTTTTTATTTTATAAAATTTAAAATTAATTTTTAATAAAATTTATTAATATAATGTAAAATTGGTTCTCAAAATTTCAAGTGATATTTATGTATTTATAAGAATTTATTATTTGTTATATTAATTTCTTTTTTATTTTATTTTTAATTAATTATTTCAATCATAATTATATATTTATCCTCTATTAAGCAATTTTGTTTAAAAAAAAATTCTTTGATTTATTGATTGGATTGGTATAAAAAGTATATGATAGTATACCTATCATAAAATTTATGTTGATTCTACTTCACATCTCATAAATTTGTATATTTAATATTCTTGATTTTTCAAATTAGTTAGGTTTTGATTTTTTCTTTTTAAACAAAAAGTATATACTATCACTTTTAGAATTTAAAAAAGTAATATAAAATTAGAAATACTAATATCTTATTAAAAAAAAAAGAATAATCATAGCAAATAGTATATATTATTATAAAATTTAGTGTTCTTTTAGTACCAATAGCGAGCAATATACATTACTATAAAATTTAGTATTTTTTTAATATACAATTCGCATATAGAGCAAATTCAGTATACTTTTATAATATAATTAATAATATTTACTCTTTATACAAGCCATAGATCTCAAACAAAATAAAAAATCACAGTAAACAGTATATATTAAATAAAAAATAGTATATTTCTAGCAAATAATTAGTATCTAATACTGTTAATATTTAATTTATAAAATACATTAAATAAAATTCAATATACTTTCATAATAAAATTATTAACTATTACTGTTTATACAAGTCATGTATTTCAAACCAGATAAAAAGTCATAGCAAATAATATACTTTTAGTAAATAATTAATATCTAATACTATTTAATATTTAAATTTATTTTTTTAAGAAAATTGAAAAAAATTAAATGTTAAAATGAGATAATTTTTCAAAAATAAAATCATAAAACATTTACTGGACTAATTCAAAACAATTGCAAATTTTATTAAATTAATGATCTATAACAAAATAAACCTAAGAGGTTAAAAACAAAAACAAAATAAGTTTGAAAGTAATTAGAAAACTAAATATGAAAAAAGAAAACTGCGAAGCTATAAATGTTAAAAATATAAAAAATAGGACATATGAAGTAAATTCTTCTTATGATCAAAAGCCCATATTTATTTAAATTAACAACTTAATATTTAATTTAAGAGGCAATATTAACACTCTTCAAATAGTTTCTAATACTTCTCTTTTTTATTTTATTCTTATTTGACTATCTTATTCTTATTAATTTTAGAAAGTTAATATACGTTATTAAGTTGAAAAAATTAATTCAGCATTATTTTTCTCTTAACTTATATTTGAACGAGATAAATGTTTTAATTTTAAAGAATTTCAAAAGATATGAGTGCTATTATTAATAACAATGAAAAACTACTAAATACAATTTGAAAAAAATATGACTTCGATATGAAAATTAATTTTTTATTTTTTATTTTTTAAATATTGGATATAAATTTGAAAATTTTTTTATTTTAATATAGCTTGATAGTTCGGAAATTATTTTATTTTGAATTGTTATTAATTTAATAGTTAAAAAATATTATAAATATATTGAAAATTTAGTCTTTTTCTATAATTTTGAATAATTAATTGTATGAGTTTGATTTGAAAAATGAGATAATAATAATATTGATATATAATATAAAAAATATTAAATAAAATATATGCAAAAACTGAAATTGGTGGAAATTGTCTAATCCTCGTTGATTTCATTTCTTTGATACACTGTATTAACAACAACTGATGAATTCTTCTTTCCAACAAAAAAAAAAAAAGAAAGAAAAAGAAAACAACTGATGAATTCTAAATGGCGGGAAACACGTTCTGATTTTTTATTTTTTTTATCCCCTTTAATAGTGAATTTTTTTTATTAGTTTATTATTTGGTCAATAGTTCAATCAAAATTACAAACCTTCTTTTTTGGCATCAAATTTATGTTTATTATGTCCATATCAAATTTGCAGAAAAATTATCAAAAGAGTTGAAAAGAAGCTGATAAAAGATAAAAATGACCTCACATATAAGTTCCTACTTTTTCTTATATGTAGAAAAAGAGAAAGGAGTTTATGAGCCCATAATCATAAAAAAAACTAGTTCGGCCACAGTCTGCTATCCAATTCCAAAATAAATACGCATATAAGTAATTTAAACCCAATTCAATTCAAAAATTTTTATCGATTTATATATGGAAATATTACTAATACCTCAAGTGTAAGTCTTCAAGAGGCAAATGATTTTACATTAATATTACACATAAATCAAAATTCAAATTCATTCTCTTCTTTTTTATTGAAAATAGTTCTATCAATAGCTAATATTTGTCGCAGAGTATGATCTAATTTTTTAAACCAAAAATATTCTTAGTTTATTTTAACATTAATTTTGAGGAATTACAATATTCTATTACTGTGTTCCTCACGCAAAATTTTCAAATAAGGATATACCATCATGCAATTATCTGTTAATAGTTTCATTGATTCAATTCTATAGGTTGTCTATTCTGTTTGGTTAAAAAATTGCAATCCCCAAATAGGTCATCTTCATTAGGTCACCATTTTACATAATCAATGCAATTATTTCTTACATGAAGCTTTCACCATTCTTTTGATCAATTATATCTTAAAAAATAATATAACTTTTTACTATTATAAATATGTAAGTAATTGATGTAATGATGTTGATGCCCCCATTTGCAATTGATGAAGGATAAAAGTGACTCTCAAGAGAGGTTTGGACCCTTCTGTAGCCCAGGCCCATTACGAGGCCTCCAGAGGCTATGAGAAAAGGAAAAAAGGCCCATTGGCCGGACTCTCGAACGACCTAAGTCCAAAGGCTTTCGGACTAGATGCCACTCCCCTCCTTCGTCCGCCGGATGACTTGCTGAACACATAAGGGCCGAAGCCCTCTGAAGACATGTCCAGTCATCCAGCAGGAGGACCAGTCCTTAGACAATCCGCACCATACCCTGACACCCCCTTTACCAGACATCCCTAGGGATGGGACAGGGGACATGCGCCTGCTACCAACTCTCACCAACCAGCATGGTCGAATGATAGAGGACGTCCTTTCTCAAAAGAAAGGTGTCAGACGTACCTAACTCAGAAATCATACAAAAGGGAAAGGAAAGCCTAAACACAGGTAGTTGGAACTCTGCACTCTCTCACTCCCTTTCTATCACCAAAATACTCTGAAGAGAGAATTGACTTGATCATCGGAGGGTTCTAGCCAGGCCAAGGGCCCGGCTCCTCCTTGATCCTTTTTCTTCTCCTTCGCAGGTATTAGGCTCAGGCTCAAGAAGAGAAGATCCAGCCCATTCCTTTATATATTGATCAAGCCTAATCAAATTAGCGCCGTCTGTGGGAACGTGAGCTGATCTTTCTCCCGACGTTGCATTCCACTTCCATTTGCCTATGAAGGAAGATCACCATTATGACGAACCCCGATGATCCCGAATCTTCAACTCCCTCAAATCCTAGACACTCCCTTCCAACACCTACTGATCCTCCCCTAGCAACTCCCATTAACCTAAACATGTCGCTCCAGCTCCTTATCTCTCAACAAAACACAATTGGGTCGAGCCAAAACCCTCTGAACCTTCCGAATCCAGACCTAGCTCTCGCATTGCAGTTTATTAACACTATAGCTGCATTTATGAGAAGCTCTCAGCATCAAACTCCTCCGGCACCAGCCTTCGTCGCTGTCCCAAAAACTACCCCAAGGAGGAACGTCGCTCGAACCCTAGATTATGAGAGGCGATCCCAAGAACCTGCAGGGGTTAATGAAGAACAGCTGGTCCACCTGGGTGGAAATAGGGAGAGAAGAACGGAAGAGCAACGTGGAGGAGAGGAGAGTTCAACCGAGGAAGAGGGGAGTACGCAAGCTTCGCTCCCAGATAGTGGACGTATACTCGTGCATGGAAAAAATTTTCATGCAAGTGATATGGAACAGGGCGGAAGAAGGAATAAAGGAAAATGTGAGTATAGGGAATCAAAATATGAGAAAAGAGAAAGCTCCAGAAGAAGAAAACAAGATGGAGGGGAATTTTCTGTGGCTAGCCACCCCTCGGAGGCCTGAACCAGAGGGACGACTGTTAGCAGCGACAGCCATAGAAAGAAGGAAGAAGAGGTGAGAGATGCCGTGAATAAGTTTTTGGAAGAAATGAATCAAGGTCCCAACGGGAAAGTTATGGATACCACCTTAAGGCTCACCTTAAAATCTCCTTTTACCAGATCTATCAGAGAGTACATCATGCCTAGCAAGTTTAAACCGCCGGTGTTGAAAAAATACAATGGGGAGACCGATCCCAGGGTCCATATCATGGACTACAAGCACGCAGTTGAATTGCAGACGGCAGACGATGAGGCTCTATGTAGAGCGTTCAGGGGATCTTTGGAAGGAGCTGCAACGAGATGGTTTGATGGCTTAGAGAAGGGGAGTATCCGTTCTTTCATGGAGCTGGCCAGATCCTTTATGCACCGATTCGCTTCTAGCATCCCGGTGGATCTGAAGACCCAATACTTGGAAACGGTGGTGCAAAGGGAAAATGAATCCTTAAGGGATTACATGGCTCAATTCAATAGAAAAGCATTGAAAATCACGCACTTGGACCAAGCTAGAGTAGTGGAAGCACTGCAGAATGGAACCTCTCACACAGATTTTCTCAAAGCCCTTTGCTGTCATGCTCCCCATACCCTGGAGGATGCAATGGCACTGGCCCAGAAGTATGTACAACAGGATGACGCTTTGGCCTTTAACTAGATGGCAAAGCGGAGAGGAATGGAGATCGTTCCTAGAGAGGAGCCGAAGGCAAAGCGAGAGAAGAAGGCAGAAGAAAAGCAAGACGAGAGGCCACCCGGCGGACGAAGGAGGGGAAAAAATAATCGATCACGATCTAGTTTTGATCCCAGCAAATTCACCCCTCTCAATGCCAGTCCAGCTGAAGTCTTCGCAACTTTCAAAGATCAAAATATATGGGCTTGCCCCAAACCAATGGTAGCTCCCCCAGAGAAAAGAGATCAGAACAAATATTGCCTCTTTCATGATACTCATGGTCACAACACCAATGATTGTAGGCAGCTGATGGAGGAGATTGAAAGGTTGATCAAACAGGGTTACTTGAGGAAATTCGTAAAAAGGGAAGAATAAGGCAGAGCTAGCCTTAGTGAAGATAGAGAAAGATACCCAGGAAGGGTAAATGACGGTTCGGCAGGGACCATTCATTATATCACCGGAGGGCCAGGCGAAGCTCACGAAAGCAAAAATCGTACGAAGGCCTTAGATAGGCGGAGCGAAAGGCCCGAGTACGTTTACTGTAAAGGAGGGGGAAATCGACTAGAGAGGCCAGATGGAAGTGTCCTTCGCACCCCTCACGCTGATCCATTGGTGATTCAAGCGATCATAGCTAATTATGTAGTCAAAAGAATCCTGGTAGACGAAGGAAGTTCGGTCAACCTGCTCACAAAGGAGGCATATTTAAAGATGGGTTTCAAGGAAAAAGATCTGGAAGAGGTGGGAAACCCAGTTCGCACTTTGGATGGAACGGAGGTCCCATCAATTGGAGTGGCGAAACTGCCCTTCACAGTTGGCACCGCCCTTGAAAATATAACTACCATGGCTACATTTGTTGTCGTCAGGACACATCTGGCGTATAACGTCTTGATGGGCAGGCCACTGCTATATGACCTGGATGCTTCAACAAATATCAAACACTTGAGAATGACGATCCCAAAGCCCAACGGCGAAGTGTTTCACGTCTATGGCAGTCAGGACGAAGGGGCAGAAAGGAAGAGAAATAAAAAGATAAGAAAGGGTGAAGTCGCTGCTGAGAAAAGAACTGAGCCTGTAGATAAGCTGGAAAGGGTGATGGTTGGAAGAGAGCCTGAAGAGTTCCTGATGGTCAATTCTTCATTAGAAAATGAGCAGAAGTCATTCGCTCACCAGTTCCTGAAGGAGCACATCTACAGTTTTGCCTGGTCTTCGGCAGAAATGGGAGGGGTAAAACCCGAAGTGATAATGCACCAATTGAATGTAGATCCCACCTGCAGACCAGTCAAGCAGAAAAAGAGATGTTTCTGCTCGGAGCGGCAAGCGATTATCGATCGGGAAATAGACAAGCTCCTGGAGGCAAAATTTATCAGGGAAGTGCAATATCCGCAATGGTTTGGAAGCATACGTGGTGCTAGTCAAGAAGGCGAATGGGACTTTTCGGATGTGCTTAAACTTCACAGATTTGAACCCAAAAGACTCTTTTCCATTGCCCATGATTGATAAACTGGTAGATTCAACGGTTGGGTATGGATTTTTGTCGTCCTTAGATGCTAAGCAAGGATATCATCAGATCAGAATGCACCCGGAGGATGAGGAAAAAACCTCATTCATAACAGAGAAGGGTACATATTGTTATGTGTCGATGCCCTTCAGGTTGAAAAATGCCAGAGCCACATATCAATGCCTAGCCAACAGAATATTCAAAGATCAATTAGGAAGAAACTTGGAAGCATACGTGGACGACATGATCGTGAAAAGCAAAAGCTTCGAGGACCATGTCCGTGACTTGGCCGAAGTGTTAGCAGTAATGGAAGAATATGGGATGAAGCTTAACCCAGAGAAGTGTGCATTTTTCATCCAAGGAGGCAAGTTCTTAGGCTGCATAGTGAGCAAGAGGGGAATTGAGCCCAATCCTGACAAGGTGAAGGCTATCTTAGACATGGAACCTCTGAAGAGCGTGAAGGATGTTCAAAGGCTGACGGGGTGAATCGCCGCATTGAATAGATTCATGTCTAAATCTGCTGAGAGGTATCTCCCTTTCTTTAAGAAGTTGAGAAAGTTGAAAACATTCGACTGGACGGAGGAGTGCCAGACGGCATTTGAAGAGCTAAAAGCCTTCCTAAGCTCGGAGCACATTCTGAGCAGGCCTTTGCCGGGTGAAGAAATATTAATCTACTTGTCCGCTTCAGACCAAGCAATCAGTTCGGTGCTTATCAGGGAGGAAGGAAGGGTCCAGAAGCCCATTTATTATTTCAGCAAAGTCCTACAGGGGGCGGAGTTGAATTACTCCCCGATAGAAAAGCTGGCCTACGCTTTAGTGCTCTCCTACCGAAAGTATAAAATATACTTACAATCACACCAAGGAGTAGTTGTAACAGATCAGCCCTTACAAAAGGTACTTCACAAACCAGAGACTTCGGAAAGAATGTTATGTTAGTCTGTGGAGTTAGGTCAGCACGGTTTGCAATATAGGGTCAAGTCAGCAATTAAAGCTCAAGCATTGGTGAACTTTATTTCTGAATGCTCCTTTGGCACCAAAGATGGGGGAGAAGACCGAACCCCTGGGGAAAGACACTCATCGATAACGCTACCGGACCTTCAGTGGGAACTCTTTGTAGATGGTGCTAGCAGCAAAGAAGGAAATGGTGTGGGCATCATACTTAGAAGTGCTCAAGGATTTTCACTGGAGTATGCTTTGGGACTGAATTTTGAAGCCACCAATAACACGGCAGAATATGAAGCAGTGATCTAGGGACTGCTCTTCGCTGATTGCCTTCGCATAGAGCAACTCACGGTGTATAGTGATTCCCAATTGGTGATCGGACAGATAGAAGGAGAATTTGAGGCAAAGGAGCAGACCATGGCCAGGTATTTGCAAAAAATGAAAGAGATAGTTCAGAGAATGAAGGACAGAGGAGTCAGGCTGTTCTTTCAAAAGATCTCCAGAGAAAGGAATTGCAGAGCAGATAGCCTCAGCAAATTGGCCGCCTCTCATCCAGTCGAACTTCCTCAGAAAATTTATTTGGGCACCTTGGCCTCCTCCAGCATCACCGAAAGAGATGAAGTTATGGAGGTCGAAGAAGAACCGTGCTGGATAGACCCCATCAAGTCTTATTTGGAAAAGGGAGAACTGCCTGAGGATGTCCAAGAAGCCAAAAAGGTCAAGCGAAGAAGTGCTCATTTCTCCTTGGACAATGGAACCTTATACAAAAGAGCTTACTCATTACCCTGGTTGAAATGCGTAAGGCCCAATGAAGCCGAATACATCCTTCGGGAGATACACGAAGGATCCTGCGGAATGCACATAGGCGGAAAGCGCTGGCAGCTAAGGCGATTAGACAAGGATACTACTGGCCGAGGATGAAAGACGAAGCTGTGGTATTTGTTAAAAAGTGCCCCTCTTGCCAAAAATTTGACAGTGGAAAACATGTCCCAGCAGTAGAGCAGGTCCCCATTTCCAGTGCATGGCCCTTCGCTAAGTAGGGGATAGACGTAGTCGGGCACTTCCCTGCAGCATCAGGTCAGAGAAAGTTTCTCCTAGTAGCAGTGGAGTACTTCACCAAATGGGTAGAAGCTGAACCTTTAGCCACTATCACTGCAGAAAGGGTGATTAACTTCTTATGACGGAACATAGTGTGCAGATTCGGCATTCCCTATCAGCTCATTAGCGACAATGGCAAACAGTTCGATAATGCTAAAGTCAGGTCCTTTTGTTCAGGGCTTCAGATCAAACAACATTTCTCATCAGTAGCCCATCCTCAAACAAATGGCCAGACGGAGGTAACAAATCAGACTATTCTACAAGGCCTGAAGCAGAGATTGGAAGGATATGGTTGAATCTGGGCAGATGAACTACACCATGTCCTATGGGCATATAGAACTACTCCCAGGCAACCCACAGGAGAGACTCTTTTCAGCCTGACCTATGGCACAGAGGCGGTAATTTCCGTGGATATAGGCCTTCCCAGTAGAAGGATCAATTATTGTGAAGACAGACACAATGATCAAGCCAGAAGGATCGACCTGGATCTCCTAGAAGAACTCAAAGAATCAACCAGCATTCGAATGACTAATTACAAGCAATGAGCTGCTAATCATTTTAACAAGAAAGTAAAGCACAGAGTGTTTAACGAAGGGGATCTAGTAATGAGATTCTTAGAGGCTACAGGAAAATGTGAAGGCACAGGCGAGCTCGCACCCACATGGAAAGGACCTTTCCAAGTAAAAAGAGTCCTAAGTCCTAGCACTTATAAACTTGTAACCCCTAGAGGGTGGGAAAATTCCTCATACATGGAACATCCAACACCTCAAGATGTATTACCAATAATAATAACAGAAACGTTGTTTGCCTCAAATTGTCTTCATTCGCACTAACAAAGCCTCGCCAAGAGTGGGAAGAACTTTCCTAAGGGAAAGCCTAAGCCCTAGTAAATCTAGGCATGAAGCCTCGCCAAGAGTGGGAGGAACTTTCTTAAGGGAGTGTCTATGCCCTAGTAAATCTAGGCACGAAGCCTCGCCAAGAGCGGAAAGAACTTTCCTAAGGGAAAGCCTAAGCCCTAGTAAATCTAGGCACGAAGCCTCGCCAACAGCGAGAAGAACTTTCCTAAGGGAGAGTCTAAGCCCTAGTAAATCTAGGCACGAAGCCTCGCCAAGAGCAGGAAGAACTTTCCTAAAGGAGAGCCTAAGCCCTAGTAAATCTAGGCATGAAGCCTCGCCAAGAGCGGGAAGAACTTTCCTAAGGGAAAGCCTAAGCCCTAGTAAATCTAGGCACGAAGCCTCGCCAACAGCGAGAAGAACTTTCCTAAGGGAGAGTCTAAACCCTAGTAAATCTAGGCATGAAGCCTCGCCAAGAGCGGGAAGAACTTTCCTAAGGGAGAGCCTAAGCCCTAGTAAATCTAGGCACGAAGCCTCACCAAGAGTGGGAGGAACTTTCCTAAGGGAGAGCCTAAGCCCTAGTAAATCTAGGCATAAAGCTAAGGAAGCCCAAAGGGAGAAGAAGACGAAAGTTCTCGAACTCCAATTGGAAGGACAACTTCACTAAGGTGTTTTACAAATGCTTGTTGGGTTACAATGTGAAGGCGATCCCCATACAAGTAAAGTATGCACAAAACAGAAGCATAATAGCTGTATTATTCACTGAAGTAAATGTATTACATTTATATACAAAAGAATGAAATACAAAAGAGTGAAATACAAAAGAATAAAATACAAAAGAATGAAGAAAATATCTAAGGCGGAGGATCGCCTGGAGGAACCGCTGTTGTAGAAGATGGCGGAGGCGGGTCATTCAAAGGATTCTACCGAATGTCAGAAAGAGGTTTGGCTTGTGCAAGATCCGTCCCAATGGGAAGACTTTCGTCTATGTCCCCTTCGCCCCCGCTAGAAACTTTGGGAATGGGAGACGAAGCGGGCTCATCCTTATCCCAAGCCGGGAAGTCTTCAGGTCGTAACAGACCTTCATCCCCCTCAGGAGTAGGATCTTGGAACTCTGAAAGGTCTGGCGCGAGAGGCTCTTCAGCATCATCTAATTCTAATACCACTCGCAGCACATCAGAAAAGTGCTCTGCCGCATCATGGAGAGCATTGTTATAATACTCGGCTGCTACCTTATAGGTGTGGTATGTGATGATGTCGTCAAAGCTCTTAGACTGCATGAAGTCCCTCACAGCCCTTCGCCGACCTTCTTCGGCCTTGTTAGCCTTCTCAAGCGCAACTTGAGCCCGAGTAGTGGCTTGTGTGTATCCAAATTTTGAGACTTGAAGTTCCTGTTGAGTCTTCTTCAGGATATCTCGAAGGCTAGGAACCTCTTCAGCCTCTCGGGCAAGCTCTTCATTAGCACTTTTCAACTTGTCTAGTTGCGCACTGAGATCGGTAATGGCTTTGTCCTTAGCTGCCATTGCCGCAGTTAAGGCGCTAACCTCTCCTTCGGCCTTCGAACGAGCCTCTTCATGAGCCCTGGATCACTCCACGACTTCCTCAGTCTTCGCCCTCGCAAAGGCCAGTTCTTCCTCCAATCGGGAGCACAATCCCAGTCTTTCCTCCGCCGCTTGCCGGGCATCTTCATAGTGATCCCTCAGAAGACTGAAATCAGTCCTCAAAATTTTGGAATCCAGAAGCGCCTGCAATAAACAACAATAATTATTCAATGTGGTAAATGGTCACAACCCAAGTGAGGAATGAATTTACCTTCTCTAGCAGAGTCTCTTGCCTAGCAAGAGTATCCTCCATGGACCCAAAAAGAGGCCTAGGGGCCGGACGTAGAAAGGGCACAGGGGCCAAGACTGCGGTGGTGGGAGCAATGGAAGAAGGAGGACCAGCAGATGCCTCGACTTCTCCGAGCGGAGGTGAATCCACTACTACAATCTCCGCTGGCTCTCCGACTCGCGACCTGTTACTTGGCGGAGAAGCCTCCTTTGTATTCCCCTGTGGAGGGGCTGACACTCCTACATCTGCCCTAGGTGAGGGGGTCTCTTAATCAGAGCGGGCCTCCGGAATGGTGGTGGTTGAAGTTACCGCCAGTGGCCTCTTGCGGCGAAGAAACTCCCTCACCGTCAATTTCTTCTTAGGGGGACGAAGAGAAGAGACACCTTTGACCATAACAACGGCCCCTGGCATGACCCCAGATGAAGCAGCAGCTGAAGGAAATGCTTCGTCGATCGCAGCAACAGCAGCCCCCTGATTAGCCTCCAGCGGAGCAGCAGCTGAAGGAAATGGTTCGCTGGCCCAGGAGGGACCCATGGTAGGCGCCAAAGAAGCCTCCAGGAAAGGCTCCTAAACAGGGGCATTCGCTTCGCCCACAGAAACTGCAAGGTACAAGAGCAAAAACATTCACACATTCAAATAAGCAAATAAAGGCACAAGAAGAAGTAAATGATAATAAGAAGGCAAGAAGTTGCCTCTGTTTCTTGAAATGAAGGCCTCCCCTTCGGCCGCAGTATTAACTGGGGAAGGATAAAGCCTCCTGAGGGTCGCAAAGTCAAGATATGAAATCCATTGCTCCTCAATATACTTCTCCCAGGCTTCGACCTCCTCGGCACTAGGAGATCTCCCAGGTACAACCTCCTTCGACCATCTCAGATATGTCCCTCGGATAACACGAGGGTCTTTATATGATGAAGGTGATGGGGGAGAAGAAAAATTACCTACCCTAGCTTCAGCCTTAAGGGCACTCAAGTCATCCACCAGGTTCTTCAGACGGGCCTCAAATTCTGCATCAGGAACATCTGTCAGAACCTTCTCCAAGTCCGCCAGTTGCTTCGCCCCCTGAGAAGAGTAAGCAATTATATCAAGAACATTAGGGACGGGGGGCCCTTTTACTTTTAGCTTAGGCGGACGAGATGCGGATGCTCCTTTCCCCTTATCACCTGCTGGAGGAGGCGAAGGTGGAGGAATGGAAGCCTCAGAAAGCCCAGAGATTGAGATACCCCTCTGAGGAGCAGGCCTTGCAACAATTGGTGCAGCTCGAAGTGGAGGAGTACCTCTCTGCACAACAGGAACAGAGCGATCAGAAGCCTTAACGAGTCGCCTTCGAATTATTCGAATGGACTTCGCACTGGCCATACTCACCTGGGCCCCTTCTAATCCAACAGCCGGACCGAATCCGGTGGAGACAGGCTTCGTCGGCTTATCCTTGCGAGGCTTCGCTGACAAAGACTGGAGGACTGAGGAGGAGCACAAACGAAACTTCCCTGTCTTGAGGTCAAGAATGGGAAGCTCAGCATCTTTGCTGAAAGGTCTTAGAGAAACCCCTTCTTTCTCCTTCATTATATCCTGGTAATGTCCAGGATCCTTGGCCTCCACTGCAATCGAAACAATAAACACAGCAACAACAAGATCAATACTCCACCATCAATTAAACCTATAACAAATGAGGAGCAGAGTTACCTTTTATATCTTTCAGCAAAAGTTTAGGAGTTGGAAGGCCATGCTCGTCCTCCGCATAAAAGGAGGCCATCATCTTTTCAGAGTTATAAGTATAACCTTGATGGACCAAAGTTTTGAGGTTCACCTTCTCCTCAGCGGACAGCCTCTCAGGCCACTCAGTTAGGCCTTTGGTGGGACGCAGGAAATGGCCGGGGAAACCAAATCTAGGGGATTTATCGCCGAGGCCGTCAGTGACCTCTATCAACCCGAACTTGCCCCTCCAGTCCTTCACCTTGTTCTCTTTCCCAAAGAAAAGGCTCCGGCGAGGCCTGGCAGAAGTCATATAAATCCCTGGTGACCTCTGTGCACTCTGGATCCTGTAAAAGCATTGAAACAGGCGAACAGAAGGACGAATGCCGTGAGCGAAGCACAAAACCTTGAAGACATGCATGTCCCTTATAGAGTTCGGGGTCAGCATCATTGAATTCACTCCGAAGTAGTTAAAGCACTCAACTTTGAACTTCGTAGGGGGAAAAAGAAGACCGGCTTCCAACTGGTGGTAGAAAATAATGTAATGCCGGTTGTCTTTAGGCAGAGCAGCTTTGGGGTCGCTGGAATAAACCCTCTCGTGAGCCTCGGCCCGGCAGAATATGAATTGGGTGCTACCTTCCAAGTTCTGGCCGAAGGCCAAAAACTCAGATGTTTTTCCAATGGGGGCTATCTCCCCACATTCCTCCTCCAGTATCTTTTGGTAGTGGGAGGAGCTCACTTAGTCCCTTCGTGGAATGTTCTCTTTTATGGGTGCCATTAGAATGAAAAAAAAAAGATGGAAGCAAGTACCAAAGAACAGATGCGAAAAACTGTGAAAATTAGGGGATTCGAGAAAATGAGCAATAGTTCCAGAAATGGGAAGGCAAAGGAGTATATATACTGAGAGCGTCCTCGGTAACTGCCACAGCAATAAGTGGAGGCATTAAATGGACGTTCAAAATTCAAAACCCATGGAAAGGTTAATCGTCTGCTGCGACACGTGGCAGAACGGGGAGAACGAGGAGACGTGTATTCAATGCGCGTTTTGGCATTCAATGCTTACTCTTGTCAGTCGTGCATGCATTGAATGACTGTGTGACCTTCCATCTACCCTACGAAGGCTTTCTAGAATGCAGACGGTTCCTAGCCCCTCCAATCCTTTCGGTCAGACGAAGGCTACCCTTCGGAAAGACGAAGTAAATGCCTAGATCAGACGAAGCCTCCCAGCGAAATGAAAGCCTCTCCTAAGAGCTACTCACCACAGTCAAGGAAATGAAAGGACTCGCCATCCAAAGCGAAAGTAGTTCTCTTCGATCAAAAGACCCTAGAAGATAAGGATACAAGGACGCGAAGCTGTTTTACTAAGGCTCGACCCTCCGCCCTCTCCTTAATAAAACAGGGGGGCCCCTGATGAAGGATAAAAGTGACTCTTAAGAGAGGTTTGGACTCTCCTGTAGCCCAGGCGCATTATGAGGCCTCCAGAGGCTATGAGAAAAGGAAAAAAGGCCCATTGGCCGGACCCTCGAACGACCTAAGTCCAAAGGCTTTCGGACTAGATGCCACTCCCCTCCTTCGTCCGCCGGATGACTTGCTGAACAAGTAAGGGCCGAAGCCCTCTGAAGACATGTCCAGTCATCCAGCAGGAGGACCAGTCCTTAGACAATTCGTACCATGCCCTGACACCCCTTTTACCAGACATCTCTAGGGACGGGACAGGGGACATGCGTCTGCTACCAACTCTCACCAACCAGCATGGTCGAATGACAGAGGACGTCCTTTCTCAAAAGAAAGGTGTCAGACGTACCTAACCCAGAAATCATACAAAAGGGAAAGGAAAGTCTAAACACAAGTAGTTGGAACTCTGCACTCTCTCACCCCCTTTCTATCACCAAAATACTCTGAAGAGAGGACTGACTTGATCGTTGGAGGGTTCTAGCCAGGCGAAGGGCCCGGCTCCTCTTTGATCCTTTTTCTTCTCCTTCGCAGATATTAGGCTCAGGCCCAAGAAGAGAAGATCCAGCCCATTCCTTTATATATTGATCAAGCCTGATCAGCAATGTTTAGACATATAATATGCAAGTTTCTTGCTAATCCAAACGTCAACTTGGTTGACAATTTGGTGTGTTAACTATAATGTTGTTCTTAGCTGCAAGGAAGGTGCTCTACATTAACTGTAATGTTGTTCTTAGCTACAAGGAAGGTGCTCTACTTCCTTATAAAAAAAATAGTAAAAAGATTAAAAACCAAATTACTAATGGGTTAGTAATATTATAAGAGTAAGTTTGATAGAGGGTAATATAATGTAATATAATATAATCAAATATATTTTTAATATAAACATTATATTAAAAATATGCTCGATCACATTATATCATATCTTATTACCGTGTATCCTAATAATATGAATTGTTTCACTTTTTAAAGTTATAATAATATTATTGCGATTTCAAATTTCTCGATTAGCGCCTAATTAAACAAGAGGAAAAAAAAAGGGAAAAACTTCTCTATATGAGCTTATATTAAATTAGTTTTGATACAAATATAAATTTCATTTAATTATATATATACTACCATAAAAACATTTATGAAACATATTATTATTCATTAAAATGATATGAATTTTTAATTAGTACTACATAAATTATTAATATTTTTTCAATTTTAATTAGTTGTTCAATTATTTTAGTCTCGATTGACAGATGATTGTCGATTCAATTAGTTTTGTTTTCATGAATTTAATTAGTTGATTTAAGAAATATCATTATCTTTGATTTTTCAGACGTGTATAGTCTAATGTCTTTAGTTGCTAATATAAATGTCTAATTTGCTTTGTTCAGTAATTCACATTAATTGGGTTGGTGATACTAATTGTCTTCACATTAATTGGGTTGGTGATACTAATTGTCATTATGTTACTTTCATCTACGAAATTTCGCACAAAAACTATGCGTAACCATATATACTTGGTCATATTCATATAAAAAAAATCAATTTAGATTTTTTTATTAGATAATTATTTTTTTGAAAATTAAATAATTTTATCAATTAGATATAGACTGATTGTGTTTTCATCTCTTTTAAAACTGTGAGAAGTGAGATGCCTCAAATTTGAATTTTCCAAACTACAAGTAATTGTCACTAATTAAATGTGAGAGAAGACTATTTCTGTTGTATAGTTTAATATATTTTTTGTTGGGTATTTCCCTCCCTAAAATATATATATATATATATATATATATATATATATATATATATATATATATATATATATATATATATATATATATATATATAAAAGAAAATTAAATAATCTCAAAAGCACACGCCATCAACTTTTAGACCATTTTATGTTGTTATATATAAAAGAGGAAATTGCAATATATGTCTCATTTTTCTTATTTTTAACTTTTATGTCCTTCCAATTTTTTGTTTTCATATATAAATTTTGGTAATCACTTTTTTATATTTTTTAGGTTTTTATTTATTTATTTTCATTTGAGTTTTAAAGAATGAGTTCATGACATTGTTTTAAAGTTTAGCGTAGGCAATGTGTAGATTTTAATTTTCATACATAATAAGGTTTAGTAGTTAATTTATTTCGAATTTTTATAAATAAAATTTAATATGATTAAATTAATTTTTTAATTTAAAATGAAAGTAAAATCAATATATGATAGTAAAGAAAAAAAAATTAGATTTTGATAGAGAAAAAGAAAAAGAGAGGCTAAATTTATAAATAAGGAGAGAAGTTAAAGACATTTTTGCAAAATAAAAAATTAGGAGACAATTTTTTTTTTTAATTTTTAGTCTATTTGTGTAAAAATCCCTATATAAAATGGTAAATCATATTATAATTTGTACATTACTGTACTTATTTTATTAAACCAATCACAATGTTAGCTTTGTACGACAAAACATCGTCTTTGCAATTATAATATCATTATTAAACCTTAATTTCTTTATTTTTTTTTTTTAATTATGGGATCTTTGAATCTAACGTATATAATTGAAGTAAACTAAACCTTATTAGGCTTGGTTTGATTTAATTTTTTGTTTTTTTATTCTTAAAAATACTATTATACAAATTTCGATGTTATTACACAATAGATTTTTTTCTAACATACTTCATACGTTAATCTTATTATGACTAGTTACAATTCATTTTAAAATATAATTTAATTCATAAAATTTGAAGAATTTAAAGTTCAATTCTTTATTTTTTTAAGATTTGTATTTATAAAAATTAAATAATAATATTTAATGCAAATAATAACAATTTAATAAATGAAAGAAGATTGTATAATACTGATGAATTTTTAGGACATTATTAAATTAATTGTAAGTTAGTGATTTTGTAAGATTTTTTAATTTTTTAAAAAATGTAAATGCTTCTATTACTGAAAGTCTAACATAATAAAAAATAAAAATAATATTCTTAACAAAAATTAATTAAATAAATAATATTGAATACTTATTATAAAAACTTTTAAATGTTAAAAGTATAATTTAAATGAAATTTCTAATTTTTGTAATATTGAATATTTATAATAGACTTTTACTTTTTCCTTGTTAGAAATATACTGATATATTTTTTATTATTTAAGTACAAAATTATATAGTTCTATATTAAGTGAAGTTTTAAATTAAATGATATGCATACCATCGCGTAACCTAATGGTAATTGCATATACTGCTTAGACAATAGATCTAGATTCGATTCCTCATTTCTTATTTTAAAAAAGAACTTAAATGATATAAAACTTTTCAAATAAATATCAGAAGTCCTCCTAAACTACATTTTCATGTAAAAATTTGACTATTAAGTGAAGTCAACTTTTAAGATTATCATGGGGTAATATTTATATAATACATTCAATAAAAATATAATTATACATAATAAATATTATATAAATTATATAGTCGTGCATGTATAATATAATTAAATTGATCACACATAATAATTATAGATTCTATACAAATATATAAACGTAGCTTAGACGGCAACTAAGGGTTATAAACAATATGATATATAGGAAATTATCGTATAAATTGTTAAGCATGCAATTATATATAATATGAGTTAGAATAGAATAACAAAACGGCAACATAGAATTTTTGTTGACTAAAAGAATGGCAGAGTGGATTTAAACCTTATATATTTTTATTTAAGAAGTTTAACAGAATTGAATACTAGAATCTCTATTTTCTTTAATAAAATTAGCATACTTTAATGGAGAAAATAGACTTTGTTTTGGTAAGTTTTCGCTGTGTTCTTCTTTTATATGGTTTCTTTGGCAAATAGTATTAAATAATGAGTTATGACATTAAATTAAGCGGTGTACTTAATATTAATTTTAAATAAATTAAATAATAGGAATAAAAATAAGAATAAAAATAAAAATTATATTAGTTTAAATAATGGCTGATAGATGCACATTTGAGTGCATGCACTACTTGTTTTTCACTTGGAGACCGTAGTGGAATAACTTATTAGTAATTCATTTTTAAATCAATGTATTATGTCCCTGCAAATATTTATATTTTAAATATTAGTATAAATATACATGTAAATAATTTAAATGAATATGACGTGATATTATTTTTTAAATTATGTTATCTGTTAGATAGTAGAATTTCTTTTAAACTATATTCTTAGTATAAGTTACTTTCTTTTTATTTTGTTTTTCATTTTTGACTAATACTTTCGTAGTAGATACTAAAATACCTCTTGAAAATACAACATACAATTATCCATGCGAAAATATCTCTTGCAGTAAATACATCCCTACATTAGGTATCGTCTGCCCATGTGCTTTATTCCTTATGTGGTTTTTGACTTGTATGGTACTCTAGGATAATGAAACTTGCACTTTTGATTTATCGTACAAGTGCATTTAGGATTGCCATCCCTACATGGATCATGCATCATGTGTTACCATTTCAAATAGTTTTTGAGTATTTATTCTCATATGAGACTTCTGCCCTTATAAATTTGTCAAAATGATATGGATTTATTATGTCGTGGCTATGTTTTAATATACTAAAAAGTATGCATGCAAGAGTCATCTCTTTTGAAACTAAATGACACGAACATTTGCTACAACTCTTTCAAAGATTACTTTCTTATACAATTGGTATTTTAGATCCAATACTTTGCTCAGAATACTCTAGAAATTAAACCTGGTCTGTTTTGCTCTTTTGAATTTTTGGTTCTTCTCTTATTTCCTCTCAATCTAGATTGCATATCTTTGTAATAAACAAATATGATTTTCCATATATTTGCACCAAGGCCATTGCGTTTAGGAATCTCCTTCGTATGTCTCTGGGTCTGCCTATAAAAGATGCTAATAAATTGCTATCTTTTTCTAATTGCATACCTCTGACTTCTCTAGTTTTAACTCTATCTACTATTCTTTGGTACAATTCACACTTTACTTATGATTGTTGGGTTCTGTAATAATCCAATATGTGGTTTCCAATTTTATATATATGTCTATCACAAATTGCTGTATTTGTTTTTCAAATAGTAATATCAACGAATTTTTCTTATCTTTTATTTGACAATGGTAGCAGTAGTATTCACGACATGATACTTTTCTTTGTGCTGGTCATTTAATACTTATAGTCAATATTATTGTTGACGTATTAAACATAGATTTAAAAACTTAGAAAAATTTGGAAGTTCTAAATTTTTTTACAAATTAATAATATGTAATACATTGAGAAATTGTATTGCAATTTATTGTTTTAATAGTAATAAAGAGTAAATTTTGTTACATCACTTATTTTGTCCGACAAGGATTTGATGATTTGAATATGCAAATGTAAGAACTTTGTTCTGAATTTTTTATTGTACTTTTTAAGGAATATAAAATCATATTTACACAAATGTATAGGCCACACAAGTGAAAAATAATTTAATATCCCATTTCAAAAATCTTTTATTCTTCATATTCTAAAAAACAATTGAATTAAACTTAAATCACATGGTCATTAAAATCCATAAATAATATTAGTGTACCATACCACTTAGAAATATATAATTCTATATGGAAATAAAAATAAATATATATTGAAAATAATTTAAGAAATTGAAATAAAATTATTCATTTAAAAAATTAGGTTAAATATGTTTGAGGTAATCCGATTAAAATGACATTAATGTATTAATAACAATATTGATCAAAATTCTTTAATTTATTTAGGTTAGCACATAATTAATATTTTAATGGTCATGAACAATAATTTATATAGTGTATAAAATTTATGCAAATAAAGTTTCATGGAATAATTTTTTTACCTTTTTTTCTCTTTTCAATAATACTGTCTGACAACGTAGCAATTGTGAATTCTAAATTGTTCTATCTATCATTGGATCAGAAAGGCTATGGGCGAACACGATTGAATCGAAACTTAAAAACTAAACAGAACCAACTAGTTCATTTCAGTTTTTTTACAATATTAGTTCGGTTCGATTTGTATTTTGTGAAACCACATTAAATTTCAATTTTGTTTGATTATAGCAAAAAAAAAAAAAAATAGTTATAACCGAATCGACCGAAGTTTATACACACATATACATATATGTGGTGGGAAATAAAGAAATTTAAATGCTCTATTATCATTATTATAGAAATTTCTGTTTTTTCTTGAATAAAATGAATTAGTATTAATTATTTTTCACTTATATTTTTATGATTCATTATCATTATCATTATCATAGGAAATTGAGTTTTTTCTTGAATAAAATGAATTTGTATTAATTATTTTTTGACTTAAATTTTTATATTAAGATATATATGTAAATGCTCTATTATCATTATTATATGAAATTGTGTTTTTTCTTGAATAAAATGAGTTAGTATTAATTATTTTTTCACTTATATTTTTATGTTTTATTATCATTATCATAGAGCAAGTAGAGGTCGTAGAGCAAGTCGAAGACGTGAAGGGAGTGGCATAAGCCATAACCAAATTGATGGTTTGAATTGGCTATAAAAATTTGTCAAATGTTTTAGAGATTGATAGCAACTAAATCAAATGTTTTTGCTCTATATGTTTGAATGGAAAATTAGTTATCTATGTTTGAATGGAAAAATTGGTTATTTTATTAAGTATTTTAAACACATAGGAATTAATGCAAATAATGATGCCCAGCCATGCATTGAATAAGAATATTTAAAAAAAAAAAAATTAGTAACATGCAAAACTAGTAGCAAATGATATTGCATGACCATGCAGTTTGTATTAAAAAGCATGCTTATCGACTAAATGAATTAATGGTTCAATTTTTTATTTGTTTAATTATTCTAATAAAATTTATATTAACTTTAATAAGAAAAAATTACATTAATGGTTGAATTTTTCTTCTTTTGTTTTTATTTAATTTACTTTTTTGCATTGAAAACACATGCTTTTCTTTTTTTTTTTTTTAACTTTTTTAACTTTATATATTAATTTTATTTTAATTTTATATTTTTAGTATATTTTATACTTTTTTATTACATTAAATTTATTTTTTAATCATATGCTAGCATTTTTATAAGAAAAATAATATATATTAAAATTAAAAAGATATACACTATGTTTGACGGTAAATTTTCAATGAATATATACTCTACTGATGATAAATCTATAGTTTTCATTTAATGAACCTATGACTTATCATATATGAATCTGCATAATAGTAAATCACAATACTGGTATAATTGATGAATCTACAGTTTACAAATAATGAATCTGCACCGTATATTTGCTGAATCTATAAGTAATACTTAATGAACCTGTTGCTTATAAATGATGAACATAATTATTATATAAATTATATTTGACAGTGAATTTTCAATGAATCTACACTGTACTATTGATAATTTAATTTAGCATTTAGAAATACAAAATCATAAATTATAAACTAAAAAAAATAATAGTGTGAAAACCAATTACATAATCAAGTTAATAAATTTTTCAAGAGCTTAATAATAATAATAATAATAATTATTATTATTATTATTATTAAAAAAATTTGATTTTTGAAAATTAATTATCATAAAAAAGATAAATATGGTATTTTATAAAAAAAGTAAAATTATCTTTAAAAACCATTTAAAAAAATTATCCATAAAAATGTTAAAATCTATAAATAAAAATTACGTTGAAAAATTAATGATATTAAAATTAATTTTTATCATAAGAATCAAATAAAAAAAATTCAACCGTTAATATAATTTTTCTTATAAAAATCAATATAAATTTAATTAGAATAATTAAACAAATAAAAAATTCAATCATTAATATAATTGTTCCTAGAGAAATAAAATAAGTATAATTTTAATTTCAAATATAATAAACAAAAATAAAAAGAAAAAAGAAAGAACAAATAAAAAAAAATAGATTTTTTGATTATTGTTACTTGAACCTAAAACTTTCAAGTTCCAAGACTAAGGTGTTAACTAGCTGTACTAACCTATCATTTCCATTTTTTTTACTGTATATATAATACTTAACATATACTTAGAACTATGATGCCACATAGTCCCAAATCCATATTATAATTTACCGTCAAATTATAATTTGTAACAATTTAAAAATAATTAATAGATATGTTTTAAAGAAGAAAATTATGCAATTCATTTACAACAATTTAAAAAATTGTAGAATTCATTTGCTCAACATTGTATTAGTAGATAGTTGTATTTACAATTTTTTTTGGTGATTTAAATTTATACCATGACTATTCTCAAAAGAGGAAAAAAAAAAAAAAAGGATAGCCACCAAACTAAAGTACTCGCTGTTTATAAAAAAAGAAATAGAAAATAAAATAATGCAATGGCGTCATTTAATTCATTTGTTCCCTTTTTAGAGTTTCATCCCTTAAACATAAAACCTTCTAGCTGTTGCTGCCTCACACAAAGAAGCCATCCATTTCTTCTCTGAATTGCCTTCACTCTCACCAAATAGATACATGTGAAAACAACATTTTTACACTATTATCAAGCTTGAAAAAGTAATTTAAAAACCAAACCCTAACTTTTATTTCCAATATTCTCATAATCACCGTATAAAGACAAACCTTAACCTTTACCCTAAATCCGCTTTGAACCCCACTAATCTTCAAAGTGAATTAAGAATTCACTAAAAGAATATACTTTTATTCTCCAACAATGGTTAGAATGAACAAAGATGCTCGTAGACAAGTGGGACAAGGGGGAACACCATCATATTTAGGACACATTGAATTTTTGAATGAAAATCAAAAGAAAAGGTACAAAATTTTCAAGAAACATTCTTTTAAATCTAGTAGATTATGTTGTCGTGAGTCTTTGAAACTTTTGAAAATAGATAGTGAAGTTGATGAACTATTTGGTAATGTGGGATGGACTACTTTTGCTTATTTGCCAAATGTTTGCTATAAGGAACTAACAATAGAACTTTTAAGTTTACCATATCTAGAAAAGAAAGAAGAAGGTGAATTACCCTATTACTTGATGAGATTTAGGCTTTTGAATAAAGATTATTTTATAATAGCAGATGAGTTTGCCAAAGTGTTTGATTTTCACATTGATGGTTTTGAAAAAATCCCTCCTCAATCTAACAAGCATATTGTTTGGAAAGAATTTACTAATTACAATTTCTTCCATATGGGTTGTTCTAAGACATCATATTTATATATGTATTAAACTAAGAATGTTCATAGGTTTATGTCTTATAGTGTGCAGTATAGGGGAGAAAGTAATTGTTTTATTAATAAGATTGAATTGTTTTTTTTATGGTGCATGAATAATGGCCATCGAGTTCAAGCTGGTAGATTTTTACAAAGTCAGTTGTTTGATATTGCTAATAGAGACAAAAGTTCTATTATGGTTAGAGCCTTTGTTACCCACCTTGTCATTAAACTTAATGCTTGTGATCCTGACAAATTTAAACCTCCAACAAAAATGGACTCTTACAAACAAAATCTTACCATTACCATGCTTGAAAAAATGAAAGTCCTTAAGAAAGATGGTGATGAGTTTATTTTTATAAAATAAGAAATGCCTAAATGGAAAACAATTGGTGTAGCAATAGAGGGGAATGAGAACAGAGATGAGGGTTTTAAAGAAATTGTATTAACTAGAAATCCTAGGAAGGGGGCTAGACATGCTAATGATGAAAGATGTGGCTCAAGCTCCAGTGTCAAGTCGATAGAAAAGATATTGGAAAAAATTGAAGCAATGAATGAAAATTTTAAAAAGTTGGAGATTGTTGTTAAGGAGTAAATTGAATTAGTGGAGGATGATATGTGAACAATCCAAGCTGATGTTAGCACCCTTTGCAATTATTTCAACATTCCTGATTAAGGTCGTGTTTTTGAAACTCTTTGGTTTCTATATATGTAATGTAGAAAATGCACCAGATAGATGGATTGCAGTTAACTTTTATTTTCTTCTATTTGCAACTTTTTTGAATACTATTTTCTTCTATTTGCAACTTTTTTTTAATACTGTATTGTTTTGTAATGGTGTTTTGAATGTTGGGTTTTTTGTTGGTAGCTATTGTCGATACAAAATTATGTTGAGTTAATGTTTTGACTTGGATTTGCATCCATAATGGCAGTTCTTGTTTATTTTGAGATGTTATGGGTATAAGATAATTTGGTTATTTTGATTTAAATTTAATTTCTATTTGTGGTTTGGAATCTTTTCTGCTTATGGGTATATTTTTCTTGCTTAATTTTAAATTTTTTTGCCATACAAAACCACATAACATCGACATCCTGGTTCTTTTATACTTTAATTAAAAAGAAATCTAGAAAGTTTCGAGGCTTGCATCATAGTTTTGCAACTTTATCCACTATAATTTATTAACAACATATTATTTTATTTTTTTGGTACTCTTCTAATTTTTCTACAGCTAATACATGTTGATACATGCAATTAAACAAATGAAAGTAGGAATTCATGTGAAATTCTTGAATAGGAACTCGAATTGACCATCATTTGTAACTGAAACTAGTATCTTTTCCATACATATAAGTATTCTTCCATTTTGTGTCATCTTTTTTAAACAGTTTATTTTTGTATTTGAATAAGAGAGATCTATGTGTGACTTTTTACACTGAAATGAAAATCTAACCGTGTCTTCATACTCTTTAGTTCCATACATTGTTAGATTTATTAAAAGCATATTTCTAAGAGTATATTAGTTTTAACACAATTTTAAAAAATGATGAAGAAACATATTATATAGGTGCATGATAAAATAAGCAAAAATAATCTTAGTGTTTACCATGATATTAGTTTCTAAAAAACATTCCAACAAGTATAAATAAATCACATGACCTTACTATTTACTATTCCTCTTTCAATTAACTACCATAACCAACATTACTAACATGGATCAATTATGTCCTACTAATAAAATCAAAAAAGAAACCCAAAAGAAAAATTGCAAAAGCAACACAGCAAGTGATATAACAAAAGTAGCAAGAACTCTTCATCCTTGGTTCATTTTGTCCCATTACTTTAACACTTTCATCTTCAAATATTTCTTCTCCAAATCTTGGTACACTATTGACAACAACTAAATCTTCGTCATCCTTTACCTTCCAGCGTACCCTTCTGTACTGGTTGGTGGGTCAATTCAATAAAAAAATTTACAATATCCTCTACTAACCTACATGAAAAATGTACAATATTCTCTACTAACCTACATGAAAAATGTATAATATAAAAAATTTAGGTGTTCAAGTGTTGTTTCAAGTACATTTCAGCCCAATTTAATAACAAACAAAGCACCTTAGTAAAAAGAAAAGCATGATTCAAGGAAAAATAAATACACAGTTAGACTTATATCCAAGTAATTTCTGCACCTAACATACTGCCTTCAAGGATTTTTCACACTCCATGAGGTCTTTAGTAAACAAGAAAACCTACACTTGTATCGTGAAACAATTACTTGCCCCATATATTTGAAATGAATTGTATTCTTCATACAATAAGAAAATAAACCCTAGACGTTAAGAAAAAATAAAACCACAAAATAATATAAACCACAAACAGGCAAGTTAATATAGAAATAACATTTTACACAGGCAGGTTAAACAAATATAAATCACAAACTCCTCAATCCATCCAAAAAAATTCAACAAAATCAATTTATTAAAAGGCTAAAAGTGCATAAATTTCTTAGTATTTACTCAACTAAATCAACAAAAAAAAATCAGATACTCTTATCAAAGAAAAGAAAATCCAGCCATAATTAATATAGATGAGATGAAAATCACGAAAACTATTTGGAAAATATTAATAGATACTACAAAGGGTCATGTCACTTATAAATAATAATCAATATACAAAAAATTGCTGGTAAATTTTTTATAAACTGAAAAGCTATAAAACTTTGTGGGTAAATTTCTTTTATAAACTATATTCAGACACGAATATTAGAGAGAGGTCAACTTACTTCGTGCCACAGAGGCTTTTCCTTTCCTGTTCTCTCCCTCTTTCTTAATTCTAATATGATTCATTGGCAAAGAAAAAGAAGAAAGATGAGAGTGGCAATATAAAGCAGAGAAAATAAAGGTTAGTAAAGAGAGGAGGAGAATGAAAAGGCAAATAGAAAACCTCTATTTAGATCATTCCAAAATGACACATTTTTTCCAAAGCAGATGACATAACTAACCTCTCAAAACGACATCATTTTCATTGCAGATATTGGTAGGGATAGCTGGCAAAAAAGTCAATGAAGATAAAACTTAATGACAAAAGAATCCTATTAAACAAGGTCATTTTTCTAATGGCAGTGCATAGAGCCTAGGCAGTGAAAGAAAAGGGAAAAGTGGAACTAGAAATTAATATTGAACTATTAAAGTGCAATTTATTATATGATTAAATTATAATATTCAATAATTATATAATAAAATTTAAGTATTATTAAGTTGAACTGCAAATACTATTGAACTATTGACTATAATTTCAAATTATAATATGATAATTATAATTAAAATCTAATTATTATTCAATTGCTAATGAATTAATTGAATCTTATTATATGTGAATTAAATCTCAATTTTCATTAATTAGACTAATTTGATTCAATTATAATAAAAATAATATACCGACACATCAATTAGACTTTGATTCACTGAAGCTAATATTAATGATGTTAAAACATGTCTTATATTGATAAACCCACAATTTTTCAGCAATCATACTAATTTGATTTAATTAACTAAATTACAAATAATATATAGTACAATATCATATTATATGTAAATTAAGTCTTAATTTTCATCAATTGGACTTTAATTCACTTAAGTTAATATTAATAATACCAAAACATGTCTTATATTAATAAAGCCACAAATTTTCACCAATCATACAAATTTGATTCAATTAAACTAAATATAATATATTGTGCAACATCATATTATAAGTAATCAAATCACATCATATTATATATGTTAATAAAGGCACAAATTTTCACCAATCATACTAATTTCATTCAATTAAAATAAAAATAATGTATAGTACCACATCATATTATAAGTAAATCAAATCATATCATATTATTCACCAATCATACTAATTTGATTCAATTAAACTAAAAATAATATATTGTGTCACATCATATTTTAAGTAAATCAAATCACATCATATTTTATGTTAATAAAGCCACAATTTTTCATTAATCATACTAATTTGATTCAATTAAACTAAAAATAATATATATTGCCACATCATATTATATATAAATTAAGTTTCAATTTTCATCAATTGGACTTTGATTAATTTAAGTTGATATTAATAATGCCAAAACATGTCTTATATTAATAAAACCACAATTTTCACCAATTATACTAAACTGATTCAATCAAACTATGAATAATATAAGGTGCCATATTATATTATATGTAATTAAGTACCAATTTTCATATATTGGACTTTGATTCACTTAAACTTATATTAATAATGCCAAAAAATGTCATATATTAATCAAACCACAATTTGAATCAAATTAGACTAATTTGATTCAACTAAAATAAAAATAATATATAATGTCATATCATATTATATGTAAATCCAATCACATCATATTTTAAAGCCACACTTTTTCATCAATTATACTAATTTGATTCAATTAAACTAAAAATAATTTATAGTGCCACATTATATTATATGTAAATTAAATCACATCATGATATATGATGTTCTATATAAATCCAACCCATTTTTATTGTTATTATTTATTATTATAAATTTTAATATAATAATTTGATTTAATATTGGTAAAATGGGTGACATACCATTCAATCCATACCCACCCAAAATCCACCCTTTGACACATTATAAATTCTCTTCATAATCTTCTCACTTTTTTAAACTTCATTTAAATTTGAAGTTCAAAGGTCCTTCTTCATTTAGGTGTGAAACACCATTCAAAGATATACCATTAATTTAAACATAGGGAATATATGACATTAATTGATTGATGTGCTCAAGATATGCCATGTGCTCAATATGAGTCTATATATACATCATTGGTCACCAAGATATACTCATATTCTAATACTTTGCAAATTGATAGATTTTCTATTACAATGTCTCAAACACCATCTTCCAACAAGAAAAAATCATGTGAATGGATCAATGCTCTCTCACCAGCCTCACTAGAGGTATTGTGCCTATCACTGAGGCAACAATTAGAGGACCTTAAGAATGAAATCAATGAGATGTTGAAAAGGGAACTGAAGTTAATTGGAGAGGAAAAGGTTTTTGAGATGCTGCTTAAAGAAAATCCATTGCTGAACTTGTATGAGCAATTTCTGCAGGTGGTTGAAAAACTAAAAGTTATAAAGGAAGCTATTAAGACAAATTTGATTATGATTCCAGATACTTCATATGAAATTTAAGCCAACAAGGAGTTTTATTTTGTGTTTGTTTTTATTAAAAAGAACATTATACCAATGAAAAATTTGGCCTTTAATGTAAAATAATTTGGTTATTTTGATTAAATTCTAGTTTTTATGGTTCTTAATCTTTTTTGCATATGACTATATTTTCTTATTTATATTAATAAATTGCTTAATTTTAAATTCTTATTGCCATACAAAACCACGTAATCAAATAATAAATCTAGAAAGTTAAAAGGCTTGCATCATGGCTTTGCAAATTTATTCACAATAATTTCTTAATAACATGTTTATATTTTTTGGCCCTCTTCTTAATTTCTCTACCAATAATACTAAATTACCAATATATATATTTTCTATTTACATTTTTTACGTTAGTACATTATTTAATTTTAATTTTTTTTTTGCCATGCAAAATCGCATAACATTGTGAATCTTTCATACTTAAGTATAATTAAAAAAAAAATCCAGAAAGTTGAAAGGCTTGCATCATAGCTTGATTCATTGCTTTGCAACTTTATTCACTATATTTTTTTAATCAAATTTTTAATTTATGTTTTTTGATCTCTTAATTTCTCTACCAATAACCTCTCTCTCCCTCTCTCCATATATATATATATATATATATAGTTGTCTATATCTTTGTTTATTTTATTGTCTAATTTGTTTGAATAATAAGTCTATGAATTAAAACAATTTAACTAGAGTCTACATTTGAAATTGATTTGATTATTAGTAAACAATTAAATTTGTATTTTAATTATTGGTGTAAAGTAATGAAAATTATCATTCAAGATAATTAAATCAAATGTTGTTGATTATTCATAAATGAATACTAAATAATTTCATCAAAAGTTCATATTATAAATAATATACTTAATCATGTCTAGGTGGTGGACAAAATTAATATTCATATCCATTGCTTGCCATTC
This sequence comes from Reutealis trisperma, assembly GCA_947687605.1. Lineage (NCBI taxonomy): Eukaryota > Viridiplantae > Streptophyta > Magnoliopsida > Malpighiales > Euphorbiaceae > Reutealis > Reutealis trisperma. The sequence goes on from CANTUT010000410.1 coordinate 374,606, forward strand.
CATTTGTTGTATGATCAATAGGGCAAGTGCATAATATGCCTAATTCATTTCTTTTTTTTTTAATCTTTATTATTAAAACAAAGAAAAAAATAGTACGATAAAAACAGATGAAATAAAATGCTAAATATGATTCAATTAGAACATAAAATGATCATACAAATTAAATGAAAACAACTTTAATTGAAATTTAACAGCATTAACTAAAAAAAATACAAACTAATAGTTTTCAAACTATGTTAATAAACCTATTAACAACAAAAAAAGATATAGTCTTCATCTCTGTAAGTTAAAATAAACTCAAGAGTATCATCCTCTTCCAAACCCTTGGCTTCCACACCATCATGCCACATATTCTCAAATCTCTCTCTGAATATCACCTCTCTTGTTGAACTTTGGCACATATAAAATCCTATGGTAAGTGATGTATCATCATTAGGGTCAAAAAGATAAGATAGGCATACAACCTATCATTTCCAAGGTATTGGCATACAAAATCTATTGGAGTATTCTATACAAATTAAAAAAAAAAAAGGAGAAAACATAAATTTATACACAACTTAAACATAAAATTAATTTGGTGTACTTATAATTTTATATATCTAATCGGATGTTTTTAGTGTACACTTGAACCTTGGGTAATGAGATTGAGATAACAAATTATTTAAAATTAGCACTTTAGTAAATAAAACAATAAACAAAGAGTAAATAAGGATATTGTATAATATTAATAGAAACAAAATAAATAAATAAATAAAAAGCTAGAGAATAGATTGAATAAAAAAAAAAGAGATATAACCATCAACATCCAAAGGGTTTTCCATCTTCAAAGATAATAAAGTAACAAACAAGACTTTGTATGAGATTGTAATTTTTTATCAAAAAATTTAGTGCATATTTTGATCAAAGGTTTACCACACGTTTATATAAAACATTAACTTCTCGATAAAAAGGTAAGGAATGTTTAGATAAGATGAAAAGTCTTGATAAATAAAAGAGCCAAATAAATTTTGTAGAACAAGTTTTCATAAAAGCATCAGTTTTCACTGCAACTTTTGACTTATGATTTAATGCAAATCCTTGCGTTTAATAATCAATTTATGTAATTGATCATTAGAATTGCATGCTACTTTTAATGAGGAACAACTATTTTCAATAAATAAATTGTAAATTCCAAACCAATTATTCATTAATACTGTTTGTAAGTTTCAAAGTCTATTAATTAAGAAAGATAACAATAATTCAAATTTCAAATATGAAACCCTAATTTTTCATCAAGGGTATTATAGATAATATATTTTTACTATGTCATTGAAATGACATAATTCCCTTACATTAAATAAGAAAGATGTCTAATTTACCTCCATTGATCTATATCAAATTGATCCAAGAGACATTATTGTTTTTAAAATATGTACGATAAAAATTAACTAATAATATTGAATACATATAATAACTATTTAACAAATGGAAGGAGATTGTATGATATTAATAAAAAAAAAAAACTTATAGGGCATTACTAAATTAATTGTAAGTTGGTAATTTTGTAAGAATTTTTAATTATTTAAAAAATGTAAATGCTTCTATTATTAAAAGTCTAACATATTGAAAAAATAAAAATACTATTTCTAATAAAAATTAAATAACGTGAATACAAATATGTTATTACAATATTTGATCTTTTTTTTTTTTTTTTTGAAATTCTTTAGCCTCTTCTGCGTCTAAAGTGAATAAATGAAGCAACTGTTATTGGACATGTGTTACCAACAACTTGATTTTTTCGCTATGACAGCAAAAATTTGGTGGTTCATATTTAAATCGTTTTGCTATGCAATACATGTACGAAGGTACTTTTTTTTTTAACTTGTGCATAATAAGCATATAGAATAATATTGTATTTATCCTGTAAATATATTTAGTAATATAAATTGTTATTCTTAATGAAGCATTTCAAATTTCAAATTGTTATTCTTGCTCGTTTCAATTTTCCATAATATTGTACAATATTATTTTTTGTATTCAAAACCTTGTTGCTTTTAATTTTTTGGCTTTGGTTTGATGTTGATGCAGATTTCTTGTAAATATGGGAAAACTTTGTAGTCTAGTTTTTTCTTAACATGTTTTACACGTTGATTCTCATTATGACTCAAATCGACTTATTTTAAAACATAATTTTCATTTATAAAATAAGAAGAATTTAAAGTGTAATTGTTTATTTCTTAAAATTTGTATTAATAAAACTTAACTAATAATATTAAATACATATAATAACAATTTAAAAGGAGATTGTACGATATTGATAAAAAAAAAAAATTAGAACATTACTAAATTAATTATAAGTTGATGATTTTGTAAGAATTTTTTTAATTTTTTAACAAATGTAAATGCTTCTATTACTAAATGTCTAATATATTGAAAAAAAAATACTGTTATTAACAAAAATTAAATAAAAAAGTAATATTGAGTACTTATTATAAAAACTTTTAATATATTGAAAATACAATTTAATTGAAATCCATATTTTCCTTTACATTAAAATTTTGTTACAACACGTAGTAATTGTGTGCATAAGCATCATTATATTAAAGTATTTTTCATATTTTACCACAGTTTGTATTAATGAATTTTTAGGACAAATCGATTAATACAAAATCAATTTTATATAATTATTTTTTATTTTCTAACATAGCATATTAATTATATATTTGCTTTCCTAATTGCTAGCATATTAAATAAGAAACAATTACTAATCCTAAATAGTATATTATTAAATTAGGAAATAGCATATTAAATAAAGTAAATAGCGTATTATTTATTATAATTTAAAATGCAATTGCATAATTTCATTAAATATAAAATGAAATTCATTTACTTTTCTAATTGAATAACGATTACTAATCCTAAAAAATAGCACATTATTTATATAACTCTAATTAAATTATTAATTAATAAATTATCAATCCTAAAATATAACAAATTAATTATATATTTACTTTTTTAATTAAATAATAAATATTTATCTTAAAAAAATATATTATCTATATAAATTAATTTATTAATTAATAAATTACCAAGGTAAATTTTATATATAATAACAATTAATCAAAATTCAATAAATCCTTCTTAGTAAATTTAACAATACCTCCCATGAAAATTACCCTTGTGGAATGGTATTATGATATACAAATGCAACCTAAGTTTAAAATGAAATATTTTTAGCCACTGATGAAGATGTGATTAACAGTAACTTTATCAAAGGCATTAATATAAAAACAAAGGTCCAATCAGGCTTGTGGGAAAGAAGCCCAATTATAAATATTAGGCTTTGTGGGCAAGCACAAAGAATAAGATATATAGCTCTAAAAATGTATAAAATTCAAAATTCAAAGTAAATTTATTTATTACCAGAGTTAAATTTGTCAAGATTAGAACAATTTAAAATTTTATAATTTTGCATTGATAATATTAGTTTTTTATTTATTTTAATTAAAACTACCATTATAATTTCAAAACTTTCTATTAACTATAATTAGTTTATTTTCTTATTTATAGATTAGTTTCCATATTTCATATAAAAATAAATAAAATTATAAAGTAGAAAATTGAAAAAACAGAAATTTTAACTAGCTAAAGAAATACATGGTAAAAAAGTTAGTCAATGAGAAAGGGATTTTGAGCAAAAAAAAAAGAAAAAAAGAAAGGGATTATGTTATTCATAATTTGTTTTAAGAAGAATTACTCATACAAAATTTCAGGTTAACAATCAAAAGTATCGAGTTCGAGTGCCGATTGTAGCCAAATATATCAAATTTTTTTTTTTTAATTTTTATATAAATTACTTAAGAGAAAGATTAAAAAAAAAAAAAAAAAAAAAAAACATAAAATTGTTAGTAGTCGCGTCTAAATCATAGGTTAAATTGTTGGTTATAAGATAAAGTGGAGGAAAAAAATAACATAAATAAAAATCAAACTAGAAAATTTAAATCCAGAAGATGAGCCTGCTTGTGAATCAGCAATTGACCCATCAGATCTTGATGAAGGGGAAGCATTGGACTCATCAGATGAGCTAGATTCAGAACCAGCATCTAACCCACCAAACCCATTGGACCTTGATAATTAAAGAGGAAGAATTAGAGCTTTTGCTTGAACTAGAACTAGATCTAGACCCAGCCCGAACCCACCACCATCAAGTCCAACGCCTAGCTGAACCCCTAAGTCCAGACTCAGGTCCTTTCTTGCAACTCTGCTTTCATCCACTGCAAAGGTTAAAACAAGCAAACGAAGAATTGCTAAAAACTTGAAGTTGGCCATTCTTGAATTTGGCCAAAAAAGCTGTAAAATGGGTTTTAGAGAGAGGAAATTACAACATCTACTTAATTTTTTTTCTTTTTTACATTTATAGATTTAATTTTTCTTTTTTACTTTTACAGCTTTCTTGTCTTATTGTATTTATTTCTTTACCAGCCAGTTTGACTTAACTTTGCTTTACCCTTTATTTTCTCTTTCTTCTTTTTTTTCCTTTGATTTGAAATTTTAGAGTACAGGATTTTGGCTCTCTTTACTCTTTTTTTTTTTTTTATTTTTTATTTTTATTTTTATTTTTTAAATTTTCAAATTAGTTATTACTTGAATTTTAATATATTGCAGGTCCGTTTTTATCGCTTCAATTTTTTTTTTAGTTTTTACAATTTTTATTTTCACTCTCCCTCTCTCTCTTTTTTATTCGATTTTTGTTTAATTTAGTTTCAATTTTGTTTGAACTTTGAATGGATTACAGTTGCCTTCTACTTTTTCTTTAATTTCATTCTTTATCTCTTACATGCAGTTAGATTTTTTTTGGCTCTTTGGATCTTTTTTTTTTTTTTTTTCTTCTTACTCACTCATTTCGTTTCTCTATCTTTCTCTGTTTTTTATTTTTTTTTTGCCTTCCATAGGACGAATTGAATTCATATTTGTTGGCAAGGCATTGCTTTTTTTTTCTTTTTATTTTTCTTTCTTGGTTTTTTAGTTCATTTCATGTTTCTAAATTTAATATATCTGTGATTATTTATTTAATTTTTAATTTTAATATTGTAAAGTTGTGTCATTATGTTTTAATATCACAGGTAGACATTTAAGTATTACTGGTTGTTGTCATGTGGTTAGATTTTTATTACCTCTATTAGTATATTTGTTAGAGGGTCAGAATTATATATAATTATTATTTCTTTCTCAATATTGATCAAATTCTAATACAAGGGCATTTGTTATTTGAATTTGATCAATAATAAGTATTTTATCTTCTTTTTTTGTCATAATACCAAAAAAATTATTAAACATTAAAGACAAACTTTAATAATATCTAAAAAAAAGTAATCTTAATAAAGAGTTCTAATTTAGAATATAGTAGCATACGTTGAAATCTTTTTTAAATTTATGAAATCTTAAGTTAATTTTATCTTTAATTCAAGTCAAAAAATAAGAAAAAAGAAAAAAGGAGTAATACTAGCGGGTGGGGTGTGTTAATATTGTACTAATTAGCTTTCCCAGTCTTCTGTTTTGTTTTGTTTTTGTTTTTTTTTTTTTGCCAATACTAGTCTTTTGTTATTACTAATAATAATTTATTAAATTTAAATATAACACATTTAAATTTAAAGAAAATCAAAATAAATATTGGATACAAATGAATATTCATATATATATATATATATATATATATATATATATATATATATATATATATATATATATATGGTTTATTTTATTTATATATTTGGTTGATTTTATAAATATGTTTAGTTGATTTTATATTATTTTATTGTTGTATAACGTTTTCTCATTTTTTTATATAATTATTTTTCTTTTTATATATATTTTTTCAATATTAAGTTATTCATATTTATGAAATAAATTGTAGATAGGTGAGCTAGTCACTTACACATATTACATTTTCACATTTTCTTTTTTCTTTCACTTACACATGTTGCGTTTCATCAACACATGTCACTTTTTTTTTTCTTTTACTTACATATGTTATATTTTCTTTTTTTATAAAAATAGAAAATAAAAAATAGGATAAACATTTAATTTAACTCTCAAATATTTTTAAAATATTCATATATTCAAATTAATATTATGTCTATACTTGATGATGATTCACATAAAAAAAAAAATGTTAATGATGCTTCTTCAAAAAAAAAAAAAAAGATTGAATATGTTAAGTCTTCAAAGAAGAGAAAATAATTTATTTTTGGTAAATACTTATGATATACCTAATATATACTCGTTATAAACTTAAAACATACTCTATCCATTCTGAAAAAGTGGCAATTAAAAAAGTTAATTTTGTTCATAAATAAGTAATCATTTAGCAACCCAATAAAAAAATATGGTAAAATAGCTAATTTACCCTTCAATTTATCAAGTATGAGAAATATTTTCTTAATTTATACTGCAATTAATAGGGGTCTTTTTGACAAATTATGGTAAAGTTATTACTACCTTAAAAATGATGATTTTTCCTTAATGGCTATTTTTTTCAGAATGGAGCGAGTATCTAAAATATACTTAAAATATACTATTTACTGTGAATACTGGAAATTGTTTGTTGATTTTCTTTTAGTCACTTTCACATGTCACGTTTTCACATTTTTTTTCTTTGACTTACATGTGTCATATTTTCAATTTTCTTTCACTTACATATATCATATTGTCCTTTTTCTTTCACCTACACATGTCACATTTTTTTTTTACTTACATATGTCACATTTTTTTCTTTCACCTATACATGCCACTTTTTTTTTTCTTTCATCTACACATGTCACTTTTTTTTTCTTTCACCTACACATGTCACATTTTCTTTTTTCTTTATAAAAATAGAAAATAAAAAATAGGATAAACATTTAATTTAACTCTCAAATACTTTTAAAATATTCATATATTGAAATTAATATTGTGTTTATGCTTGATGATGATTCACAAAAAAAAAAAAAAAAAAAAAGAATGTTAATGGTGTTTTTTTAAAGAAGAAGGTTGATGGTGTTAACTCCAAGGAAGACAAAAGCATTTATTTCTGGTATATACTTAATATATATTTAAATGCTATAATTTGAGAGAGATAATGTAATAGATTAAGAATTAGGTTGTTTTTTGGTGGATTTGTAGTTAATTATAGGTTGATTATTGATTGATAACAAGTTAATTGTAGGTTGATTACATGTTGATTGTTGGTTTTCACAAATTTTAACATTAGTATTGCTAAAATGTTGGTCATTTTTTGTTGATCAAAGGTTGATTAGAAGTTGATTATTGATTTTTATGTATTTTAGTATTAATGTTTCTAAAATACTGTAATTTTAGAGAGATAATGAAATAACTTAAGAATTATGTTATTTTTTGGTTGATTAGAGGTTGATTAGGTTGATTATTGGTTGTTTATAAGTTAATTTTTGGTATTTTTTGATTGATTATCAATTGATTATTGGTTTTTGCGTATTGTAGCATTAGCATTACAGTTCAATATAGTTTATATTTTCTTGCTTATGTCTACTGTAATGTATAAATACTTGTTTTATATCTATATCTTTACAGAAGAAGGAAAAAATAGGATTTCAAATCATATACTCAAAATATATCTGTTATATACTCTTTACTATGCATTATCAAAAATATTTTTTTATAAATTAAAATATTAATATTAATATTAATATTTTTTTAAAAAATAATTTTCAACTTATAAATTTTTTGTTTCGTCAATACTAAAACTAATTTTCTTTTTCACATTTCAATTTTAAATTTTTATTTTTTCCCTTTTTTTAATTTTCTTCTTCAATTTATAAAAACAAACTCTCACATAATTTAAATCATATAAAAGATAAAATAAATATTCAAATCAATAAATAAAATTTAAAAGAAAAATCTTATAAAATTTTATTTCTTTGAACAATAAATAAAATATTTCAATAAAAATATTCATTTGATTATTTTGAATACCAATTTCTTTACTTATATTTTAAGTTGAAAATTTTTAAATTATTTAAGATTCTTCAATTTTTAATCCCAAATTAAATCTTAATTTAGTATGAAATAATAAAAAAACTTAAGAAGAGTTGTAGCCAAAACACGTGTGGACCCAGGAAATAAAGGAAAAAGAACTTGGTCAACACGTGGAAAAAAAAAAAAAGGAAACTGAGCTTAGTCAACACATGTAAAAAAAGATACGTGAGTAATAAAATAAAACACTGTAAAAAGTATTGGAGAAAGGAAGGCTGTTTTCATCCTTATCTTCACACGTAACAAGGAGCCTATAAAAATAATTAAAATAATAGGGAATATATAAATGAAAGATTTTTTAAGTAAGAGTTCAGAAATAAATAGCTTCGCTTTGTTAGTTATTTCTATGAAAATCACTTTTAGACATTATTATGAGATAGGAAGTGAAAAATATATGTGTATTAATAGTGTTTTAGATAGTGTGAGTTTGGTAATGGTCACAATGGATATCGCTTATAACTATTGCATGTGTTAATACTTCAATATTACCCCCTTTTTTTTAAGAGTTCAGCAATATATATTTATATAAATATTAGATTTTAGATTTAAATTTGAGTTTTGAGTTTACCAATAATGTCAAATTTTAAATATTCAATCATTTAAAATAAAAACTCATATTCTTTTAGTCTAGTTACCGAAAAAAATATCAAACTAAATAGCTTTTAACAATTTTATCTCATTCTTTTAGATTTTTCATATAAATGTCTATATTTTAATTTTTTTAAAATAATTTTATCTTATTTTTTAGATTTTTCATATAAATGCTTATATTTCAATTTTTTTTCCTAAAATACTATCCAATGATGAAAAATGTAAAAGCGCAATGGCTATTATTGATGTGTAATTTTTTTGTGTAAAATGAAAAAAATAAAATGATCAGCAAAATATTGCCATGTTTACATATAAAACTAATGAAATCAAAACTCTATTGGTTAAATCGTCGAGACATTATGATTTAATTTTGCTTTTCTATAGAAAAAGACAAAATTTTGGGATAAGTGTGATGAATTTATGATTTTAAGCAAAAATAGATGACAAAGATTTGAAATTTATTTAAATATATCGTTTTGAGTGTGCTATTGCTGACTTTTTTTTTATTTTTTTATTTTCACATAAATAATTACATGTCAACAACAAATATTGCGTTTTTGTATTTTTTGTTGCTGGATTGTATTTTAGAAAAAATTTTGAAATATAGGTATTTGTATAAAAAATATGAATGAATTAGTTAAAATTGTTAAAAAAAAATTGAAATATAGATATTTTTGTGAAAAATTTGAAAAGAATAAGATACAATTATTAGAAGTTGTATAGTTTAGGATTTTTTAGGTAATTAGTCATATTCTTTTTTAAATTTCGTAACATATTTATTTATGATAAATGGACATAAATAAGATATATATTAGGGCTGAGCACAGGACTCAGAGATACTGAACCGTACCGAAAATCCGAACCGAAAATATCCAGAACCGAAAATATCCGTTGACCATTTGACTTTCTCCGAACCGAACTGTTCCGAAATTATTTTTTGGTACAGTTCTGGAGATTAGTAATTATCCGTACCAAGAACCGTACCGAACCATACCGAACTGTCCCGAACCGAAGAACCGAAACTAGAACTGATTTTATATATATATATATATATATATATATATATATATATATATATATATATATATACACACACACACACACACACCTACACACACATATTTTGATATTGAATTAGCAATATATTTTAAGGAAATTTAATAATGTATAAGTAAAATTTATGTTTTATTAATTATAAAATTTTAATTTCAAATTAGTTATTACATTACAACTTTATAAGTGTAAGCTAAATTTTGAAAAAAATTTTAATAATTTGTATAGTACTAATATTATTTTAAAATTTCATAAAAATTTAATAATTTGTATAATCCTAGTATTAATAATATATCATGGTTAAAAACTAAAAAAAAAAAATAATTATTTTGTCTTATGAGAAATTTTTAAATTTTGGGCAATAATAAAACAATATCGATTTGATTATACAACTTTAAAGCAGTGATAATTCCATCAATTTTTTTAATTGGTCAATATAATTAATTAAGTCAATTATTAAATAATATAATGATTTTATGTAAAAATTTGATGCTATTTCTTTAATAGATTTAAATTTGTAATCTCACATTAAAAAATTTAAGATCATTATATTATTAATTTATTATTAATACTTATAATTTCATTGGTGATAATGTTAAATTTATAGTATTATATATTATAGTTTATTTTCAATCAATTTTAAGCATTAATTTTTATAATTTTAATCATAAATAAAGTAAAAATATAATAAAAATTTTAAGAAATTTTGAGATACTACAAATTAATTTAAGATGAAAAAATATATATTTTAATTATTTAAAAATAAAAAATCTCCAAATATCCGTTCCATTCCGTTCCGTACCGAATCGTCCCGTTAGATCCGAATTTCCGTACCGAACCGTCCCGGAAAATTGGAACGGATTAGTACGGAGATTATTATATCACGGTACGGTTCCGGAGATTTAATTTTAAAATCTCCGAAATTCGGTTCGGTTCTGGAGATTTTTAAATCCCCGGATTTCCCCGAACCATGCTCACCTCTATATATTATGTTTATTTAATAATAATAATAATAATAATAAAAAGGGTGTGATATCTTTTAAAATTTTTTGAAGATAAATATTAGGGATAGAAATTTTAATTAATCCAACTCAATTTTAATTATAATATTTGTCAAATTGTACATTATTTAGACGTGATTAAATTCATCAAAATGAATCGAGAGTGTATTCAATTAAGATTTTTAAAAATATTTATAGACTTTTTTTAAAATGAATGACTTTTATAGAATTTATGAATTTTTAATGACTTTTGCAAAATTTATAAATTTATGAATGACTTTCAAAGATTTTATTTTAAAAAACTTTTATAGATATTGATAGATTTTTATAGATATTAATAAACCTTCACTGATTATTATTGCTGGTCTAACCAATCAAGTTCTTGAAAAATATAATATTTTTCTAATTCATATCTGACTCATGAGTAAATTTAATATTAACTAATTTGTTATTTTTAAGTTTTTTAACTGAATATTATTGTCTTGATTAATTTATGCGTTACCATTTTTACTATCATAAAAATAATTCTAATAATATTCTCAACTCATTAATTTTCATTTTACAATCAATTATTAAACTAGAAAATATGTTATATAATATAAGTATCAAATGTTGTATACCAATGAATATATGGATTACATAAAATAAAATAAAGATAAATTATTTTTTATTTGATTGTATGTAGGATTGAGAATAGAGTAAATTTTTTAATCGTATGTTTGGATATTATTTATGACTGAAAAAAAAAGTTTATGAAAATATCAAAGGAAAGTGAAAGAAAAGTTTTGAAATTTGATTAAGCCCATTTGTTCTAAATTCAAGGCGCGCATTATTACAGATGAGGATAAAATCGCATGAGGAGGTAAGAGAAATATTAAATAAATAGAAAATAAATAAAAATTATTGGCTTGGTAACTTTCCCTGATCATGATTTTTTTTCTTTGACCCGTTAACATTTTTCGTCGAACGAGTAACCGGCGGCGAAGTCGATCATGTCTTGTGGGTGGATCATTTTACAGAGAGAGCATATTTGCATTACAACAATTAATCATTAAATCATAACCCTTCCTTTCCTTCATCAATCATCATTACAACTCCTCTTTCACTTTCCCTTCAAATTCTCTCTCTCTCTCTCTCTCTCTCTCTAAACCCAACAAAATCTCTCCGTTTTAGTATCATAAAACTAGGAATTTATCTTGGGCTTCCGGCGACATTGTTGAGTACTGTTCTAAAATAATAAAAAGATGAAGCATAGTGTCTCAGTTTAATTGATGAGTTTAGTTTTGGCATCAAGAATTCAATTTGTATTGTGTGTCTTGTGTTGTGTCCCTCTGTTTGGATCCCGGGAAAATGTAGGAAAATTTTTCTGAGTTTACATTTTCTGTTTGGACTCGAGAAAATGAAGGAAAATCTTGCCAAGATTGTGTTACTTTTTTCATTTCACTGTATAAAAACAATCGGAAAAAAGAAAATGCTTGGATTCTAAGAACGATCAATTACTAGAATCTTGAACTTAGGTTCTAGCATTTTGTCATTTCAATGTTATAGCCACAGATACAATAATAATAGCAATTTGCTACATGGTAATTGAGTTTTTTAGTTTTTGGTTATAAAGATATAATTTTTTTTTTGGCCAATGTTTTGGTTATAAAGATGAGATCACTTGCTATTTGAGTCAAAGGTGAAGATATGGGTTTGATTGATTAATGGGCAGAGGAGAGGGAAGGGCAATTAATGGAAGAGTTGTAGAGCTGGTGTTATATTAATTTACTCTCTTATTAGTTAGATGTTTAGTTTTAGTTAGTTTCAACTAAGTACCACGTGTCCTTTATTTTTGTATATAAGAAACCATCAAAACTTCTTTTCTTTTTGTACAGTAAACTCATTTTTGCAGTAAAGTACAGAGCAAGTTTTCTTTACTTTCAATTACTTTCTAGAATCTTCATGGTATCAGAGCTTTAGAAGCACAAGTTACAGTGCCTTCTTTGATCCTTGGTTTCCGATCAAATTTCAGTGCCGGATCTTAGCTCTTAATCAGTTTTACTTGTAAACTTTTGATTACTGTTCTTCGAGCTTTACAATGGACGAGATTCTGAATGCAACTGTTGAGAATGTTGTTAGAGTCACAAATACAGAGCAATTGAAAGATTCAAGTGATCCTTATTACATTCAAAACTCTAATCATCCACGTATGAGCTTAGTTTCTATTGTGTTAATTGGCAACAATTATAGATCATGGAGTAGATCTATGAGAATCGCTCTAGGTGCCAAGTGCAAATTAGGTTTTATTGATGGTCGAATTAAACCACCAGAAGAAAACTCTAATGATTTTGAAAAATGGCAGAGGACAGATCTTATGATCATATCATGGATTTTGAACTCTGTTTCTAAAGATCTGGTTGAGGCATTTCTATATGCCACCTCTTCTAAGCAACTATGGGATGAAATTGAGGAGCGTTTTGGAGAAAGTAATGGTCCTCTGATTTATCAACTTTAGAGACAAATAGCTTCCTTTTCATAAGGAAATTTATCAATTTCAGTATATTACACTCAATTGAAACGTCTCTGGGATGAATTGGTTGCAGTAGATCCTGTGCCTAATTGTGAGTGTGGTGCAGGAAAGGGAATCAATGATATTTTGACTAGAAATCATCTTATGCAGTTTCTTATGGGTTTAAATGAGAGCCATGATGTTGTTAGGAACCAAATTTTACTAATGGATCCATTGCCTTCTGTTAATAAGGCATACTCAATGATTCTTAGAGTTGAATCTCAAAGACAAGTGTCTTCTAATATTATTGATGTGATGACTGGGAATGCAGCTTTTCTTGCTGAAGGATCATTCAATCAAAACACTTCTATTAGAAGAATAAAAGATCCTTCTAAATTTTGTACCTATTGCAAGAAAAAATGACATGTTAAGGATGATTGTTTCAAGCTTCATAGCTATCTTGAATGGTATAAAGGACTAAGAATTAAGGATACACATGTTAAATTGGTTGCACAAGTGAATACAACTCAACCAAGAATAGAAGATACACCTATTGAACCCTTAGACAATATGAATGACAAGAATGCAGGAAATGATGATTGGGGAACAATGCTTGCTAACACAATCCATCAAAAGATGCTGAAGATGTTCAAAGGGAAAGCTCCAGCTATGATATATAATCCAAATGCTGCTAACTTTGCTAGTAAGTTTTCATTCTTTAGATTCTGTGGTTTTGGATTTGTGGAACAAGGTTCATGGATTGTGGACACAGAAGCCACATATCACATGACACTAAATAAAAGCTTATTCAAAATCTTAAACCCTTTACCAAAACCAATACACATATATCTACCTGATGGCAATGTAAGTGTTGTTACACACATAGGTACTATTCCTTTGCATAATAAATTTGAACTTAAACAGATCCTTTATTGTCACGACCCATTTTTAAGCCGCGACTGTCCTAGGGCATAGGGAGACGTAAGGTCACCTAAACCCGTAGAACAACATAAAACTCATAAGCTATTACTATTACGTTACCCTTAACCCAAGATCGTAGCCATAATTCCTATGTAATAGTCATTCAATGTCTAAATTTATTTTCATACTTATCGCTTTTGAACTCCATTTTCCAGTATACTAATTGCAACTCAAGTGAGTATTAATCATGTATCTGAACTATATTAAGATAATACCCAATCACACATACTAATGATACTTTAAGTTATACCATTATTATAGACTTTAATAAAACATGGAGCTCTAGAGTGAAATCTCCAAAATTATAACAAAATATGTATATGATGATACCCAAAACCAGCAACGCAATTTCCAAGCGAAGATGTAGAACTTGGAATTTTACCTTGCCGAATCGTCAACTGATCCTGAAAATAAATAACAATTATGGGGTGAGACAAAGCTCAGTGAGTACAAAATAATACTGTATAAAATAAACAAGTGGTAGGTGGTTTAGTGATAATTTCTTATAGCAATGAAGTAAAACGGATCAAGAGTTATTCTTATGGAATAGTTTTCCATATGCAGTAAATATTGCATTTTTAGCAGAATATTTCCTTTATTGGAAACGGTGTATTTCCCCCATAATTATTCGAGTGGCGGCTTACGCCTTGCTCACTCCCATTTTAGTCACACGTACAACTGATCGGGTCGTATGTACTGGGGACCATAAACCCTTCCCAGTTAGGGTTCGGATACTCTTTACCCTATCCATGGGTTCATTACTATTGTGCACAAGGCTGATGTATTACCCTATATCAGAGGGGTATTCTGCTTATCACAGTATCATTATAACATTTTTCCTTTCCATCCATGAAATAGTTCAATGGATAATATATCAATATCAATTGGGTTCTCATTATTGATCATATTATAAGATCAAACAACATAGACTCATTTGGCCAAGTGCCATAAAGAAATGTTTGGTTCACTTTGGCTCAATAATCAAGGAAGTATTATATCAACGGTTCAATATTCAATAAGCAGATTAAGCTTATCAAGAAATCAAGATTGTGGAATATCAATGAGCCATTCAACTTTTCAAGGCATAGAAACAATTCAACCATTAAGGTTGGAACAATAAAGGTTCAAGTATATGAAACAAGGCATATTATACTATTAAGTCCTCACCTTTTGCTCCTTAGCTCCTATACCGATAGTTCTAATGTAGATTATAACGAGGCTCCTTGGTATCCCGAGCAATGCCTTTGCCTTTCGATTCTACAAATACATCCCAAATAATCATACATTAATTCCTACTCCTTTAACTTGCTAATCTCATTCTAACTCAACTTAACATCAACTTCCTACTACTAATCACCAAAACACATTCCAATACATTAAACAATAACATACATAAACACATTAATTATTTAATCACTTTATTCCAAAATCCCATATTGTCCAAATCCTTTCATTAAAACAATTAGGTTCCTTTTCCTTCCTAATTCCTTAATTAAATTCCATGTTTATCAAACTAGTACTCAAACAATCAATATTCATTCACCAATTGAAATTAATCTCTTTCAATTCCCATAAACCCTAACTTTACTAAATTGGGATGATTTGGGGAAAACCCAAAATTACTCAATCAAATCTCAAATTGATCTTGCAAAGATGAAATTAATGTCATGCAAAGCCTACCACAACAATCATACATCAAACTACACTTCACATTATACACTTTCGTTATATCATGCATTATGCCTTCAAGAATTTCAATTTTTGAATAAAATCTCTAAATTCAAAATTTTCATTTTTAAACCACTTTTCAACATCACAAATAACTTTAGATAGTGTTAAAAAAAATTTTGGACACTTCCCCTAAAAATCCTAGTTTGGCCGAACCTTATGTAATATTCTTCCTTATTGATTTTTCATGCTTCCCTTGTTATTATTCACCTATTAAACCCCAAATCCTTAACCCCAATTCTCATATTTCATCACTTAACATGCCAAACTAACTCTTCTTCAAATCATTGCACCAAAATCCAATTATAGAAATCAAAAGAAAAGGAATAATTGCTAACAATTTATCACACTTAGGCTAAGGAAAGAAAGGAATTACTTAAGCAATAAATCTCATCTTGAAATGCTCCAAATTTAGCTCTAAGTTGAAGAATAAGTTGGGAGGTTTTTGGTCTTTGGTGAGGGTGAAATTTTTGGTGTAGGTTACAAATGAAATGGTTTAACACATTTTCATTTTATATACAAATAAAATCAATGGTGGTGATTTAATCATACAAGATCAATGGTCACATTTTTGCTTGAAATGGAGGGCTAAGATTGATCAAGATGGATGGCTGAGATGGCCCTTAGGTGTATGGTGACTAAGCATCAAAATAATGAATACCATCATCACCAAAGTGAACATAATCATGGTGATGGAAAAGTAGGAAGCTTAGGTGTAAAGTTGACATAAGTCAACAAATATGGCTAACCTAATTCCTTCTCATCCTAACCCCCTAATTAACTTGTTCTAACCATACTTTAGTCAAGCTCCACCACAATTTGAGGCCTTAGGGCCGGCCACTCCATGGGCTTGGGCTTTGAGTCCAAAAGCCCATCAACAAGCCCATCCGAAAACGTTTTCCGAACTTAAAAATTTTTCGTAACTTTTTCCTTTCTCTTTCACTTGGCATTTTAAACCTTCCCTTCCCATATCATAATAAGCTTAAACTAAGCTATGTTGCCTAAAATTAATTTAATAAAACATACAATAAATATTCATATCCTATAAAAATACACACTCAAGCACTTAGCACCAATAAGAGTTTCTATCATCCTATCACTATGTCATTAATACTATACCCATAAAATTTATATTTTATGGTATCATTATAACTCTGATGAGCTATGAAGACCTTGGGTATTACATTTATACACCAGATTTTCAGTTTAGCCTCCTTTCAGTTACTAAATTTTTACAAACATACTTACTTAAACTTTCTTGTTATTCCTTTTGGATGTGCTTTTCAAGACCTGAAGACTGATAGCATTGTTGCAGTTGGTCAGTTGATGGATGGGCTATATAAGCTAAGTAGTAATAGCTTTAGTCAAAGCAATATAGATGCTTTCATTTCTACCTTGAATACTTCATTGTATTCTTTTCCTAATTCATCTGTAAATACCACATTCTCTATTGATCAATCCAATAAAGAGACTTTTCAATTATCTGATATTTTTTTCTGCAATTCCTCTATTCAAGATTGGCATAGAAAACTAGGACATTCTTCTCTTATCAAACTAAAACATATTCCATGTTTACAGAACTTGAATTTTGATTCTTTTGATTGTGATGCATGTCCTTTAGCTAAACAAACTAGAACCCTTTTTCCTATTAGTACCTCTCAAACCAATTAGCCCTTTGAACTTGTTCACATGGATGTTTGGGGACCGTATCACATAACCTCAGTCACTAGAGCTAAGTATTTTTTAACAATTGTAGATGACTATTCTAAAGCCACCTGGACCTACCTCATGTCACACAAAACTCAAACCTTTTTCATGATTCATATCTTTGTTAAAATGGTTCAAAATCAATTTTAGACAACTATTAAAGCTATAAGAATAGATAATGGGACTGAATTTCTCAACAATCAATGTACTAATTTTTTCCAAAATGAGGACATATTACATAAAAAATCTTGTCCTTATTCTCCTCAGCAGAATGGGATTATTGAAAGAAAGCACAAACATTTGCTTGATATAGCTAGAGCATTAAGGTTCCAATCTTATCTTCCAAAAAAATTTTGGTTAGAATGTATTCTTCATGCGACCTATCTCATCAATAAACATCCTGTTAAGTCTTTAAATTGGAAATCTCCTTATGAAATGCTTTATGATAAGCCATCTGATCTCACAAATCTTAAGCTTTTTGGTTGTCTTTGTTATGTGTCTAACTTGAATCCTTACAGGGATAAATTTAATTCAAGATCAACTAAATGTGTTTTTCTTGGTTATACACCTGGCTGTAAAGGTTACAAGGTTGTTGAATTCAAAACCTCCAAAATTTTCACTTCTAGAGACATTCTTTTCTTTGAACAAAATTTTCCTTATGCAGATAATCTTGTTTCTTTTGATTCAAATGTACCAGTTCCTTTACCTTCCGTTCCTCCAAATTTTGATTTGTTAATTTCTGAACCAAGTCCTTTTTTACGACCTATTTCTGTATCACCTTCCACTTCCAATCCTATTAATTCTGATTCAGCCTTTTTACTATCTATTTCACCAATTCCTATTTATTTCATTCCCTTATCTACTCAACCCCATGCTTCTAAATTACATACTTCATCTGTTACTCCATCTGTTAATGTGTCTTACCTATATGCACTGCTCATAGCTTACTTCCACCTAGAAGAAGCACTAGACAATCTGACAAACCTATTTGGCTACAAGACTTTATAGTTCCTAAATCAAGATAAGCTGCACTTGCCTTAGTCTCCTCAGGTATGCAATCCATAAGCTCTTCTTCATTTTCTCCTTCCTATATTGCTTTTATAAACCATGTTCATTTAGTTCATGAATCCACCACATATTCTCAAGCATCACAGAATTCTGAATGGGTGAAAGCAATGCAGCAATAAATAAATGCTTTGGAATCAATTGGTACTTGGATTTTGACAGATTTACCTCCAGGCAAGAAGGCCATTAGTTTTAAATGGGTTTATAGGATTAAATATAAACCCAATGGTGAAGTAGATAGATTTAAGGCTCGTCTTGGTTGCAAAAGGATATAACCAAATTGAAGGCTTGGATTATACTGAGAGATTTTCTCCAGTTGCAAAGCTGGTTACAGTCAGATTACTACTTGCTGTTGCAACAATAAAGGAGTGGCCTGTTTTTCAGTTGGATATAAATAATGCTTTTCTTCATGGTTTCTTGCATGAAGAAGTATATATGAAGCCTCCTCCAAGCTATTCAGTTTCTCATCCCTCTCAAGTTTGTTTTTTAAAAAGATCTCTCTATGAGCTTAAGCAGGCATCTTGACAATGGAATATTGAATTTACCAATTTTTTGTCTCACTTGAACTTTGTTCAATCTCCCCATGATCGTTGCTTGTTCACTAAACAAGATCATTAGTCTTTTCTCATCTTGGTAGTCTATGTTGATGATGTTCTTATAACTGGCAATGATGTTCCTGCTATTGAGTCAATTAAGGCTGCATTGGATGTTAAGTTCACTATTAAGGATCTAGGTTACTTAAAATATTTCCTAGGTCTTGAAGTTGCTCAGTCTTCACAGGGTACTTTTATTAATCAAAAGAAGTTCATTATGGATCTTCTTACTAAAACTAATATGCAAGATGTTAAAGAAGTTTCTTCTCCTCTTTCTCAAGGGCTTCAATTGGAACCTAACAAAGGTGTTCTCCTTATAAATCCAGATTAATACAAAAGGCTCATTGGCAAATTATTATATTTGAATCTTACAAGACCTGATCTCAGTTATACAGTCCAACATTTAAGTCAATTCATGGCTTCTCTTAGGAAACCTCATATGGATGCAGCCCTTCATGTCTTAAAATATCTTAAATAGACTACCTCCTATGGTCTTTTCTATCCCAGCAATTATGCACTTCAATTAACTGCTTTCTGTGATGTTGATTACAAAGAAATAACATACCGTTTCTAGGTCTTCTGCTGAAGCTGAGTATAGGAGTATGGCCTCTACTATTTGTGAATTACAATGGATATCTTATGTTCTTAGAGATTTGTAGCTTTCTATTCCTTTGCCAATTGAGCTTCATTGTGACAACCAAGCAGCCTTACATGTAGCAGCAAATCCAATTTTTCATGAAAGAACTAAACACTTGGACATTGATTGCTATTCGGTTTGAGATCAACTTAAACTTGGTTTCATTCATCCTGTGCATATTTTAACCAAGCAGCAACTTGCAGATGTGCTTACTAAGCCCCTTTATTCTGCTCAGCATCATTTGTTAATTTCCAAGTTGGGATTGCTTCATTTGCAACCTCCAACTTGAAAAGAGGGAGGGGGGGGTGGGAGGGGGGGGGTGGGGGGGGAGGTGGTGTGGTGTATAGAGCTGGTGTTATATTAATTTATTTTCTTATTAGTTAGATGTTTAGTTTTAGTTAGTTTCAACTAAGTATCATGTGTCTTTTATTTTTGTATATAAGAAACCATCATAGCTTCTTTTCTTTTTGTACAATAAACCATTTTTGCAGCAAAGTACAAAGCAGGTTTTCTTTACTTTCAATTACTTTCTAGAATCTTCAAGAATATCTTGTACTCTTGTTTGGGAAGAAGAGTATAAAAAAAAAAATTGAAGGGGAAATACCTTTAAAAAAAAAAGATAAAATTATCAAAATACCTTTATATATCCTATTTTAGCTACACCCAAATTTGGGGCGTAAGAAGAGGTAAGTGAATGAGAAAAGAAAAAAAAAAAGAAGGTATTTTGATAATTTTATCTTTTCTTTAAATATATTTATTTTAAATTATAAGATTATTTTTATACTTTTAATGCTTACCATTCCATTAATTATTCTTTATTTTTTATTCATTTCACAAACAAGGGGAAGGTTAATATTTACACTTTAATTCCTTTCATTTCCTTTCCTATCCTTATCCTTCTATACTCTTCTATTGGTTACTCTTCTCTACCCTCTATCCAAACTGGTTGATGTACTAAAGTAGAAGGAAGTTGGAGAAGAAGAAAAGAGAAAGAAATGAAAAAGAAAATAAGTAAATAAAAGAGAAGGAAAATAAAGAATAAAAACGTGTCTGTTATATATATATATATATATATATATATATATATATATATATATATATATATATATATATATATATATATATATATATATAATTCATTTTTTATACTCTTATATGATTATTTATATTATAATTATATATTTCAAGTAAAATATATATGATGACACTTTTGATACATATGTTTGTATACAATATATTATGTATTTTTTTTTTATAAAAGCATAATTTTGATATAAGCATATTTTTTTTACTCTTAAAAAATAAAAGAGTATTCACGACCTATCTCGTCCTATCTCATCAGGGTATATGAAAATCCTCCCCATACTAGACTTGTGATCATCCCTAGCAAGATTATAGATTGCTTCATAAATTAAGCCTCACACTTTAATTTATAATTAAAATTATGAATTTAACATATCAAATTTTTGAAAAATTAGATATTTCCTAAATTCAACATCGGTTGATAAACATGTCTAAGCAAGAAGCAATAGAGAGACATGTGGTTTGCTTTGCTTTATCATTAAAAAATGTGATGGACGTTACATACTGTAAATCCTTAATTTTGCACTCTTATAATCCAGCTGCAGCTTAACACAAGTTAAGAATAATGTGATATGCAAAGCCGGTGGTTAGCAGATAATGGTCAAGGGGGCAGTGCGCCTTTGCGGAGTGTAGGGCAATGGTCCATTGAAAAAATAAATTTCCTTAGTTTTACACCCTCCAGTTTGTATTGAAACTTTAGAAGTATCTAAGCTCGATAAACAGATCTCTGGAAGCTGAAATTGCCAAAATCGACAAATTAAGAAATGGAGCATAGGAACTGAAACATATCCCTTTGATCTCTGAACCATCTTCAGATCATCTGAAATTGAATAACAATCACAATGCAACTAAAATCGCTTAAATCTGATTAGAAACGGATTGAAACGGGACGAAAGGTGCTAGCCAAACTCATGGCACTTATTTTAAGTCATTTCGTATTAAAATTACCAAACAATGTTGTTAAAATAAACTGAAAACAACTTTTGTTTTTTCTTTAAAGGTTTAAAGGGTTGACAATAGTTTTTTCTAGTTTTTTTTCTTTAAGTTTCTCTTTCAAACTTTTCAGACCACGCTAGCGGCACCACCAAGCTCATGGCACCATAATGGTGGCGGGTGCCACCCAAAGCTATTCAACCTTCCGTCCCATTTCAGCTTGTTAATTTTAATATGATTTGAGCAATTCTAGTTGCATTGTGATCATTATTCAATCCCAAATGATTTGAGAGTAGTTCAAAGGTCAAAGGGATATGTCTTAGTTCCTAGGACTCCATTTTCTAGTTTGTCGGTTTTGGCAATTTCGGCTTCTGGAGGTCTGTTTACCGAACTTAAGTGCTTTTAATGTTCAAATGCAATCTAGAGGGTGTAAAACTAAGAAAATCCATTTTTATGAAGGAGGGATTTTGGAAAATATTAATTTGATTTGTTAATTTAGTTCAGATTTAAAATTAATAAAATTAGATCTTTTCAGTTTTAGACTTAAAGAAATATAAAAGAGAGAATTCTAGATCCGATTTAAGAATTCTATATCTGATTCTAGAAACCTAAAGAAAAAAACTAGAGTCAACCCTTTAAACCTTTAAAGAAAAAACTAGAAAAAACTATAGTTGTTTTCAGTTTATTTTAACAAAATTGTTTGGTAATTTTAATACAAAATGACTTACAATAAGTTCCAAGAACAAAAATAAGGATGATGCATGAGCAATAATATCCATGCAATGCATGATAGTTATAAAATGACAAACAAAATAAAATATACTTAAGAATTGTTACAAACCAAAATGGATTAAAAAATAAATAAAAGCGATGATTTTTTCTCTAGCCCTTATGAATATTAGGAAAAATACACATTTCTCAACTAATTGCAAAAATCCATAAATTAAAAAGAGATTAATACAAAAGAAATAGCACAATTATTCATAAATAAAGGGTTGACTCTAGTTTTTTCTTTTTCATACTTCTTCTTTGGAAGCTTTTACAACCAGCAGTAATACAATAGGGTTTTTGTATTATTATTTTTATCCTTTTTTTTTCTTTTAAAATTTATTTAAATTAAGCAGTGGTTTTTACTTAAAAAAAATAATAATAACGATGAATTTAATTTATCACAATAAAAAAATTAAATTTGAAGCTATAAAAGCAGATAAAGAAGACCCAATTGCGAGATAAAAAAGTTGCTTAATTGGGTATAATTAACGGGAGTGTTCATGGAAATTAGTGGGTTTGAATAAAAACAACTCCCTATTCTTTCCACACACAGATATATATATATATATGATTAATGGGAGTGTACATCGAAATTAGTGGGTTTGAATAAAAACAACTTCCTATTCTTTCCACACACACACACATATATATATATATATATATATATATATATATTAGGATATCTATATCTGTAATTATCCTGCCGAAATCGGCTACACAAGTAGCCATCTCCTTTAACATTTCTAATTAAAGAAATAATAATTTTTTATAATTTGAAAAATTTAAACTTGAGACTTTATATTTTTTATATCCTAAAAGTGAATGAAAAGATTAAGTAAATCACATTTGATTGGCGATTTGCTTTCTATATATTTATATATACATTCGGTAATTTTTATTTTAAATCATCTAAATATGGCATTGATTTTTAATGAGATGCTAGATTCCTTGCGACACCCAACATTTCCATTATCTTTAACCTTAAGTCAATTCACCAACATTTCTAGACAATTGATTTATTAATCTAGTCCCGGAGGTCTTTTTTCTTTTCTTTTCTTTTTTTTTTTTTTGGTAAAAAAAAAATTAAAAAAAAATTAAAAAAAAAAAACCTAAATTTAGTCCCTGAGTTTGGTTCAACTTTCATTTAGTATTTTTTAAGAAAATTTTATTTTTAAAATTACAAAATAAGTTTAAATATTTAAAATACAGTAATTTAATTTTTCCTTTTAACAAAAATTAAATATAATTCATACGAAAAATAAAAGGTCAAGAAATAAATTAGCTATAAAATTAATATTCGCATTAGATCGGACTCATTAAAAAAAATTAAGAATTCATTTAACCTTAACTTAATTTTAAATTTGATTAGACATGATTGAAGAAGTAAAAAACCTAATTTTAGTATGAGAAATTTTAATATCAATGAAATTCAAATTCCGATTTTCACTTTTAAAATTAAAAATTGATTTCAACTTTGATCTAAAAATTAATTTCACATTTTACCCTCATATTTACTGAGCATCTTGATAATATATGATTTATAAAGTATCAACATTTTAATTTTTTTATATAGTTGTGTTGGAAATTATTTTCACCATGTTTTTCATATAATATTTCTTCAATATATAATAGCTATGTGTATAGTGTATGAAATAAAAATAAAAATTATAAGAAAAAGAGACATAAAAATCAAACACAAAGAAAATTTAGATTCAAACATGTTACTTTGGATACAAAGACAGAAGTATATTAATTTATACAGGACACACTACTCAGGTATTTTATATATGCTTGTAGTGGTGAACTTGTTTAATTTAATGTGTGTGTTTTTTTTTCTTTTTTCAATAACTTGAAAATCAAGGATACACATACACCTATTTTCCATGTCCCCCTGACCTAGCGTTGGATCCAGCATAGGACCTAGCAGATGAGCCTGCTTCAGAACCAGCACCTGACCCAGCCCTGGAACCTGCATAGGACCCAGCAGATGAGCCTGCTTCAGAATTAGCACCTGACCCAGCCCTAGAACCAGCATAGGACCCAGCAGATGAGCCTGCTTCAGAACCAGCATCTGATCCAGCCTTGGAACCTGCATAGGACCCAGCAGATGAGCCTGCTTCAGAACCAGCATCCGACCCAGACTTGGAACCAGCATAGGACCTAGCAGATGAGCCCGCTTCAGAACTAGCATCCGACCCTCCATTAGATCTTGATGAAGAGGAAGAACTAGAGCTTGAGCTAGAACTAGAACTAGATCCAGACCCAGACCCAGAGCCACCACCACCAAGTCCAGCACCTAAGCTAACCCCTAATCCTCCAGGGTCCAGCCCTAGATCCTTTCTTGCAACTCTGCTTTCACTCACTGCAAAGGTTAAAACAAGTAAACCAAGAATTGCTAAACACTTGAAATTGGCCATTCTTGACTTTGGCAAATAAAGCTACAAAATGGGTTTTTGAGATTATTAGAGGTTTTGATGTGCATGAGATGGCAAGTAAAAGATAGATGCATATTTATAGTGTTTAAGATAATTAATGTGAGTTTGGCAATGGTCCTAATGGATGGTGAGGTTTTGGTAATGGTTAGTGCATGTACTATAACAATTGTGTCAATACTTTAATATTACCCTATTATTTTTTAAGAGTTAAGAAACATATATATATATATATATATATATATATATATATTTCTTAACTCTTAAAAAATAATAGGGTAATATTAAAGTATTGACACAATTGTTATATATATTTCTTAACTCTTAAAAAATAATAGGGTAATATTAAAGTATTGACACAATTGTTATATATATATATATATATATATATATATATATATATATATATATATATATATATATATATATATATATATATATATATATATATATATATATATATATATATATATATATATATAATATTAAAGTATTGACACAATTGTTATATATATATATATATATATATATATATATATATATATATATATATATATATATATATATATATATATACACACACAAACATTAGATTGTGAATTTAGATTTAAGTTTTGGGTGTTAGATTATAAGAATAGGCATATTTACAAAATCATCAGTAATTATATTTATATTTTTTAAAATATAATACGTAATTTATATATATTAATAATATCTTCATTTTATATAATCTCAAGAATTGATGCAATTAGCAAAATAGTTTGAATTCTCATTTTGTTAGTTAAGGTTGAATATCTGAATTTAGTATATTTTTAGTCAGAAATAAAATCTATTATTGACTGGTATTTACATCAAACAATCAATATTTACGAGAGGACAGAAGATATTAAAATACATTTATAAAATAAACTATTAATCATTTATAAATTATCAAATAAACATTCACAAATTGAGGACCAAACTTATTTGAAGATAAATTTTAGAAATAATAATTCTTTAATCTAATCATAATATTTGTCAAACTGTAATTTAGACTCATCCAAATGAATGCAAATTTTGTAAGTCAGGAAAAAAAAAAGGAAAATGAAAATGAGATAGTGCGTATAAAAGTTTGTAGGCGTGTAAACTGTGGTCGAAAGTGGTGGAGGGGCATGTGGTTAGCTTTGCTTTGTCATTGAGAAATGTGGTGTGCATGTTGTGTCTAATTGCTATGGCTGTGGATGAAAATGCTAAAGAATTGCAGACTGATATGAATATGATTTTTCATTAGCAAAAGAAAAAAAAAAGATATGAATATGATTTTGCAGTCTCAAACGTTGAGAGATAAGGAAGGTGCCGATCCCTTGAATTCCACTAATTAACCATTCATAGTGGAGTATGATTGGTTTTATATACTATTTTATTGATTAACAGAGGTCTAGAAACCCATTTCGAGATATCAATAATGGTGATACTGGTGCTGGTAGCAGCAAAAATATTGACAAGGAGAGATGATTGTAATAATAATGCTTCTTCAATGTCCCCCATTAAATCTTTAAAGTGTTGTCTCAAGTTTTTTCTTTTTCACTTATCACAATAAAAAATTAAATTTGAAGCTATAGAAGCAGATAAAGAAGACCCAGTTGCGAGATGAAAAAATTGGCTAATTGGGTATAATTAATGGGAGAGTGCACATGGAAATTGGAAATTAGTGAGTTTGAATAAAAACAACTCCCTATTCTTTTATATATATATTTTTTATACAATGAAAGTTCAGCGAGCCGAATAGTCTGCATAATAGGAGTAGTCCATATCTTTAACATCTCTCATTAAATTTTTATGATTTGCAACTTAAAATCTTTTACTTTCACGCCCTTAAAAGTGAGAGACTTGATTCGCTATTCGCTTTCTATATTTTTTTTATATACACATTCGGTAATTTTTATTTTAAATCATCTAAATATGGCACTGATTTTTAATGAGATGCTAGATTCCTTGCGACACACAACATTTCCATTATTTTTAACCTTAAGTCAATTCACCAACATTTCTAGACAATTGATTTATTAATCTAGTTCCCCATTTTTTTTTTTAACAGAAATTTAGTCCCTGAGTTTGGTTCAACTTTCATTTAGTCTTTTTTTTAAGAAAATCTTATTTCTAAAATTACAAAATAAGTTTAAATATTTAAAATATGATAATTTAATTTTTCCTTTTAAGAAAAATTAAATATAATTGATATGAAAAATAAAAAGTCAAGAAATAAATTGGCCATAAAGTTAATTTTTTGAATTAGATTGGATTAATTAAAAAGAAATTAAGAATTATTTAATCTTAACTTAATTTTAAATTTGACTAGACATGATTGAAGAAGTCAAAAACCCACTTTCAGTATTGGAGAGAAATTTTAATATCAACGAAATTCAGACTCTTATTTTCACTTCTAAAATTAAAAATTGATTTCAACTTTGATCTAAAAACTAATTTTACATTTTAGCATCAAATTTACTAAGCATTTTGATAATATATGAGTTATGAAGTATCGACATTTTAATTTTTTTATATAGTTGTGTTGGAAATTATTTTCACCATGTTTATTATATAATATTTCTTCAATATATGTATAATAGCTATGTATATAGTGTATGAAATAAAAATAAAAATTATAAGAAAAAGAGACATAAAAATCAAACACAAAGAAAATTTAGATTCAAACATGCTACCCAGGATACAAAGACGAAAGTACATTAATGTATATAGGACACACTACTTAGGTAATTTATATCTGCTTGTAGTAGTGCACTTATTTAATTTAATGTGTTTTTTTTTTCTTTTTTCAATAACTTGAAAATCACGGACACACGTACACTTATTTTCCATGTCCCCCTGACCCAGCCCTGGAACCGGCATAGGACCCAGCAGATGAGCCTGCTTCAGAACCAGCACCTGACCCACCATTAGATCTTGATGAAGAGGAAGAACTAGAGCTTGAGCTAGAACTAGAACTAGATCCAGACCCTGAGCCAGCTCCTGCACCAGACCCAGACCCAGAGCCACCGCCACCAAGTCCAACACCTACGCCAACTCCTAACCCAACCCCTAATCCTCCAAGGTCCAGCCCTAGGTCCTTTCTTGCAACTCTGCTTTCACTCACTGCAAAAGTTAAAACAAGTAAACCAAGAATTGCCAAACACTTGAAATTGGCCATTCTTGAATTTGGCAAATAAAGCTACAAAATGGGTTTTAGAGATTATTAGAGGTTTTGATGTGCATGAGATGACAAGTGAAAGATATATGCATATTTATAGTGTGTGAGTTTGGCAATGGTCCTAATGGATGGTGAGGGTTTGGTAATGGATAGTGCATGTACTATAACAATTGTGTCAATACTTTAATATTACCCTATTATTTTTTAAGAGTTAAGAAAAATATATATATATATATATATATACACACACACATACACATTAGATTGTGAATTTAGATTTAAGTTTTGGGTGTTAGGTTATAAGAATAGACATATTTGAAGATAAATTTTAGAAATAATAATTCTTTAATCTAATCATAATATTTGTCAAACTGTAATTTAGACTCATCCAAATGAATGCAAATTTTGTAAGTCAAAAAAAAAAAAAAAAAAAAAAAAGAGATAGTGCGTATAAAAGTTTGTAGGCGTGTAGACTGTAGCAGAAAGTAGTGGAGAGGCATGTGGTTAGCTTTGCTTTGTCATTGAGAAATGTGATGTGCATATTGTGTCTAATTGCTATGGTTGTGGCTGAAAATGCTAAAGAATTGCAGACTGATATGAATATGATTTTGCAGTCTCAAACGTTGAGAGATAAGGAAGCTGCCGACCCATGAATTCCACTAACCATTCATAGTGGAGTATGATTGGTTTTTATATACTATTTTATTGATTAAAAGTTGGCAAGGGAAAAATTAAATATTTGATTTTGCCTCTTGTAAACGCATTTGTCAACCCCATTTAAGAAGATAATGAAATCCAAAATGAGGAGAGAATATATATATATATATATATATATATATATATATATATATATATATATATATATATATATATATATATATATATATATATATATATATAATAAGAAGATGCTAGAATGTTCAAGATACGAATTGTAATTGTTTGATATTTAATAATTTTCATGTTTATCTAAGAATGCATTCTTATTGAGAAATAAATTTCACATTATTAAAGTATAAATTTACTTGTTTATAAATTTATTTTCTTACATATCTATAAATTTTCATATGATATCAAATTTTCATATTCTAACAAATTAAATCTTTAAATCCATATTCTAGTCTTTTTTTTTAATAAATGATAATTGACAGTTTTGTTTCAAAGCTAAAAATGTAATGTCAATCAATGAACATTTCAATTACATTGAAATATATTAATACTTAAATAAAAAATTTATAAGTGGATATGTATTAAATTCTTTTATGTATTTATTCATTTATAAGTTCATTATGTTCATATTCATATATAGGTTTATAATATCTCTATGTTTAATCTCTATTAATTTTTTAATGTAAATTTGAGAGAATCAACTTTAAAAATTAGCTATTAAAATTAGATAGTCTATTTCTATATTAATCACTTAATATATTTGTAATTAATCAATGTAAGTTTATATTTTTAATAGGCCTCTTAAATGACAATTGGGTAAAGATAATTTTTTATTATTAAGTCTAATTGACACTCATGGGTAAGAAATTGAAATACCAGTCTAAATTATAATAAAATATAAGATAGTATAAAAATTGATTAAACTCTGATGTCATATTAAATTTTTAATATAAATTTTAAAAAACCAATCTTAAAAGTTAACTATTAAGGTTTGGGAGTTTATTTCTATATTAATCACTTAATATGATTGTAATTAATCAATGTAAAATCATATTCTTAATAATCTCTGCACTAAAAAATTACTTCATAGGTATTCATCAAACTAATTCTTAGAGTTAAACATCAAAGATATCATTTAGTGATCTAGTATCTATTTATATATAAGAAATTAAAAAAAAAAAATTCAAACTTTCATTATTTATTTTTCTTCAATATAGCAAAAAGATAATTGTTTGGCAATCCTAAGTCAATTGGCAAATAATGAATTTACTCTAAATATCATTGATGAAAGTTTTTATTTTTTGTATAGAATATAAAATATTTCCTTTGATTGTGAATTTTCTAATCTAGTCATAATCAATAGGATATTAAGTATTTTGCTTGCTTGTCCACTTCTTAATTTAGGTGTAAATGACCATGTCTTCCATTGAACTAGCTAGCAAAATATATATATAGTGTTAGCAAATAAGAAACGTGACAAATAGTTATAAAAGTAAGAACAGAAAATCAAATTAAGGAGAAAGAAATAGAACACAAGAAATTTCCTTTTCATAATAAAAATCCCAAAATCAGAAAAAATAATTCCCCTAACTATAAGCCCTAATAAAAAAATAAAATAAAATAAATTCACTGACTCGACAATTTTTAGAAATAATTTCATCATCATTACATCAGAGCCATATAAAAAAAAATCCGTTATTTTTTTTAAATATTCAGGAAGGAGAATTTAATTAATATCGATAACGTTGAGAATTTAAAATCAAATTACTTTGTAGTGTATAATGTAGTTTGAAATCAAGCTAGTATTAAATATCAAGTAGAGTTTGAAATTTTGGATTTGAAATCAAATGACTTATCGTGTATAATGTAGTTTGAAATCATGCTAGTATTACATGTGAAGTATAGAATTTGAAATTTTGCAAAACATATTATTCTGGTAAGATATGTCCAAATTAAATTCAATGGAAATTATTAGAAATATAATATACGTTGGGGACACGAGTACCTGTTAAGTTTTTTTTTTTTTTTTTTTAAAGGAAATATCATGAATTTTTATCTATATTATTAAAATAATATATTTTAATTTGAAAATAAAAATATAAAAATACACATTAAGGACGTTAAAACAATAAAATCGTTTAAATTTTTTAATATATTTTTCAATCATATTAATAGTTTAATGACTATTAAGTCATAAATTGATTTTCATATTTTTGAATAAGTTGGATATATTTGAATATCATAATAAATTCAAAACTAATAAAATAAATTCAAATGCTTTAATTTTTTCACGTCATCAAATTAAGAAAAATTAATATTTTCTAAAAAATAAAAATTAAAAAATTAAAAATTAAAAAAATTAATTCTACGTGGCACAGTGATATGGCATACCACATCAGCATCTTTGGCCTACCAATGATCTCTATGTGAAAAATTTAAAATTTTAAATATTTTTCTGTAAAAAAATTTTCTTTTGTGATCACATTAAAAAATTACTAAACTTTAATGATTTTTAGTGCTGTTTTCCTACTTATTACTAAATCAATAAACATCCATACCCTAAAATTTTTAATGATATAATCACTAACATATATACTAATAAAATTTAGTAACATTATTATTTATTATAAATATGTACTTAATTATTGAGTTATTGTTAATCATTATTTTTAATATGAGATATATTTTATAATGTTAAATTAATACGAATAAGTTGGACATATTTGTAGTGATGTATGTTGCACAAATATATAATAATTTATAGTTAAAAATTTTTAAAATTAAATTTCTTATAAATTTGAATATCAATATGTTAATTAATTAATGTCACCGAATTTATCCTTAAATTATAATAATGTCCAACTAACCCACTTGTCTGCCATAAAAGAGGATCTTTACAACTCCAAAAGCAATGGCCATTATACCATAAATAATGGAAAACAATAATACATATATGCTTTACATGCTATCATATCATTCTCTGTTTATATTTTGAGAGGAAAGCTGTACCACATAATGATGGAGTCTTGTATCCCAAGCAATAGTACTATTACTTTCGCATGCTAGAAAATGAGTCCCATAATAACAATATGAATGATATATGCTTTAAAAAAAAAAAAAAAAGAATGAGAGGCTAATTTGTGGATTGAATCTTTCAAAAATGATCAAATATATTAATTTGATACATCAAATTTTACTTGAAGGGTGAAACTATTCAAGCAATGTAGTAGATGGAATTTTTTTTTTTTAGTCATCTACTTATTTTATAATGGAAATTTGCATTAATGTAGTGAAAATTATTAAAATAAGAAACTACTTATTATTGTATAATTTGTAAAGTTTTAGTCTATTTAACCTATTTATAAATTAGGAATGATTATGTAAAATTTGGATAAATATATATAAACAAGTTAAAAAATAATTTTCAGTTTGGGTTTGAATAAGATAGGAGTTTAATTGTACACCCCAGCCACTCTAGTATGTGATAGTTTTAGAATATAGGTAAGTTTAAGAACATTAACCACTCATAGAATTCAATTGTTTCGTTAGAACTTATGAGTCAAAATATATATAATCTTTAATGCAATTTATACATTCATTCATTTCATAATCAAAATATCTATTTTCATTTGTTCACTATGGATCAATAATCATCAATTAAGCTATCATCCATAGCAAATAAGAGAAAGTTTAATAATGTCTCATGAATACTAAAATATATAATACTATCTTTACATCTATATATCTTTCATTATTATGAAGCAATTAAAAACATAACCTAACTACAACAATATTTGAAATACAAAAGTCTTTAGAACTATATATTTATGTGGCTTCTTGAGGAGGAAAGGATAATCAAGAAGCTCTATCTTTCTTTTTTCTAACTCTATGAAAAAAAATAAAAATGAGTGAGACTTCAACTCAGTGAATTATGAAGTATATTAATACCTAGGAGTTCTTGGTGCATATAATAGTAAATTTCATATAACAATACAATAAGAGTCAATAAACAATAACATATTTGGCAAAAAAAAAAAACATATGTGCCTATAAAGACTAACACTGATCAATCAATATGTATATGGTAAAAACAATTCGATGAATAATGGACAATGAGGAAGGCAGTAACACTCTTTATAACAATGAATACACACTTCTACGAGGTATATGCCTAAGATACTATGGCCCTCTCTAGGTAAGACACTGATAATTTAAATTTTATTAAATGAATCACTCGTGTATATAGTTTGATGCATTTTACCTCATTATCAAGGATATTCTCACATGCATAGTCTATAGCTCGATCATGGCTAGATAGGTACAATAATTATAAGTCACAGGTGCACATGGTCTGATGGATTCTCTCTTATCATTAAAGATACTCTATCATATACATAGTCTATAGCTCGGTCATGTCTAGGTAGGTACAATGATAATACATTATCCTAGAAAGGCAATAATCAATAATATTAAGTTTAATAACAAGGCTCATTACCAATGGAACAATGAAGTTTTACAATAATTATGGTTTCAATACTAGATTTCAATGAACAATAGCAATGACAATAATAATAACAATAGCAATAATACAATTTAGGCAATTTAGAATGAATAAATCAATGAGAAGTTAATAGAAGCAAGTCATGGTAGATTATCATGCAATAATAAATTTATTAATTCACCTCACTTCTTGCTATAAGTTCACAATTAAGTTCAATTCATCTTAATTATAAATGTGGCTCATCAATTCCTTGTCTCGTCTTGCCTACATATGAATTTCTAAATCAAATTATTAACTATGCTCTATGGAATCTTAGCCATGTGGCTTGATTTTCATATGTAACTGTTGCGCGATTTCTGCAAGTGCACAGGTCGTGAATAAGTAATATAGTAGTGAAATAAGTGTCGATCCCACGAGGAAGAGTTGACAAGTACCAAAAATATTGAATATTCTATTATTTAGAAAATCAATTATGAGAAGTCGTATTTTAAGCTAAAGTAAAGTTCAAGTAAATAAATAATGATAAATATGAAAATAAGATTAAAAGTCTAGGATTTAGAATTCATCATTTGATCACATATGATTTCTTTATAATCTTTGGATAGATTATTTTTGCTGGAATTAATGATTAGATTTCCCTAAATTATATGATGTTCTCTCTCAAGATACAACATGTGTGTTTATATTAACCTTACGTCTACTCTCGTGATCATAAGCAATTAACACAAACCCATTAAGTTTTATGGAAATCCTTTTAAAAATCACAAAGTAGTATTCTTATCTCTAAGTAATACATTCCCTAGGTCAATTATCCTAATGAAATAATATTGTGTTTCCACTCTCGCTACTTCACACAATATCTTAAATCATACAATTAATGGCCAGTTAATTACAAGCATTAAATTCTAAGATAAAAGATTAATTCCAACAATCAACCCAATCAATTAAATATAAATAATCATATGCAAATCAAAAGATTACATCTAAATCCTAGAAAAATAAATTTAGCTATTCATAATTAAAAGAGAAAAAACAATTAAATTAACAATAAAAATAATAAACATAATAATAACTTATAATTAAATTCAAGAATAGAGTTTAGAGAGAACTTGTTTTGGGATACAACCTTTGATGAACTCAAGCTTCTAAAAACTCCTCCTCTTGATCAAAATAAAAAATAAAACTAATCTACTCTAAGAAAACATATGAAAATCTCTCTACATATTTTTTATGGATTTTCTTTGATGCTATTTCCTTTTGCCAAGCATGGTATTTATAGACATGTTTGGTGGAAGAATTCAAGTTCCATTAAAATTCTTACATCAAAAATTCAACATTGATGGTTAGGTTGGCCACCAACCATTCCTTCATCAATATTCAAAAATGGTTAGGTTGGCTACCAACCATTGAATTTTGGCCACCAACCATTGAATTTATTTCTCATGGATTGAAAACTTGAATCATTGCTTGCATCATTATTTTCATTGCATCATTTTGATCTGCAAAAATAAAATAAAAATACTTAAAATATGTTATAATTTATTTATAAATTGTAGAACTATTTATTTCTAAAAATAAGTAATAATATTATTGCATTCTTGAGAATTGA
The DNA here is from genome assembly GCA_947687605.1 of Reutealis trisperma. Classification (NCBI taxonomy): domain Eukaryota; kingdom Viridiplantae; phylum Streptophyta; class Magnoliopsida; order Malpighiales; family Euphorbiaceae; genus Reutealis; species Reutealis trisperma. The sequence continues at coordinate 409,666 of CANTUT010000410.1, forward strand.
GCTAAAATTTAAGTTTAAACAATTAAAATAACTCTAAAAATATAGAGTTATCACACCCCCAAACTTAAGTTTTTGCTTGTCCTCAAGCAAAAGAAAATTCAAAACCTAAACTAGTCCACTTTCGTAGAAAATTACGATTGCATTTAGCGTATGCAACAAGCCTTTAAACCCCTAGATGTCCCATAAAGAACGAGTTATAGTCTCGTGAGGGCTTCCAGTGGTGATACCTACAAACACCTATAAAACTCTAAACCTTCAAATATTTATTTTAAAAAGGAAATTTAATCTTCTTATATTTAGTTTGAATAATTTTTCAAAGATCTCAAGAAATTAATTTTCACAAACAACATATCAATAGTATTACAAGTCGAGCTTCTATCTCAGGTTCAAAATAATCCTCATCTTAATCATGCCTTGAATAACTATACATTAAATCAACTGCAAAGAAATTGTTGCACTTCGATAGGCATATACACACTAATATCTTTAAATGCCTCTATCAAATGATATAAAATAGATGTACAAATCTCATAAGCATATTAAAGCAAACAAACTCCACTAATAGAATTCACAAATCAAGAGAGATCAATAGGTCTTGACTAGGGTTGTAATGGGGCTAACACACGATATTTTTGGCTAAACAAAGAACAGGCTAAATGAACAAAAGTAAAATAATTATGCTAAGTTTACAAAATCAATAGCTCAAATAAAGGAATTATATTAATGAAGGATCCTTTTCATCTTAAGCACTATTCTTTTTCAATATTTTCTTCATTTAAGCCCACCTCTTCTTCTTCTTGTTCTTTTTTTTTTTTTTTTTCGCCAACAACATTATTCTAAAGACAAGCAAGAATTACTAACTTTTATTGGTTCAATTTTCTTGCTTTCCCCTAAACTTATTTTAAGCAGAAGGTGGTCTTTTATAATGAATAATACTCTCAGTTATTAGAAACCCTTATTTTCTTTTAAAACTTCAATAATTTCATTTTCTTCATTAAAATGTAAACTTGCCAAAATTATCTCACAAAAAAGGTGAAAGATAACAATTAAGGTTAATTAACAAAGAAAAGAAAGCTAAAATTATCAAGGCACAAAGGGGTAAATTAGGGAAAAAAATTAAAATAAGGGTAGATACAAGTAACAGGCTAAATAAACAATGCCTAAATCATATCTCTCTTTCAAAATGAATTCAAAATTTTGCTTCAAAAGTTTGCAAAAACATGTTTTAAGATAGGTGAGGCAAATGAAGATAAAAACGTGTAGAAGCCCTCTCTAAGTAAGCATACACAAATTCAATGCAATCAATATAATGCAAAGCAAAGCAAAACATAATCTTAATAAAAGTTAATTTCTTACCCAAAATAATTGTTCAACCTGAAATACTTTAATAAATTGTCCATAAATATCAATTATAATCAATCATTAGCCTTTCATCAAATTATTTAATATAAGCATATTTTATCAAAAAAAAATTAAATTTATTCATCAAAACACAAAAGAAATGACTGAAAATAAAAAACAAACTAAACCTCCCCCAAACTTGCAATTGACATTGTCCTCAATGTCAAAGAAATAAATCAAAAGAAGAAATACTCCCTCTTGTAGAAAATTGGATTTCAAATTGTAAGCAGGGTATGCATTCCATCTCTTTGTTTCCTATAAAACATCATGAAACAACACTAAAAGCAAGCATGAGAAACTAATCACACAAAAAAAAAACATCAATTTTTTTTTTGTATTTATTTATTTATTTTTTATTTTGGAAACTAAAAAAAGAAAGAAAAAAAAATACAAATGCATATCAAGAGCACAAAAAGTACTCTTTACTCTGTCATATTGTATAAATAACTCTTCAGTTAGTTAGTTAGCTAGCTAGTTAAGTTTTTTTTTTTTTTTTTTTGAAAAGGAAAATCACATAAATTTAAGATGCGTATTAATAGTACAAAAGTAACTCTTTACTCAGCCATCTTACATTTAGTGAATTGAACCTAAAACTTCATTTGATCAAGTGCAACAAAAAAAACACACACAAAACAAAAAAAAATGCGATAAAAAAAAACTACAAAAGTTAGGGAAGTTATAATCGGAGATTCAAATCTAGTCCTCGCTTTTTACTGCTACTAGCCCTGGGGTGCCAAACTACCTGCGCCATCAATGGATCAGGTTCGGATTTAAAGTTTTGCAGTTGATCAATCAATTGATCAATAGTTGAAGCAGAGACTAAGATGCGTCGACTTGCCGGTGTCATAAAACCCTGTTCCACAGCATGATCGAGAAAAAATAACAAACCATTATAAAAACCGTCAACATTAAGTAATCCCAATGGCTTTTGAAGAACAGTTAATTGGGTCCAAGATGCAATGGTGAAAATATCTTCAAATGTTTCTAAACCACCAGGTAATGCGATAAAAGTATCAACATTGAAATTCATGTATGCCATTCGTTCGTACATGCTATTGACCTGTAACTCATTACCTATAGTTCCACCAGTGATTTGTTTATTTCGAGCGAAAGCCTTTAGAACTACTCCTAAGACTTTACTACCTCTAATATATGCAGAACTTGCGACACAACCCCTTAACCCTAAACTACCTCCCTCAAACACCAAATCAATTTTTCGTTCAGCTAAAATCTTACCAAGTTCATTAGCTGCTATCAAGTACTCTCTTTTCTTGCCAGAGTTTGGACTACAAAAGACACAAATAGTTTTGAATTTGCGTGTTGAGGATTCTGCCATTTTCTCTCACAGATTTCTCAAAAGGGTTGTGTGTATATTGACAATAATGAATATGCATATAAAGAAACTAGAAGATTAAAAGAACAGTTCAATGGGATAAAATAATTGTTGATAGAAAAAGTATAAAAAACAAAAATGATAATAAAAACAAAAATAATTAATACTGTGTGTACAAATGTCAAAAAGAAAACATTGAAAAACTAAAAGCAAACATTAAAAGACTAAAAAATTAACGAAAGTAGAAAAATTTGCAGCGTGAGTACAAAAGTCAAAAAGAAAATATTGAAAAGCTAAAAGGAGACATTGAAAGACTAAAAAGTTGTCGACAGTAGAAAAATCTGCAGAAAAATAAAATCTAGATGCTAAAAAGTCAAAAAGTACTGCAGGATGTAGAAAAAAATAATGCATTGAAAAAAATAAAAGAGTTAGTGATACATTTGATTATAAACAGTAGTTGTGATTTTGTCTCACATCTTCCTCTGGTTTTACGTCCAGTAACGGCTTACACGCCTTCTATGAGTCCAAGATAGGCTTCCCATCCAATTTTCTTATTAACTGGCAAACAGGGTCTTTTATCGTCAGATTTCCTAGACTGTAACGCTACTTCTCTTCTTTGAATAGTTCCCATAAATCTAAAAGAGTGCGTTGAACTTGTCCACAAGGATGCATCTCAAGAGTCTGTAAGATATTATCCAAAGACTCCTTACTCAGTCCATCCTTTATGAATTTAATTTTATCTTCTCGATTTATAGATGCAAATCCAATGTTTCTACAGAGTGTATTGCAATTCCATCTGGCACACTTATAACAAACTCCCATTCTCTTAGCTCTCCTCTTTTTTGAGTAAGAACTTCTCCCTGTACCTGGCAAACATTTAATAAATGAGTCATCAAGCTCACCTGCCAATCATACTTTGGCTTTCATGATCCAACAAATATCCTCAGGAAGATTCAGATGCCTAAATGCCTTCATTCTTTCCAGTCTGCATTCATCAATTTTCCTGAGTGCATCTTTGGGAAGAGTTGGAAACCTATTTTTTAGTACTGCAAGAGATGCTTCCATGTCTAATTAACTTTGTTAAGAAAATAAAAGAGAAAATTTATAACGAAACAACTAAACAGAAGTAAAAGAAATCTAATAAAGAGAAAACTTGGGTTTCCTCCAAATAACCTATTTAATAACTCACAAATAATACTAAAGCAAAATTAAAATAGAAGGAAACAAACAAAAGAATAAAAGAAATTTAAAAAGAAGTAGAAAAGTTAAAATTTTGGATTGCCTCACAAAAACGCTTAATTTATAGTCTTTAGCTTGACTATAACTATATCTTCATCATGGAGGATAATACACAAAGTATATCATCTCGATAATTGTGGAAAGATAGACTTTTGCCAATTTTAATGAGTCAAGCCAGCTTGATTTGAGTCTGTATGGAAAAAATTAAGACAAAAATTATTTAATATTTTATAATTAGGCTCATAATTTTTAAAAACTTTCAAACGTGCGCTTTTTCTTGCTCTGAATTTTCTCAAGAAATTGAGATAGAAAGCTAGTGGTATTGAATCAAGAGTTGGTGAGTGCTTAGTTGATGGTGGTGAATGCTTCTTCTTTTCTTCCAAGTCATCAAATTGATATTCTTTATGGTCTGACATATGTGGTGTTGTATTCACCAAACAAACTGAAAGAGTTTTCTTTGAGTTCTCTTTTTCAAATATCTTTTTAATTTCTCCATTAATTTTAACTACTCCGCAGATATTATCCATAAGAGAAGAATATTTCTGGGGCAAATTGATCTCAACTTCTTCCTTTTTTTTCTTGCTTGCTTAAAGTATCTGCTTGATCAATCATCTCTTTCTCATCATCACTCAAAGAAATTGCCAAGCATTACTCTCTAGAATGTTCTTCAATTTGGCTTGTCAGGTTACCATGGCCTTGAGTATCTAATGGGCTAGTGAATTGTTCCATTTGTACATCATCATTTGTATTGTGGCTAGCCCATTGATCCATCCTATCTTCCAATCTTTCACATCATTCATGAGTAGCATTTATGAATCTTTCCAATGCTGCTTCATAAGATGGTCTATGCTCCTCAAATGGTGCATGATCTTGAAAATCATATTGATAAGGATACCATGAATTGTTACCTTGATCGCATTGGTTTTTCCATGAAAAGCTTGAATAGTCACTCCATCCTGAGTTGTTTATGTTAGAATATAGATAATTCTCATGCCTATTATAATTTGGAAAAAATTGTACCTGCTCTGCATATTGGCATTCAAAATTGAAGTGATTACCTCTACATAAATTACAACTCAAACATGAATTAAATAAAGTATTAGCATCAAGTTTATCAATTAAGTTAGCCAATGTATCGATTTTAGCGTTTAACTTACTAAAACCATCCTCACCATACATGTTTATTGCTCTATTTAGCATCATTCCTCCATCGCACCATTATAAGTTGTGGAAAACCATCTTTTTCTTTTTTTTTTCTTTTTTATAAAAGTTAAAAAAAAATCTGCAAAATTTTTTAAAAAAATATACAAAATAAATCTAAAGTAATAGAGTATATCAACCTATTGATATTGTCAAAAGTCGCCTTCCCCGGCAATGGCGCCAAAAACTTGTTGCGCGATTTCTGCAAGTGCACAGGTCGTGAACAAGTAATATAGTAGTGAAATAAGTGTCGATCCCACAAGAAATGGTTGACAAGTACCAAAAATATTGAATATTCTATTATTTAGAAAATCAATTATGAGAAGTCGTATTTTAAGCTAAAGTAAAGTTCAAGTAAATAAATGATGATAAATATGAAAATAAGATTAAAAGTTTAGGATTTAGAATTCATCATTTGATCACATATGATTTCTTTATAACCTTTAGATGGATTATTTTTGCTGAAATTAATGATTAGATTTCCCTAAATTATATGATATTCTCTCTCAAGATACAACATGTGTGTTTATATTAATCTTACGTATACTCTCGTGATCATAAGCAATTAACACAAACCCATTAAGTTTTATGGAAATCCTTTTAAAAATCACAAAGGAGTATTCTTATCTCTAAGCAATACATTCCCTAGGTCAATTATCCTAATGAAATAATATTGTGTTTCCACTATCGCTACTTCACACAATATCTTAAATCATGCAATTAATGGCCAGTTAATTACAAGCATTAAATTATAAGATAAAAGATTAATTCCAACAATCAACCCAATCAATTAAATATAAATAATCATATGCAAATCAAAAGATTACATCTAAATCTTAGAAAAATAAATTTAGCTATTCATAATTAAAAGAGAAAAAATAATTAAATTAACAATAAAAATAATAAACATAATAATAACTTATAATTAAATTCAAGAATAGAGTTTAGAGAGAACTTGTTTTGGGATACAATCTTTGGTGAACTTAAGCTTCCAAAAACTCCTCCTCTTGATCAAAATAAAAAATAAAACTAATCTACTCTAAGAAAACATATGAAAATCTCTCTACATATTTTTTATGGATTTTCTTTGATGCTATTTCCCTTTGCCAAGCATGGTATTTATAAACATGTTTGGTGGAAGAATTCAAGTTTTATTAAAATTCTTACATCAAAAATTCAATATTGATGGTTAGGTTAGCCACCAACCATTGAATTCCTTCATCAATATTCAAAAATGGTTATGTTGGCTACCAACCATTGAATTTTGATCACCAACCGTTGAATTCCTTCATCAATATTAAAAAATGGTTAGGTTAGCTACCAACCATTGAATTTTGGCCACCAACCATTAAATTTATTTCTCATGGATTGAAAACTTGAATCATTGCTTGCATCATTATTTTTATTGCATCATTTTGATCTGCAAAAATAAAATAAAAATACTTAAAATATATTATAATTTATTTATAAATGGTAGAACTATTTATTTCTAAAAATAAGTAATAATATTATTGCATTCTTGAGAATTGAGCTAAAATTTAAGTTTAAACAATTAAAATAACTATAAAAGTATAGAGTTATCAGTAACCATGAATTCTTAATCTTGTGCCTTACTAGTAATTATATCTTATAGCCATTAAAAATAAAGCTTGATCCTAGGGATTCCTATACTTAGGGCGTCTATGGATTTAAACTTAACAAATCTCATTTCTTGCATCAAATGTCATATATACTATATTTAACTCATACCTTAAGATTTAACCTTAACTTTTACGTAAGTTTATAAATCCTTTGATTTTATTTGGGTTTATTTGATTAAGATTAAATATATTAGCAAAAATAAATAGACTTAGATAGGATACAAGTAATATTAATCGATTTGGGACACATAGAGATAATAGAAAGTAATTTTTAAAAAGATTTAAAATGATAATAAATGACGGAAAATTCTTGCCTATATTTGGTGTATATTCTTATCTCGTATACCTAAATTTATAAGTGAAGAGACAATTAATATATCAATATGACCATTTTGTTTATTTTTTCAATGAAAAGACATTTATATTCTTTTTTTTATTTCGAATGTTATTATGTCGTTAGTTTGATATATACACTAAATATGAACAAAACTTATTTCGAGGGGACAACAAGATTAATCTCTAATTCTCTACTTATAATTGACAGTGCATTTATTGACTAAAAATATGATTGGTATTTAATATTTCGAATGTAATACATTCTCGCCTGCATAAATATTAGATTTATCTTACATATACCTTAATAACATTTTTTTTTTTTTACTAAGATTCCCAATTTAAAATTATAGCATGGAAATTTATACATTTTATTATATTTTCGCCTATTGGCTAATAAATATTAAAGATATATGAACATAAGTTTCTATTTTCTAATCTTTTATTTTCAGTTTTCCTTGAAAGCTACAGCTTTCATTTTTTATAAAAAAACTTAGAAAATATGTTCTTAATATAATTATTTTCTAACATTTATCTAGAGAATCGGTGTTAAAATTATATTATTTTAGTTAATTTAGTTCAAATTAAAATGCAAACCCGAGACCTCTCCATAATTATTGAGGTAAACCTTTTTTTTTTTTTTTTGAGAGGAAATTATTCATTGGTTATTTTACATATTTTAATGTATATTATTATTTTTAAAAAGAACATATGGAAAGTATCGATTTTCAAATATTTAATTATTTCAAATGGCTAATTATTTACACAGAGTCCGAAAGAAAATAATACAAAACATACTAAATGTATAGTTTTCTAAGAGTTGATGTAATTCTAAAATAATTGAAAAATTAATTTTCTAATTTCTACTTTTATATATATATATATATATATATATATATATATATATATATATATATTACATTTGAGTACAAATTATATTTTCTAATTTTCTTAAATAAAATTCAGAAAACTACTCTAATTTTCTATAAGTAAACAGGTTAATTAGGGAAATTCCATTCCATAAAAATTGATTTCTTTTTAATAATGAGAGTGGATAAATAGATATGGAAATTGCAAAATTCATATTATATATATAGCTATTTTATTGCATAGTCCAAATGGAACATGATATTAAGAGATAATACACACAGGTAGGATTAATAGGATAGATTACATGTCCTATATTGTCAATTGGATTCTACTTCTCTTAATTAATTAATTACCACTACCACTTCCATACCCTTCGCCATGGCCATGGCCCTCACCGTACCCTTTGCCGTTCCCATTCCCACTTCCCCTGCCAGAACCCCCGCCGTATCCAGAACCGTAACCAGACCCTCCTCCACGACGTCCTTGACTGTTTCCACCTGAACGTGACCCAGCTCGAGACCCAGCAGATGAACCGGCTTCGGACCCTGCACCAGAACCAGCACGAGACCCAGCATAGGAACCAGCAGATGAACCGGCTTCAGAACCTGCACCAGAATCTCCTCCACTTGAACTAGACCTAGATGAAGATGATGAAGAGGAACTTGATTCAGAGCTCGAACCCGAACCAGACCCAGCTCCAGCTCCAGCTCCTGAACCACTCCCACTACCTCCACCTCCTATGCCTAGGCCTACTCCAGCTCCAACCCCAAGTCCAACTCCACCAAGATCCACACCCAAGTCCTTTCTTGCGGCTCTGCTCTCAGTTTCTATAGCTGATAGGGCAACAAGCAAAGCTATCAAAGCTAGAGACTTGAATGCAACCATTTTCTTTTTCTTCTTTTTAGCTTGAGAATGACAATGAAATGAATGTATGAAATTGCAAGATTTTCGCTGAAGAGAATATTGAGGACATATGAGGTATTTATAAGGGAAATTATTAGGTAAATCGAGTTTATCACGTCACCTATAAATTAAACCAATAGAAAAATAATATGTTATTAACGATGCTGAATGACCGATAAATCAATCTAATAAAAATAAATTATATTAATTAATGACACTATAATTTATGAGTGATTTGACATCAATAATTAATATGTCATATTTTTATTGATTTAATTGATAAATGATGTGGTACACTCTGTCTGCTTAAGAATTTTTTAATTGTTGATTCTAATAAGTGATTACTAGTTGGCAGTGTTAAATTTTAGCGGCTGGTGTTATATATATATATATATATATATATATGTATATATAGGGCTGTTCAAATGGTCGGTTCAGTTTAAAACTGAACCAAACCAAAAAAATTGAAAAATCAAAGTTATATTTTATAAAAACCGAACTGAAACTGAACTTCATATAAAATCGAACCAAACCGAACAAAAAAAATTTGGTTCGGTTTGGTTAATAGATTTAGACATTTTTTATTTTTTATATATTTATTATTTATAAAATAATTATATATATAATATTTATCAATAATATATTATATATATATATCAAATTTAGTATATTATTATATATATACATACATAATATATAATATATTATATATAAAATATAAAATATAGTTTATATATATAATATTTACATAAATAGATTAAACTTCGGTAGATTCTGTTCAAACCAAAAATTTTTTTGGCTAAAACTGAACCTAACTAAAATTTAATTTGATTTTTTATTTTAAAAACCGAACCAAACCGAAATCCTTAAAAAATCAAACCGAATTGAACTAGTCAGTTCGATTCAGTTTTTTGGTTTTGGTTTGGTTATGCTCATATATATATATATATATATATATATATATATATATATATATATATATATATATATATATCAAAGTTAATATTTTAAATTTAATAAAAAATAATATAATAATAATCATTTGCTTATGTTAAAATATTTTAAGAAAACCAAGTTAAATAAAAAAAAATATAATAAAAAAATCATGTAACTCACAATTAGCTAATAGTAATAATTTATGTAAATCAAAATATCTTCAAAAATATAAGTTAAATAAAAAATATTGTCAAAATTCACTTAAAATCCAAGCCCACAATTACTTAATATCCAAAACTATAGACCTTGAATTTAGAACTCAGGTGAAGTCAAATTTATAAATATAATTCTCTCCATTTGTATAATATATATCGTTTAAAATTTTAATATAGAAATTAATTAAAAAAGTCATTAAATTATCTCAATTATTAGGCAAAGAAATTAAAATGTCTTTTTTAAATTTTAATGTGAAGAAATAAAAATAATTAATATAAATAGTTATAAATATTTTCTTGAATTGAACTTTTAAAATGACAATTATTTTTGGAAAAAAAAAAAAAACTTCTCTAACACTATAGTTAGTGTAAAATGGATAGAGTAATAAAAAGTTGAATTAAATAGTTATATAGAAAATTTTTCGCAATATGTCAAATAGTTCTCATAAAAATTAAACTTATTTATTAGGAGTCATCTCATTAAATAGATTTCAATTAATTAAAATTTATATATAAATTAATACATATAATTTTTTTTTATTATTTTTTCTTTAGCTCATATATAATTAACTTGAATTCGTAGCAATTTAGATTTTTAATTATGCGAGGTGAAAACATACATATATAAAATAATTAATAAAAACTCAATAATATGAATATTAATAATAAAATAATATATTAATTAGGAGCCTTCACATTAAAAATTGACCACTGATTTAAATAGATAACTTTATAATTTTAAAGATAATTACAATGATGTTGAATAAAAAAATTCATATGATATATAGGTTGAATTTATGGTCTCGATCTTCATAAAACTTACAATAATTTATTATTGGGATGTCACTTAGTTATGATAAGTTGAATATGGATCTCTTGCCTTGTTATGTAAAGGAAAAAAGTGTGAACATCTCTAATCAGCATATTGGAGCAACATGATTTAAAATACTAGACAATCAGAGCACTGTTTGCAGTAAAATTTTAAAATTTCAATTTTTTTATTTATTTACGGGAGAGTTCATTGAGCTGTAGATTATATAGTATGAATAATCATTTCTTTATATTTATTATAAAGACGAAATCTCATTTAGTAAGAAATAATAAAAATAGTCATTTCTTATATTTATTATAAGAATGAAATATCATTTAGTGCGAAATCATATAATAAGAATAATATTTTTTTATATTCATTATAAAAATGAAATATATGAAAGAAGAGAGTTATTAATATGAATATAAAAAATAAAATAATTAAAAGTTGTGTGCGTGTATATATGTGTGTGTGCGTGTGATTGAAGTGGAAGTGGAGACGTGGGTGATAAATGGGACTTTGGTGGACAGAAATTTGTGGGTGAGATAGCAATTACTGTGCTTTATTGGACAGGTGTTTGTGTACATTTGAAGAATGTTGCCGACCCATTAATTCTTTTCTGAAGCACCCACTATATCATACACTCTATATACGGTGGACTTACTATCATTATTTTCTGTTTCTTTTGACTTCTTCGACATAACTGGGCACTAGACAAATTCTATTTGTCACTATCAATAGTATCAAATATTTCAAGTTCTATATTTTCTAAATATAACAAAAACTTATTTTATGTAACATTCATTTATCTATAAGTATGTGGATATCCAGTTTGTTGTGTTTGTCCTAATAATTGTGTTAAATTTTTATTCACTTCTTTTTATTATTTTTATATTTAATCAATGTGCATTTTTATTATTTGGATAAATTGAAATAATCGATATAATAATTAATTACTTGATACTTGATTTATTGAATAAAGTATTTAGTTACAGGCTTATATCTCTCTCTAATAACATGTTAAATTTTTAATATTAATTTAGGAGAACTAACTTAAAAGTTAACTTATTAAAGTTAAAGTATATATTTTTATACTAATCACTTAGTATTTTTGTATTTAATCAATGTGGGATATTATAATATTATGGCATGAATAAAAAGACTTTTTTTTCCTAGTAATTAATGATGTCATGTATAAATTTTTATTTTTGTGGAATGATTAAAAATAAATAATCATTTATATGATAATTTTTCTCATTCATAAATAAATATAATTTTAAAATTCACGTTAAATTGGACCCCATAAAGAAAAAAAAAATTCTTGTCAATTAGGTTGATGTGCACAAGTTATTGTTTGACTTGTGCCTCATCATTGGGATTTATTGCCATTTGGTGTAGATGCAAGTCAAGTGTTAGTCATTATCAACAATTCCATATATGCGGGGGTTATTCTTAATCATTCAATTTAATGATCCCTCGTATATAACTCTTATTAGATACAGAAATTTTAATCTATAATATTAAATAATTCTACTTTATAATTATATATTTAGTATAATAAATTAATAAATAAAATAAATTATTAAAATAATTAAATTACTTAAATATCCTTCAGCCTATGTAAAAAATTTACGTTTTCCTATTTCTTCTTTTCCTTTTTCTCAAAGCATCTTCTCATTTTTTTCTCTCTCACTCTGTATTGATCGTTGCTTTCAGGTACTAATTATTTTTTTTGATATTATTTTTGATATTAATTATTGTCACATGATTATTAATAGCATTAGTTTCTTATTTATATATGATGAGATAATATTTTCTAATCTAATGATACTTTTAGTGTTGTTTAAAAAAAAAAACACTTTCAGTTTTTCATTGTTATACATGTACTGCTACTGTTAGTTTGTAACTATGTGATGAGGGATAAAAGTGACTCTTAAGTTACAATTGGACCCTCCTTCACTCAAAGCCTATTAATTGGTTTCTAGAGACCATAGAAAGGAGAACGAAGCCCACTGGCCAAGCCCTCAAGTGTCTTAAGTCCAAAGGCTTCCTGATAAGCCGATACTCCTTTATTGTCGAATGATTTGCTGAGCAAGCAATGGCCGAAGCCCGCCAAGGATGTGTCCTGTCATCTGCCAGGAGGACGAGTCCTTATGTAGTCCATAACTTATCCTGACACTCTTCTTACTGAACACCTCTGAGGATAGGACCAGGGACGTGTGCCTGTCATCATTGCACCAACTCTCACCAACTAGCATGGCCAAATGACAGGGGACATCCCTTCTCAAGAAGAGGTGTCTGACCTACCTAACTTGAAATCATACAAAAGGGAAAGAAAAGCTTAAGTCCAGGTAGTTGAAACTTTATACTCTCTCACCTCTTTTCTCTCACTAGAAACACTCTGAATTTGGCATTGACTTGATCGTCGGAGGGTCTTGGCCTCTTTGATCCATTTTCTCTCCTTTGCAAGTATTATACTTCAAGTCCAATAGAGAAGATCCAGCCCATCCCCTTTCATATTGGTCTAGTTTGATCAAATTGGCGCCGTCTGTGGGGAACAAAAAAGCAAGAACGTGGACTAATCTTCTCTCAACCTTACATTTCACTTTTATTTATCTGCGAAGGAAATTCACCATTATGACGAACCCCGATGATCCCGAATCTTCAAACCCTTCAAATCCTAGACACACTCTTCCCCCACCTACTGATCCATCCCTCACAACCCCTACTAACTTAAACACGTCGCTCCAGCTCCTTATTTCCCAACAAAATACAACTGGAACGAGTCAAACCCCTCTGAACCTTCCAAATCTTGACCTAGCTCCTACTTTGCAGTTTATTAATGCTATAGCTGCATTTGTAAGAAGTTCTCAGCAACAAACTTCTCTGGCATAGACCCTCGCCACTGTCCCAGAAACCACCCCAAGTAGGAATGTCGCTTGAACCCTAGATTATGAGAGGCAATCTCAAGGACCCATAGGGGTCAATGAAGAACAACTGATTCACCTGGGAGGAAATGCGGAGGGAGGAACAGAAGAGCGGTATAGAGGAGAGAAGAGTTCGACTGAGGAGGAAGGAAGTACCAAAGCTTCGCTCCTAGACGGTGAACATAAGCTTTTGTATGGAAAGAGTTTTCATGCAGGTGATATGGAGAGAAGCGGAGGATGGAACAGAGGAAAATATGAACAAAAGGAACAAAAATATGGAAAAAGAGAAGATTCAGAGAAATACTCAAGAGGAAGGGAATAGAATAGAGGAGAACATTATGTTGCTAGCCACCCTTCGCGGGCCCGAAGTAGAAGGTCACCTGGTAGTAGCAATAGCCGTAGGAAGAAAGAAGAGGAAGTGAGAGACGTCGTAAATAAGTTTTTGGAGGAAATGAATCAAGGTCCCAATGGAAAGGCTATAGATACTACCTTGAAACTTACCCTGAAGTCTCCTTTTACTAGACCTATCAGAGAATACATTATGCCTAGCAAGTTCAAACCGCCGATGTTGAAAAAGTACAATGGGGAGACTGATCCTAGAGTCCACATCATGGACTACAAACATGCAGTTGAATTACAAATGGCAGATGACAAAGCTCTATGTAGAGCATTCAGAGGATCTTTAGAGGGAGCTGCAACAAGATGGTTTGATGGCTTGGAAGAAGGAAGTATCCACTCTTTTATGGAGCTGGCCAGATCCTTTATGCACCGATTCACTTCTAGTATTCCAGTGGAGCGAAAGACTCAGTATTTGGAGACAGTGGTGCAAAAAGAAAATGAATCCCTGAGGGATTATATAGCTCACTTCAATCGAGAAGCCTTAAAAGTCACGCATTTATATCAAGCCCGAGCGGTGAAAGCTTTGCAGAATGGAACCTCCCATACAGATTTCCTCAAAGCCTTTTGTCACCATGCTCCATGTACCCTGGAGGACGCAATGACACTGGCCCAGAAATATGTACAACAGGATGATGCTTTGGCCTTTAACCAGATGGCGAAGTGGAGAGGGATAGAGTTCATTCCTAGGGAGGAGTCGAAGGCAAAACGAGAAAAGAAGGTAGAAGAAAAACAAGAAGAGAAGTCATCTGGCGGATGAAGAAGGGGGAGGGGAAGAAATAATTAATCACGATCCAACTTCGATCCCAGTAAATTCACCCCTCTCAATGCTAGTCCAGCCAAAGTCTTCGTAACTTTCAAGGATTAAAATATATGGGCTCGCCCCAAACCTATGGCTGCTCCCCCTGAGAAAAGAGATCAGAGCAAATATTGCCTCTTTCATAACACTCACGGTCATAACACCAATGATTGTAGGCAGTTGATGGAGAAAATTGAAAGGTTGATCAAATAAGGCTACTTGGGAAAATTCGTAAAGAGAGAAGAGTCAGGCAGGAATGGCCTTAGCAAGGATAAAGGAAGATATCCAAAGAGGGCTAATGATGGTTCAACAAGAACTATCCACTGCATCACTGGAGGGCTAGACGAAACCCAGGAAAGCAGAAATAGTACCAAGGCCTTAACCAGGCAGAGAGAAAGGCCTAAGTATATTTACTGTGAAGGGGTGAGAAGTCGATCAGAGAGACTAGACGAAAGTGTCCTTTGCACCCTTCGCGTTGAGCCATTGGTGATCTAAGCAATCAGTGCTAATTATGTAGTCAAAAGAATCCTAGTAGATGAAGGGAGTTCGGTCAACCTGCTAATGAAGGAAGCGTACTTGAAGATGGGTCTCAAGGAGGAAGATTTAGAAGAGGTGAGACACCCGGTTCGCACCTTAGACAGAACGAAAGTCCCATCGATCGGAGTGGCGAAACTGCCCTTCACAGTTGGCACGACTCCTGAAAGTGTGACCACTATAGCCACATTTGTTGTCGTCAGGATGCCTCTGGCATACAACATCCTGCTAGGTAGACCATTATTGTATGACCTGGATGCCTCGACGAATATCAGAAATTTGAGGATGACGGTTCTAAAGCCCAACGGGAAAGTATTCCACGTCTATGGCAGTCAAGACGGACAGGTAGAAAGACAAAGAAATAAAAAGATAAAGAAGAGTGAAGTCACTGCAGAGGAGATAACCGCAGTTGAAGTCGCTATTCCTGAGAAAAGAACTGAACCCGTTGACAGGCTGGAAAGGGAGATGGTCAGAAAAGAACTTGAAGAGTTCTTGATAGTCAATTCTTCCTTGGAAGATGAGCAGAAGTCATTTCGCGCACCAGTTCTTGAAGGAGCACATCCATAATTTTGCCTGGTCTTAGCAGAAATGGGAGGGGTAAGGCCCGAAGTAATAATGCATCAATTGAATATAGATCCTGCCTATAGACCAGTCAAGCAGAAGAAAAGATGCTTTGGCTTAGAGCGGCAAGTGATCATCGATCAGGAGATAGATAAGCTCTTAAAAGCGAAATTTATTAAGGAAGTACTGTATCCAGAATGGCTGGCGAATGTAGTGCTAGTCAAGAAGACAAATGGGACCTTTCGGATGTGTGTGGACTTCACAGATTTGAATAAGGCCTGTCCAAAAGATTCTTTTCCATTGCCCATGATTGATAAATTGGTAGATTCGACGACAAGATATAGATTTTTATCATCCTTGGATGGGAAGCAGGGGTATCACCAAATCAAAATGCACCCAGACGATAAAGAGAAAACCTCATTCATAACAGAGAAAGGCATATACTATTATGTGTCAATTCCCTTCGGCTTGAAAAATGCCAGAGCCACATATCAACACTTAGTCAACAAAATTTTTAAAGATCAACTAGGCAAAAACTTAGAAGCGTATGTGGACGATATGATCTTGAAAAGCAAAAGCTTTGAGGACCATGTCCGTGACCTAGCCGAAGTGTTGACGGTAATGGAAGAATACGAGATGAAGCTTAACCCAGAGAAGTGCGCATTTTTCATTCAGGGAGGCAAATTCCTGGGGTGCATGGTCAGTGAGAAGGGAATTGAGCCTAATCCTGACAAAGTGAAAGCCATCTTAGATATGGAGCCCCGAAGAATGTGAAGGAGGTCTAGAGGCTGACAGGATGAATCGCTGGGTTGAATAGATTCATGTCCAAATCTGCTGAGAAGTACCTCCCTTTCTTCAAAAAGCTGAGAAAGTCAGAAACGTTCAATTGGATGGAGGAGTGCCAAGCAGCATTTGAAGAATTAAAAGCCTTCTTGAGTTCATAACATATTTTGAGCAGGCCTTTGTAGGGTGAAGAAGTATTAATTTACTTGTCCACTTCAGACCAAGCAATTAGTTTGGTGCTAATTAAAGAAGAAGGAATGGTCCAAAAGCCAATTTATTACTTCAGCAAAGTCCTGCAAGGAGCAAAGTTAAACTATTCTCCGATAGAAAAGTTAGCATACGCTCTGGTGCTCTCTTGCCGAAAATATAAAATATACTTGTAAACACATCAAGGAGTAGTGGTAACGGATCAGCGACTACAAAGGGTACTTCACAAACCAGAGACTTTGGGAGGAATGCTGTGTTGGTCTGTAGAGTTAGGTCAGCACGAATTGCAATACAGAGCAAGGTCAGTAATTACAGCCCAAGCATTGGTGGATTTCATCTCCAAATGCTCCTTTGGCACCAAAGATGGGGGAAGAGACCGAACCATGGAAGAAGACTTGCCAGCGGTACTCCCGAACCTTCAGTGGGAACTCTTTGTAGATGGTGCTAGCAACAAAGAAGGAAACGGTGTGGGCATCATACTTAGAAGTGCTCCAGGATTTTCACTGGAGTATGCCCTAGGACTAGATTTCGAAGCCACCAATAACATCGCAGAGTACGAAGCCGTGATCTAAGGATTGCTCTTTGTTGATTGCCTTCGTACAGAGCAACTCACAGTATATAGCGATTCCCAATTGGTGATCGGACAAATAGAAGGAGAATTCGAAGCAAACGAGCCGAGCATGACCAAGTACTTGCAAAAGATGAAAGAGATAGTTCAAAGGATGAAGAATAAGGGAGTCAAGCTGTTCTTTCAGAAGATCCCCAGAGAAAGGAATTGCAGAGCAGATAGTCTTAGCAAACTGGCTACCTCTCGCCTGGTCGAGCTTCCTCAAAAGATTTATTTAGGCACCTTAACTTCCTCTAGTATTACTGAGGGGGAAGAAGTTATGAAAATTGAAGAAGAGTCATGTTGGATAGACCCCATCAAGTTTTACTTAGAAAAGGGGGAACTGCCTGAAGATGCCTAAGAAGCCAAAAAGATCAAGTGAAGGAGCGCCCATTTCTCCCTGCATAATGAAATTTTATACAAGAGAGCTTACTCATTGCCTTGGTTGAGATGCCTGAGGCCCAGTGAAGCCGAATACATCCTTCGGGAGATACACGAAGGATCCTGTGGGATGCATATAGGTAGAAAAACGTTGGCAGCTAAGGCAATCAGACAAGGGTACTACTGGCCGAGGATGAAAGACGAAGCTGTGGCATTTGTCAAAAAATGCCCCTCATGCTAGAAATTTGACAGTGGAAAACATATCCCAGCAGCGGAGCAGGTCCCCATTTCTAGTGCTTAGCCCTTCGCCAAATGGAGGGTAGACATAGTAGGACCATTCCTAGCAGCATCAGGATAAAGAAAGTTTCTCTTAGTAGCAGTTGAATACTTCACCAAGTGGGTAGAAGCCGAACCTCTAGCCATTATCACCGCAGAAAAAGTGATCAATTTCTTATGGAGGAACATCGTGTGTAGATTCGGTATCCCCTATCAGCTCATTAGTGATAATGGCAAATATTTCGATAATGCTAAAGTCAGGTCCTTTTGTTTAAGGCTTCAGATTAAACAACATTTCTCATCTATAGCTCATCCCTAAACAAATGGCCAAACGGAGGTAACGAATCAAACTATTCTGCAAGGCCTAAAGCGGAGATTAGACAGATATGGTCAAAGTTAGGCAGACAAACTGCATCATATTTTATGGGCATACAGGACTACTCCCAGGCAACCCACAGAAGAGATCCCATTCAGCTTGACCTATGGCACAGAGGCAATAATCCTCGCGGACATAGGCCTCCCTAGCGGAAGAATCAATTATTGTGAAGACGAAGACAATGATCAGACCAGAAGGATCGATCTGGATCTTTTAGAAGAACTTAGAGAATCAGCCAGCATTCGAATGGCTAATTACAAGCAACAAGCTGCTAATCATTTCAACAAGAAAGTCAAGCACAGAGTGTTCGGTGAAGAGGATCTAGTGATGAGATTCTTAGAGGCTACCGGAAAACGTGAAGGCACAAGCAAGCTCGCACCCACATAGGAAGGGCCTTTCCAAATAAAAAGAGTTCTAAGTTCTAGTACTTACAAACTTGTAACCCTAGAAGGTGTGGAAATTCCTCATACCTGGAACATCCAACATCTCAAGATATACTATCAATGATAATAATAACAGATATGCAGTTTGCCTCAAACTATCTCCGTTCGCATCAACAAAGCCTCACCAAGAGTGAGAAAAACTTTCCTAAAAGAAAGCCTAAGCCCTAGTGAATCTAGGCGCGAAGCCTCACCAAGAGTGAAAAGAACTTTCCTAAAGGGGATCTAGTGATGAGATTCTTAGAGGCTACTGGAAAACATGAAGGCACAGGCAAGCTCGCACCTACATGGGAAGGGCCTTTCCAAATAAAAAGAGTCCTAAGTCCTAGTACTTACAAACTTATAACCCTAGAAGGTGTGAAAATTCCTCATACCTGGAACATCTAACATCTCAAGATGTACTATCAATGATAATAATCACAAATATGCAGTTCACCTCAAACTATCTCCATTCGCATCAACAAAGCCTCACCAAGAGTGAGAAGAACTTTCCTAAAGGAAAGCCTAAGCCCTAGTGAATCTAGGTGCAAAGCCTCACCAAGAGTGAGAAGAACTTTCCTAAAGGAAAGCCTAAGCCCTAGTGAATCTAGGCGCGAAGCCTCACTAAGAGTAAGAAGAACTTTCCTAAGGGAAAGCCTAAGCCCTAGTGAATTTAGGCACAAAGCCTCACCAAGAACGAGAAGAACTTTCCTAAGGGAAAGCCTAAGCCCTGGTGAATCTAGGCGCGATGTCTCACTAAGAGTGAGAAAAAAAACCTTTCCTAAGGGAAAGCCTAAGCCCTAGTGAACCTAGGCATGAAGCCTCACTAAGAATGGGGAGAACTTTCCTAAGGAGAAAACCGAAGCCCTAGTGAATCTACGTGAAGCCAAGGAAACCTAAAGAAAGAAGTGGGCAAACATGTTTGAGCTCCGATTTGAAGGACAGCTTAGATGTTTCACAGTGTGCACTTATTGTATTACAACATGAATTAAATCCTCGAAAAAGCAAGGCATGAAAGACCAAATTTATAAAAAATGCATAGGCACACAGTGGAACCGTGAAGATCATATTATTTATTAAAGTAAATGTACCACATGTCCAAATTTGTTTACAAAAAGAATGAACAATACACGTGGAAAAAAGAGTGAACAGTACACCTGGGAAAAAATAAAAGAATGAACAGTACACGTGGAAAAGAATAAAAGAATGAACAGTACACGTGGAAAAGAATAAAAGAATGAAAAAGTACAAAAAAGGAAAAGACATCTAAGGTGGAGGATTGCTTCGAGGAACTGCTGTTGTGGTAGATGGCAGAGGCTAGCCATTTATAAGGTCTGGCTGAATGATAGAGAGGGATTCGGCTTATGCAAGATTCATCCCAGCGAGAAGTCCTTCATCTAAGTCCCCTTCGCCCCTGCTAGAAGCTTTAGGGATAGAAGATGAAGCTGGAGTGTCTTTGTCCCAGGCAGGAAAATCTCCAGGTCATAAAAGACCTTCATCCCCCTCAGGAACAGGATCTTGGAACTCTGAAAGATCTAGAGCAGGAGGTTCTTCAGCAGCATCCAACTTAGATACCACTTACAACATGCCAGAAAAGTGCTCCGCTACATCGCGGAGCGTATTATTGTAATATTCGGCTGCTACTTTGTAAGTGTGGTAAGTTATGATGTCATCGAAGCTCTTAGACTGCATAAAGTCCCTCATAGCCCTTCGCCGACCTTCTTCAGCCTTGTTAGCCTTCTCAAGTGCAACCTGAGCCCGATTAGAGGCTTGTGTGTATCCAAACTCTGAGACTCGAAGTTCCTGCTGAGTCTTCTTTAGGAGATCTCGAAGAATAGGAACCTCTTTGGCCTCTAGGGCAAGCTCTTCGTTAGCACTTTTTAACTTGTCCAGTTGCGCACTGAGATTGGCAATGGCTTTGTCCTTAGCCACTATTGCCTCAGTTAAGGCACTAACCTCTCCCTCGGCCTTAACACGAGCCTCTTCATGAGCCCTTTATTGCTCCGCAGCTTCTTCGGTCTTCGCCTTCGCGGAGAGCAGCTCTTCCTCTAATTTAGAGCATAATTCCAGCCTCTCCTCCGCCGCTCGCCGGGCGTCTTCGTAGTGATCCCTCAAAAGACCAAAATTGGTTCTCAAAATTTTAGAATCAAGAACTGCCTACAACAAACAAACAACAATAGTTATACAGTGTAGCAAACAGTTATAGCCAAGATGAGAATGGATATACCTTCTCCAGCAGAGTCTCCTGCCTTACAAGAGTATCCTCCACGGACCTGAAGAGAGGCCTAGGAGCCGAGCGCAGAAAGGGTACGGGGGCCAAGATAACAGCAGGTAAAACTATAGAGGGAGGAAGATTGGCTGATACCTTGACCTCTCCAAGCAGAGGGGTGTCTACTGTTATAACCTCCATTGGCCCTTTGACTCGTTGCCTCTTATTGGGCGAAGAAGCCCCTATTGTTGTCCCTTGCGAAGGGGCTGATATCTCTGCCTCCACCCCATGTGAAGGGTTCTCTGAAGCAGAGCGAACTTCTGGTATAGTGGTGGTGGTTAAAGCTATCGCTAGGGGCCTCTTTCGGCGGAGAAATTCCCCCACTATCAGCTTTTTCTTGGGAGGATGAAGAGAAGAGATGTCCTTGGCAGCCACTATAGCCTCCGACACGACCTGAGACGAAGTAGTAGCTGAAGGAAATGCTTCGTCGGGCATAACAACAACAGCCCTAGGCTCAGCCTCTAATGAAGCAGCAGTTGAGGGAAATGCTTCGTCAGCCAGGATGGGAACTTTTGCTGGGCACTCGGTCGAAGCCTCAGCCTCGGGGGGACCCATGCTAACCGCCAAAGGAGCCTCAAGAGAAAGCTCCTGAGTAGTGGCGTCCGCTTCGCCTGCAGGAACTATAAGATGAAAAGCAAAAACATACAAAAATCAAGCAAATAAATAAACACACATAAATAATAAATAATAATAAAAAGGCAAGAAGTTGCCTCTATCTTTGGAGATGAAGATCTTCCTTTCAGCCACAGTTTTAACAGGGGAGGGATAAAGTTTCTTGAGGACTGCCAGATCAGGATAGGAGATCCTTTGCTCCTCAATATACTTCTTCCAGGCCTCCACCTCCTCGACACTAGGAGGTTTCCCAGGCACATCCTCCTTGGACCATCTCAGGTATTTCCCTCGGATGACACGAGGATCCTTATAGGATGAAGGTGATGGGGGAGAAGGAAGGTTACCTGCCCCAGCTTCAATCTTAGGGGCATTAAAGTCATCCACTAGCTTCTTCAGACGCGCCTTAAATTAAGCATCAGGAACGTCTGTCAGAGCCTTCTCCAAGTTCGCTAGTTGCTCTACCCTTTGAGAGGAGTGAGTAATGGCATCAAATATATTGGGAATTGGAGGTCCCTTCACTTTTAGCTTAGGCGAAGGAGGTGGAGATATCCCCTTCCCTTTACCACCAACAGGAGGAGGTGGAGGTGGAAGAGCAGGAGCCCTAGTAAGCCCAGGCATCAAAATGCCTCTCTGAGAGATGGGCTTTGCAGCAGCTGGTGCAATGCGAGGTGGAGGAGTACCTCTCTGCACAACAAGAATAGAGAGATCAAAAGCCTTAACAAGTCATCTTCGAATAATTTGAATTGACTTCGTGCTGGCCATACTCACCTAGGCCCCTTCTGATCTAATAGCTAGACCAGGCCTGGCAGGAATGCGCTTTGTCGGCTTATCCTTGCGAGGCTTCACCGATGGGGATTAGAAGTCGGAGGAGGTGCGTGTTTGAAGCCTCCCCATCTGGAGGTCGAGGACGGGAAGCTCAGCCTCCTCATTGAAGGGTCTTGGGGAACCCCTTCTATCTCTTTCATTATGTCCTAGTAATGCCCAGGATCCTTGGCCTCTACTGCAATCAAAACAACAAACACAAAACAGAGGGGTTAATAGCCCACCATCAATCAAAACTATGTTGAATAAGGAGAAAATTACCTCTTATATCCCTTAACAAGAGTCTAGGAGTAGGAAGGCCATGTTCATCCTCTGCATAGAAGGAGGCCATCATTTTCTCAGAGTTGTAGACAAAACCCTGATGGACCAAAGTCCTGAGGCTCGCCTTCTCCTCGGAGGATAGTCTTTTGGGCCATTTATTTAGGCGCTCAGTAGGACACAGGAAATGGCTAGGGAAACCAAATCCTGGAGATTTGTCACCGAGGCCATCAGTGACCTCTATCAACCCGAACTTGCCTCTCCAGTCCTTCACCTTGTTCTCTTTCCTAAAGAAGAGACTTCGATGAGGCCTTACAGAAGTCATATAAACTCTAGGTGACCTCTATGCACTGTAGATTCTGAAGAAGCATTAAAACAGGCGATCAGAGGGACGAATGCCATGCATGAAGCACAAAACCTCGAAGAGGTGCATATCCCTTATGGAGTTTAGAGTAAGCATCATTGGATTCACTCCGAAGTAGTTGAAGTACTCAACCTTGAACTTTGTGGGAGGAAAAAGAAGACCAGCCTCCAACTGGTGATAGAAGATAACATAATGTCGGTTATCTTTAGGCATAGCAACTTTAGGGTTACTGGAGTGAACCCTCTTATGAGCCTCAGCCTGGCGAAACAGGAACTGAGTACTGCTCTCCAAGTTCTGGCCGAAGGCCATAAATTCAGCTATTTTTCCAATGGAAGCTATCTCTCCCCGTTCTTCCTCCAATATCTTTTGATACTGGGAAGAGCTAACTTGGTCCCTTCTCGGGGACGTTTTCCTTCCTGGGTGCCATTAGAGTGGAAGAAGAGAATGGAAGAAGGTACGAAAGATAGAGATGCAGGAAAACTGAGAGAATCAAGAGATTGGAGAAAATAAGCAGGAGTCCTAAAATGAGAAGGTAAAGGAATATATATATTAAGAGTCTCCTCAATAATCGCCATGGCAATAATTGAGGGCATTAAATGGACGTTCAAAATTCAAAATCCATAAAAAAACTTAACCATCTATTGAGATACATGGAGGAATGGGGAGAACGAGGAAACATGCATTCAATACGTATTCTTACATTCAATGCTCGTCCTTGTCAGCCGTGCGTGCATTGAATGACTGGGTAACCTTTCACTTATCTTACGAAGGCTGCCTAGGAAACGGACAGTCCCTAACCTCTCAAATCCCTTCACTCAGACAAAGGCTATCCTTTGGAAAGGCGAATTGAATGTTCAGATGGGGCGAAGCCCCCCAACCTAGCGAAGCCATAGCCTCTCTTAAAAGCCACTTGCCGAAGCTAAAGAAAGAAAAGGACCCCTTCGCTGTTTGATGCAGAAGTAGTTCCCTTCGGCTATAAGACTTCTGAGAGGTAATACTGCAAGGACACGAAGCTGTTTTACTAAGGTTTGATCCTTCACCTCCACCTTAATAAAATAGGGGGGCCTCTGATGAGGGATAAAAGTGACTCTTAAATTACAACTGGACCCTCCTTCACTCAAGGCCCATTAATTAGTTCCTAGAGACCATAGAAAGGAGAACAAAGCCCACTGGCCAAGCCCTCAAGTGTCTTAAGTCTAAAGGCTTCCTGATAAGCCGATACTCCTTTATTGTCAAATGACTTGCTGAGCAAGCAATGGCCGAAGCCCGCCAAGGATGTGTCCTATCATCTGCCAGGAGGACGAGTCCTTATGTAGTCCATACCTTGTCCTGACACTCCCCTCATTAAACACCTTTGAGGATAGGACCAGGGACGTGTGCCTGTCATCATTGCACTAACTCTCACCAATTAGCATGGATGAATGACAGGGGACATCCCTTCTCAGGAAGAGGTGTCAGACCTACCTAACTTGAAATCATACAAAAGGGAAAGAAAAGCTTAAGTCCAGGTAGTTGGAACTCTACACTCTCTCACCTCCTTTCTCTCACTAGAAACACTCTCAATTTGGCACTGACTTGATCGTCGGAGGGTCTTGGCTAGGCTAAAAGCCTGGCGCCTCTTTGATCCACTTTCTCTCCTTTGCAGGTATTATACTTCAAGCCCAATAGAGAAGATCCAGCCCATCCCCTTTCATATTAGTCTAGTATGATCACTATGTATAAATAACTTTATCATACTAAAATGTACATAAAAATCCTTTATCTGTATTCTTGTTTTAAGTAAAAAAGGATATCCAAATTTGATACTGCTGCGTTTGTTGATATTTTGGGTAATTTCAAGGGGTGGACAAGCTTATCTAGCCACTGCGAAAATAAGGCTTCAAAATCATGTAGAAGTCTTCTATTAATTTTAATAAAGCCTATGATATATTAAGTGAAAGAAAACAAAATTCAAAAATTTACCCACCATGGCCATATTATGGCAGTGGAAGATTTCTTTAAAATTTTGGTAAATGTTAATTTAATTTGGTGATTCATGTAAAACAACTAATTTGCTTGTTTGACCATCTCAATTTTGCATAAAATTTGCAGAATGGCTTCTTCCTCAAAAAAGCAAAAAAGTGAGAAGGAAGTGGACTATGTTTAAGGATGGAAAATTAGTGGAAGTATTATTAAATGTTCATAATAGTGGAGAAATATATTGGCGAAAATGGATTAAAGCTTGGGTACTTAGAAGTTGTAGAGGACTTGCTTAAAATGTCTTTACCCAACTCTTGTATTAAGGCACAACCTCATATAGAATCTCACATAAAGTTTCTTAAGAAAGATTGGTCAACAGTCCATGACATGTTGAACGACACTTATCACAGTTCTAGTGGGTTTGATTTTGATTTTAAAAGAAAAATAGTAAATTCTAAAGATGACGTATGGGAGGCATACATTAAGATAATTGAAGTGAATTTTGTCTCTTAAATGTCAATAATATTTTATAATTTTATTTTTTTTAATGTGATAGAGTTATCCAGAAGTTGTTGCATGGAATAATAAATCTTTTCTTTACTATGAAGATTATTGTATAATATTTGGAAAAGACCATGCTACATGGAAAGCTGCATTTTCAACTGCTTATATGCAAGAAGAGATAGAGAGAGAGGAAAACCAAAATAATCAAAATGAGAGTCATGGCATTGTAGATGGAAATATTGATAATTTTCCTCAATCTATTGACTTATCGCATGCCACTAGTCATCATAAAAAGGTGCAATAAGCTGATGAGAGTTCAAGCGATAAAAGAAGGATGAAAGCTAAGAAAAGCATTGACTCATTGGTTGAAGGAATGATGAAGGTTGCAGAGATATTAGGTGGAAAATTTATAAAATCAGCTCAAGAGTTCAACTGAAACCAAAGAAGAGATGGAAGATAATTAGTGCACTCCATAATCTGTGTGGACTTATTACTGCCAATAAAATTTCACTTACTGCAAAGATTGAAACTAGCTTGGATATGATATATGTTCTCTTGTCCCTCGATGATTACTTGAAAGAAAAATGGGTGGCCAGATGTTGAATGGTGAACTGTGATTGAAGTAGATGAATGAAATCTATCTTTAATTTTGTTGAAATTTTTGCATTTGCTATCATTAGGTTATTGTTTCAAATTTTTATGGAGTCATGAGTTTAGTGAATTGCACTTGTCTTAAATATTCCAGATTTAAATAATTCTTGTTATCTTGAAATTTTTCTAAATAGTGGGTTTTAAGTTACTAGTTATTTTTTATTTTTGTTTATAAACTAGTTATTTTTTATTTTTGTTCATTAACGAGTTGCTAACTAATTCTTGTTATTTTTTATTCAAGTTGCTAGTTAATACTTGTCATTTTTCTAGTTATTAAGTTTAAATGTTCCTTTATTTTTTATTCATGGGTAAAATTATAAATTCTTCCCAAGTTGATATAATGAAATATAATATTTTATTTAACACCAATAATGGTAAGATATTGTTTGGCACACATAATTTTATAAAACTGACTTTACAGGTATCTAAATTCTTCAATATAGCATTAAGTTGCATCTTGTGATCAAACTCAGTACAGCTCTGAATAATAGATTTTCTTAGATTGTGATTTTACTTTAGTAAGTCTCAAATGCTAATATTCCTTGTGTAATTTGAGAATTTAATCAAGCTAACTGATAATTTGTTAATTTTTATTTCTTTTTGTATGGCTAGCCAAGTAATAATCAATTAATTAAGCAACCAGAGGATCATATGATTATTGGGTAAATTTCACTCGTCGTTCTCTAACTAATAACTAATGCACTTTGTAGTTCTTCATCTAAAACATTGGATATAAAAGTCCTCAAACTATACATTTCTGTAGCTGTACAGTCTTTTTGTCTAGTTTCCATCAAGTTTTTGTTAGCTGATATAATAGTTAGCTAACAAGGACTGCCAAATCATCACTTTTAATAATTTTTTTGCCACGTTGGATATTTCCTCAGCTCCTCCTTTCTCTCTCTTTGCATAGGACTTTCTCCTTCCCAAGTCTCTTCCAGGTATTCTATCAAACATTTAGATATGTATTAATTTGAGTATCTTTAGAACTGGTCAAAACAGGAAAAAATTTGATAATTAGTGAAACTTTTATGAAACCATTGTAATATCTAAGCAAACATGAATCAAAAAGCAATTTAATATAGAAATCCCAAGTTTTGAATAGTCTCAACCTTTGCATATAAACAACAACTGATTTTGAATGTATGAAACTATTACTGATTAGCAGAGCAAAAAAAAAAAAAAAACATTTGAATTTATTTTGTTATAAATAGAGGTTGAGAACTCACATTGATTGATTTTATTGTTGTGCATCTAAACTATGACTTGCATAAGCATTCTACTTTTGACATCCCTCTAATTTCTGCTTGAATTCACAATTTGTATTGACAAACCATGAACTTTACAGTTAACGGAAAAATATACTCAAACGCCTGAGCTACCAAGATAGTTGCCAACCCGCCTACATTGTATGGATTGAGCTATAAAGAGATGATGATATGAGAAATTGGGGTTGTGACTAGTGAGTTAATATGAATGTGAAACGCAAACAAATTGATGTGCACATAAGATGTTTGATAGAATGCTTGAAAAAGACTTGAAAAAAAGAAAGTCCTAAGCGAAGAGAGAGAAAGGAGAAGCTGAGAAAATAGCCAACATGGCAAAAAAAGAAATTATTAAAGATGGTGATTTGGTGGTCTATGTTAGCTTACTATTATATCAACTGATGGAAACTAGACAGAAAGATTGCATAGTGACAAAAGTGTATATTTTGAAGATTTTTATGTCCCATTTTCTTAGATAAAGAGCTACAAAGTGCATTAGTCATTAATTGAAAGACGACGGGTGAAATTTACCCTATGATTATTCAACACAAATATCTCAATTTATTAAGAATTAATATTAATACATTAATTTTAGTCAAAAACAAACCATTTTCTTTATTTATGCAACAATTGTTGATTAATACTAATCTAATTTTTCATTCTTATTTTTGTTTTTTTTATTTATTAAACAATATAACGGTTAGGAGTGTAAGGTATATCTGTACTCAGCAACCAATGATTTCCTCTAATGAATTCATTCACTGTGTACTTTGATGCCTTCGATAGATTTGTGATGGTGTGATACCTTAGCTACGTGACTCTCTTTACAGTAGATGAGCCAAGGCCATAGATGTCATATTTTGTATAATTTAACATATCAATTTCCTCACCACTAGGCCATTCTGTTCAACCTTCTGAGTTAATTATGTTATCTAAAAATGTTTTCATGAATATAGTTATTGAGTATGCTCTTTGAGGTCTCCTAAGATATGTGCTACCTAACTTGGACAATGTAGAACTTGGTTCACGAGTCACTCAACAATTGTGGATTGATATTCTATAACTCCTAGCTTTAATTGGGATTGAGTAGTAATAATGGGGTTGCTCTGTCATGCACAAAAATATTAGATTTGTATGACCACCTTACTGTTACCACAAATAAAATATATCTACCCATATATATATCACATTCGGTATAGACATACCAAGTAACTTGAAAACCTTTAAAACTATAATGATAAAAGATAGAATGGGAACTAAGGCATGAGAGAGCCACATCTTGATGCTTTTCAAGTATAAACATGTTTCGAAAAGTTATTTCTTTCCCAATAAAATGATCACCTCTAACTAAAAAGGCAATTGTATCAAAGGTTGACATGACGTCTCTAACATTTTTGTAGCATGTGATTATGGTTTGTCCTCTTCCATCACTAATCATCATAATATTCTCCACATTTTCTTATATGTTAATATTTTCTTCATATATGCTCTTTTAACTTAAGTAGTATATCATCTTGCTCCTAATCTTTTCGCAGATGCTAAAATGGCTTCATTAGTAGTTCTATAATTACTTGGACCGTCTTTGGCCATAACAATATCTGGATGTAATTCTTCCAGATGTGATTGCAAAAAATTTATATCTTTGAGCTTTAGCCATATTGGGAATCCATCATGTACATAACAATAATGGTCCTGTACCTTATTAGTATAAATCAAAAGCAAGTTATTGATCAAGTCTAATGTTTTATTTAATATCAATAATTGTGAGATATTGTCAGGCACACTCAATTCTACAAAACTTATTTATAAGTATCTAAATTCGCCAATGTAGTATTAAGCCCCACAACTCTAAATAATGGTTTTTCTTAGACTATGATTTTACTTTAGTAAGTATCAAATGCTAATATTCTGAATGGCTTCAAAATTACTTCCAATTAACTGATAATTTGTTAATTTTTATTTCTTTTTGAATGACTAGGAAAGTAGTAATTAAGTAATTAAACAACAAGATGATCATATGATTATTCAACACAAATAGTTCTATAATCACCTAGTCCATCTTTGGCCACAATAATATCTAGACATAAATCTTTTGGATGTGATTTAAAAAATTTTATGTCATTGACCTATGCCCATGTTGGGAATCCATTATTTGGATAACTATAATGGCATTGTACCTTATCGTGTAAGTTAGAAGGAGGTTATAGATAAAATCTATTTTTTTATTTAACAATAATAATGGTAAGATATTGTCTAGCACACTCATTTGTATAAAACTTATTTTACAAGTATTTAAATTCATTGATATAGCATTAAGCTGCATCATGCTATCAAACTCAATACAACTTTGAATGATGGTTTTTCTTAGACTATGATTTTACTTTAGTAAGTCCTAAATGCTAATATTTAAGAGTGTCATTTGAGAATTTAATCAAGCAAACTTATAATTTGTTAATTTTTATTTCTTTTTGAATGGCTAGCCAAAAAATAGTCAAGTAATTAAACAACCAAATTATCACATGATTATTCAGCACAAATATATGAATTTATTAAGAATTGGTATTACTACATGATCAAACCAAAACCATTTATTTGTTATAAAAAATTGTTGATTAATATTCATTCTTATTTTTGTATTTTTTATTTAATAAATAATACAAAGAGTTAACATGAGTTTACAAATCAAAGGCCATGAGTGTATGGCATGCATATACTCAGCAGCCAATGATTTCCTTTAATGAATTCATTCATTGTGTATTTTGATGCCTTCAATGGATTTGTGATGATGTGATACGCTGGCTAAGTCACTCTCCTGATGGTAGATGAGCTAGCGCCATAATTGTCATATTCAGCACAATATAATGTATCAAGTCCCTCGCTACCAGGCCATTCCATCCAACCTTCTAAGTTGATAATGTCTTCTAAAAATGTCTTCATGAATATGTCTATTGAGTATGCTCTCCAAGGTCTACCAAGATATGTATTACCTAACTTGGACTCATAAATCAGGTTCAACATTATCGATAATGTTGAACCTGATTTATGAGTCACTTATAATTATGGATTAATATTCCATTAACTCTTGGCTTTGGTTGTGATTAAGCAGTAATAACAGGGGTTGCACCGTGATGCACATAAATGTTAGAATTTTGTATAAGCACCTTACCATTATCACAAATAAAATCTATCGATCCATATATATCACATTCCCTACAAAACTGTGTCATTGTATGGACATACAAGGTATCTTGGAAACCTTCAAAATTAAAATGATAAAAGATAGAATGGGAACTAAGGCATGAGAGAGCCATAGCTTGATGCTTGTCAGGTGTAGTTGTGTTTTGAAAAGTAATTTCTTTCCCAATGAAATGGTCACCTCTAACCAAAAAGGTGGTTGTATCTGAGGTTGATGTGATGTCTCTAACAGTTCTGCATCCTATGATTATGATTAGTCCTCTTCCATCACCAATCATCATATTTTCTTTTATCCTAATATTTTCTTCATATATGTTTACTTTAACATAAATAATATATCTTCATGTTCCTAATTTTCTCAAAGCTTCTACAAGGGCTTTATAAATAGTTCTATAATCACTTAGTTCATCTTTGGCCATAACAATATCTGGATGTAAATCTTATGGATGTGATTTCAAAAATTTTATGTCATTGGGCTCTACCCATGTTAGGAATCCATTATCTTGGATAACTATAATGGCCTTGTAGCTTATCGGTATATGTTAGAAGCAGGTTATTGATAAAATCTGATTTTTTATTTAACAATAAAAATGGTAAGATATTCTTTGGCACACTCAATTATATAAAATTGATTTTATATGTATATAAATTTGCTGATTTTATAGGTATATAAATTTGTTGACGCATTATTAAGGTGCATCTTATTATCAAACTCAGTACAACTCTAAATGATTTTATTTCTTTCTTAGACTACGATTTTACTTTAGAAAGTCTTAGATGCTAATAATACGAGTGTCATTTAGGAATTTAATCAAGCTAACTGCAAATTTCTTAATTTTTATTTCTTTTTGATTTGTTAGGCAAATAATAATCAAGTAATTAAACAACTAGATGATCATATGATTCAACACAAATCAAATATTTATTTATTTATAAAAAAAACTATTGATCATCATTCATTCTTATTTTTGTATTTTTTTATTTAGTAAACAACACAAAAAGTTAACACGAGTTTATAAATTAAAGGCCAAGAGTGTAATACATGCCTATAATCAACAGCCAATAATTTTCTCTAATGAATTTATTCACTGTGTACTTTGTTGCCTCTGCTGGATGTATGATAACATGATATACTAGCTACATGACTCTCCCTACGATAGATGAGCCAAGGCCATAGTTGTCATATTCAATATAATAGAATGTATCAAGTCCCTTGCCACCATGCCATTCCAAGTAACCTTTTGAGTTAATTATGCCTTCTAAAATGTCTTCATGAATGCAGCTGTTGAGTATGCACTCCAAGGTCTACCAAGATATGTACACTATCTAAATTGGACAATGTTGAATCTAGTTCATGAGTTATTCTAAAATTGTAGATTGACATTCCATTAACTCCTGACTTTAATTGTAATTGAGCAGTAATAACAAGGGTTGCACTGTCGTGCGCATAACTATTAGAATTTTGTATGAGCACCTTAGCGTTACCTAAAATAAAATATATTAACCCATATATATCACATTCTCTATAAAACTGTGTCATAGTATGGACATACAAAAATATCTTGAAAACTTTCCAAACTACAATGATAAAAGATAGACTAGGAATTAAGGCATGAGAAAGCCACAGTTTAATGCTTGTCGGGTGCAGCTGTGTTTCAAAAAGTAATTTCCTTCCCAATGAAATGATCACCTCTAACAAAAAAAGGTGGTTGTATATAAGTTTGATATGATGTCTGCAACAGTTTTGCATCTCGTGATTATGGTTAGTCCTCTTTCGTCACCAATCATCATAATATTCTCCACATTTTCTTATATCCTAACATTTTCTTCATATATGTCCATTTTAACATAAATAATATATCTTCATGTTCCTAATCTTTTTGAAGCTTCTACAATGGCTTCGTAAATAGTTCTATAATCACCTACTCCATCTTTGGCCACAATAATATATGGATGTAAATATTCTAAATGTGAATTAAAATTTTTTATGTCATTAGGCTCTACCCATGTTGGGAATCCATCTTCTAGATAACTATAATGGTCTTGTACCTTATCAGTATATGTCAGAAGCAGGTTATTGATAAAATCTGATTTTTTATTTAACAATAATAATAGTAAGATATTGTTTGGCACATTCAATTATATAAAAAATGATTTTATAGGTATATAATTTTGTTGATGCAACATTAAGCTACATCTTGCTATAAAACTCACTACAACTCTAGATGATGGATTTTCTTAGATTATGATTTTACTTTAGTAAGTCTTCAAAGCTAATATTACGAGTGTCATTTTAGAATTTAATCAAGTTAACTGCTAATTTCTTAATTTTTATTTCTTTTTGAATGGCTAGTCAAAGAATAATCAAGTGATTAAACAAACATATGATCATATGATTATTCTGCACAAATATCTAAATTTATTAAGAATTGGAATTACTACATTTATATTTGATCAAACCAAACCATTTATTTATTTATAAAAAAAAATGTTAATTAATATTCATTCTTATTTTTGTATTTTTTAATTTATTAAATAATACAAAGAGTTAACATGAGTTTATAAATTAAAGGCCTAGAGTGTAAGGCATGCCTGTACTTGGCAGCCAATGAATTCCTCTAATGACTTCATTCACTGTGTACTTTGATGCCTCCGATGGATTTGTGATGATGATACCCTGGCTACATCACCCTCTTGACGGTAGGTGAGCCAGGGCCATAATTGTCATATTCAGCATAATATAATGTATCAAGTCCCTCGCCACCAGATCATTCCATCCAACGTTCTGAGTTAATTATGTCTTCTCAAAATTTCTTCATGAATACAGATGTTGAGTATGCTCTCCAACATCTACTGAAACATATACTACCTAACTTGGATAATGTTGAACCTGGTTCATGAGTCACTCTACAATTATGGACTAATATTCCATTAACTCTCGGTTTTAATTGTGATTGAGCAGTAATAATAGGGGTTGCACTATCATGCAAATAAATATTAGAATTTTGTATGCTCACCTTAGCATTACCGCAAATAAAATCTGTCGACCCATATATATCACATTCTCTATAAAACTATATGGTAAGGACATACAAGGAATCTTGAAAAGCCCTCAAAACTATAATGATAAAAGACTGAATGGGAACTAAGGCATGAGAGAGCCACATCATGATGCTTGTCGAGTGTAGCCATGTTTCAAAAAGTAATTTCTTTCCCAATGAAATGGTCACCTTTTACAAAAAAGGTGGCTATCCAAGATTGACGTGATGTCTCCAAAAGTTATGCATCTTGCAATTTTGGTTAGTCCTCTTCCATCATCAATCATCATAATATTCTCCGCATTTTATTCTATCCTAACATTTTCTTTATATATGTACGCTTTAACATAAATAATATGTCTTCATGTTCCTAATCTTTTTGAAGCTACTATAATGGCTTTATAAATAGTTCTATAATTAGCTAATCCATCTTTAGCCACAACAATATATGGATGTAAATCTTCTTGATGTGATTTCAAAAATTTTATGTCATCGGGCTCTACCCATGTTGGGAATCCATCATTTTGATAACTATAATGACCTTGTACCTTATTGGTATACATCAGAAGCAGGTTATTGATAAAATCTGATTTTTTTATTTAACAAAAATAATGGTAAGATATTCTCTAGCACACTCAATTATATAAAACTAATTTTATAGGTATATAAATTCGTTGATGCGGCATTAAGGTGCATCTTACTATCAAACTCAGTACAACTTTGAATGATTTTACTTTAGTAAGTCTTAAATACTAATATTACGAGTGTGATTTGAGAATTTAATCAAGCAAACTGCAAATTTCTTAATTTTTATTTCTTTTTGAATGGCTAGCCAAATAATAATCAAGTAATTAAACAACCAAATGATCATGTGATTATTCAGAACAAATATCTTTTTAAGATTTAGTATTAATATATTAATATTAGATCAAACCAAACCATTTATTTATTTATAAAAAAAACTGTTGATTAATATTCATTCTTATTTTTGTATTTTTTTTATTTAGTAAACAATACAATGAGTTAACATAAGTTTATAAATTAAAAGCTTGGAGTGTAAGGCATGCATATACTCAACAGCCAATGATTTCCTCTAATGAATTCAACTCATTAGAAGAGAATTACAACTCATTTCATATAGGAGATTGTTTAACTAAGTTACAGTATTAGTAAATAATACCATATTTAGTACATATAATTCAGATTGAGCATAATAATTTTAAAGATTTAGCGAACATATGGAATCAATATTATCAAAAACCTAATCCATATTTCTTTAATAATTTTTATCCAATGGGATCACTAATTCCATTATTATAAAAATTTTAGTAACTAAAATAGCGTCACTTTTTTTACTTTATGTCTTAAAAATAGTTTTAGTTTTTTAATTTAATTTTACCCTTATTTGATTTTTAAGACAAATCAAACATAATTTTTCCAAAAAAAAAAAAAAATCATTCATACAAATGTATATTGCTTTCGTTACTCTATATTTAATAAGACAATATTTTTAAATGTACGACATAGTATTAAGTTTCATTGCATTAATAAAATTGCACTATTTTATTAATATGTTTTTAATTAATTGAATTAAATATAATAGTATTGGAATAATATCTAAAACTTATAAGATCATTTTACTTGAAATTTAAATTTGGATATTTATATATTTTATAATTTTAATATGATTACTCTCAATAAGCTTTGTAGGATTTAAGTTTATAACTTTAATTTGAAAAAAATAGATCTATATTCTGCTCAACAATATATATATATATATATATATATATATATATATATATATATATATATCAAATAAATTTTTAGTGTTTCATATGAGAAAACGCTTTTAGAAAAAAGAAAAAAAAATAGTGAAACACAAATGCTATATATAGAACAAAAAGTATTTAAGTAATTTAATTATTTTAATAATTTAACTTTTTCATTAAATTTTTTTCAGTGAACCTTTTCATTAATTTATCTTCTTAAATATAAAATTATAAAAATAAAATTATTTAATAATATAAATTGAAATTTTTACACTATACAGTAAAACCTCTATAAATTAATAATATTAGGATCACAAAATTTTATTAATTTAGAGAGATTAATTAATCGATAAATTAATAATTTATTAATTTATAGAGTGATTTTAAATTCAGCAAGAATAATTTTAAAATCACTAATGAATATTCATGAGCTTAGAAGAAATTGTGGTTACTGCCATAGAAGAAATTGAGGATAAACCTGAGAATGATTCAATACATTTGGAACTAATCACGAGAAATGAAGCAATCATAGTATCAACTACTTTTCACAATTTTTTATTACAATTTGAGAATACTATACCAAAATTTTTGAATGCAGTGAGAAAAATTAAAAATGAAATTCACTTAAACTTAAATTTCAAGAAAAAACAAAATACTATATATTCATATTTTCCTAAATTGTTCTAAGTATATTTATATATACTAGGCATATTTGAAAAATTATTAATTTATAGATGGAATAAAACAATGTATTTATATAAAATTATTATGAAAAATTATTATCTTATTAATTTATTCAAATTGTTTATTTTTTAAACTAACCCAAAAATTATTATTTTAAAGATATTATTAATTTATTGGATATTAATTTATAGAGATTTTATTGTATAAGATTTAAGATAACTGAATCAAATCAGCTTTAAGTGTTATTTTTGTTATATCTTAGGGTTATTAGAGTAATTTAAAAAAAATTAAATATTACGGTAAACATTGGGAATTTATTTTAAATTTTTATCATTGTTTTTGGAGGTTCTGCCTTCGGTCGCAGACGCAACCGCCGCAGCTATCAGCCGAGTGGCTCACCTCGACTCTTCCTCCGCCTTAAACTGCCGCCGGTAGATACACAGCCTAGCCTGTATCAGCTTTCAATTTCTCCTACATCGTTTTGGCACTTGTTCTTAGTCCTGTTAGATTCCTGTTTTCAAATTTACGTGGATTTTAGTTTTTAGAACATTATAGTTAAAATTGTAATGAGATATGGTGATCTTGATTTACAAATTTGAACAAGCTTGATCTCGAAATTTTGCTTGACTGGACTTAGGTATTTTGATTGTTAATGATTTACTGGAATTTACCTTCTTATTCGTGCTTGTATGTGTTTGTGATGAAGGAGCTGTTGAAATTGTTTATATCAAAAATTGAATGAAATCAGACCATTTCAATGTCGAGGTTAAGTTAATTTTGCTGTTAGAAGAACTTGCAGTGCCTTTAATTGGGGTGGATTGAATAATTGGCGTCAATTTATCTGTACATTATTGCTTCAGAAAGCGAAGCACAATTTGTTGAAAATAAAAACATTGATGTTTTCACTAGCGAAATGGATATTCAGTAGGTTAACCAAATTGATTGATAACTATACAAGCATGCTTATAGGAGTGTAAATTTACATGGAAAAGGTGAAACAGTAGTGGTAGTGGTCTTTGTTTTCATATGGGTTGGTTTATTAGAAGTGTTCTTACTAAAACTTGTAATATCATATTAGTAGCTGATGACTGACTACCCCAGGACACTTGAAACTTGTTATCTATTGATGCTCTGTTGAATGAATTATTTTTTGTTGTTGTTGTTGTTGTTGTTGTCTTGGTGCTAGGAAATGAATTCCTAGCTTTGGAAGAGGTTCTTGTCAAAGGCTTCAAAGGGCTGCTTAAATTAAATGATTAGGTGTAGAAATTGAATCTCTCTTCTCATGTTTTGTGGTCATGATATTAATTCCCTTATCTTGCTTAAAACAGGATCTGAAACTCCAGGTTCTGATTGTACAAATTAAGCCTAATACTTGTTGTTGCTCTAGTGAATTGTCAATCTGATGGCAGCAAGAGGGCACATTCCACCAGCTTTAGATGGACGTATTGTCCAGGCTCCTGGGTTGATGAGACATGGTCCATTTCCTTCTGACCACCGGCCAACAGATAGACTTCCTCCTCCGGATATTTTAGAGAATAAGATTGCTTCTCAGGCAGCTGAAATTGAACAACTTGCAGGGGATAATCATAGATTGGCTGCTACGCATGTGGCTTTGAGGCAGGACCTTGTTGTTGTGAAGCAGGAAGCGAAGAGACTCGAAGCACACATTAGAAGCATCCAGACTGAGAGTGATATCCAGATTAGGGTTTTATTGGATAAGACTGCAAAATTGGAATCAGAAATTAGGGCTGGTGAGAATGTGAAGAAGGACCTGAAACAGGCGCGTATGGAGGCACAGAACTT
Source organism: Reutealis trisperma (assembly GCA_947687605.1). Taxonomy (NCBI): domain Eukaryota; kingdom Viridiplantae; phylum Streptophyta; class Magnoliopsida; order Malpighiales; family Euphorbiaceae; genus Reutealis; species Reutealis trisperma. The sequence continues at coordinate 448,003 of CANTUT010000410.1, forward strand.
GGTTAAAGCCAGAGAAGAGCTGACTACCCAAATTCAACAGGCCTCTCAGGAATTGCAGCAAGTGCGCGCTGATGTTAAATGCCTACCAGATTTGCATGCTGAGCTTGACAATTTGAGGCATGAATACAAGAGGTTGCGGTGAGTCATGCATTATTCCCAAGTTTCTTTTGTTAGCTGTTTAAATCCTGCCAGTGTATCCTTGATAATATTTAATGATACTTTCTGAAATAGGAATTAATAATTAGACGTAGAAAGCTGTCCATAATTCCCTCCACCCATGGCCCTCCTTTATTCATAGATGAGAGTGCTTCCAAACTTTATTTGCATAATATTTTTTCTTGGGATAATCAGAACATCTTGTCAAGTTGATCATAACTCTAATCTATCATGGTTCCTTCAACCTGTCCGTCTATTATTTGGATTATACCGTTGCATGCTAAGTGAGAATTGGAAATTCTCTGATTATCCTGGAAGATGGAAATCGTTTCACGAACCATCTTGTGCTACTGAAACATTTAATATACTCCTCATTGATGTGATATAATTTTCTGTAGTGATAAGTGGACAATTTTCAAGGAAACACAAAAAAAGGGGAAATAGGGGAGAAACTTTTGTGCTTGTTATTTAGGCTGGTTTTGTTTTTTGGGGGTGGGTTGGTTTGTTGCAGGAGAAGGCCTAGTACAACGGACTTAAAACATTGTTGAATTTATAGAAAACAAAGTGATATAAATGTTATTTCCATTTCTCCTTTCTGGTAGTTTTTACCAGTTGTGGTACTGATTAAAAATCCTAGTGCTGTTGCCAATCAGAATCCAAAATTTCTGTCTGACTTTTCATCATTATGTGTAGTAGACTATTATTCAGTGGTTCTAATGGATTTGAACTTTTTTTAAATCTGTCCTTTGTGTAAAAGGGCTACTTTTGAGCATGAGAAAGGATCAAACATAGAAAAGGTGGGGCAACTGCAAGCCATAGAACAGAATTTGATTGGGATGGCAAGAGAAGTGGAAAAATTGCATGCTGAGGTCTTGAACGCTGAAAAGAGAGCACATGGTGATTTCCTCTTGCCCGCAAATTCTAAAATTTTTTTATGAAATTTGCTTAAATTATTTTTATTCTCTCCTACTACTTATGCTGATGCGTTTTCTTTCTAGTACCAAACACATATGGTGGTGGTATTGTGACTCCTGATTCTTCATACCCACCCCCTGTACATACTGTTGGTACCTGTGTTGATGCATACGGGAGGCCAATAGTTCAGATGAGTGTTGGAGCAGTCGAAGGAATAACACCATATGGAAGTGGCAATGGTGCAGTAGTTACTGGTGGTATTGGTGGTACAGTTGCCTCAAGTGCTGGTGGTGTTGCTATCTGGGGAGGACCTTATGATCCATCGCTTGCTCAGAAGTTAACATGATACATCTTCCATTAATGCATGTCCATAGTATTTCTGCCTAGCATCATGAGCAAATCTGAGTGCCTCTCTCCTTGACTTGCTACCAGGTGAATTTGATGAATCCGCCATCAGAGGCTGTGCATGAGCTTTCTCTACTTTGGCTTTTGCTTTACATTTCTAAGATGAATTGGGTTGGAGTTAATGTTTTTGTATAAATTATAGGTACAAAAAAAAAAAAAAAAAAAAAAAAAAAAAAAGGCCCTCAGTGAAATGTTTCGGCTCCCATTTCTATCCTCATAGTTTATCAGTAGTTTACTTATAAAGAAATCATAGTGCAACCCTTTTCTTTGATCTTGCTGAAGTTGCATTGATCCTGAAAGATTTGAATTATGATAAATTGAATCGATTATGCTTCTGCCCTTCCTCCCAGCCGCATCAATATCATGCATTATTGATCTTACTGGAATATGATTGAAGACTTGCCTGTCCAGTCAGGTATATCCTTTCACATAATTATTATAAAGAAATTGTAACAATATGAGAATGAAACAGAAAAGCACAGTATAATTGATTGCCTCTTTATTAAAGTGACAATTTTAATACATTGTGATTTTGTTTATGCTTGTGCTTCTATCTCTTCTTTTTATAGAAGGTTCATTCCTTATTTCATTTTTCCCCTTTTTTTGGTTTAAATTTGGCTCTGATCAGAGAGGTTACTCCAGTTTCACTGAAGTAAAAGCTCATTGGTTTTTTTACCCATTTTACCCATGCTTCTACTTTGCATTGTTAAACTGATAACTCATATGAAGGTATTGATATTCTGCATGTGTTTATACTTCATATTCTTTCTAAAGGATAACTCATTTATAAACTATTATATAAAATTTTCTTTTTTCATTTGGGTACTTCTGTTCTTATTCATATATATATATATATATATATATATATATATTTTAATGGCTATTTTCACAAAGTATGCACAGTACTGAGGGCTCTGTTCTGTTCTATCTGTGTGAATTATATATGAATGAGAAAAGTTTATTAGAGAAAGTTTCATAGTTTTTAAGGTAAATTACTATTTAGTTTCTTAATTTTGACCTAATTAATAAGTTCATCTATCTTTTTTGAGAAGTGAACTAAATGATCCCTTATATTTATTTTCATTAACAAGTTATTTCATTCAAAATTATTAAATTTTTTTGTTAAGTGAATGAGAAAAAACTAAAATGTCCTTTATTATAAATTCTAATATAGCATACTCATTTCCTTCTTTTTCCTTTTTTAATAAAAATTTAGATTGATCATTAATTTTGAATTTATCCATCTAATTTTTGCTAAAAAATATTAAACTGTCTATTTTAAATAATAAAAATTATTTCATATTGTAAAAAACAAAAAATGTTTTTCCCATATAAAAATATTATATAAGCATTCATTTTAATTAGTTTAAATGTATAAAAAAATTTATATTTAAGAAATAATTAATGATTTTTCCATATTATAGGTATTTTGTAAAAAAAAAAAAATCGAGTTTAACTAACATAAAAAAAAAATTGTCTTAATTATTTCGCATAATTAATTTTGGATCTAATTAAAAAAATTACTAATATATATCGAAGTTGTAATTTTCTTTTTCTTATTATTAAGAGTAAATTTTTACCATTAAATATTCCCTTTATAACTATAAAGGGTGTGTTTGATATTGCTGTTAGAGGTTAAAAAAACGTTTTTAGAATTTTTTTTATTTAATTGATTGATTTTTATTATTTTTTATAATCTGTTTTTTAAAATTTATTTTTGAGAAAAATATCAATTTACTTGTTTTTGTTTAAAAACAGTTTAAAAAGTATTTTTATAAAAAATATAAAAAATTTTGTTAAAAAAACATTTTTGAGAAACTCAATTCCAAACGTGCCAAAAAAGTAGCTTTGAATAATAGATTATAATAGAAGTACTGTTTTGTTAATGAAAATAAATGTGAGAAACTGTTTCAATTCATTTCTAAGAAGGAAGAAACAAATTTATTAATTAAACTAAGTAGGTGTTTCAAAAAAATAAAAAAAAATTATAAAGCTATTAGCTTTTTAGTTTCCAACAGTTGCATTAAATAGTGTGGTTATTTTTTTTTTTTTAATAATAGCTATTAGAATATCTCTAAAAGCTCTTTATATGCCTAAACTCTCTATAATAAAAAGTTATCACAAGAAAATAAAATACTAATAAATTTTTTATTATTTAAATTTAAAATAAAAAAAATAGAGAGCCAATTTTACTCTCCTTTTTAAATTTTACAACTTTTTATGCATGCTATTTAATTTTTTCATAGTTTATTAATGGGAAAAAAATGAAAAATTTAAAAAGATACTTTTTATTTATATAAATAATGCTCTTTAAAATAAAAAGTACTTTTAGAAAAGCTCGTTAGGCAGTAAAACAGTTGTTATTTATAAAAATTCTAATTTGGAGTTTTTTAAAGTAGTTTCTACTTATTTAAATAATATGTTAATAAAAAAATAATATTTAAATAAAAAGATAGGATTAACATTTATCTTTAATATTCATTAAGTATATTAATTGTAATAATTAATAATAATTTCACCAAACACTTAATAATAATCATGTTATCAGCTGATAGCTGCTATAAACATCTAAATTAAATGGAAATAAAATTATAAGGATTAAATAATAATTTATCCCAATTTTTATGGGTTGCTATGTATTTAGCTTTGTAAATGCATTTGATATATTAACAAAAGTTTTAAAAAAAAAAATTAAAAAGTTAATAATACTTTTGTGATTGTTTTAAAATTTAATGATCTGCTTTATGAAAGTCGGCTGTTAAATTCAAGAGGAATTTCTGACTTTCAATTATACCAAACACACATACTAAACGTGTGTTACACATGAATTTATTTGTTTAATTATTCTTCCCTAATTATTATAATTATAATTTATATTTAAATAAATTAAGCATAAATGATATTTAATTAAATTCTAAAATGACTTTTCTTATAGACAAACATTACATCACTCAATCAATATCAGAATTTATTTTTAAATATTTAATTTTTGCCTTCAAAACTTGATTCCTATATATAAATAAATATATCTTTCTATTCACTTATATATGAAAATATATTACAAGTATTCATCAAACTACATGAAAATACACAAAATAAGTAAAATAATTTTAGTCAATAACTTGAAATAAACTTAATGTTATATTGTTAATGATGGTTTTGAAAGCTTGAAACCTCAAAATATTTAATTTATGAATTGCAAACAAAGAAGCTAATGAATAATGCATTGAATTCCTAAAACGGCAAATAATTTAAAATAATTATTTTTAAAAATGTCTATTATTATAAAACAGAGAGAGTATATAAATCTATTTTTGAACTTCTATGATTTATTATATTAGTAGATGAAAAAATAAAAACAAAGGGCAATAAAAATGTTCAATAAATAAAGAATATTAAATAATTAATTTTATTAGCCAAAAAATTCAAGGAGAACACTAATTTAAACAATGAAAATCTAGAACTCAAACTAAAAAAAAGAGTAGTACTGCTGGCTAGCCAGAGCTGCTCTTAGCTAAAAAAATCAAAAGAGAGATGATGTTGAAGCTTGAAATTTTTTCCCTAGCCACTATAACGTTCCCACACGGCTGCAACAAAGAGAAGTAAATGAGCAAGAATGAGAAGCAATGCCATCATAATAAGGAAGACTCCAAGTTTCCACCATTTGCTTTCCATAATTCTTATATATCCTTCTCTGCAAGAATCACACCCATAACACAATATGCTTCTGTTATTTCCCCATGTATTACAATCCTTAATTTGCTCATTATCACCATTTCTCTTCCAATATGTTGCATTTACATACTCCATTTCACATATTCCAGGTGGGTTGCAGCATCCAGACTTCATCCATCGAAAACCAAATTATATAAAAATATATCAATAAAATATAGAATTATAAGCTATTATGCATGTCTAAATCAAAATTATTAGAAAACAAATCTATGATTGAAAAATAGAAAAGCAAAATAAAACAAAATTGTACCTCGACAGGTGATAATTTCTTGAGACTGAAATCATAAGCTTTAAGAGCGAGAGATTTAGAGGCCAAGTCTTCGCAAACCCCACTATTAAAAATGCAAGATTCAATATTTCTCCAATTATAATCATTACGGACTTTTTCTTTAAACCACATTGGTGTAGCCATTATTCTTCTACTTTGGATCTTATAAGATCCAACAAGTGCAAGACCCATAGTGAGAATAACAATCAAAGGTACCATAACTATAAAGAAACTCGGAATTGGAAATCGAGCTTTAAATAACACTGCAAGATTACTAATCAAGAAGACAAAGATCAATCCAATTCCAAGCCCAATCTGAAGTTTTGGTAACCTCAAGAGCTTCTCACAATCATAATCTTTCATGTAAAATAGCCAAATAACTGAAGCAAGAATTGGAAGAGATAAAATCAAAGTAATTATTGATAATAAAGCACCATAAGTTTTCACTTTGATCATTACTTTATCTGTTGTTTTCTTATTTTCCGGAGCTTCTTGAGGTTTCTGGGGTTCTTCAGTTACTGTCACAGCTAATGCTTCGGGAGGAGGATTAGGGTTAGGGTTAGGGTTTGCGTCCGGGTTAGGATTTGTATTTTCTGCCATGTTAATGAAGGGATTATGAACTTAATTAATAATTAGAAGAAGAAATATGAATGGGATGGGTTGAAAGAAATGATAGTTTTTGGGGGGTATTTATATTAATTATGTTGGTTTAATGTAGTTAAGTAACTAATTATCAGTGTCATGTGTTTGCTTAGTCAATTCTGTTTAAGGTAATTCAGGGATGAGTTGAGAGAAAAATGTAGATGTAAAATAAAAATGAGTATTATAGAGTCAATGTTACTTTGAGAGATATTAGGAAGAACAAGCAATAAATAGATTTCCATATTCAGGATATAGATATAGGAAATACACCGTAAATGAATGGGAATCTAACAGCTAATTAACTAGACAGGTGAATTGTTCAAAACATTAATAAACAAAACATTACATATGCTTTATTGAGAATGCTTGCAACACAGTTGATGTTTCAAGTTTATAAAATTTATATAGATTTTTTTTAAGCCTGTAAAAGAAACACAAGTGATAATCCACACACAGTCGACCATCATATATATAATATTTAATAAATTAATAAATTTATTAATTAATAAATTTTTGAGAAACCAACTTCATTCCTCATTAAATAATTAATAATTCTATTATTTAATAATTAATAAAATTTGAAGAAAGTTCTTTGTAATTATAAACTATTAGAGAGAATATTTAGAAGTAAAATATTATAATATAAAATTTATGATTTATCCTTAGTATTTGATAAACTTGAAATTTTATACTTGAAATATGAAAATATGAGATAATGTTCAAATTATTCTATAAGTGAAGGTGTACAACAATAATATTTACCAGTATTATTTATATTATCATAATTCTGAAGTAATTAATTTATTTTAAATAATGAGTAATGGGCTCAACTATAAAAGAAAATAAGTAAAATTAGAAAAACGTAAATATATATACATATCTATGTGATCATATATTGATTTTAATTTTATATATGTGATTGTTTTGAATAGATTTGCCCTATTTATTTTATAGTTTTGGTTTTTCATAAACTTAATAAATTAATAGTTATAGTATTTAATTTTTTTTAAGTATATTAATTATAAGAGCCTATTGTATATAATTGTCTATATTAATATAATTATCCCACATATATAATTAGTGGTGGAAGCATGCATAGTTGAGAGTGTGCAATTGCTCTCTTAACTTTTTAAAATACTTTTGATAGTATATTAAATTATAGTATTTTTAACATTTGCCTCTGGAGAAAAAAAAAAAAAAAAAAGATGGGGGCAATTAATTGATGTTACCAAAAAAATTGGGGTTTTATTATGTACTTTTGTTTTGAAAGAGACGATCATCACGAAGACAATTATGAATTTTTGTTTAATTTTCTTTTTTATGTAGTTTTATTTATAATATCTTAAAAGATTCTTATAGTTGCACAATTATTGAATTTAGTATTGTATTTTTATGGATAATATTTTTTATTTTTAAAAATTTATCTATGTGTCAACTATTTAATTGAATTAGCATTATTATTTTATTGTATCATAAAAAGAAATTAAATATATATAATAGACTTAAATCCTGGCTATATCACTATATATAACAATTGTCTCCTCCATAATCCCGTTATTCAATTTTGTGATATTCAATCTTAAGAGTGGTGACAATTTGTGTTTGTATATTATGTTTATATCTATTTGGCGAAAGGAAAATATTATGTTTATATCTAATCGAGTAATTAGAAGGTTTAAACAAGTAAATTAGAATAGTACATGACTTAAATAATATCATTAAAAATACAAATTTCACACGTAAGAGTGGTGAAGATTTGTGTTTATATATTATATTTATATCTAAACAAGTAATTAGAAGGCCTAATTAAGCAAATTAGAACAAGACACGACTGAATACAATCGAAATGGCCATTCACATTCCGGAAAAAAAAAAAATTAATATTACTTAGGCTCATTATTTTTTGACAGGAACTTAGGCTCATTATTAAGTGGTTCAAAGTCAATACTAAACAAGGGAATTCTCTGTATTGTTATATTATGAATTCATATCCATGATATATCATAAATCAGATCCATAATATATGTGCGAAAGATTTGCTGATAATAAAGACGCGAGTGCAATTTTTCCAACAATTTCAATAACAAGTTTTTACTTTTTTTTTATCATTTTTTTCTTAATTTTAAATGCTAATTATTTTTTTTATTTATTTCAATACTTAAAATTGAATTATTATAATTAAATATATAAATTATTTTTATTTCTCCCATCTTATAATTATTATAATTCTAATAAATTATAATTAAATATATAAATTGAATTATTATATTTTTTGATATTAACATGTACATTGTTGCTCAAAATGCAGCTATATTGGTGTTGAATTGCATGTAAATTACTTTTAAATTGTCAATTAATGATAAAATATATCTTTAATTATAAAATTAATAATAAAATTTTTTTTGATAATAATTAATTTATGCACATTAGTATTGTATTATAGAAACATTATAATTTAACTGCATACACATTATTAATTAAAATGTATGTATATTAATGTTGAATTATAGATACATTATTTTTAAACTGTCAATTAATAATAAAATATATCTTCAATTATAATATTAATGATAAAAATATTATGATAACAATTAGTCTATACACATTAGTTTTATACTGAAAATACATTATACTTTAACTGCATGTATATGACTTTCTAACTATAAATACATTATTAATTAAAATGTATATACATTGATGTTGAATTATATGTACATTACTTTTGAACTGTCAGTTAATGATAAAATATATTTTCAATATAATCACAATATTAATAATAAAAATATTTTGATAACAATTAATTTATGCACATTAATTTTGTACTAAAAATATATTATAATTTAACTGTATGTACATAGCTCTCTAATTACAAGTATATTATTACTTAAAATGCATGTAAATTAGTATTGAATTGCATATACATTATTTTTAAACTATCAGTTAATGATAAAATATATTTTTAATTAAATACCAATATACTTAGAATGTAATAATAATGTACCTCAAATTCAATGTCAATGTACCCAAAAAAAACAAATAAACAAAATTTAACATACTTGTTCCAATAACTTGAGTTATTAAGTATATTTTATAATAATTTTTTTTATAATTATTTAAACATATTTAATTAAAATTATAACAATTATTCGATAGAAGAAACAAAATTAATTATTATATTTTTAATTCAAAGTATTGAAACAAATAAAAATAATAATTAGCACTAAATTTAAAAAATTTTCTGGTTCAGTTATATTTTTTTTTGAAATGTCAAATACTTTAAAAAATCAAATAATAAAAAAAAAGTGAAAAAAGAGAGCAAAATACACTAACGGAAATCATACAAAAAATCACACATTTTCATTCAGCAAATATCTTGCATGTATATTTTAGACCCGTGTCTATATTGCAACATAAATACGGATCTAACTTCGACACGGATCTATGGTATAATTTGCTATTCCCCCCTTCCTTTCTTTTCATAAGAGACATCATTTTTCTTTATTCTCAAAATGCAAGTTTATTCACTTTTATATTAAAATTTTAATTATTATTGATTGATAGGTCAACATATAACACAATATTTTAAAAATCAGCCCGATAATTGAACTGATCATATTATCAATTTGCAGTTTAACTTATTGAACCAATTAAATCGATGGTCCGACCTGTTGGATAAAATCTCTTCACTCTTTTTTTTTTTTCTTTTTGTCAGATCTCCATTATTAGAGGTCCAATGGATTAAAACCGCCTAACAATTGGCCAAAATCAATCAAAATCCTATCAACGAGTAATTAAATAAAAAATTCAGTTTTTCAACGAATTAAATTAGACTAGTCAACGGTTATTAATTGAATCGGTCAATCCGATGTGATTTGTAAAACATTGAGACAACGTCAAAAATTCTGAAAAGCAATTAATTAATATTTTTCCCTACTTAAAAGTTATGTAACCATTCACCATAATAAATTTTTTTTATTTAATTTTTATCCTAAAATAATATGAATTTCTCATCAAATTTGCAGTTGAATTTTTCATCATTATGCTCAACCTTAATGTAAGTAAATATATATTCAAACTATAATTTTTTTTTATTAGAATATACATACTCATTCACATTAATATATTTTGAGTTTTAATTTATATTGTAACAAGAAAAAGAAAAGTAAAATATTTTTATATTTCCTTTTCTTGTTAATTTTCACAATGGATTTCAATTTTCTAACGGAGGAATTCATAATTGGCTCTTAAAATTCATCCAATACCAAATAATAAAAGTAAAAATAAATGATAACTGAATGGCCCTTTTTCCCTTTCTATGCTCGGTGGCTTTGGATGGGAGAGTCTCGGGGCCTGGAGCTCCCAATCCCATCGTACCAGAACCTTTTTCATTCTTCTTGGAGTCTTGTATTTGGTTGAGTGTGTGTACACTAGAATTGCACTCGGGCTTTCTTGAACAAAAGCAGGTCTAATTCATATATGGAAGTGCAAGAATCAGTGAGAATGCAGGACGTATGTGGAGATAGTGGTTCTCAATGGGTAATGAGAATGTTAAAGTGTTAGACTTTATACTATAGAATGGTGAGAACTTCTCTGAAGGACCTTGATAGAAGAGTGATCTAGTGTTGATCTTGCTGGATAGAGGTGTTAATTTTAATGGATGAAAAGTTTAAAATTAAGCGTTGGACTAGAGATTAGTTCTTAGCTTGCATGGAAAAGACAAATAGCATTAGGAGCCACACATAGTCAATTGCCTAATGAAGGATCTCTGGTACTTAAATCAATGTAATTGTATATACAATGATAAAGGCTCGAGGAAAAAGTGGACTTGAAAATGATGTCATTGCTTCCCTTAGTGAAAAAGTTTAAGAGATTCTTAGTATAATCTTTTCCAATAGAAAAAAATGATTTTTGCACACTGTATTCTCAGAGTGACCAATTCATGAGAAAATGTCAACCTTCTAATGAATGACTGAGAGATTACTTTGTATTTGAGCCTTATTAGAAACCGAGTGTCTTAGGAAGTATATTGAATTACCTTGAATTGATGTCTCAGGTTTTGTTCTTTGGTTAAAAGAACTTCCCTATAGAGAGGGATTTTCTCCAAACTAGAGTCCTCCTTTGAGTTAGAGACTTGAAACTTTTATAGGAGCATTGAGTACCATAGCTGCAGGTACTCAAGTGTGCAAAATCATATCATTTTGTAACTAAATAGAGGTAATTATACACTTGTTTTGGAAGATGTGAGGCCTTGTGCTAAAGTGATAGAATCACATTTCCTAGAGGTGGCAGAGATCACATGTCAAGCAAGCTTGTAAAGAGCTTTCAGTGCAGACTTCTCTTGTAAACTATTCGTTGATGAGACAAGATGAGATGTTGCTTAGAGTGGTGTGCTTATGTTAGGATGAAAGAGTGAGAAGATGATGCACGAGATAACCTGTCTTGAAGGTTTTAGATTTGAGTTGCGGGTTGTTGGATTGGATTTCTCAATTGTCCTTACACTTGCTTCTTGAATTATTTGGCTTTGTCTTGGACATGCTTACTTAAGACCCATGTTAAAGTGAGCCATTTTTAATACTCATGGATAATTTTCATTCATCAATTCATAATCCACCACCTTAGTACAGTAAAATCTTTATAAATTAATAATCTCTATTAAATAATAATTTTTTTCGGTCCCGACTTAAATTGATGAGTTAAATTAATAATTTAAATAAAATAATAATATAATATTTTTTTTGAAAATCTTACATAACATGTTGATCTCATTCATATCATAAATTAATAATTCACTAAAATTATATTTCATATTTTCCTAAAATATGAATTTATTGTTATTTTCCTAAATATTAATTACATTGAAAATATTATTACAATTAAATTATACTTGCAAATTAAGTAAATATGAATTGGCTTACATTCCTTAGACTTTTAGTCTCATTTTATTAATAGAATAATTTATACCTTTACAAAATAAAATAAATTTTTAGTTGATTAAATGAGTATTATTTTGAATTGTAAATACACTCTCAATAAATTAATAAATTATTAATTTATTGATCAACTAATACTCTTGAAATTAATAGAATTTATATGGTCCTAAAAATTATTAATTTGTAGAGGTTTACTACAATAATTAATGAATACTAACAGTTTTACTTTTGACATTTTAGTTATTTTTGCTTTTTCTATAAAAATTGAAATTTCAATTGTACTAATATAATTTTGATTGTATTTTATATTATTGGCATATATATTTAAACTTAAAAAAATAGTCATGATTTTTTCAAATAGTGCATGTTTGATTTAGAAAGTGGAATTGTTAATTTTTTAAAAAAATTAAATTAAACTTTTTGTAGTAAATAGTTTTTTTTTTTCAAATATGGAAACAAAATTAGTTAATTAACCATTTTTTTTAATTAACTATTTTTCAAAGTATTGTTATTTATTTTTTGTAATAAAATAAATACGGCATTTTATAAATTTCCATAATACAATAAAAGGGAGGATTATGAATTAGAACGATAAAATTTTTAAGTGTAGTGCTACAAATTATTTGGAGAGTGACAATATCATCATCCTGAAAATATTTTTTAAGTTAAATGTAAATTACGACTAAATAACTTTCATGGATGAATTTAAAATAGAATTGCAATCAATAAAATAAAGAGAAACTCACTTTATAAGCTAAGCAACCATTAGAATTAATTCATTGTATTTTAAATGGCTGACCTTTAAAATCGGAGAAAATCTCAAATTTTAAAAATAATTTTATCAAATATTAAAAGATGAGAATTATGTGGATTCGGCATACAACAATGTTACACCAACTATACGTTAATTGATTATTTTTTTTATTTATTTTAAAAATTTTAAAAATAAAAAATAAAAAATTTTATATTCGATCATTTTTAACTCATAAATAGTAATTTCTGATTTGATAAAAAATACTAAAAAAAATAATTACCTATGTAATAGTTGTAACAATGTTGGAATTTTTGTTGTAATATATATCAATAAGTTCCCTTAAATATTCAATTTAAAATTATCAAAATAGTAAAAAATCAAATAAAAAACATGAAAATGCAATAAAATTTTAACTTTATTTTGCAATTATGTTTAATCAATTTTTTTTTTTTAATTTTCGAATTAACCTATTACAAAATTGATTTAAAAATATGTGAATTTATTTATTTATTTATTATTTTTTTTTTTTTTTGAGAATTGAATCTTTAGAAACCCTTGCCTACTGGTCTGTGTCATTCCTCTTGCGTCATGCGTAGTGACGTGGCATATTATTATTGGTAAAAGTACGAACCGGACAGTAATTAGCAGCCAACCTGTTATAAAGTCTCCATTCAAAGCCTACCATTTCTCGTTTCTGTATTAGGACTCGATCGCTACTAGCAATGGCTGACGAGGTAAGCCTTTTTGATCCCTTTCTCTTTATCTTTTGTTTGGTTGCCGTGTAAGTGGCGAAGAAAGCGAAAGAAAGATTTTTGAGAATTCTCAGCCCTATAGATTTGTAGAAAATGCCAATTTTGAGATTCGCAGTTTTCTCATTCGTTTTCTAGGGATTTCTCGGCTGCCAAACTGATATAAAATGATAATCGAAACCTATGTTCGTTATTTGCATGCAGTAATTTATTTAGATCTCTGTTGATAATTTTGATTCAATTACTTAATTTGAAATATATATATATATTTTTTATTCAATTACTCGTTCCTTGCTTAAAACTAGGCGAGTGTCTGGCTTGTCTTTGACAACGGCATCTTGTAGGAAGTTTGGTTAAATTGGAGTTGATTTCGACTATAGCTTTCATGCCTAGTTTCGGTTTCAATGATCTTCAAAGATATAAGTTACTTTACCATTGCACTAATGATCACAATCAATGTGTTAATTTTTACTGTGCTTGTCGTATGTCAGAGTCTTTTTCATAAGAAAGGTTTTGTCTCAAGTTTGGTGAATCGCTAACTGGTTTAAGAAGGCTTTGCATAATCACATTATCTCTAAGTAATTAACCTTGAGCACCAGCTTGAGAAAATTATGATGATTAACGAAGATAAAGTCCATGCTTCTCATGCAAGAGCTGGTAAAGTAACTGGGAAGATCTTAAATGGATTGACAGATTTTATAAACAAATAAACAAGAAGTTTATGAAGATTTTTTTTTTGTCTCAGTTTTTGTTTATGTTAATTATATCACTGCTACCATCTGTTAGATTGAGCTGAAAACTGCCCCTGCTGATTTTCGATTTCCTACGACAAATCAAACTCGGCACTGTTTTACCCGGTACATTGAGTTCCATAGGTAAAGCCCTTAGTCTTTGCAGATTTCACTGCTAGCAAGGAATTGTTAACCCTCCCTTCCCCCTGCACACGCCCACAAGAGCCTCCACCATACTAAATTTGAACTATTAATTGCAGGTGCTTGGCAGCAAAGGGTGAAGAATCTAATGAGTGTGAACGGTTTGCCAAATATTATCGTGCCCTTTGCCCAGGTGAATGGGTGAGTACACCTAACCTTTTGTGTTGTTGCAAGGGACTGAAAAGTCTATTTAGCTGCTCCATTTTAAACAATGATTGTTGTCATTTTCCACAAATCATCAACATGCTCCTTTTATTTTTCTGGTTATTTACAATTTCGTATTTCTTTTTATCTTCTTCTTTTAACAGCCCAATGAAATTCTACAAGTAGGGAAAAAAAAGAGAGAGAGAGAGAGAGAGAAAGAAGGGAAAACAAACTTATTTCAGTTTTCAACTCAAGTAGTAACAGGGTTGAAACTTTTTGTGTTATTTTCTTGGAAATTAGAAAATTCACCTTCTATAGCAGAGTGCATTCTTGCCATTTAGTCTAATTGGTTTTTTATATCAAATAGCCTTATGCTTATGAAGGGTATCACACCATATGTCGTAGCATTATTATTAGTTGATCACATGATCATATTCATAATCAATCTCAGAATACCAAAATTGGTAGCAGTATATAAAATCATGGATTTTTAAATACCTGTATTTGTTATTTCTGTGCAATTATAAAAGCATCCTTTTACATCATACCATTCTCTGCATTTAGTACCATTGATTTTTGATATGAAGTAGCTTAATGCTTTGATATTAACCATGTGTTTTAGCATTATTTTGACAATTTATCACATGGTCATATATTTGGGAGATTGGGTTATTATCAATGTTTGCCATTTGTTTTCATTAAAAAAGCAAGCCAAAAATGAATTGCAAAATTCTTAGAATTGGTATTAGTACGAATATCTTTTAATGTATATTTGCAAAAATTTATTAATTAAAATATTTGCTTAAGGATATTTAAAACAGGAGCTCACTAGTATTTTTAGATACATGCATCTTTATTTTTTTGAACATTAATTAAAATGCAAAATATGATAAGATTATATATATATATATATATATATAGAGAGAGAGAGAGAGAGAGAGAGAGAGCGCAAACAGATGGGTGTGATGCAAATGAATTTCCTTGCCAATAGGGATCAACTTTGAGTCTTATCTTTTTTTGTTTTGGCCATGGATTAATACATAGTTAAAAGGTGCACTCAAGCCCACAGGTTTCTCCATTGCTTAAAGCACAAAGCACAAATAAGCCCTCGCAAGTGAAGTGAAAATTTTTTGTAGAATAGTTGATAAAAAAAAAATATGTAGTGTTTTCAGGTTGATGGGGAGAGATTAAAAAAAGAGAGAGAAGCGTAGGCTGTAGAGGGGGAGCGTAGAAAGTGAAAGGAATAAGATGTGAGAAATAAGGGATGCTATAGTAAAATGGACTGAGAAAGGAGTGGAGAAGAATAGGGGGAAAGAAACAGTGAAGAGAAAGAGGAAAGAAGAACTAAAATTAATATTTTTTTAGAAAAAAATAAAGTAAAAATCACTAGATGATTAACTGAGGGGACCCCATCTGGAACTTTTCTTGTAGGAAAATCTAAGTTACAGACGAAAAAAAAATGAAGACAAAAGCAGTGGAAATGCCTAGTCTCTAGCCGCTTTATGTATAGTTTTTTTAAAATGATAGCAACTCATGTTGACCATTACTGCCTTTTAAACTCTTAACTAGACCATAGTACGCTTCACATAGGTACAAGGAATGAGCTTTAACATAGGTCTAAGGAATTATCTTCAAATGTATTGACCCTTTAACTGTGCTCTCAAATTTTACCAATGGTCATTGAAGTTAAAGCTCAGTCGCTTTATGGTTGTCAGATTTGAGTTGGGCATAGTAAACTAACTTGTTATTCAGATATTATTTAATTAGACTAGAATTTGGCCAAGACATTTCTGTAAACCTTTAAGGCTTAATTGAGTGGAACAAAGGAAAATGATACACATCCGACGTTAATTAGATTTATACTAAAGTTGAGTTAGTTAATTATCAGAATTGCTTTTAGGCTTTTTCGGAGTCTGTTTGACAGATTGTTACTATGGAACTGGTGCATGACTTTTTCACTTCTATTCCTTGTTCAAAGCAATTGAATTTATTTTAGATTATATTTAAACTGAATGTGTATTTAGTTTGAACTTTTGTATGTAATCATATCGTGCGGATGAATTTGAGATTTGGATAGGTTTTAGTGGCAGTTGGGTTGGATCTGACAGATTTGGGATTTCAATGAATTTGAAGTATCTCTTCATTTAACTGTTTCCTTTTCATATCAAATATGACATATCGTTAATGCATCTTACGACTATAATTTTAGCCCAATTATTTGTTGTGTGTTTGTATGCAGCAGTTCGATGGTTGTATTATTGTGCTATAAATTTGATCAATTGTATCATTCCACTTCTTTCATGAAATTTGTCATGTTTCATGTTCTCCCGTGGCTTGAATTTATAATATTTGGATATTTAGATAAAAATGAAACCAATGGTGTCTGCCATTATATTTAATTTCTGATCTTTTATATATGATTTGTTGCAGGTTGAGAGGTGGAATGAGCAGAGGGAGAATGGGACATTTCCTGGTCCTCTTTGATCCTTGCATATGCACTCGGCTGAATTGAATGTTTTTAGCAATATTGCTTTGTTTACTTTTCGTTTAATTCCTTTTGTGGTGGTAGACTGGCCATGAATTGAAATTAATAATGGAATTTCCTGGAGCTTTATGGAATTGACTCTAATTATTTTTGGTAAATTGCACAATTTTCTGGTTTCTAATTTGTGATTCCATTTTCAGTATGCTGTCTGATGTTTTAACCATTATCGGGTCTTACAAAGCCTTTTCTTAAGCCCACTTTTTCATTTATAAAAATGAACGATGATCTTACAGTCAACGGCACTTAAAAGTCACGACAAGGCAGAGCCTACCAACAACGGGCAGTTGCTCCAAAGAACCGAATACCTACGGTATGTTTGGCTAGGATCTGCCACTTATTAATCCGAATAAGAAAACCATTCATTATTAGCTAGTTATTTGAGCATGTCCACAATCAATGTTTTTAAAAAGATTCAAGGCTACCGTTGATTTTTCCCAAATTGTTTTACACATTATGGCTGCCATCGATTGTCGTCTTTGCATTGTATTTATTCGTTTTCAAGTTAACACTATCAATGATACACAAATCATAATTTCATTATCTCATTTATCACTTAATTGTGTGTCAGGTAATGCTTGTTTTAAAAATTTTAATTAAATTAAAAATCATTTAAAATTTTAAGTTAAAATTTTTAATATTTTTATAATTTAAAAATTATATCACTTATTTTATTTAGTATTTAAGTACTTAAATTTTCAGTCCTATTAATGGAAAAATACTATACAATCCAATATTTTTATTCTAATTTTTTATCGCAACTGATGTGTCATTATTTTATTTGTTAACTTTCTTTTTTAAAAGTGTATTATATAAAATATTTTCTAATACAATAATACCATATCAGTTTGGATAAAAATATCGGGTTGTATAATATCACCATCTATTTAAAAAAAATTCATAAATAAATCTTTTTTTTTTGGGAAAAAATTTGATTCTGATTGATATTTGAATTCAAGACCTTTCAATTTTAAAGATGACTCATCATTTCAGTGACGAATCGATATTTAATTCATTACTAATAATATTTTGATTTAATGATATTGAATCATTTTTAGAGCTCTAAAGCATCAAGTTAGAAACCTTTAGCTGTAGTGAATAAATGTTAAAAAAAAAAAATTGATTTATTCTTAAAATACCAACGATCAATGTTTGTTTAACTACCAATGAGGTTTTTATTTTACGGTGTTGAATTCGTTTTCAAAATTTTGAAGTGTGGAATCGAAGTTTTCTAATTGGAGATCTCTAGTTGGAACAAAAAAAAAATTACTTCATTCAGATCTTTAACAACACGTATTGTAACACATCATAGTTGCCTGATTTAACAGTATGGCATTGAATTTGAAATACTTTTAAGTAAAAATAAATAAATTAATATTTTTTGAAAAATAAATTTAAAAAAATAATTTATAAAAAATAAAATAAAATCAATTAATCATATCTAAAAAGTTTTAAACTCTTAATAGATATCTCAAACACATCATAAATTTTCAAGTATAAAAATTGATCAGCAGGCAAATTAAATGAGTGTTTGTATGTATAAGGTTAGGTACATAATAAATCTCTCTTATAATTTAAGGTTTTATAATATTAAATTAACAAGAATTAATATAAATTATGCATTTGTTTAAAAATATATTTTTAAAATTTTTAATATTTTTTAATTTAATAATTTTATATTTATTGCATTAGTCATTTAGTATTTGAATTCCCTTATTTTATATTTAAACTCATATGATTGCCAATAATATTTTATATAAAAAATGATGCAGGATAAGAAGGCAAGTCGTGTTTCACACGTTTTTGTCGGAATGAATGCTTTTTGCGGCATTGTTAATGTGAATTGGCTGATGCGCGTTCTCATTTCCCGCAATTTAAAGAAATATTCCAAATCAAATTAAAAATAGAGATTTGAAGGATTTATAAATTAAATTAAACTACTTATCTATAAAAATTAAATTAAATTAAATTGTAATAAAACATTGTAATTTAACTACTAAAATAGTTTGATGAATTTAATTGTGTATAAAAATAAACTTACAATTCTAATTGATAGTAATAAAAAAATTATCATAATAAATAGCAATGACTCATACTTTAAAAATAAAAAATATAAGTGACGAAAAATAAAAATTAATTCTTAACAAGTAGTTTATTAATACATGACCGAAAATCAGAAAATTAAAGCGTTGCAAAAATATGAATAAGTGTAGCAGTAAAAAATGAAAAAAAAATATGCCATAAAGAATAAAAAAAATATGAAAAGTGAAAATTAGAGTAAATAAAAAACTTATATATATATAATTTGTTAGAAGTATAAATATGTAAAATTAAAAAAATTATATATATATATATATATATATATATATATATATATATATATATATATATATAAAAGGGGTTTAAGCAATTTTAATTATTTTCAAATTAAATAAAATCACAAATTTAAAAAAAAAATCAAATTAAACTAAATTATTTAGCAGATTAAATTAAATCAAACCACTTAATTCAGCCAATTTCACGGTTCAAACCAAATCATGCAGACATGAGCGTTTCTAATTGTGAACTAAAATAGGCCTTGCCGTGATGCGACAGCTATTGCACTGTGATAAACCACGTGTTATTTTTGGCACTACTATCATACATATAGCTTGTAGACATTGACACAAATAAGATAATTTGTTAAGTCGTAACTAAACTGGTCAAATAATATATTTTCTTTTCTAAATTATTATTATAATAAATTATTATTTACTATCAGAAATTTAATTTTAATTAATTAATTCCTCTATATTTTTTAAAAAATTAACTAATTATTAGTTTTAATTTTGTCAAATTATTAGTTCTTCTATTTATTTTTTGTATTTTTCTGTTAAATTTATAAAAAACAACTAAAATGTCATTTTATATATAATAAATATAATTCTAATTTTTATTATTTAAAAATAAAAAATGGATTAATAAAATTAAATAATAACAATTATAGAATGATTATTATATAATTCTATTATTATTTAATTTTATTAATCTGAGTTTTTTATTTTTAAATAATAAAATTAAAACTATATTTACTATATATACAAAAGTATTTTAGTTATTTTTTATAAATTTAATAGAAAAAATACAAAAATTGAATAGAATGAAATATGATGGAACCAAAATTAAGTAACTAGTTAGTTACTTTCTTAAAAGTAGGAACGAATTGATTAATTAGATCAAATATTAAGGACTAAATAATAATTTTTTTTATTATTATTAAAAAAATAATTTCTCAAAATTATATATATATATATATATATATATATATATATATATATATATATATATATATATATATATATATATATATATATATATATATATAGAATAAAAATTAAACTTAATATAGCTATGTAAAAACATCATATGTTAAGTAATTTTGTCACAATTAAATTTATACGAAATCATCTCTCATCAATTTTCCTACATTATTATATTTTTTACTCTCCAAGTAAAAATTATTACAAATCAATATATATAATGTCTTTTTATTAATTTCAACTTATTCATACGTAAAAAATTTAGATCATATATTTTCTTTATACTAATATTCAGATTATGAAAATATAATATTTAAATTTAATAATGGTAATAATAATTTATATATATTAAAATATTTTAAAAAACACAAATTAAAAAAAAAATCATCAATACTTAAGCAAGTTTTAGTAAACTTTTAGGAACATGATAGTAATTAATTTACCAATCCCATATGCAAACTCTCCAATGTCGTGTTGATTTATGTATCAAAGATCATTTATGTTTTAAGAAAAGAAGTCTCTAAATGAATATTGAATTTGGAAAAAAAAAAAAAGAATATTGAATTAATTATCTCAATTGGAGTATTTATCTTATAAATTACAAAGTTATAAAATTTAAATTCTAAAATAATAATGAAAAATCAGATTAAAAAATTACCTAACAAATTATATATGTAAATATATTAGAAAATAAATTAAGATTATAAATAGAGAGAATAAAATAAAATTATGGAGAAATAATAATTGTTTAATATTTTACAATCCTCTTTTCTTTTTTTTTTTTTTTTAATAATGTAAAATTTAAGAAAAGATAATCTTCAAGGCTTTAGAAAATATTATATTTAAATTTTTAAGTGTATGTACGTTTAAATAACATATTTATAGTCGTTTTCCCTTTTTTAATGTTAAAAAATTATAAAAATGAGTCTATAAAGTCTATTATTTTTATTACCTTAAATGATTTAATATAATTTTTCCATAAAAAATTATTAACCACATAAAATAGAGAATAAAGCCAAAAAAGAGATGGGGATGGACTTTGTGATTTGTCTAAGATATTTTATGAGAATAAATTAAGTTTTCATCCATCAATATCTCTAAAATTGAGTAAGTTAAACGCCACCGCAGCCCACTCATCTTCTCCTTTGCTTTTCGTGTCTCTTACTTGCTTCGGTGCTTCACGTCAGCGTTGGAAATTTTTCATTTTGTGGAGTGTTTCCGCTTTCCAATATTAGAAGAATAAAATGTCACTTTGGGTTATTTGACCAACTTAGATGAAACCCATTAGAAGCGACAACTTCGCAATGAAGAGCTCGTATCTCATAAGATCCAAAGTCTTTGGCGTATTCACAGCGACTGTTTCTCTCTCATTATACTCGTCGTGTTAGCAGGGATCACTTCTTTAGATACATGGCTACTCCTATTATGCCAAGTATTTTCTTCATTTAAAAAAAAAAAGCTATTAAAAAAATTAATTTTATTTTTAAATAAGTGATTATTTAACAGCCCAATAAAAAAAATAGTAAAATGACTAATTTATCTTTTTATTTTTCAAGTATAAAAGATATTTTTCTAATTTATAATACAATTAATAAGAATTTTTTTGACAATTTATAACAAAATTATTATTACTTTAAAAATAATAATTTTTTATTAATGATTTTTTTTCTTAAAATAGAGAGAATATACAAGAACACACCATAGCAATAATAAACTTGTATAGAGGCGGCACGTATTACTATAACATCTCTAAAGTTATGCCATTTAACTTATCTCAACGTAACTCAATAGGCAGTATATACATCGCTATTCGTATTATGTAACGTACTTCTTCCATTTTAAAAAAATTAATTATTAAAAAAATTAATTTTATTTTTAAATAAGTGATTATTTAACAGCCCAATAAAAAAATGGTAAAATGACTAATTTATCCTTTTATTTTTCAAGTATGAAAGATGTTTTTCTAATTTATAATACAATTAATAAAATTTTTTTTGACAATTTATAACAAAATTATTATTATTTTAAAAATAATAATTTTTTATTAATGACTATTTTTCTTAAAATAGAGAGAATATACAACAACACGCCATAGCAAAAATAAACTTGTATAGAGGCGGCACGTATTACTATAACATCTCTAAAATTATGCCATTTAACTTATCTCAACGTAACTCAATAGGCAGTATATATTATTATTTAATAGGAAATCAAATGTTGACACTTATCTTTATAATGACAAAGATCAACCATATCTTTAAATTAAAATAGTTTAAACTTTGCATTCTTTCGTCTCTATCATTTCTCTCAAAGATTTTGATAACAGAGGATGAATATTTCTTATCTTCTATCATAGTGTTAATCAATTTGGTACTCATTTGAGCACAGAGAGTGCTCATCAACAAGCCTAACGCCACTGGACATTGTCCTTTGTAACAAATTACTTAATTAAATTATAATTTTTAAAATAAGTTAAAGACAAATTTTATATATTAATATGGTATGATTGTTTTCTTCATGTATTTTACGCTATTTAATTTTGAGTAAAAAGAGTTGAAAAGAGACTGGTTATTAAAATAAAAGAATTGAAGGGGAAAAAAAAAGAAAAGAATTAATTTATATATATCTATAAATATAATTTAGAGAGTTTGCCAGTGATATCTAGTCTGAATTGTTGAAGTTGAGACCCTGAAACCAAAGTCTTCCATGTTCATATTCCCTTAACGTGAGAATAATGAAACAATTGATAATTTACATGGAAAATTTTTGTCTATACTGAGTTTATAAACTTATCTCATATGCTAATATAATAAGTGATGAGAGATTTTAATAAATATAACTCTTTTTCTATTTTTTACTCAATAAAAAAATACTGATATTCTTTTTTGTTCTATATATTTTTATTTTATTGGATTAATATATATACTAAGTAAAAGCAAAAATTATCATATAGTCCACTATATATTAGAGAGAGTTTTGAGGTGGAGTTTATGCAACTTAACTAAAATTTCTTATTAAATAAATAAAAAATATTAAAAATATTATTCCACATATTATATTGTTATTAAACAATTTAATCTTAATATAATACATTCTCTCCTTTCTTTCTTTCTTTTTTTTTTTTTAATAAAAACTCAAATTAATGCTTAACTCTAGAATTTGTCTACCTAATTTTTGATAAAAATAAAAAAAAATTATTTATATATTATAAATAATACAAATTTATATTTTTATTAGAAAATAAAAATAATTTTAGAATAAAATTTAGTTCAATTAACTAAAAATAAAAAAAATTATTTTTAACTATATCACAAAGTTATTTTTTGATTTAACTAGATAAAAAAATAAAAAAATATAAATCAATTTGAGTTTTTTTTTCCTTATAATCAAAGAATTATTTCAATATTTTTTTTCTTTTTTATTTTCCTTTCTCTTTTATTTTCTTCCTTTTCAAACATTAGGATAAATCTTAACTAAAAAATAGTTTTAACTAATAGAAATTTGTAATAAATCCTAATTAAAAAGATTATTTTATTAATAAAAAATGGAAAAAATTATTTAATTTTGTTTTTGAAAGAAAATGACGATTTTGTTAAATATCAAAGATTAAGTAATGCATAATAAAAAAAAAAAAAAAATCATATTCATTATAATTTATGTAATGCAGATATAGTCAAAACATGTGCGCGTAACCTATAATATAATAAATAATACAAAAAATACATTGCAATCACCGCGTCATCAAAGTCTATGCGCGTCTGACGTGTGACAGTCTACAATTAACAGAAATTTTTTCTGGTGAGCGTTATTTGGCTAAAACTAAAAAATCAAAGTGATTAAACAAAATCAATTCTTTGAAAAAAAAAAAAAACAAATTTAGTTTGGTTTCAAAATAAATCTATTTGGTTTCGATATTGAGTATGAAAATTTTGATTATTTTAGTTGGATTTGATCCTTAATATAAAAAAACAAATAGATTGCACCAAATCAAAATTTCAAATTATTGTATTATCAAATAAATTTCAACTTATTAGAAAAAATTTCTGTTAAAAAATAAAATGATATAAGTATAAAATTTAAAAAATAAATGCGGATAAATAAATAAATTCAATTTAGAATATCTAATATAATATATAAAAATATATAAATAAGTAAATTTTTAATATGAACTAAAAAAGACAAAAATTATATCAAATTTTATATTTATTTTGAATCAAAAGATATATTTATTTTAGATTGCATAGTTGAATCATTATAAATTTAAAAAAAAAAATCTTTTTTTATTCATTTTATTACTTGCTAATACTAAAACTCGCACTGATACATATAAGTATAAAATCTAAATTCAACACAATACTCACGAGCTCCACCGTTTATTGCAAGATCAATATATTTCTTCATACATAATTCAATGCATTGCATGACTGTATGATTAGAAAGAATCAAATTCAATTTAAATATTTTATTTGTAAAATTTTATAAATGCTTAATTTTCTCAAATTTGAAAATTTTTCATTTAAATTTGATAGAGAAATTGAGAGAAAACATTAAATAGTAATATCAAATATAACAACAAAAAGAAGGTGTTAATTGTACCGAAAAATAGTTTCTAAACACATTATTACTAAGTAACTTGTCGCCTCACAAGTTGAAATGAAAAATTAATTGTTCCATAATATTGTTCAATGGAATAAGGCTGTGTGCAAAAAATTTAATAGAAATATTATACATATAGAAATAACAGTAGGATGACATACATAACAACATGTCTTATTGCCAATGATATCACTATCACTGGCTAAAAATAAGAGATATCCTTTTTATTTTAAAAGAAAACAGTTCCCTATTGGTTTTTGTTTTACAATAACTATTAATAAAATATAAGAATAAATAATATCTAATGTAAAGGTGTATTTACCATAGGTATTTATATGTTGCATTCTCAAAAAGCATTTGAGAATTTAATATATGATGAAGGACAAAAATGACCACATAGGGGTGTCTATTTTCTCCTATATTAAAAGGAAAGGTGTCTACAAATTTATGATCATAAAAGATTTAAATCACTATCCTAGTATACAGTTTCCTATCTAATTTCAATTCGGATATGTACATAGGTAATTCAAATTTAACTCAATATAAGAATCCTTGTCCAATTTATGTATAGAGATATTGCTTATAAATACTTCAAATGTAAGATTTCAAGAGGCAGATCGACATCAGATTATCAATTATAGATTAATATATAAATTATACTTACATCAATTACACATTGAACTTTGATTCAATTATTTTCAATTATTTCTATTTGGTAAAATTTATTTATGACAAATTGGCATTGTCTATGGGAAATCGGTACAAAAAGTCGTGTTTCTAACTTCCATCTTCACTGAAATTAAAATTTTCGGTCACCAATTTTTTTTTTAGGTATCAATTCCTTCATCATCGCCATCATATCAAGCAAAAATCAGAATCAGCAAAAATCAGTTCGAAGAGAGAGAAAGAAAGGAGAAAAGAGAGAGATTGAAACTGTCAAGTCTGATCCGCCCACTTTTGGTAATCTTTGATCAACACAATCACCATCAGATGAAAACCCGATCGCCGATCATCACATCAATCATCATAACTGAAGCTCGAGCCTAGCTCCTCATCATTGCATTTCCAAGTCGGCATCAAGCTGCTAGTTCTTTAAGAATGATGCTCCTAATTTGATTTGTTTATGGTGTCTTGTGAGAGGAAAATTCTTACTCCAAGCCGATTGCTAAATTCAAGCTGTATCATAATTAAACAATATGAAAGACTACATCAAAGTCGCTTCCTAGGTTCATAACACATTCTTATGATTTAAAATCATTTCAAGTAATTTTCAAAGTCGAGCACGCCAATCCAAATATGTTTCATTAAATTTAATTTCGCACTATTATTTATTTAGATATAAATAAATGATTTGCTATAAATTATGCATCATAAATGCCAAGACCTATTTGAAAATGATATATTATTGCTCATGCATTTTAAATGCTATTTTAAATACGAATTGATGCTCAAAAATAGATATCTATTTGAAACGTAATTATTTTCTCAAATGAATTATAAGCAAAGCCATTATTTTTGTGGGGGAGTAAGAGTCCCTCAAAACACATAAAATTATTTTTATAAGTGCGTCATTATGCATAATTAAATTAAAAATTAGAATTTATTGCTGGAATGAATTATTTAATTTTAAGTTTATAGCATGCTATATACGCAAAAATGTTGTCAAATTACTATTTATTGCAATATTAAATATAAATTTATTAGTCAACACAGACTTCACAGGCATGAATACTCTTTTGAAAATATTGTTGTATAATCAAAATGACACTCATATAACTCCTATTTGTGGTAGAAAAAATTACAAAATTTGTCATCCGATAAGAATAATGATGTTCAAGTTGGCAAAAAAGCATCCATTTATTCAAATCAGTTTGGAAGCTATATACAACGAATGAAAGACAAATAAAATGACCTGGTAGGAAAAGCTCAATGAATGAAAAGTCCTAAAAAAAAAAGAAGAATTCTCAAAGCAAGAAAGGCACCTTACTTTGAAGAGTTGAAGGGAGATCACTATTGCACCAAAGCCTCGAAAGGGAAACATATTTCTTAAAAGTTCTTAAAGTGCAGTGGTAGATTAATGACATAAAATCTTCAAGAAGTCAAAAAATTTACAAATTCATTCTCTGTTGAGGGGATGAGCTAGGAGATCGCTATCCATTAAAGGAGCAAAGAGCCCAACTAAATGATCTGCGAGATTGCTCTCTGTTGAGGGAGCAAAGAGCCCAACCAAATAATATGGGAGATCGTTCTCTATTGATGGAGGAAATAGCCCAAACAAATGATCTAGGGGATTGTTCTCTGTTGGGAGAGCAACGAGCCTTTATAAATTATCTAAGAGATCGCTATTTATTGAAAAAGCAAAGAGCCTAGAAATAATTAAAAGCACAAGTCTTTTTTGAAGAAAAATAAAAACTAATTTTTTTTGGCAAGAGAAAAGATCAGACAAAATTTTCAAATAGATGGACTCCTCAAAGTACCAAGACAAAGTCATCAAAGAAACATTAGAAAGTTGAAACGAAACTAAGCAGTAACAATCAGAGAAAACTAATACAAAGTATTAAGTGAGTTCAATATGAAAAATAAATAAATAAGACGAGATAGAAGAAAAGTATAATTTTAATGCCATAGTCAAAAGCATCTACAATTGTCCTAGAAAATGTTACAATGTAAAAAAAAAAGGAAAAAAAAGCATTCTTTGTTGAGGGAATGAATAGACCTAGAAAAGTTAGGCAAAAATTCAAAAACACATTCTCTGTTAAGGGAAATTGAAAAACCTAAGAAGCTAGGCAAAATTATTAAAGACCTCTAAGGAGGTGGATTTCTAAAATCCTTATTTGGTGAGGCAAATCATTGAAGACCTCTAAGGAGGTGGATTTCTAAAGTCTTCATTTGGTGAGGCAAATCATTGAAGACCATTAAGGATGCAGATTTCTAAAGTCCTCTATTGATGAGGCAGGTTTTCTCGAAGACTTCCATGAGGTGGTTTTCTATATCCTCATCCAACGAGGCATATTATTATTATTAAAGTCCACAATGAGGGAGGTATGGATTTCTGAAGTTCTTATTTGACGAGGTGTATTATTATTATTAAAGTCCTCCATAAGCGAGACATAGATTTCTAAAGTCCTAATTTGATGAGGCGTATTATTATTATCAAAGTCCTCTGTGAGGCAGGTGTGGATTTCTAAAGTCCTTGTTTGATAAGGTGTATTGTTATTATTAAAGCCCTTCATGAGGGAGGTGTGTATTTCAAAAGTTCTTGTTCGACAAGGCATATTATTATGATTAAAGTCCTCTATGAGGGAGGCATGGATTTCAAAAGCCCTCTATGAGGGAAGCATGGTGTCACGACCCATCTTTGAGCCGCGACTGTCCTAAGGCATAGGGAGACGTAAGGTCACCTAAATCCATAGAACAATCTATAACTCATAAGTTGTTACCATTACATTATCCTTAACCCAAGATCGTAGCCCTAATTCTTATTCCTTATTACCGATTACCGTGTTAATTACTTATGTAATAGTCATTTATCGCTCAAATTCGTTTTTATGCTTATCGCTTTTGAACTCCATTTTCCAGTGATCTAATTGCAACTCAAGTGAGTATTAATCACGTATTTGAACTATACTAAGATAATACCCAACCACCCATACTAATAATATTCTAAGTTATACCATTATTACAGACTTTAACAAAACATGGAGCTCTAGAGTGAAACCTCCAAAATTACAACATAAAATATACGTTGGGATACCAAAACTAGCAATGCAACTTCCAAGCGAAGACGTAGAACTTGGAATTTACCTTGCCGATCTATCAACTGGTCCTGAAAATAAATAACAACTATGGGGTGAGACAAAGCTCAGTGAGTACAAAATAATACCATATATAAAATAAACAAATGGTATGTGGTTTAATGAGAGTTTCTTATAGCAATAAAAATAAAACGAATCAAGAGTTTTTCTTATGGAATACTTTTCCATATACAGTAAATATTGCAATTTCTTAGCAGAACATTTCCTTTCTTAGAACGGGGTGTTTCCCCCAAAATCAATCAAGTGGCGGCCTACGCCTTGCTCACTCCCCCATTCCTAGTCACACGTACAACTGATCAGGCCGTATGTACTGGGGACCTTAAAATCTTCCCAACTAAGGATCGGATAATCTTTACCCTATCCACGGGTCCATTTCCATTATGCACAAGGTATGATGTATTGCCCCACATCAGAGGGGTATTCTACTTATCATGATATCATTATAACATTTTATTTCTCTATCCATGAAATGATTCAATGGATAATATATCAATAAATAATCAAAATCCCTATCATTGATAATATTATGAGATTAAGCAATAAGGCTCATTTGGCCAAGTGCCATAAAGGATATTTAATTCAATAATCGGTAAAGCATATCATGCATGCCAAAGAATTGCAATGTATTTTAATTAGGGAAAGTGATTCAACATTCATGCTTATATTTAAAGCACAAGGAATATAATATTATTAGGTACTCACCTCTTGCTCCTTAGCTCCCATACCAATAGTTCTAATGTAGATTATAATGAGGCTCCTCGGTATCCCGAGCAATGCCTTTGCCTTTCGATGCTACAAATATACCCAAACAATTGTATATTAATTTCTACTCCTTTGACTTGCTAATCTAATTCTAAACTTAACTTAACATCAACTTCCTACTATTAATCACCAAAATACATTCCAATACATTAAACAATAACATACATAAACACAGTAATTATTTAATCACTTTATTTCAAAATTCCACGTTGTCCAAATCCTTTTATCAAAACAATTAGGTTCCTTTTCCTTCCTAATTCCTTAATTAAATCCTATGTTCATCAATGGAAATCAATGCAATCAATTTTCTAGCATTTAGGAGAATTAACAAAACTCAAAAATCCAAATCTCTAATTTGGTATATTCCAATTAGAGTTGAAAAATCATTTTCATCAACCACATTTCAAATTGACTTTATAAACATCAAATTGAATTAATCACAAGCTTATTTAACTAATAAATCTTAAAATTCAAGTTTAAATCTTGGAACTCCCAATGTGACTTAAAACTCCAAGATTTAGGAAAAATTATCAAATTCATTTTTAAACTTCAAATTAAACATGGATTTATCAAATTAATACTCAAACAATCAACATTCATACACCAATTGAAATTACTCTCTTTCAATTCCCATAAACCCTAACTTTACCAAATTGGGATGATTTGGGAAAAACCCAAAATTTCTCAATCAAATCTCAAATTGATCTTTCAAAGATGAAATTAATGTCATGCAAAGCCTATCACAACAATTAAACATCGACCTACACTTCACATTACACACTTCCCTTATATCATGCATTATGCCTTCAAGAATTTCAATTTTTGAATAAAATCTCTAAATTCAAATTTTACATTTTTAAACCACTTTTCAACATCTCAAATAGCCTTAGATAGTGTTAAAAAAAAAATTTGGACACTTCCCCTAAAATTCCTTGTTTGGCCGAACCCTACCTAAACTCCCTCTTCATTGATTTTTCATGCTTCCTTTGTTATTATTCCCCTATTAAACCCCAAATCCTTAACCCCTATTCTCATATTTCATCACTTAACATGCCAAAATAACTCTTATTCAAATCATTCCACCAAAATCCAATTATAAAAATCAAAAGAAAAGGGATAATTGCTAACAATTTATCTCACTTAGGCTAAGGAAAGAAAGGAATCATTTAAGTAATAAATCTCACCTTGAAATGCTCCAAATTTAGCTCTAAGTTGAAGAACAAGTTGGGAGGTTTTTAGTCTTTGGTGAGGGTGAAATTTTTGGTGTAGGTTACAAATGAAATGGTTTAACACATTTTCATTTTATATACAAATAAAACCAATGGTGGTGATTTGATCCTACAAGATCAATGGTCATATTTTTACTTAAGATGGAGGGCTAAGATTGATCAAGATGGATGGTTGAGATGGCCCTTAGGTGTATGGTGACTAAGCATCATAATAATGAATTCCATCATCACCAAAATGAACATAATCATAGTGATGGAAAAGTAGAAAGTTTAGGTGTAAAGTTGACATAAGTCAACAAAGGTGACTAATTCTAACTCTTTCTTACCCTAACCCCTAATTAACTTGTTCTAACCATAATTTAGTCAAGCTCCACCCAAAATTAGAGGCCTTAGGGCCGGCCACTCCATGGGCTTGGGCTTTGAGTCCAAAAGCCCATCAATAAGCCCACCCGAAAACGGTTTCCCGAACTTAAAAATTTTTCGTAACTTTTTCCCTTCCCTTTCACTTGGCATTTTAAATCTTATCTTCCCATATCATAATAAGCTTAAACTAAGCCATATTGCCTAAAATTAATTCAATAAAATATACAATAAATATTCATATCTCATAAGAATACACACTCAAGCACTTAGCACCAACAAGAGTTTCTGTCATCCTATCACTATGTTATTGATACTATACCTATAAAATTTATATTTTATGGTATTATTATAACTCTGATGAGTTATGAAGACCTTGGGTATTACACATGGATTTCAAAAGTCCTCGATTAATGAGACATATTATTATTATTAAAGTCCTCCATGAGGGAGGCATGGATTTCTAAAGTTCTCATTGGATGAGGTATGTTATTATTATTAAAGTCCTTCATGGGGGAGGCATAGATTTCTAAAGTCCTTGTTCGACGAGGCCTATTAAAGTCATCCATGAGCGAGGCATAATGTTATCTAAAGCCCTTTATGTGAGGTAGGTTTTCTTGAATACCCTTAAGTTGGTTAAATCATCTAAAGTCCTCGATCAATGAGGCAATTTATTCAAATACCTTAAAGCAAGGTAAGTTTTTCTCCAAAGTCTTCCATGTGTTAGGCATATTAGTATCTAAGTCCTTGATCAGCAAGGCAATTTATTTGAAGACCTCGATGAGTGAGGTATATTTCTAAGTTCTCGATCAACAAAGTGATTTATTTGAAGACCTCGATGAGCGAGGTGGATTTCTATGTCTTCGATCAGCGAGGCAATTTATTTGAAGACCATGATAAGCGAAGTGGATTTCTAAATTCTTGGACGACAAGGCAGATTATTTGAAGATCTAGATGAGCGAGGTGAATTTTTCAAATTCTGTTAATAAAGCAAGCTTTTGAGTCTTCGAAGAAGATTACAAGGGGCTTCATTAATTATTTAAGCACAATCGGCAATGCGCATTAGATAAAGCACATAACGAAGCAAATTAGGCTATGAGCATGGCGAACCACTCAATTGGCAAAATACATTAAGCGAAGGCTTCAAATAGCGAAGTGAATCGCCTAGTCAGCTAAGTGCATCAGACTGCAGATTATCTACTCCCTAACCTTGCTCTTTGGTAAAGTAGATTGAATTAAGGAGTAGGGAGCTTTTGATGAGGGATAAAAAAAATGACCACATAAGGGATCCCTATTTTCTCCTATATTAAAAAGAAAGGTTTTTACAAATCCATGATCATAAAGGATTCAAATTACTATCCTAGCCTACAATTTGCTACTCAAATTCCAATTCATACATGTATATAAGTAATTCAAATTCAACTCAACATAGGAATCATTGTCTAATTTATATAGAGATATTGCCTATAAGTATCTCAAATATAGGCTTTCAAGAGGCAAATCGATATTAGATTATCAATTACATATCAATATATAAATTCTACTTATATTAATTATACATTGAACTTTGATTCAATTATTTTCAATTATTTTTATTTGGTCAAATTTATCTCGATCACTATAAAAGTATTAGTGAAAAGTGAAAAGCCAAATAAAAAAAATTTACATTAAGAATATAGTTTACTTTGGCAAAAAAAAAGTTTATAAAGAAGTTCTATTATCTAACATGTATCATAATTTAAAAAATAATATCACATAATATTCATTTAAATTATTTATATATTATATAGCATTTATACTAATATTTAAAATCACGCTGGCCTTACTCAAAATGAGACCCTAAGCGAATATAAAATGAAAAGCCATTATCTTTATTTCTAAAAGATAATTTTTATATATTATAAAATTACAAAATTACAAAATATAGTTAAATCAAATTATAGAAAAAAAAGTGAAATAGTTCAAAAATATACTTACAAAAATAAAAATGTAAAACTCTCCAAAATGAAAAAATCTTCAAATGAGACATCTTATCGCACTAGAGTTGGGATCTTTGTTCAATCTATCTTTTTATTAACATACATGCAATTCATTCAAATATTCAATTAAAATTTATTTTTCTTGTTGTTTGAGATGCAAAATCATTTATTAAAATTTCATATTCAAGTTTTAATACTAAATCTTTCTCAATAGAAATGATAGTCAATCTAAGGAAGAGAATGATTGAAGTAATCTCTATTTTTGTTTTTTTTTGGTAGAAAAATGATGGAAATTACTATATACACGTAAAGTATCGTTAATTCTATTGATAAATAGAATAATAATATTTATTCCTTTAATTTTGCAAATTTTCTGCATGTGAATAGGGCTCTTCCAAAACTAATATTTCACAAAATCTTTTACAATTGTTTAGAGCCTTCCAAAACTATTATTTAATAAATATAATACTAAAGAAAAAAATAAATGACTAAAATATTGAAATATTTAAAAATTATAGGGCCTTTTTGAATTATGGGGCGCTAGACTAAAGTCTTAGTTGCCTT
The DNA here is from genome assembly GCA_947687605.1 of Reutealis trisperma. Lineage (NCBI taxonomy): Eukaryota > Viridiplantae > Streptophyta > Magnoliopsida > Malpighiales > Euphorbiaceae > Reutealis > Reutealis trisperma. Next base: position 481,779 of record CANTUT010000410.1, read on the forward strand.
AGTTAAAGCCAGGTCTATTTAAAATATTAATATTAATAAATTAAATTATATTTTAAAAAATCTTAACAATTAATAATGGAAATCAATATGCGAAACACGTTAGAAAAAAAAATTAATATATAATATACATGACTATCTCCTTAGCATACAATTAAAAAATATCTTAAAATTAAAGACAATCCATTAAAAGAACGTATTAACTTACATAACAATTGAGATTGTTTATCTCATTTCACCTAAAAGGAAAAAAGTTTTTGTATGGGAATATATTCTATGTATGATTATTTTTTTGTTAATTATTGATCAACAATATATATATATATATAGATATAAAAGAGTAATTAAAGCGTAATCATTTCCATTATTTTTAAACTAATAGTTTGAATTTTATCAAAGAAGTCAAGTACCTACTTTATAACGTAAAAAATAAAATTAAAAAAAAAAAACTATTTTTATAATGTAAAACGTTCTGATTTAAATTCTAATAATGTTCGTTGCTTGTTGAAAATTATATATACATATAAAGTCAATGCTAGATGGTAGTCGAGGCAACGGAGCCCTTGTAGGTCGGGAAGCCATTAAATTTACTTTTATTTATTTATTTATTTTTATACATAGAAAATTAATAGCCAATAGCTTCTAGCCTCGCCTGGATGGAGAAAGGTGAGGTTGGAATCTAATAGTTCGAATTTATTTTTGTTAATATTAAATTGTTAAAAATTTGTAAGTTTGAACTTAAAATTTGTAATATATATTTAAATTGTATATAATATTTAATGGTAAAACAAATATGAGAAAATTTTTAATTAAATGTATTTTTTATTTAATTTTTGTATTTTAAGCCAATTCATACACAAATTTTTTTATTTTAAAAAATTAATTATATCATCTTTATATTTCGCTCTGTCATTTTAAGCCTTCCGACCAATTTTTTTTACAAATTTTGTTAAAAAATTTTAAAAGTAATTTAAAATAAAAAGAAAATAAATTTAAAGACTAAAATACCTTCTTTCCCTTCTATCTCTTTTTCCCTTCTCGCATACTCTTTCTTTTCCTTCTCTTTCTTACAAATCACTTTCTCTCTTCTTTCTCTTTTCTTTCCTTTCCCCATTATCTACGTACTCTAAAAGATAGATTGAATTTTTCAGTTAAATAATTTACCAAAATAACATTGTAACTGAGCTTGAACCATAGAAAAAAAATTTAATAGTGAAGATGGCAATAATAAACAGAAATTAACAGAAATTTTTAACTCTCGTTTTTTTTCCTCTCTGTCCCAAGCAAGAACGACGTGATTATTATGGGCATTTTCAACGGGCTATGGTTATTGTGAGAATTTTCAACGGGTTGTGGTTGTTGTTGTGATTAGTCTTCACGAAAACTGACAAGTAGGACAATCTCCTCTTGCCTCTGCGACCCAATTTCACTGGAAGTTTGTTGAAAATACATTATAGAGAGGATTTTTTTTTTTCCCTAACAGTTGGTTTTTCTCGATTTCTCTATCTAAGCTAGCTTTCATTTCGAGGGTTGTGGTTTTTGACTAATGGGTTCATTTGTTTTGGATTGAATTTTTTAATTTGATATACGATTAAATTTTCAATTATTTAATATATTGTTTGAACTCCATTGTTGCTTCTATTGCTATTTAGAGAGAGTTTTTGGACTGTAGGTAGGTGGGGATTACGACAGTGAGTTTGGTCAAGGTGGAAGTAATTTTGATTTCTTTCATGGCAGTGAGGGAAAATTTAAAGATAAATGAGGGGTATTTTAGTTTTTTATAGATGTTTAAAGGTAAAATAGACAGAAGGATTAAAGTTTATACAAAAGTAAAATACAAGAGTGACATAATTAGTTTTTAAAAATAAAATAATCTGAATGTGAATTAGCCCAGAATATAAAGACTAAATAGTAAATTACCCTTAACTAAATTTATTCTAAAATGTGACTCTTCTCCATCATTTCTTTTTAAATTATTGTATCTCATCAAGCCATAATCTATCTTAAGAAAATTAAGGATATAATTGAAAATCAAAATTTTAATATGACAATAATTTTAATAATAAATATTCAAAATGTTAAATACTCTTTTGTGGCTTGTGCTGTGAGCTCTTCTTGTTTAGCATAAAGGAGAATCGACCATAAATATAATGTCTAAGAATATATATTTATTATTAGACTATATTTTCAGTGTGTGTGGGGGTATAATCTCTTAGTTATATACTTATATAGTAATGCCATCTCTAAGGGTGGGCATCGATCGGTTCGATTGAATTAATACCAAAACCGACTAAATCGAACTGAATGTAATGGAATGACCGAACTAAACCAAATAAGGCAGACCACCGAAATTAAAATTGACTATAATTAAAAACGGTTTGGTTCGGTTTTCGGTTCAAAAAATCAGTTTGAGACAATCTATTGGGCCTTTAAATTCATAAGCCCATTATTGTTAAATTATGTAAAATTTACCTTTTTTATTATGTTCAGTTTTTCACAAATCACTAATTTGTGTTATGTATATGTATTATTTGGTTTTGAACATACTATAAATTCACTAATTCAGTATTTACAATTACAAAGCCATTTAGATTATAAAAAAATACCCTATCTAATCAGAATATACTAAGCCACTTCAATAATAAATTAGGTTAAGTGCAAAATTTATAAAAAGAATATTAGAAATCATATTAACACAAGACAAAAATTATCCATGACCGGTCAACTTGGCAGAACCAAAACCTGCGTGAGAATTTAGGGAAAATTAAATTTAAATACAATCAAATGAAGGAATGAAATATTTTTAAATTAAAGGAGGGCTCAGTTTTTTTTTTTTTTTCATTCATGAAAGAATACGATCAAATTAATTGGGCTGCATCATTGAGCATTAATGTTCAATATTGCCTTGTTGCAAATCAAACCGACACAAGTATTCTATTAAAATTCAAGATAGGTGGAAGTTTCATCATTGCCAATGAAGAAAGAAAAAAAGAAGAAAATGACTAGAAAATAGGTCAGCTTAAAGCTTGATTTTCAAACTGTGGTTAAACAAGGTAAAATGAAATGGTTGCAACATAAATTGTGCCTTCCACAATTTAATTAAACACAATCATTCAATCACAGTCCAAAAATATAAGCATATCATTGCAGAATACAAAAAAAAAAAAAAAAAAAAAAAAAAAAAAAAAAAAAAGAGCACATATGCAAAGGAAGTGAAAGTCATCAAAGTAGAAGAAAGACATAAACATAAAAGGAAATGAAATTTATAAAAGAGAAGCAGAAAAATTTAACTTAAAGCAAAAACAGACAGGAAAATTTATTTGAAAAATATGGAAAATACTTAGCTAAAACACTACCACTGCCATAGTAGTGTCTTTGCCCAATACTATTGTATGAATAGACCAGACCTCAAATAGAATTGAGTCAATTCTTATTTACCAAATTTCCAATTTATATAAGGCATTGCACCTTCAATGACTGATTGTGGCATGAGTAAAAAAAATTGGAGAATTGCAAAAAAAAAAAAAAAAAAAAAAAAACAATAAGTGAAAATGAAGTTACAAGAACAATAAAAAAGAAAAAGAGAACTTTCCAAAAAATGAAAGAAGGCAGAAGCTACAAAACAAAATAGATAAGCAGCAACAACAATAAATCATCATAGGGCAAAAACAAAATTTGCAGAAACAAAAGTAATGTTAGAATCTCAAATAGAGCATAACTAATGAATATAGCAACTCAAAATTCAAAAGTCAAAAATGGAAAAAGAAAAGAATAGAAACTGAAAATCTCACAAACTTTGCAAAACAAAAAGCACAGTAACTCAGAGATCAGAAATGCAAAAAAGAGTTAGTTTCTTCCACAAACAAAATGACGTGGACCCACATTAACAATTCTGCAAAAAACAAAATATCAGTAAGTTAAATAAAACAAAGGAACATACAATTCAAAGCAAATAATTAATAAAATGAATACTAATAAATTAAAGCACCTTTTTCCAGATTTTCCAATTTATCAATAGACTCTTCAATAATGATTAGCTTGTTGGATGGCCTAATCCAATCATGAGTACAAAGTAAAGCTTCCATAATTCTTGGATTTAATGAACATCTAAAACAATCAAGTATCCTAACCCTAGTGCTAAAAGCACTTTCTGAAACCACAGTAGATATATAAACTGCCAATACATCTCTGCCTAATTTAGAGAGGACAGGGAATCTCTTTGAATTAAGGTTCCACCATTTTAACACATCTAGTTTGTCATCATCCTCTAATATGGACTCACTTAAATAAATATCTAGTTCAAATTGCTTAGTCCCATCCCTTCCCATTTCCAATTTGTCCTGCCTAAACTTGGATTTCAAAATAGACACTGTATTCTTTGGTGGAATTAGGGAAACAAATTGTGTTTGGAAATTGGTGATTCTATTCTGTGAATCTGATTGAGAGGGAGGATGTAATGAATACATGCTATCATACTCATTAAACAGCAAATACAATTGATGCTTCATACTTGCAAACAGACTCCCACCTAGTTCAAGACCATACATATCTCTAAAAGAATACTCAATGCATTCAACTTTTTCCCTAGGATCTAAGATACTAGCAAAAAATATGATTTTATTCATTTTACCTGGATCTCCTTAGTATTTTTCATACTTAAATTTCATGTTTTACCCCAATACAGCAAGTTCTAGATCCTCACTAGCTCACATATCTCTCAACATGAAATGTAGATTAGATATTTTAGAAAAAAAAATAATTGGAAGTGACATATAGAGAACTAGAAATTCTCAAAGTCATTTCATAAAAATGTTGTAGAACTTTGGAAATCTTTTTACAACAAGACTAGTCCAAAAAATCAAGAACATTTGCAGCCCTCAAATCAGATACAAAATTAGACTCTTGTTCCTTAAACCTTTCAAAACTTTTTCAAACTCACATGCAGCTTTAAGCATTACATAGGTAGAATTCCACCTAGTAGGCACATTAAGACAAAGGGATGATTTGCATGCAATATCAAGCAACTTACATATTTCTTTGAATTTCCTTAGCCTAGGAGGAGAATTTCTAACATGCCTAACTGCATCCCTCACCTTCTTAACAAATGGGTTAACCTCTTTTAATCCATCTGAAACTATCAAATTAATTATGTAGGTAATGCACCTCATATGTAGAAACTTACATTGTGACACAAAACTACCCCAATTTAACAACATTTTTTAAAAAAGCAATAGCAATATCATTAAAAAATGCATTATCGACTGCTATAGTGAATATATTGGTGAGGCCCCAATCAAGCAAGTAAGTTTCAATTACTTTACCAATATATTCACCATGATGACTTGACACAAGAATAAAAGATAGAATTTTTTTTTATGCAACTTCCAATTATTATCAATGAAATGCGCTATTAGACACATATAATTTATTCTTTAAATGCCAATTCATATATCAGTAGTAAGGCTGACTCTTTGACTATGACTTTTTAGAAAGGATTTTAACTTAATCCTTTCATTCATGTACAAATTAAAACCATCCCTAGCGACAATTCTTCTAGATGGTATTTTAAATCTAGAACATTTAGTCATCATTAGTCTTTTAAAACTCTCCCTTTCAATAAATTTAAATGGTAATTCATCTACAATGATCATGTATGCAAGTGCCTCCCTAATTGCATCTTAGTCAAATTTCTAAGTGCCTAGTAATGCTAATGATTTTGCCCCTTCAATCAAATTCACAAAATTAGATAGTGATTGCAAGGTTAAAAGGGATTACCTAACATTTTTACTATGAGGGTTTTTCAAACATTTGATCATGTGATTCCTTTTGAAGTACCATTTGTTAGATCACAGGCATATTCCTTAGCATAATATAAGCATTTTGCACTTACAAACTTGCCATATACATTCATAGTCTTACAAAAATGATCCAAACAAGGGATTTGGATTCCATTTGCTTCCTTTTCTTTATAGGTTGTGGTTTAGTAGCAGTTGCTTGTGGAGATGCTTCCACCATATTAGGCTTTGCCTGAGCAATAGAGCTTTCACCAATGGGAGAGGGACTGGATACATTGGCATTGCTTCTAATGGATCTAGTCCCAGAAGAGCCTTGATTAAACATCTACACAAAAATAATGCAGGAAATTAAAATTAGATTCATCAATCAGATATATGTAGCAATCATAAAATAGGCACAACATCTTATGTCGGTGAACTTAAAAATTACCTTAATGAAAGCAATTGCTAATTATTAATAGAATATGAAAAAACTAGAACCAACAACTTGAAGGACCAAACCCTTAATGAATCAATTTTATATCTATAGATCCTGCATTCAAAAGCCACAGTAGACGTTAATCATTTATAATTCAGACAGAAAACTAATTTAAATTGAAAATGAAATTTTGTACAATTTCAATAAATTGGAAAATTTTCAATTTCCACAAAAATTCTAACAAATCACAAACAATAAAATTAGATTTTACCTTTTTATTTTCCATTGAGCCTCTTTAGTTGGACCATTTCTATAAATCGATGAAATTTATATGAAGGCCCACATTTTGAGATTCAAAGGTCCAGATCCTGATATGCAAAAGCCACAAATTAAAAATCAAAAAATATTATTCAAACAAATGCAAAAAAAAAAAAAAAAAAAAGACTAAATAACAAAAATTATCATAAAAAAAGTTAGGTTTCTTACTTTTTAAGAGACTCAAAATTCTAGATTATAAGTATATCTATTGAATAGTTAAAGGAAATCAAAGTTTCAAAAAGTAAAAGGTTGCTTCCACCATTGAATCGCAGATTCACAGACAATAGAGCATTGGGGGCTTATATCTTAGAGACATGCAAATGGGATTTAGTGTTAGGGTTTCGTTTATAAAAATCAAAATAAGATTTAGGGTTCATAAATCATAGATAAAACACTAGATGCAAAGCTATTGAGGGCTTGAGGCACAGACAAAGAACAGAGCAATGCCATTTAGGGTTAGGGTTTCATTCATGGATCAAAAGACAAAAGAGAACAATGATTGTTGATCTCAGTCTGATTGACAAGTGAGCAGAGAAGAAGATAGTCTGAAATAGACCACAATACAACACCATAAAAGAACAGAATTGAGAAGAGAAGAGAACAAGAATCATGATAGTCTAGGACTCTGAGATAGATCGTAGTATCACAACACACATAAGAATGAAGGCGATATTCAGATCAATAAGCTAGAAAAGGAAAGGCAACAAAATAATAGGGTTAGGGTTAAGATTTCATTAAAGGAAGAAGGAGGAGAAAGAAGTCTGAAGAAAGGGGAAGAAGGCAAGAGGTTTTAGAGAGAGAGAAAAGTCTAGAACATAGGAGGTGGCAGACACAAATGAGGTAGGGTTAGGGTAAAGGGTAATAAGAGATATATATATACTATACCAAAACGGCACAGTAAAGGGGCATGTTAAAACGGCGTCATTTTAACATTTCGGTTCTTCGGTCAGTTCGGTTTCATTTTATATTGAACTGAGTTGAAAATCGAATATTGATTTTTCATTCTTCTTGAACTAGACCACTCTATTTTACAGAAATAGTCGAACCAAACTAAAAGTTCAGTTCGGTCCAAGTCAAAAAATCAGTCTGGTTGGGTTTTTGCCCACCCCTAGCCCTATCCTATAATATTTTCTTTATTTTCTCATTATCCTCCTATTAACTCAAATTGGAAGAATTTACTTTAATTAATTTTTTTTTACCAATTCTCTTGTTTAGAGGAATATAACTAATAGAATTCATTTTTTTTAAATTAAAAAAATATTCATTTTTAAATGAATGCAATTATTTCAAAATGAAAAGATTTTAGAAGAATTTAATTCATTTAATGAAGTATATTATTAAAAAACATAAATCTTTTTATATAATAGTAAAATGAGAAATAATTACATTTATTTATTTTTCAATTATTTCAAATAATATAATTGAAATGAATACTATAGTTCTAAAATTTATTCTAAACACATAAAATTATAATTTAGTTGACTTAACTAATGATATACCTTAGTCCAATTGGTAAGCTTGTAGTCCTGAAACTAAAAGCTCTCCATATCTAAACTCTACTCATGCGGAGAGTGTAGGCATTATTTTATAATTTAGTTGTGATTTGCAATTTGTATTACATATATATTTAGACATATCTTCCGCTTATATTAGATTGTATTATTGACATGAGTTTGATATAAATACTAGCGAATATTAAGTTCGAATGTAAACACTAGATTTTGAATTTTATCGGTATTAAATTTTTTTTCTTTTATACTTAGAAATAATTTTTAAAATTTTATTAATATTACAAATAGAGACAAAAACTCATAATTATTTATTTTATAATCAACCAAAACAAAAAATTTTCAATTTTGAAGAGTGGATTCACACTTTTTTTTTTATTTTTTTTTTAAATCACACCTTTATATATATATATATATATATATATATATATATATAATTTAATGCTTTTCATTTATCAAAGCTTAGTGATTAAACATAACTTTGAAAATTGAAATAGAGAAACGAGTAGTATCTCAAACAACTACGCGTTCGGCTTTTCCCATATGACTGTGACTATCCGTTAACGGATGATATAAAACCCAACGCTAAAATGACATGTTTTTAAAATTAAACCTCACTTACCAAAACCACGCATCCATCAGCGCGTGTATTTATTACACAGAACCTTCTCAGTAACCTCTCCCCAATTTCGCCCTTTTCACCGCCGTACTCAACCACTACTACTACATATATTCCATAACCCTTCCTTTTCTTTCTCATCAATTTCAAATTTTCTCTTTAACTTTCTCCCTACCTAAACACCAACTAATCATGTTTCGTCTAAGTAACAATTTGGTAGGAATTCTCAACTTCCTCACTTTTCTTCTCTCAATTCCGATTCTTGGCGCCGGGATCTGGCTCAGAAACCATGGGTCCTCTGAATGTGAGAAGTTTCTTGACACGCCGGTGATCATTCTCGGTGTTTTCCTTATGCTTGTTTCTCTGGCTGGTCTTATTGGCGCGTGTTGTCGCGTGTCATGGCTTCTCTGGATTTACCTACTCGTCATGTTCCTTCTTATTGTGTTACTATTCTGTTTCACGATCTTTGCTTTCGTTGTGACGAATAAAGGGGCTGGAAAGGTTGTTTCAGAAAGAGGGTATAAGGAGTATAGATTGGGAGATTACTCTAATTGGTTGCAGAAGAGAGTGAATAATACTAAGAATTGGAATAAGATTAAGAGTTGTTTGATTGATGGTAAAGTTTGTTCTAAATTTAACGAAAAATATCTGAAGGTTAATGTCACGGAGTTTTATCAGGAACACTTATCTGCTATTCAGGTAATTTTTAATTCTGGGTATTGCGAATCTGAATCTGAATCTAACTAATTTTCGGTTATTTTCTTGGAAAATTGAATAATGGGTTTTGGTTTTTGCATTTTGTTTTCTGATTTTGCTTTGTGTTCCTTTCGATCTTGTTTTCTAATTCAAAATTACTTAAGTTTTGTTTTGATGCTAAGAATCTTATCATAATTCTAATTTTAAAATCATTTAATATAATTTAAAATTAAAAAAAAAAGTATATAAAGTAAAAGCAGATCTTAATTCCATTTAATTTAAATTTTGTTCATCATCAAATATAGAAATACTGAAAAAGAAAGTAATTTTAATTTTTTGATTTGAACTAACTGGTGACTTTATTAGAGTGTTGAAAAATCTTGGAAAGCAAAATTACTTTTCTTCATGACATAGCATCACTGTTGTGTAAATCCTGATTATTTTTGGTGAATTTGTATTATATTATTAATGTTGTTTTTTCAACTTTTGGGATACTATTTTACAACTTTATTTGTATGTGTGGATAGCTTGGAAGAATTTCAGGATTAAAAGGAAAGAAAGCATGTCCCTTTTTCTTTTTTCCCCCTTTCTTATACCTTCTTTTATATATTCTTGCACTTTTGTTAGGATTCTTTTTCTTTTATCAAAATAGGCTCTTTTTGAACTTAATGGATGATGAAGAACTTGTGTGATTCTCTTAGGATAAGAATATTAAATTGCTGGATTCTTTTATTTGGGCAGATGGGTTTTTGAAACCATGTCTATGCACTTGCTGTTAGGCTAAGCATGAAAGGATTCTTGGTATGAATTTTTAGTACACTGAATATGGTTTTCTGATATATTTATTTGTTCTTTTTTACAGTCTGGATGCTGTAAACCAGCAGATGAATGTGCTTATGATTATGTTAGCCCAACAAATTGGACCCCAACAAATACAAATTCTTCAAATCCTGACTGTAAGATTTGGAGCAATGATCAGAATAAACTATGCTTTGACTGCAATTCATGCAAGGCTGGATTGCTAGACAATATCAAAACTGATTGGAAGAAGGTTGCTGTTGTGAACATTATATTCCTTGTGTTCCTTATCATTGTGTACTCTGTTGGATGCTGTGCTTTCAGAAACAATAGAAGAGACAACGCTTATTTTGGTGGATGGAAACAGAACCCTTGAGAAGAGAGATTCTTTCTTTTAGCTTAGCGTGAATGAGTATTATGCTCATGTAGGGTTTTATTAGTTTTAGGCATCTTTGTTTCTTCCCTTTCTTTGCTGCTTACTCTGTTATTATACATTTTCAACTAGTTGGTTTTGATTGTTTCTTGTATAGCATATCTATGCTTGTTCTGTTATTATATAATATATTTTGTTTTATATATATATATTTCTTTATATGCTTTGAGGTTCATCTATCTCTTTTAAATTGCAAGCTTTAGACATTAATATCAGGCAAGATTGCTTGTTAAGATTTTAGAGTTCTTTATATTCGTTATTTTGGAATTCTTTATTTAGAGTAAATTTTAATATAAATTACAAAGTAAATTAAAACTTGGGTTATGGTTGTATTATTGGAACCTGGAAGTTGATATTGTTTGGGGTCCCATTTTCTTTTTTCTGGATTTGAGTTTGGTGTGATGTGAAATGACAATGAAATTGCTGGCCATGAGTTGTTGACACATTGATGGAGGGATTAGAAGACTAGACTTCATAAAAAAAAATCCTTTCATGAATAGAAAATGACAATGTATTGCACAGGTTTTATTTGGCTTTGGGAAAGATAAACTTGTTCCAACCACCAATGTCCACTGGTGGAGGTTATAATATATTGAAGAAGAAACATGTGGCTATATATACACGTGGCAATATATATATATATATATATATATATATATATATATATATATATATATATATATATATATATATATATATATATATATATATTACCCTGTTTGTCTCTTAGCTTTCATTTATTTATTTGTTTATTGTAGATTAAAAGTTAAATGTAATACTCAATTCATGCATTGACCATATTTAGGAATGTGAAACACAATATTAGAAATCGATTTTGTAAATCCATGGTTTTAGGTAAGAGTTGCAAAAACGGTAAGTTTGGTTTAAAATCCAACTGAATTAAAAAAATATATTTTTGTAAATTGAATCAAACTGATCGTACCCTATAAATCAAACTGAATTAAACGAAAAATTTGATTCGGTTCGTTGACTTGATCTTTTATTAGGCTTCTTTTATTTTTTCAAAATTTATATTAAAATTTCATTATATATATATATATATATATATATATATATATATATATATATATATATATATATATATATATATATATATATAAAGTTTGGTTTCGGTTTTAACCAAACTTTTTAGGTAAAACTCGAATCAAATTGAATTTTAATTTGTTTTAAAATTTCAAACCGAAGTAAATTAAAGTTTTAAAAACCAATAAGATTGGTTTAATTTTTTGATTTATATTCGGTTTTGCTCACCTTATTTCAGGATTGGCCGTTTGGTCAAGTCCTTAACATGCTGCCCCCAATTTAAATTTTATCCTCTATAATAATAACAATAGTAATAAGAACAAATTACTATTTATCTTCTTAAAATTTAATTTAATTAATGATTTCATTATTTTTTAAAAAATCAATTAAATAGTCTCTCGTATTTATTTTGATTAATAAATTAATCTTTTTTTTCTAAAACAATTAATATTTTCAGTTAAATTAACGTAAAAAACTAAAATACTCCTATATTATGTGATTATAAAATCTAATATAATACTATATCTTTCTTTTAAATCAAATCCATTTTTAATTCTATACAAGTATATTTATGAAAAATTAAAACTTCTATTGTTTTCCATTAAATGGGCTTTGATCTTGTATGTTAAAATGGGCTAGTCTTGTATGACTTGTATGTTAGTTGTCCAGCACTTCTGATTTAGCGGTCTTGATGAAATCTATTTATCTTCATTTCTTAGAGGAAATTATATTAAATACCTCTTTTCATTTTTTTTAGAAATATCCTTTTATTTTTTATATTTTTAAAAATGTCTTTTTTTGTTATATATATTTATGATATATCTTTAAAAAGAGATATTTTTGAAATAGAAAATTTAATATAGTATATTTTTGAAAAAAAAGGAAGAAAAGCATATATAAAAATATTTAAGAGAAGCATGTGTAAGAATATTTTATCTCTTTATGACACACACACACACACACACACACACACACACACACACACACACATATATATATATATATATATATATATATATATATATATATATTTATTTATTTATTTTAATGATGGCTACTTAAATTATAAATTTGTATTGAAAAGGAAAAAAGTAAAAATTTTATATAGTAGTTGATATTTATTTTGTCACAAAAATTAAAAATTAGTATTTTTTTTCCCATTTACTTTTATTATGGTCGTTAATTACATTAATTATTTTAGTTAATTATTAATGATTAACTTTATGCATAGTAAATGATAATATACAATAATAAATTTAACTTAAAATCACTATTTTCCTAAACATTTAAAAAATAAAATGTGTGTTTTGTTTACCCATTGGGAGCCATATGATAACCTTTTGGCTTCCAACATCTAAATCAAATCATTAGTAAATTAAAATAATTAACAGGTGTTCTATTAATTTCAAAAGCTCTAATTTAAAACCATTTTCACTTAGCTGACAACTGATATTATATTTTTAATATATTATTCCTGTTAAAAGTTATTTTTTATATATATATTTTTTTATCATAAAGGAATCTTTATTAATCCATACTAAATACTAAACAATAAGAGTACTTTTACAAATTCACGAGTCTATTGCCAATAAGTAAGACTAGTGTGAGAGTGGGCCGTTGGATTAAAAGCATGAGCAACCACATTCGGTTGTCTCTTTACAAATGAAATAGTTGTATCATATAGACTGTTTAGAAAAGGCATATAAGATTGTAAAATAACCTCAAACTCAGAATTATCTACTTATGAGGAGTAAAGGTGATCAACAATTCTTTTTGCATCTAATTTAAGTCATTGAGATTCAGAGAAGTCAAAAACTTTGTTGGCTCCAACTATCCTAGAACTTCAGCTTCTCTAGGATGATAAACACCATCAAAATGCGTTGTAAATGCATGAAGAAAATACTTGTTGCATACTTAATCACCAACCCCATACCTGTGATTCCTTCCTACACAGATACAAAAGCATCCATATTATACTTGACAAAGAGAAACGACAGGCATAACCAAGGAGCAAGAGCACCCACTTGCCTAGCAATAACTGACTGAGAAACCAAAGTTTGGGCTGCACACTAAGATTATAAGTAATCCATGCATGCAACTACTGTTTGTATGGAAGAAAAAGACCATTGTCTCCATAACCATTGTTTCATTGGCCTCATATAACACAAACCACCATACAACACTTCACTGCAATTTCAGCATCCTCCCTTTCCATGATCAAACGAAGCCAATCATACATTGAGTCCTCATAACCATAAGGAACCAAAATTCTCACGGCATTGGAATGTTCCAATGCAAATGGATAGTCCAAGAATAAATGAACTAAATGCTCTTTATACACCCCACACAACGCACACTCATTTGGCACATTCGTACCTCTAAGGCATTAGTTATCCCCTTATAGGCAAAGAATTAACATTAATCTTCCACAATAATTGTTTAACCTTTGGAGGGAGAGAAAGCTTCCAAAAACTAATCCACTATGCAAGAGCCTTTACTTGGATGCCTTCATTCCACATAATAATTATTAATTTATAACCTGAATTCACCGAATACGTCCCTTTATTATCATAATGCCATATCAACTTGTCAACCTGGCCTTTAACAATAGAAGCAACATAATTATAACCACATATTTATCAATAAAATGCTCATTCAATAACTCAGTATCTCATTCCATTGTCCTTGGCCTTTTGAAATCATCTACAAGCAAATCTTCCAAGCCATCAACAATGTCTACATGAGTTAAGAATCCATCATCCTCCTTCAATTACAGGTCATTCCATGCATTTACACTAGAAGTATCCTTAATTCTCCGTCTGCACTTTCTTTGTAACACAAACCTAGCAGACTCTATACTTTTCCAAATGAAGCTTGGGTTATACCCTAATTGAGCTGTCATAAAATTCCCCTAGGAAGTATCTGACTTTAAGCAATTAACTAACAAGAGCAATTGGTTGGTCTATTAATCTCTAACCTTGCTTAGCTAATAATGCAAGTTAAAAGTATGTAGATTTCAAAATCTCATATCTCCTTCATCCTTCCTAGCACATAACTCATCCCATGAAGTCCAATTAATCTTCCTCCCTCCATTAGACTTCATAACCCACCAAAAAGAACTCATCATTTTTTGTAGCTTATCATAAAGAGTCATAGAAAGCAAATTATACCCATGCTATAACTAGAAATTGCTCGTGCAACAGTTTTAATAAGAATTTCCTTGCCTGCTTGTGATAAAAATCTCCCTTGCCAACCTTGGAACCTCTTTTATATCTTATCTCTTAAAAAAGCAAACACTAATTTCTTGTTCTAACTAATTAATGATGGCAAACTAGGTATTTACTAATGTTCATAGTGTTCGAGACACAAAAAGGCTAGTAATATCACTTTTAACTGAGCTAGGTACATTAAGACTAAAAAAGATACCTAACTTATTAACACTAATAGCTTGATTGGAATCTCTTTCATAACTATTAAACACACACACTCCCTTATCTTAGCTTAAAAAAAGAAGAAAACTATCAACTGCAAAAGCATGTGGAAGATACTGGGAGCCTCGTGCAAATAACTAAACAATGAATATCACTTCTCCTTTTTGCCATACTAATAAAGGAAGACAAGCCTTCTAGTCAAAAAATAAACAAATAAGGAGACAAGAGATCCCCTTAATGAATACCCCTATGTGGAGAATAGGTCCAACCTGTTGACCATTAATAATAATTGAATAATTAATAGTAGAGACACATATGATTATCCAACTAACCCATTTACTCAAGAAACTCATCTAAATCATCATAGCTTTTAAATAGTTAGTAACTAATATGATCATGCTCCTTATATTAATTTTCAGGGCAACCACACCTTTGCTACCTCTAGTTCTCCTTTTCATATGATGAATAATTTTAAAGGCAACAATGACATTATCAGTTATAGACCTTCCAAGGATGAAAGCAGACTGAGCAACAAATATAATATTAACAACATCACCTTCAAATGATTAACCAGCACCTTAGCTATAATATTATAAATCACATTACATAGTGAGATGGGCATAAATCCTTCATAGACATAGGATTAATACACTTTGGAATAAGCACAATAATAGTGTCATTAGGATTATTAGATAGCTCACAATTCACAATCTAATTAACACAAACCAGGAATACATGATTACCAATTAAATGCTAGAACTTTTGACAAAAACTAGATTAAGCCCATCAGAACCTGGTGACTTATCTAGATGCATTTGAGACACAACAGTTTTGAATTCCTCTTCAGTAAACAATGCAGCAAGCCTTTTACTCTTCAACACCAAAACCCGAGGTTGAACATAGCTTAAGTCTAAGTATGATCAATATCATCTTTAGCAAAGATTCCTTTAAAATATTGCTTGGCCACAAAATTAATCCCATCTAAACTTCAACCCATTCTTGCGACTCACCTTGAATTTTTGAGATAAAATTTTTTTCTGCTTCTTGCAAAAGCCATGGAGTGAAAAAATTTAGTATTAGAGTTTCCCTTCTTTAATTAGAAATTTTTGGCCCTTTGGCTCTAATAACTCTTTTCTTGCTCAAGTAAAGTAGCTAAAGATTAGTTGATTCACTTAGACCACATCATCAAGAGCTTACAACCTGTCAATTGAAGTCTTGTATGAAACTATTTTATCACAGAATTAATGTACAAAACTCATAACCATTGTGAAAAAGCACGTATGCATGAATGCACATTTTTCAGTAATCCATAATCGTATGAATCTTCCCATATAGACTGTATAATCTCCACCATATATCTTTCTTCATGAGACACATATTTTCAAACTTAAAACAAAACCTCCTTATTTTTGACCTAAGAATGATAGGTTTGTAACTCAATAGGACTATGATTTAAAATGGATGCAATCAGGTTCTTTCGACGAGATTGAGGGCTCTATCCAATCATTCCTTGACATAAGAAGAAGTACCCTTCCCATGTTGCCAAGTAAAACCATAGGCATCTAATTGAAGATTAGTGAGCTCACAATCAGAAATAGTCTCTCTAAACCCACTATACAACTAAGTTGGATGCTTAGCTCCACCTTTTTTTATCATCAACCCTCAATAGGTTATTAAAGTCACCCATCACACACTATGGTAAGTTAAAAACTAATTTTAACGACCTAAAAAGTTTCTAAGAGCTCATCCTTCTATTCCTATTAGTATAACCATAAAATCTTGTACATCTTTACGTAGTCCCGTCTACTTTATTATTCATTATATCAATATGATGATTAGAATATCCCAACAACGAACATGCATTTCTATTCCTTTATAAGAATGCCAAACCCCCACTCCTACCCTCTTTATCAACACAGAAACAACTATCAACCCAAAACTTGTCTTTATTTGTTCCAAGTTAGACCCATGAACTAATGTCTCAATCGAAAAATCAAAATCTAGCCTACTTGTTTTTACAAGTTGTTTAAGAGCCATTACTACTCGTGGGTTGCCAAGCCCTTAACAATTCTAACTTAAGCCTATCATGGCTCCCCACAGGCACTGCTCATGAGTCCCTCCAATGTTAAAGCCTTAAAATTTGTACTTATAATCTTTGTAGAGCCATCCACTCCAAGTTTTATTGTGAAGGAACATCCAGCTACATTTTCTCATCATATGCCATATTATTAGCTCTTCTTTGTTTCTTATCATCTAGCAACTAAGAAACTCAACATCATCAAGCTCAAAAGTGTCTTTTTAAGTTGGCTCGACATCATCCAAGTTTTATTGTGAAGGAACGACTAGCCACTTTTTCTCATCATATGCCATATTATTAGCTCTTCTCTGTTTCTTATCATCTAGCAACTGTGAAACATCATCAAGCTCAAAAGTGTCTTCTTAACCAGCCCAACATTCTCCTTAACTAACTTAACTCCACTTATTTGACCTAACAATGCATTATTTTGACAGCCTCCAACTGAAAGCATAGGAGTACTTACAATTCCATGATTTATGAAATTACTTCTAATCCCACCTAAAACTGTTGTTCCCAAATTCATTTAACTTAGAACTTTATTCTTATCCTTTGAAACAAAATTACTGCTGGCCTACTTCAACCATCGCTTACAGTTGACAGGCTGAGGTCTTCACATTTAGGCATAAAGCTAACCCCTACATTCCTGTTTAATGTTAGCCTCTAGCATAGTAAAACTTTTTCATAAAACTAATTAGCATGGCTTAGACAACCATAGATGAAACAAAATTAACTCAAGCATTCACACTTGAAATGAACAATACACCAATCACCTTTTAGTTTTGAATTTGTTTCCCTATCCTCAAAGCAACCCTTACATCTAACAAAACTCTAATTCCTATAAAGTACTTCCATGTTTCCATACAATTATTAGTATCAAACTTCAAAAACTTACTAACAAAATTTCCTAGTTACTCCCCTACTGCTTGTGACATGAACCCAATAGGCAAGTCATGCACTTGAATCCAAAATGGGACATGAAATGGTGGAATTGATGTTGAGACTTCCCTTTCTGTTAAAGGTGATGACCAATAAGCAGATGACTATCAAACATCTAAGGCCTATTGTCTAATACTCTTCTTAAATCAATAGTATGATAAAATTAAAATAAGAAAAGATGTGGCATAGCACCATGCTTAATGAAAATATCACACCTTGGTCTCTACAGACTTGTCATTCTATGCTTCATTGCCACAAAATTAATATTTATGTAAGTAAGAAAATGACCCATTGGGCAAACTCATTAAACTCAACATTCCCTTCACGGTCGCCCTTTACCACTAATTTCTCAGCCTTTTCACCAAATAAAATTAAGTTATTAAACTGGGCATCTATAGGGTTAATAAAAAGTAAAGGAAAAACAAGAGCCAACTTATAGAAACACACTGCTAAAACTAGAATGTAAAGAACAACAAAACTTTGAACTAGGAGAGATGTCGGTTCAATTCATGAACTGAACTGAACTAGTAAAATCGAATAAATTGAATTTTTTAATATTAAATACCAAATTGACCGAATTACATGTAAAATCAAATTGAACTGAACATAAAATAATTTGTTTGATTTAGTTCGATTTTCAGTTTGAGCTTGTTAATTTGAATTATTTGGCTATATGATAAATAATTTTTCAAATATGTTAAATGTCATTTTGCCTTTTCTATGTTCCTTATTATTTTAATGGGTTTGTTAAATAAGACAATTAAATGTTTTATATTTATATAATCATAATATTAAAAAATAACATTAATTTACCATATAATTAGCTATTAATCTTCGTAATTATAGCATTTATCATCTCTTTTCATATTTTAAGCATTGATGAAATTTAATAACATAAAATTAAAAAAATATTATAGCATAATTATTATCAAATATTAACTCAATTTATTTTGTAATATTATGCCTTAACATTTTTTATTTTTATTGTAATAAATTCTCTCTCCCTCTCTCTCTCAATTAGATAAGATCTCAATAGTAGAATATGTAGTGTGAAATTTTCGTATTCAAAATATGAAAATTATCAATTATTTGATGAAAGTTAATAGAAGAGGAGGACTACTTCATATATTGTGTAGTCCACCATACTACTTTCCATCTAAGCCTCCCATAAAAAAATAAAAAAAATAAAAAAAATGTTGGTAAAACCAATCCCTCGGCATCAATCACTTGATCATTCAACTGATAAAGAGCTCTCTTGGATCCACACATAAAGCTTTTCTCTTATAATTATTTATAATTATAGAAACAGTATGCTATAATTAGATTAATTTCTTTGCTTAAAGAGAAAAAAAAAAAAAAAAGACAAAAAGAAATTGATATTGTATAGAGAGTGAATTACTAAGCAATGCCAAAAGGCAAAAACCAATTTTATTTAATTTAATTTTGATATTAAAAAATATTCTAATATCTAAGCAGGTAAAAATAAAAGCTGAATGATAGTAGAGTTTGTTAATTAGTGTAAGAGCTCTTTCATTATCACTCTACCTATAAAGAAACCTAATTTAGCTTTCTTCTCTCTTCTATAAATTTTTGTTTTCAGAACCCAAATTAATTAATGGCCAATACATTTAAGGAAACGAAACAAGTAAGCTTCCTTAAGACTTGCATCAATGGCATAAATGCTCTTTCAGGTAAATCCATGCTCATCATTTCTTGTCTTTGCCAGTCATTTTTTAAATGAATGGATGTAATACCTTTTCTTTTTTTTTTTTAAAAAAAATTTTTTATAATGCAATTATTCTTTTATATATTTATATACTTTGCAAAATTTCTCATTTATTTTTTTGAGAAATCAAAATTCTCATATTCGAATCATAACAGAACAAAAAAAAGAGAGATAAATATGTTGTTTACGCACAGAAAAAATAATTTGTTTTTTAATTTTCATTGTATCAATGAAAATTTCTTAATTTCTTATTATAATGGTAGATAGAGTTTTATGATAGTTAGCTATGAATTAATGATTTGGTCCCTGTAGAATGAAATGTTAAGAATTAAATAATTCATTTTTCAAACTGTAGGGATTAAGTTATTAATTTAAGAAAATTCTAGTAAATGGTATATTAGAATTTTTTGTACCGATTTGTTTGGTATACTTTATAATCAGAATTCAAATGGAAGAAGAGATTTGAAAACTTTAAATATCTATTTTCAAATTTTTTTTAAATAATTAAATAGAATTTATTGATTAAATCAATAATTATATTTAAAAATATATATTTTATCAATAAAAAATTAGAATTATTCAAAAAGCAAAAGGATTTAAAAAAATTTAGATTATTTGTGAATTAAAACAAAAAATTGAATCCTATTTCAAGAATTGAATTCTATTCTGAAAAGTGTACCAAACATCACACTTAAATTAATGTACTTGCCATTTATTGTTAAAAGCTTTAATTTTAGAGTTAGAAAGGTTTGCAACTTATATTGATTATATTTACTTCTGTTATTATGGGTAGAACTTCAAATTAATATCCAAAAGCTTCTTTAATGGTTGCCATATGTCACAGGAATTGGGATTCTATCAATTCCATATGCACTATCATCAGGAGGATGGTTAAGCTTAATCCTCCTTCTCTTAATCGCCACAGCAGCCTACTTCACAGGACTCCTACTTCGTAGGTGTATGGATTCGAACCCTGACATCAACAGCTATCCTGACATAGCAGGACG
Source organism: Reutealis trisperma (assembly GCA_947687605.1). Classification (NCBI taxonomy): domain Eukaryota; kingdom Viridiplantae; phylum Streptophyta; class Magnoliopsida; order Malpighiales; family Euphorbiaceae; genus Reutealis; species Reutealis trisperma. The sequence continues at coordinate 502,582 of CANTUT010000410.1, forward strand.
CGCCTTTGGTCCTAAAGGAAGAGTAATAGCTTCCCTTTTCACATCTTTAGAGCTCTATTTTGTAGCAACAGGACTATTAATATTAGAAGAAGACAACTTATACAAGCTCTCTCCACATTTTGCATTGAAGCTTGGAAACCTAATTGTAGAAGGGAGACATGCTTTTCTTATTCTTTCAGGACTTATGATTTGGCCTTCTGTGTGGCTAAGTGATTTGGGTGTCATGTCATATGTTTCAGCTGGTGGGGTCTTATCTTCTCTTATTATTGTTGTTTGTGTTTTTTGTGTTGGTGTGACTGGAAAATCACAGTTTCACGGCGAAGGAAGGCTTATAAATTTGCAAGGAATTCCTACTGCACTTAGTTTGTACTGTTTTTGCTATGGTGCTCATGCTATGTTCCCTACTATATACAGCTCAATGAGAAAGAAACAACAGTTCTCCATGGTGAGTTTGCTAACTATCCCCTTTCAATTTTTCTCTATAAAGGAGATATTATAGATTTGTCAAAAGAAAGAAACAACTAGAATTCGACTTTAAGACCATTACAGTCCTGAAGACTACTCTTTGGCTCAATACTACTTACCCTTTATCTTTACTACTAGCAATTTTAGTCTTCATTGTAATCCGTGGGAAGTGCAAAATTTTGAGGAATTGAAGTATTTTATGGTAGAATATTTCAAATTTTTAAATTTCAGGAAACTAAAACATGATTTAATAGCAATTTCTGCAATTTCACCTCTACTAATGTTTGCTAATGGAAATTTTGTAGTTTTAAAGCGTGGAGCTATGTATTAACAAACATTAAATCAAAATCAGCAAAAGAGTCTGAGTAGTTAATGCTAATATGTTCTTCCTTTATTTTTCCCTTTGCAGGTTTTACTTATAAGTTTTGTAATATGCACCCTCAACTACTTATCCATGGCCATACTGGGCTACCTCATATATGGCCAGAATGTACAATCACAGGTGACATTAAATCTGCCTGTGCACGAGGCTACCTCCAAGGTAGCAATATACACCATATTGGCAGGTCCTGTTGCTAAATATGCATTGACAATAACACCAGTTGCCACCGCAATTGAAAGCTGGTTGCCCCCCAAATATCAAGAAAGTAAGCCAATTGGTATTGTTATTAGAACATCTTTGCTTATTAGCACGGTGATTTTAGCCCTTATATTTCCATCTTTCCAGTCAGTTACATCCTTAAGTGGAGCAGTTCTTGTTGTGTCTGTCTCCTTTTTGCTCCCATGTGTTTGTTACTTGAAGATTTTCGAAGTGTATCGAAACTGGGGGATTGAACTAGTAGGTATTGTGATAATCATTCTAATGGCAGTTTTAGTTGGGGTAGTGGGAACATATTCTTCAATTGCTCAGGCTGTAAAGCACACTAAACTGTCTGTTTGACATAGAGATTGAAATTATCTTTTCAGAAAAAGTATTTGTAGATACAATTGCGAAAAATGTAGTTTGAAATCATTAGGTGCAATGATAAAAGTAGCAAGGCCTTTCATCCCATGATCTTCTGCTATGATCTGCTCCATGCTAGTAAAGGTAAATGATGGCATTAAGGAATAACTAGTTACTTTCATCAACATTGGCCCATTTTCAAGAAAGAAGTCGCTTTTCCAAATCACTTTCGCAACTCTTTTTCTCTAAAGATTCATCAACTATCACTTGTACAATTCTTGACTCCTCATTTGTTAGCTTCAAGTGCATATTCTTTTCATTATTTTCTTCGAAGTCCCTGGCTTTACCCCATAGTACCACATATAGGCCAATCATCGCAGCTAAACCACCAACAAAGCTGAAAAAATTAAAACAAAGAGAAAGATATTAGAAGTTGTAAATATCATTAATTGACAAACCAATATCCATCAAATTGATTATTACCTCCCAAAATACATCTCCTCGTGTAGAAATATAACAGCTACAATGGAAACTAGAACTGTGCATAAAGGATTAAACATGGCAGAGAAGAGGGGACCTTTTTGAGAAATGCACCAAGCTTGAACAAGGAAGGAAAGAGCCAGTCCAATTCCCTGCTCCAGAATTTATTAATTTATTTTTTTTTTAAATTCAGTAAATCCAAAATCAGAAACAACATAAGAGTCGATTTGATTGTGGACTAATTTGGATTTGAATTTTAAATGTAAAATTACAAAAAAAATTAATATAATGTCAAATGTTTTTTATTTTTGGTAAAATTAATTTCTACTGAAACTCGGACTATGAGACATATGAAGTTTGGAGACAACTCTGATACTATTAAACCAAAGACTCGTTGTATTTTTAATGATTTTAAATGATTAATTATTGAAATGAACCTTAAAATGAATATTTTCAAGGTCTTTTCTGACAGGTATATATATAACCTTAATTTTACAAGAAAATACTTAATTGCTTACCGCACATAAACAACAAACAATTTCAAAATAGGAGTTCAAATTCCAAGCAGCAAAATCATTTTCTACTGAAAGTGTAAAAGCTGAGGATTCTATTGTAGTCAAGAAACCCATCCAAGCAGATGAATATAAGTTGTCAGGACAACTTGCTGAAATTGGGACCTGATAATAATCAGAACTAAAAATTAATTTGTTACTGAAATTGGTAAAAAATAAATTAAACATATTTACATGTAATTTTTTATTTTCTGCGAAATAAAGAAAGATTTTTAAAAGGGAAAATTACCTGTAAAATCAACCAAAAAGACCAGAAACAACTGCTTGCGAACAGAAGAAGGCATCCAAGTAACCAGTTATCTCCTCCAAGCAATTCTGTGTTTAATAGTTTAGGGCCTTTGAGTAATGCCAGGGAAATGGCACCACTTACACACAACACTGTCCCTGCAATCTTTGCAATACTGCTCAAGCTTCGGATATTTAATTTCTCCAATCTACCAATTTACACAATTTTTTTTTTTGCGTTATATATAACTATTAGAACGTGGAAAGAAAATCCAACTGCTGATAAAATATGATGAAGTATTTAATCAAATCAATACATTCAATTTGTTCCTTTTCTTTTTGTCAATACTTTAATTTGATTTATTTTCAATGTTCATATTAGAAAATCACAATTAAGCTATCAAACTGAAAATGTATATAATTTTTTTTTTGCTGTTCAAATATATATATTTCGATATTTTATTTATCTTATAATATTTATAAAAGATAACAACATCAAAAGTACAATTATTGCACACGCAGGTATGGTCTAGTGTTAATGTGTTTCTCTACTGGATACGTAATAATCAAGGTTTAAATCTCCCATCCAATACTTAAAAAAAAAATGAAAAAAACTGTTCAATTATTAAAACACTTGAATTTTATATATAAAAAAAAAAACTTCAGTTTCGTGCATCATTTTTTTTTTTAGGATGCGTTTATTAGACTGTAATGAAATGTAATATAATATAATTAAATTAATTTCTAATATAAATTTATATTAAAAATTCAGTTGATTACATTACATTATATCTTATTACAATTTACCAAACGCACCATTAATGATAACACCATATTAGTGTTTGAACAATTTCAATTAAGTGTATGCACTACGTATTTAAAAAAAAAAAAAAAGAATTAGATGTATTTGGTTGGAATGTTTTGCCAAAATTTGAATTTTTTATTTTAAGGAGAACCGAAATATTTTATTTATTTTTACTAGTTTTATTTGCAATAAGTATATTAAAAGTCGAAGCTGAATTTCATGTGTATAACACAATTTATATATGTATTTTACCCACAAGAGGTAGCCATCACAAAGGTGACTGCAGGGACCAGATTACTCATTGCACTTGCCGCAGTTGAAGAGGTCAAATACAGTCCTTCATAATAGGTAAATTGTTGGGCACAAACCCTGCAAGAATTAATTGAAAATTACAAACCTAAAATTGGAATATCAAGAAAAATAGAAAAAAACACACAAAGGCTTAGCTTTATCGTAAGTATATATGCGGCTCGGTCAATAAATTCGAGTTCGAATCTCCTCCCTAATGCTCACAAAAGAAAATAGAAAAAAAGAATAGGAATGATTCAAGTAGACATACCCGATAAGAGAGGCAAGAAATATCCAGGCAAAGCTTGTTAAACCCAAAGAAGATTTATTTGAACTTTTCCTGCCAATAGAGGCAAAGCTAACATGAGAAGCAGCGAGAGTTTTTTTTTTTTTTTTTTTTTCCCTCCTAATAATGGGACATCATTTCACAATTTTTGCAAATAATATTAATTTTTTTTTAATAGGCAGAGACAAAATGAATTTTTGCATTGAATTTGCAATTATTGGTTTTAAAAATAATAATATATTAACCTATTTTTATATGCATTTCAAATAAACAACAGTTGTTGAACTTAAGGAGCACAAGACAATCGATTTTGATATCATGGGAAAATTTTGAATCTAATCTAAAAGTCTAAACTGATTTTAAGTCAATAATATTTATGATGTGATAGAAATTGAATTGAAAAAGCAAATATGATTTAAATAGGTGTTGGTTTATATATTACTAAGCTTGTGTTTGAGAATAAAATTGAGAGAGGAAAGAAAATAATAGAGGAAAATATAAAAATTTTACTTTCTTTATTTTATCTCTCGTTGTTTGGATTGAAGAAAAATAAAAATGAAAATGAATGAAAATAAATATATTTTCTCTTATTTGGAAAACTAAAAATACATGGAAGGAAAGAAGAATGTATAACTTTTAAATTATTATTTTAATTTTTCATTTCTTAAGTTTAAATTTGAATTTGAATTATATTTTATTATTGTAATTTTTTTTTTCTCACCACTTTCTCTACATTTTAGAGAGAAAATATTTGAAGGAAAATAACACTTATTTTTCTTCCATATCCAAACAAGGTAAATTTTTTTTTTCTCTTATTTTTCATCGTCTCTTATTTTTCTTCAATTCAAACATAGTGTAAATGATCACTAATTCCACCATGATTCTACCACAAGTGAATAGAAGACTGACATTTGCAAAAAATAAATTAAATTAAATTAAATTAAAAATAAAAAAAAAAGTAGTTTTGCGTGTGACGGTACCTTCTTGAAAGGTAAGCTAGAGTTGCCATGATCAAAGTTCCAATGCCTTGCCTGTAGACAACGAAGACCTTAGGACTCATTCCCTGGGCAAAGGCAGCTCTTGCTAAGACTGCAACCCCTGCATAAATCAATTGTAATCCAATCATCCCTATCTCAGGCATGCAGGCATCAAACCCACTCATCCTTTTTTTTTTTTTTTTTTTTTTTGTCTAGTAAAAATATTTTCAATTCCTAATATGATCACCAATTCAATGATCCTGATGCTTTATATTAAAGCATATCTATTATTATTGTTATGGTCTACAGACGAGAGAACACATGTTAGTATATTTAATTCTTCTTTCATATTTGTATAAATATTTATTTAGATTTTTTGTACCGTTAATCATATAAAAATCCGGTATGAATGTGGAAGAGTAATGATGAATATTTCTATGTACAGATATTTGAATATATTCTTTTTATTACAAAAAAAGTAGCCAACAAGTAAAAATCACTATTTTTAATATAATAATAATCTTATCATAAGTTATCAAAAAATCTCTATTAATTACAGCATAAATTTAGAAAATATCTGTTATATTTGGAAATGGAATGGTAAATTAGTCATTTTACTATTTTTTTATTGAATTGCTAAATGACCACTTATTTATGAATAAGACTTACTTTTTTAATAACCACTGTTTTCATAATGAAAAGAGTATTAAGATATTGAAATCTCTTTGTCTATATAGTTTAATTGATCACTTGCATAATAGAATAAAATATAATTTTTTAAATAGGATTGTGTTTTCATTTTTGGTTTATAATAAGAGATTTAAAATTTTTATTTTATATATATATATATATATATATATATATATATATATATATATATATATATTTTCTAATAATATAAAAATTATAAAGTAAAAAAAATAATTTATGCATTTCAAAATAAATAAAATGAAAGGTTACATATTGTTTTGATAGTGTAGAATTTTTTTGAAAATATTTTTTATTATTTAAGATATATAGAATAATTTGTTTTTAGAACATTTGGTAAAAAATTCAAAAAGTTAATGTTCAGTTTAAATTCTTATTCAAAAAGAAAGAAAATAAAGAGAGCCAATAGTATATAAGTTTTATAACCATATAATATAAACAAGTATATTTTGATTTTTTTTATTCAATTAACGGAAAATTTTAATTATTTTAAATAGAATGATTATTTGTTAACAAAAATATATATGAGAAATTATTTAATAACTTGTTAAGTAGACTAAATACGAAGGATTAAATAATAAAATATAATTTATATTTTTAATCTATGTACTACGTTTGGATGGCTCCAAATCAAGTGATTTTCCAGCAGAAAAATCTAAATAGAAATGAGGTGTTTAGAATTAGATTTTGTACATAGCATCCTTCTATCAGATATAAGGTGTTTAATTCTTGGAAAATGTAATTTGTTTTACCTGGCTGGATGTTCTGCTGATTCTTTGAGTTGTAAGTTGTACAGTTGTTTTTAGTTGGTTTTTTGATCAATGCATCTGGTTCATTTTTACAAAAAAGAAAATCCATGCATATATTAATATATAATATATATTTAATTTGAAGCTATTGATTTAAATTATTTAAATATAGGTATCGTTTGATAAATTGTAATAATATGTAATTTAATATAATTAAATATATTTTTTATTAATTTATATTAAAAATATATTTAATTATATTATATTATAATTTATTAAACATAATCGATTTTATAATAACTATATCGGTTATAATTAATGATGAGATGAATGAGGGTTAACTCGTATTAATTATCATATAGTCAAAATACTAAATTACCAACACTATGCACGTGGTGATATATTTATTTCTTCTGTCACTTTGTTCAAAAGGCATCTATTTTTTATTTTTATTTTTTTTGCATGCCACCTTTAATTTTTTAAAAGTCCTGTTTCTAGAATTATTTAAGATTAGATAGTGGCTCGCGGTTTCATTTTTCTTTTATATTATTTAATATATAAGATAATTTTTAATTAATTATTTATTAAATAATTTTTCTTTTTTTAATATTATTTAACATATAAATTAAATTTTATTTCATTATTCATTGAAATAAATTGTTGCTACCATTTATTTGATTTTTGTCTGGAATTATTTGTGTATTCATTTATATAAGTAACTTGCCTTATATAATTTTATATTAATTTTAACTATATAACTAAATATATAAAATCAATTTTATATTTATAAAATAATTTGTTAATTATAGTATTTTATTATTAAATATATCATTATTATTTAATTTATTAAATTCATTATTAATTACACTTTAATTATAATTTGAGATATGATTGGTCTTCTCATCTCTTTAAAATAAGTGAAAAGTGGGAAGTTTCTGGTTTGAATCTTCTAAACTAGAAATAGTTATCACTAATTTGATAAGAGATGTTAAACGATAAGGCTATCCATATTGTATAGCCTACTATATTTCTGTGAGGTATTTCCTCTTCCTAGTATCAAAAAATTATAATTAGAAAGTAATTATCAAATTCTCAAATCATGTGAACTATTATTTAACATTCAATTGATTTAAAATAATTAAATACAATTCCTTTAATTAGGGCTACATAAAAATTAATCAAACCGACTAAACCGAATTGATCCAATTCAATCCAAGCCAAAAATCATAGTTTAGGTTGGTTATGGTTTTAAATTTTTTATAAACTGAATTTTTGGTTGGTTTTGGTTTAAGAAAATGAGAATCTAGTATACTGAACTGAACCAAAAATATAATAAAATTATGTATGTTTTAGATATGTACGTTACTAATATGCGAATTATTCTTTAAATTTTTTAAAAGTTAAAGATATCTACTGAATTTTTATGTTTTAGAAGACTTTTATATTGTTATTTTGATTCCTACAAACTTTTTGGGGAATATTTCATTCTAGTTTGTTATTATTATACTATAGGATTTCAAGTACACAACCTAAGTTTGCATTTTTTAATAGTATTGATAAGGTTAATTGTTATATAGTAATATGATTTTAGTTTAATATTTGTTAAATTTATGTGATCTCTTCAATTTTTTATTTTATTTATTTTCTGTTTTTATCAAACCGACTAAATCGACTATCCAAACTGAATCTAAATAGTTTTGGTTTAGATAGTTTTTAGTATTATTTGGTCTGGTTAAAAGTTGAAATATTTAAAAATTGATTTTATTAATTTGGTTAAAAATATTTATTTTAAACTGACCAAATCGACTATCCAAATTGAATCTAAATAGTTTTGGTTTGGATAGTTTTTAATATTATTTAGTCTGGTTAAGAGTTAAAATATTTAAAAATTAATTTTATTGATTTGGTTAGAAATATTTATTTTAAACCAATCAAACTGAATTATGATCACCCCTGCCTTCAATGAGGTGGCAAAGCTTTAAACATTTCTTCTTTTTGTTTCAGAATTATATATGTATGAACGTGGGAAAGTGATTAATAAATAAATTTGGAGATTTTCACATGTGAAAACGATTAGGCCATGCTATTGGCTGCCATTAATTTTGCTAAAAAATTTGATTTTAAATTTGTTCCGTTTTTCCCTAAAAAAAAAAAAAAAGAATGTTATGATATCATTAATTACACCCTACTTGCAGTACATCAATAAGCTGTATTATTTTTTGATGTATGTTTATGTTAATGAGTCGCGCAAGGACTAGACAAAGGTTAAATAAATGCCGTGGTGATAAATTGGTGATTTTTTTTATTTTTTTTTATATTAAAGAGAGAAAATACCTGTAGAATGACATTAAGCTATATAATATGGAGTAGCTTTTTTCTTTAATATCTCTTATTAAATTAACGATAATTATTTATAATTTAGAAAACTCAAACATAAAATCTCTCATTTTTTATATTTTTAAAGGATATAAGAAGATCAATTAGATTAAATCTAATCGACAGTATATTTTTTCTATTGAATACCTATTATTCTCTAATTATGTATATTTTTATATTTATATTTTTATTTGTTCTATTATTATTATCCGAATAATTATTTTCTATAGTCACATGGTATTTATCATGTGTCATTAATGATATAAATATGATATTTTTTTTAAAATATAATTAAGTGTAACATTTATATCAATAAAATTTTACTTTCTTATTTGGTTTATAAATTATCCAAATTTTCTATATACAGAATGATTTTCTATTAATTTGAGAAATATATATAATCAAAATAAAACTAAATGAATATAGAGAAACGTAAAAACATTATTAATAAAAAATAATGAAATTAATTTTCATAATTATCTTCAATATATTTTCCATTCTATTAATTTATTGCGAGAAAAATAATTACAGAAATAAAAATTATACCAAAATCATATCCCTACATGCAACTTATACAATTTTCGAATATATAATAAACTGTGTATAATCTTCTTGTGCCTAAACTTGGTGCAGTAATAGACTGGCTGCTTCTTCTATTTCCAAACAAATCTTGTTTCCCTGGAGTCATATAATTAGGATTTGGGTCACTTTCCCCCTTTTTTTTTTTGGGGGAGAAAGATCAAAATTTCATTAACTTGGAGTTTGAAAAAAATCTCTTACATGCTGGTTTAATGCATAAACAGGTAAAAAATTAAACCAAAGAGATAGTCTATCTAAATTTTGGGATCCTATAGCTAAGTAGTGAGCAATCCCATTAGCCTCTTGTTTTACAAAAGAGAGCTAATAATGATCTAATCTCTTGGAGAATAATTTTCTGTTGAGACATATCTGAATATTTTCGTGCACCCTTTACACAAGGGTCACTTTCCCTTAATTCATGGCTCATTCACCAAACTGAAAATCAAGAAAATGGAATTGAAATTAACCTCAAGAAAATAAAATATCAAAGTTAAATCTAATTACTTCTACTTAATTATTTAATTAAACCAATAATTAAGTTATGCATGTCAATAAAAGAAATGAGGTAAGGCTTACCCCATTCATATTTATACAAGGGTAAATATTTCAAAAATGATTTAGGTCCTATTAAATCAAAACTAATTATAAAAATTACAAAAATAATAAATATTAAGAAAATGATCTGCATATACATAAATGCAAAGAAAGAGTTAAAAATAAAGAGAGAGATATTTACTGAGAGATTTTTTTATGGTAAATAGCTGATTTGACTTTTGGAATCACTGCTTGATACATTACAGTTTTAAAATTTAAGCACAGCCCTCTTTGAACCATACTTGAAAGGAAATAAGGAATGGTATTGTTAAAAGTATTCCAATGTGTTGAAGAAGAGGAATAGACATAAGGTGTAACACAAAAATGAGGGATAAAGAGAGAAATAAATTTGCTTGTGTTGAAAATATTTGCTTGACACATCAATTTATAGAACTTTATAGGCAATGCTCATAAATGGAAAATTTTTTTAGGTAAATTTAATTCACCACATCATATTATGTATTAATTAGTAGATATATGATATATCAGCGTGTTAATTATAAGGTGAATATGATAATTAATCTCCTAAATCATAAGTGTATTTTTAACTAATATGCTAATATATCAAATCACCAATGATTATTCTATAATGTGATCTGTGGGCCAAATTCACTTAAAGAATTTCTTAAATTTGGGTTAACGGGCAAATAAAGTAATGTACTAACTCAGGAAACTTTTTAAGAAAAGGAAACTAATTTGGCAATGACATCCAAGCCAAAAAAAAATTTGGCAATGACATAATGTTGTAGTCAACAATTCCTATCATCAACAACTCATAATGAGGAGAGAAAATTTTGTGTAAATTTTTTTTGGATTAATAAAGGAGTAAGGTACAAATATATTCTTAGAGTTTAGCTAAAAGTATAAATTAATAGTTAATATTTTTCGAGACGCGTATTTATTCTTAACGTTTTAAAAACCCTTCAATTCACTATTCTCTTTAATGTTAACAAAAATTTTCCGCTTGTGTGGCCCATTATTAATCCATGTTGACTAAGGTAATATTAAAAATATTACTTTTTGTGGAGCCCATAGTCAAGCTTTTATTTAATCTTTTTTTTTTCTCTTTTCTCTTTATTCTTCTCTCTCTTTGTTTTTAATTGATTATAAAAAAGTTCAAATGGTATAAACAATTTCTAGAAATTTATTTTTATATTTTAAAAATATATTTATCTAGTATAATTAAAAAAAATTTATTTTATATTTTATTTTATCTATTTCATAGAATTAGTTAAATTTCAGCTAAATTATATATCTGACTTCATAGAATTTACAGTAAAATTTTAAATTAATAATGCTATAAATTTTTTAAGTAAAATTAATTTGCATTGTAAATAACTTAAAAAATCATAATATTAAGGCCAATTCTAGGATATCCTAAAGATAATTTATCCCATTTCTTTTAACCTACTATAGTAGATCATTAATAGGTAAAATATAAATTATTCTTCAAGTTGTATTAGTATTAAGTGAGTGATAACTTTATATTTTTAAAGTTATTTTATTTGTTTAAACTTAAATTTTAGCTCAGTTCTCGAAAATGCAATAATATTATTACATATTTTTAGAAATAAGTAGTTTACAATTTATAAATAAATTATAACATATTTTAAGTATTTTTATTTTATTTTTGCAGATCAAAATGATGCAGTAAAAATAATGATGCAAGCAATGATTCAAGTTTTCAATCCATAAGAAATAAATTCAATGGTTGGTGGCTAAAATTCAATGGTTGGTAGCCAACCTAACCATTTTTGAATATTGATGAAGGAATTCAATGGTTGGTGGCCAAAATTCAATGGTTGGTAGTCAACCTAACCATTTTTGAATATTGATGAAAGAATTCAATGGTTGGTGGCCAACCTAACCATCAATGTTGAATTTTGATGCAAGAATTTTAATGGAACTTGAATTCTTCCACTAAACATGTCTATAAATACCATGCTTGGCAAAGGGAAAGAGCATCAAAGAAAATCCATAAAAAAATATGTAGAGAGATTTTTATATGTTTTCTTAGAGTAGATTAGTTTTATTTTTTATTTTGATCAAGAGGAGGAGTTTTTGGAAGCTTGAGTTCATCAAAAATTGTATCCCAAAACAAGTTCTCTTAAACTCTATTCTTGAATTTAATTATAAGTTATTATTATGTTTATTATTTTTATTATTAATTTAATTGTTTTTTCTCTTTTAATTATGAATAGCTAAATTTATTTTTCTAGGATTTAGATGTAATCTTTTGATTTGCATATGATTATTTATATTTAATTGATTGGGTTGATTGTTGGAATTAATCTTTTATCTTAGAACTTAATGCTTGTAATTAACTGGCCATTAATTGCATGATTTAAGATATTATGTGACGTAGCGAGAGTTGAAATATAATATTAGTTCATTAAGATATTAGACCTAGGGTATGTGTTGCTTAGAGATAAGAACACTCTTTTGTGATTTTCAAAAGGATTTCCATAAAACTTAATAGGTTTGTGTTAATTGCTTATGATTACGAGAGTAGACGTAAGGTTAATATAAACACACATTTTGTATCTTGAGAGAGAACATCATATAATTTAGGGAAATTTAATCATTAATTCCAGCAAAAATAATCCAATCTAAAAAATATATAAAGTAATCATAGGTAATCAATTGATGAATTCTAAATCCTAGGCCTTTAATCTTATTTCATATTATCATCATTTATTTACTTGAACTTTATTTTAGCTTAAAATACGACTTTTCATAATTGATTTTCTAAATAATAGAATATTCAATAGTTTTGGTACTTGTCAACCCTTCCTCGGGGGATCGACACTTATTTCACTACTATATTACTTGTTCACGACCTGTGCACTTGCAGAAATCGCGCAATAATGAGACCCATCTTTAATGTAATTATAATGGGCTTCAAGTTAAACCCTTAACATTACTATTTTTATGGGTTTATATTACTATTTGATAGGAGTGAGCATAATCGAACCGAAATTAAAAAATTGAACCAAACTGATTGGTTCGATTTGATTTGATTTTTTATAATATCGGTTCAGTTTTGATTTTTATTTTAAGAAATCGAATTAGATTTATGTTCGGTTTAGTTATATTAAAAAAAAATTGGTTATAACTGACCAAAGTTTTTTAATATATATATATATATATATATATATATATATATATATATATATATATATATATATATATATATATATATATATATAGTTTAAATGCTCTATTATAATTATTATAGAAAATTGAGTTTTTATTGAAAAAATAAATTACTATTAATTATTTTTTTGACTTATATATACATATATATATACAACTTGAACAAGTAACCAGTCACTAGATCCAATGGCTATAATTAAATTTATATGATCTAATAGTTTCAAATTAACTCGGATAAATTATCTCTGGTACACCTAGAAGCCCTCTAATATTAAATATACAAATTAATTTTAAAATATATTTTAATAAAATTTATTTACAAATGAAATGAATTTCATAATTATTTCTAAATAATATAAACTAAATTAAAAATAAAAAATTTACTATTAAAATAATTAATTTTATTTTTTGGATTTTCTTTTTCTTTATTTTTCTTAAATTATTTTATTACATTAACAAAATTTAATTATTTTATTATAGTTTTTTATTTTTAATTTAGTTTATATTATGTTTAAAAATAATTATAAAATTCATTTTATTTGTAAATATATTTTATTAAAATATGTTTTAAAATAAATATGTTTATTTAATATTGTAATTTTTAAATTATTTACAAGGTAACTTAATTTTATTGTAATTTTTTAAATTATTTACAAGGAAAATTAATTTTAGTTAAAAAATTTATAGCGTTATTAATTTTAAATTTTATTAAATGGAATATAGAATTAAGTTGAAATTTAAGTAATTTCATGAAATAGATAAAATAAAATGTAACATAATTTTTTTTTAAATTATTCTAGATAAAAATAAGTTTCTTGAAATTATTTATACCATATATGTTATAATATAATATATTATAGGATTTGATTGATGTCTTTTCATATACATGAATATTCTAGTTTTTATATTAGCATTGATTGTATTTTCTTTATTAGAAAACCTTTCTATTTCTTTCTCTTCTGTACTTTATATAAATGGCTTAATACTATTGAACAAAAGATCTAGAAAATTATTTTCTTCTTTATATTCTTTGCTTTTGTTCTTCTCTATTATATTTATAACACGTTATTAGTATGAATTTGTTCTACCTTTTTTTTAAGGCATTTTTTTCCTCATATCGAATGACATATGAATCATATATATTCTAAAAAAGATATATGCCTATGGCTTAATACGCATATATGTTTGAGATGTATTTATCTTATTGTATCAATGAAATTAAATATATATATTTTTTATACTTTTTGATGTGGGCATAAAAACTTTGTATGTATATTTTTTTCCCCAACAATAAAATCGTTTTTTTTTATTATTTGATATGATTTTTTTTTTTTATGTTAACATGCAAAACCTTTTTCTTTTTATTATCATTATAAATCAATTTTTGTTTTGTTACTATATAAAACAAATGTTATCATATTATATTATTATAAAAATATTTTTGTTTTGTTTTATATATATGTCTTCGTTTCTTATTATATATTGTTATTATTTTAATAATAATTTGATCATCATTTTTATGAAAAAAAATATTATTAGTTGATGTTGTTTAATTTTCATTAAGTAAATTATAATTCTCGAAGAACTAGTACCATATTCTAAATTCTAATTCCTAAAAAACCTAGTATTATTTATAGTTTCTGAAAAACTAATTAAATAAATATCTATATTTCAAATTCTAGTTCCCAAAAAAACTAGTATTATTTATAGTTTCTGAAAAACTAATTAAATAAACAACTAACGTATAAATTCTTGAAGAATTTTTGCCTAAGTTTCTAAAGGACTAAATATCCTAAAATCTAGTATCTCAATTCATTAAAGAATTATCTTATGTTCCTGAAAAACTAAATGCATTATCTATAAGTCTTTAAAAGACTGATTTAATTATGATACAAATTGACATATTACTTATTTTTATATAGACAATATCGAATTTGACGAAACTTGAATTTGTGGCCATCGACATCACGGGCAAGAATTATTTATCATGGATACTAGATGCTAAAATACATCTGGATGCTATGAGTCTTGGAGACATAATCAAAAATGAAAATCAAGAATCTCAATAAAATTGTGCAAAGGCGATGATTTTTCTTTGTCATCATCTTCATGAAGGATTGAAATTTGAATATATGACAGTTAAAGATCCATTAGTCCTTTGGAATAATTTGAAAGAGAGATATGACCATCATAAATCAGTCATCCTTCCAAAGGCTCGTTATGAATGGATGCATTTACAATTGCAAGATTTTAAAATTGTAAGTGAATATAATTCTACAGTTTTCAGAATTAGTTCTAAATTGAAATTATGTGGAGAAAATATTACTGACTATGATATGTTAGAGAAAATATTTACTACTTTTCATGCTTTGAATATGCTCGTGCAGCAACAAGATCAAGAAAAAAGGTTTTAGGAAGTATTCTGAATTAATTTCATATCTTCTTGTTGCTCAGCAAAACAATGAGCTCTTATTGAAAAATTATGAAACTCGTCCAACTAGTTCTACTCCATTTCCTAAAGTGAATGAGACAACATATAATAATATTAGATGAGGAAGAGAACAAAAACATAATCGTGGTCGAGGACATAGTCGAGGTTATGGCCAAAATCATAATAATAGCAATCATAGTGATCATAAAAATAATAATGCATCTTTCCACCAGAAGTGGAAAAATCATGCAGAAAAAGAGAATAATGGATCAAAGCAAAATACAGAAAATCAATGCTATCGATGCGGCATGAAAGGACATTGGTCTCGTCATTATCGTACGCCAAAGCATCTTACTAATTTCTATTAAGAGTCCTTAAAAAAGAAAAACTAGAATGTAGAAGCAAATTTGGCAAAAAATGATGATATTTTTGGTGATGACTCTATTGATGTCTGGTGAATGCTGTCGCTTGCAACCAAATTAATTCTATCTTTCCAAAATAAAAATATGCAGTTAGTGGTAAGAAAGAGTTGATCCCACGAGGAGTTTGAGTTATGGCAAAGTAAATTACAGCAATGGGATAAAAGGGGAGTTTTGAATGATAAGTTAATGAAATAAAATAGAATGAACTAAACAAGTATTTATATAGAAGAATCAATAGAAAATTGACCTTGGTCTTTCACACTTTCCACCAATAGAATTTGTTTGATCATTGACACATAAGGTTTGGTAAAATTCCTTTAAAATATTTGTTGTGATAGAAATCTATCTGTTTTTCCTTATGTTTATTTAAGTAAAAACATGTATTTTACTCAAACATTAACAATTGATAACCTTAAGTACGACGAAAGATTTAACCAAAGATTGGCATTAAGAATTAGAAAAACCAACAAACACAATCAAGTAACACACGGTGCTACCTATAATTGAGATGAATGTTCTTTCAAAAACTCAAGTTTCTTACGAAGTAAACTTTAAATTCTTATTGCTACTAGTGATTAAAGAGGTTACACTTTTACGTATGCTAACATTTAATGTAGCAAATAACCATTTTCAATTCCTAAGCTAATGTGCACCTTAGAAAGAAATAAAAATCAGTTATAGAAATAATCACAAAAGGACAGTCAATACTTGGAAAAGAAATTACTGTCATTTAAAATAAGAAATCTCACAAACAGAATTCACATTGGCTTCAAGTGCTTCAGCCAAGATAAAGAAATTTAGCCACTAAAGGCCATGAAAACTAAACTGCTGTAAAAGAAGGAAAAGAAAATAAAACTCTGATATTTTTCCTAAGAATAATTGATTATTTCTATCTCTGACCTTCTTCCTATTTATAATATTTTCTTCCCTAATATGCTCTACAAAGTATACCCAAAAAATTAGTTAACAGCCTTTATTTTTCAAAATACAATCAGATCTTTTTATCCGATTTCAAAATATTTGAATTCAAATACTGGCAGTTGCGTATTTCCCTTGAATGTGCCCACGCCTTAGCAAAACCGATTCTTCTGGCAACAGTTACGTGATTCTCCATATTTTGTGCTAAATCTTGACTTTTTTATTTTCATAGCACCTAACAAGAAAAAGACAATAAATGCACTAAGTTACCATGTTATTTACAATAGTAAAAAGGAATTAAGACTAAAAATAATAGTATTATAAAGTCTTATCAATGTCACACATTTAGATGTATCAGATTTCTTTGAGAATCCCGAAGGAAAAATTAATCATTTGATTGGTGATGGCAATGTAAATGCCTAAAATTACGTGTTTCTTTTAGTTACCTTAGTTTGATTTATGTTTTCAATTTAAACACTAGTTTAAAATGTTGGTGAATTATTTACTAAGTATTTTTGCATTGATTTTAAATCAATGATTTTTATTGAGTTGTTTCTTACAAATATATTTTTATCTTTGTGAAAGATATTATGATATACTGCATGCTCCTGTAGTAGCAGTATAGAAAGTGAAAATTTATAAATATTATTTGTCTCCTAGTGATTGCAAAGAATAATTGCTAATGAGAAATTATCAAACAATGCCCACTAGTACAATTACATTCCCTGAAGTGAATGCTCTAAATTATTTAATAGATCATGAAAACTCTGAAAGAGTAACAACTCATATAGAGGACACAACTCAATATTGGTGATTTTATGTAAACTCCCTAAAAGAGTAATTTATAATGATTTTACAAGTTGTGCATTATAATGATTTATTTCATTATTGTTTTATCTCCAGTATACATGCACAACATACTGCGTTGAACTTGCAGTTCAAGTATTAAAGTTATAGTTCAAATAATCAAACCTTGAAAGTTTGGCATGAATGCCATTATGCATATGATACATACTCTCCTTTGAAACTTGTACAAGGACATGAGTCATAAAGTTTTAGTTGTGCTATGAATATATTAAAATTATATCTCAATGTGCGACAATGGGTCCATAAAAGAGACTAAGAATTTATTTTAATGAGACACATTTCTTAACATTAGGGAGAGAAAAGTACCTGCAGTGCTAAAGAATGTCGAGAAAATTATTGGAAGGAAAACTCTTTAAATAATTTTAATCCATGTATAAGTTAGAGTGAACTAGAAGTTCACAAAATAACATAGTTGCAACAAATTGCAACTTAACTGCCAAATGCATTTATAAATGCTAAAAGAGTGGCAAAGTCTCATATTATAGTTGCTAATAACCTAGTAAGGGTCATGGTTCCAATTGCAAATAGAAAATCAATCAATCTCACTACACGTCAGAAGCGTAAATAGTAAATTGGAACTAAAGACAAAAATCCACGGAAATGAAAAGCTACATCATCCATAAAATCTCCTGAAGAGGAAGATCTCAGTCAAAGAGCTATAGCCAATTATGAGACACAGATTGAGACAACGGAACAATTAGATCCTCCAAATATGGCTTTTGGAGTTGATGATCATATAAATGAAAATTATGAGATCTCAATTATTTTTGTGATATAAGAGAAATAGTTGATAGAAATTTAATTATCGTCGACAATAAATTTGCCTTAATAGTAGCTCTTGCTATTTCAAGAGAAAACCTGGATCCAAAATCTATAAGTATAACTAAATAGTAGCATAAATATGATTGATCATCATGGAAAGAGGCAATTAAAGTAGAGCTACACTCGTTCTATTATTAATTATGAGAAAAATAATTCTCTTGTTATGGAAATAATCATGTTCTGTTATTCGATTAGTATGGCAGTTAAAGAAATGCTTGATATATGTTTTATGAAAATGATATTTATATGAGAGTCCCAAAAGGACTAGAGATATCACAAATGAACATACATTAAGCAAGTGACATGTATTTTATCAAATTGCAAAAATCCTTGTATGGATTAAAGAAATATGGACATGTGGTGTAATTTTTTGAGAAAATTCTTATTGAAAGAAAGATATGTGAATAATACATTATATCCATTTGCATTCATAAAAGACCATAGAATGGCAGACGTTATTATTGCAGTATATGTTGATGATTTAAATATCAGTGTGACTTCTAAAGAACTCAAAGAAATATGTATCTATTTAAAAAGTAAGTTCGAAATGAAAAATTTATTGAAATTTTGTATCGGTCTGCAAACCGATTATCAAGGAGTCATAATGCAATAATCTACTTATGTGGTAAAGGTATTTAAGCAATTTTATATGGATAAATCTTTCTCTTAAATATACCAACGGTAGTCCTCTCACTTGAAGTGGAGAGATACCTTTTTAGACTTAAATAAGATAACAAAAAGTTATTTGGTCTTGAAGTACCATATATAAGTACTATATGGGCACTCATGTATATTGCAAATTGTATAAAGCCTAAAATTGCATTTGTAAGAAAAATTCCTAACTAAGTATAGCTCTACACCTACTAAGATATATTAGAGTTGTGTAAAAAGTTATCTTCAATATACTATTAATATTATGATTCATATTTGAAATTGATCTATATACGAATATTGGTTATTTGCTTAGTCTCCATGATGGTAGATCTTAGACTGGCTATGTATTCACTTATGATAATACTGTAATTTTATAAAGATTTTTATGATTCTGAAATATCTCACTAAAAGATACTCCCATTGTATTTTGAGAATAATGCAATTTGCATTGCATAAATTAAAGGTGGTTATATCAAGGGTAACAAAGTAGACATAAACTTCAACCAAATTCTTGTATAAACATAAGCTCCAGAAGAGATATCCATCAAATTCGCTTGAGTGATAACCTAAAAGACTTATATACTAAGTCTTTACCTAATGTGATATTTAAACGGCATTGTTTCATCAATTAGTATATGCAATGTTAAAATCTGTCATCATTAGAGAGGAGTGAATTAGTATATGTTTATACTCTTTTTCCTTAGTTAAGTTTTTATCCCACAGGATTTTCTTGGATAAAGGTTTTAATGAGGCAATTTGTGTAATGATAAAATAGCGCATGAAATATACTCTTTTCCTTAGCTATATTTTTTCTCACTAGATTTTCTAGTAAGGTTTTTAACGAGATATATTCATAGTGCAAGTAATATTCTAAGGGAGTACTATAAATAAATTATTATATGTGGATATTACTTAAACATCATTAAGTATACGACTTGACAACTTGACATATTTATTTACAAAAGTACTCCCTACAACTACATTTGAAAAGTTAGTCAATAAAATTGGAATGCGCCAATTAAGAGATATTTGATAGAAATCATGTTTTCATGAGGGAGAGATTTTAGTATACTATACTCTTTTTCCCTTAGGCTAGGTTTTGTCCCATTGGGTTTTTCTAGCAAGGTTTTTAACAAGATAGTGTTATGGCGCAAATCTCTACAAGAATAATATACTATTTTTCCTTCATTAAGATTTTTTCCAACAAGGTTTTTCCTTAATAAGATTTTGACAAGGCATATTTTTTGTAAAAGACATCAAGAGAGAGTGTTATAATATAATATATTATAGAATTTGATTGATGTCTTCCATATACATGAATATTCTAGTTTCTATATTAGTATTGATTGTATTTTCTTTATTAGAAAAGTTTCCTATTTCTTTCTCTTTTGTACTCTATATAAAGGGCTTAATACTATTAAATAGAAGATCTACAAAATCATTTTCTTCTTTATATTTTTGCTCTTATTCTTCTCCATTATATTTATAACAATGTGAACTTTTTAATAATTAATTAAAAACAGAGAGAAAGAGGAATAAAGAAGAAAGAGAAAAAAAAAGAAGGGGAAGAAATAAAAGCTTGAATATGGGCCCCACAAAAAATAATATTTTTAATATTAATTTAGTCCACATAGATTGATAATAAGCTCCACAAACAGAACATTTCCATTAACATTAAAGAGAGGGGCGGGTTGAAGAGTTTTTAAAATGTTAGGGGTAAATACGTGTCTCGAAAAATATTAAGTGTCAAGCTGTACTTTTAGTTAAATTCTAAGGATATATTTGTATCTTATTCCATTAATAAAAAACTTAAATTTTGTTACTTTTTTTTAAAATTTTTTATTTTGGTAATTCGAGGCTTGAATTATTAAATTTTTTTTATTTAAATATTTTAAGAAATAACAAAATTTAGATATTTTTCTACAATTAAGCCAATTTTTTTAATCAATAATTGCTGTGAAACTAATACTTCTTTGATATTGAATTGGATATTTCAATGGTATATATTTATTGGATACTCTCTTATATATAGGTAAATTCTTAGGTAAAATATGTCTATGTGAGGAATCAGATTTTTTGTTTGACTGATTTTATTGTAAGCTGTCCATGTGTTAGTTATAGGTAAATTCTTAGGTAAGATGTGTCCATGTGTCATAATTAATTATAGCGTTTATAATTAATTATGAGATGAATGAGGGTTAACTCGTATTAATTATCACATAGTCAAAATACTAAATTACCAACACTATGCACGTGGTGATATATTTATTTCTTCTTTCATATTTGTTCAAAAGGCATCTTTTTTTTTTTTTTTTTTTTTTTTTTTGCATGCGACCTTTAATTTTTTAAAAGTCTTGTTTCCAGAATTATTTAATATTGGATGGTGGCCCGCGGTTTCATTTTTCTTTTATATTATTTAATATATAAGATAATTTTTAATTAATTATTTATTAAGACAATTTTTCTTTTTTTAATATTATTTAATATATAAATTAAATTTTATTTAATTATTTATTGAAATAAATTGTTGCTACCATTTATTTGATTTTTGTCTGGAATTATTTGTGTAGTCATTTATATACCTAACTTGCCTTTTATACTTGCCTTCAAATATATTATATCCATTTATATACGTAACTTGCCTTATATAATTTTATCTTAATTTTAACTATATAACTAAATATATAAAATCAATTTTATATTTATAAAATAATTTATTAATTATATTACCTTTATTATTAAATATATCATTATTCTTTAATTTATTAAATTAATTATTAATTTTACATTTTAATTATAATTTTTGATTTGGTTGATCTTCTTATTTTCTTTAAAAGAGTAAGAAATGGAAAATCTTGAATTTGAGTATCTCAAATCATAAATAATTGTTACTAATTTGATTAAAGATGTTGAAAGAGAAAGCTACTCCAATTGTGTAGCTTACTATATTTCTGTAAAGTGTTCTCCCTCTTTAGTATCAAAAAATTATAATTAGAAAGTAATTATCAAATTCTCAAATTATTTGAACTACTATTTAACATTCAAGTGATTTAAAATCAATACAATTCCTTTAATTAGGGCTGCATAAAAATTAACCAAACCGGCCAAACCCAATTGATTCAATTCAATCCAAACTAAAAATCATGGTTCAAGTTGTTTTATGGTTAGTTACGGTTTTAAGATTTTTATAAACTGAATTTTTGATTTGGTTTCGGTTTAAGAAAATGAGAATTTAGTTAAACTGAACTGAACAAAAAATATGATAAAACTATGTCTTTTTTTTTTTTTTTATATATATATATACATTACTAATATGTAAATTATTCTTTAAAAAGTTAAAGATATCTATTGAATTTCTATGTTTTATAAGATTTTTATTTTGTTACTTTGATCCCTACTAATTCTTGAGGAATATTTCATTATAATTTGTTATTATTATGCTATAGAATTTCAAGTATATAACCTAAAATTTGCATTTTTTTTAATACTATTGATAAGGTTGATTATTATATAGTAATATGATTTTAAACTAGTTTAATATTTATTAAATTTATATGATCTCTTCAATTTTTATTTTATCAAACCAACCAAATTGACTGTTCAAACCGAATTCAAATGATTTTGATTTGGATAGCTTTTAGTAATACTTGGCTTGATTAAGAGTTAAGGCATTTAAAAATTGATTTTATTGATATAGTTAAAAATATTCACGTTAGCTGAACAAACCGAACTATGAACACCTCTACCTTTAATGAGGTGGCAAAATTTTAAACATTTCCTCATTTTATTTTAGAATTATATATATATATATATATATATATATATATATATATATATATATATATATATATATATATATATATATGAACGCGGGATAGTGATTAATAAATAAATTTGGAGATTTTTCACATATGAAAACGATTAGGCCATGTTATTGGCTACCATAAATTTTGCTAAAAAAATTTATTTTAAATTTATTCCGTTTTTTCCCTTCAAAAAAAAAAAGTTATGATATCACTAATTACACGTACCGGCAGTACATCAATAAGCTGTATTATTTTTTGCTGTATGTTTATGTTATAATGAGTCATGCAGCGACTAGACAAGGGTAAATTAATGTCGTGGTGACATATTGGTATATTTTTTTAATTTTTTTAACATTAAAGAAGGAGAATACTTTTAAAATAATTTTTTTTTTATAGGAAATAATGAGTTTCATTAAACAAGATCAAGGATAATTTGACCACTAATAAAAATAGGTAGCACTTATCAAAACGTGGCATTAGTATGAAAATGAACTGCTTTAGCTAACGCATGAGCAACACTATTAAAATCATATTAAATTATATAATACGTGGTAATTTTTCTTTTTAATATCTTTTATCAAATTGATAATAATAATTAGAAAAAATTAAATATGGGATATCTTATTTTCTACGTTTTTAAAGGAGGTAAAAAGATCAATTAAATTACAATTTGTAGTGCATTTTTCCAATTGAATACCAATTGTTCTCTAATTATATATATATTTTTATATTCATATTTTTATCAGTTTTATAATTATTATCCGAATAATTATTTTCTGCAGTCACATGTTACTTATCATGTGTCATTAATGATATAAATATGATATTTTCTTTAAAAATATAATTAAGTGTAACATTTATATCAATAGAATTTTACTTTCTTATTTGGTTTATAAATGATCCAAATTTTCTATATACATAATGATTTTATATTAATTTGAGAAATATATATAATAAAAATAAAACTGAATGAATATAGACAAACATAAAAACATTATTAATAAAAAATAATGAAATTAATTTTCATAATTATCTTCAATATATTTTCCATTCTATTAATTTATTGCGAGAAAAATAATTACAGAAATAAAAATTATACCAAAATCATATCCCTACATGCAGCTTATACAATTTTCGAATATATAATAAACTGTGTATAATCTTCTTGTGCCCAAACTTGGTGCAGTAATAGACTGGCTGCTTCTTCTATTTCCAAACAAATCTTGTTTCCTTGGAGTCATATAATTAGGATTTGGGTCACTTTCCCTTTTTTTTTTTTTTTTTTTTTTTTGAGAGAAAGATCAAAATTTCATTAACTTGGAGTTTGAAAAAAATCTCTTACATACTGGTTTAATGCATAAACAGGTAAAAAATTAAACCAAAGAGATAGTCTATTTAAATTTTGGGATCCTGTAGCTAAGTAGTGAGCAATCCCATTAACCTCTTGTTTTACAAAAGAAAGCTAATAATGATCTAATCTCTTGGAAAATAATTTCCTGTTGAGATATTTCTGAATATTATTGTGACACCCTTTGCACAAGGGTCACTTTCCCTTAATTCATGGCTCATTCACCAAACTGAAAATCAAGAAAATGGAATTGAAATTAACCTCAAGAAAATAAAATATCAAAGATAAATCTAATTACTTCTAAACCAATAATTAAGTTATGCATGTCAATAAAAGAAATGAGTTAAGGCTTACCCCATTCATATTTATACAAGGGTAAATATTTCAAAAATGATTTAGGTACTATTAAACCAAAACTAATTATAAAAATTACAAAAATAATAAATATTAAGAAAATGATTTGCATATACATAAATGCAAAGAAAGAGTTAAAAATAAAGAGAGAGATATTTACTGAGAGATTTTCTTATGGTAAATCGCTGATTTGACTTTTGGAATCACTGCTTGATACATTACAGTTTCAAAATTTAAACACAGCCCTCTTTGAACCATACTTGAAAGGAAATAAGGAATGGTATTGTTAAAAGTATTCTAATGTGTTGAAGAAGAGGAATAGACATAAGGTGTAACACAAAAATGAGGGATAAAGAGAGAAATGAATTTGCTTGTGTTGAAAATATTTGCTTGACACATCAATTTATAGAACCTTATAGGCAATGCTCATAAATGGAAAATTTTTTTACGTGAAATTAATTCACCATATCAGATTATGTATTAATCAGTAGATATCTGATATATCAGCGTGTTAATTATAAGGTGAATATGATAATTAATCTCCTAAATCATAAGTGTATTTTTAACTAATATGCTGATATGTCAAATCACCGATGATTATTCTATAATGTGATTTGTGGGCCAAATTCACTTAAAGAATTTCTTAAATTTGGGTTAATAGGCAAATAAAGTAATGTACTAACTCAGGAAACTTTTTAAAAAAAGGAAACTAATTTGGCAATGACATCCAAACCAAAAAAAATTTGGCAATGACATCATGTTGTAGTCAACAAGTCCTATCATCAACAACTGGTAATGATGAGAGAAAATTTTGTGTAAATTTTTTTTGGATTAATAAAGGGGTAAGGTATAAATATATTCTTAAAATTTAACTAAAAGTATAAATTAGTAGTTAATATTTTTCGAGGCGCGTATTTATTCTTAACGTTTTAAAAATTCTTCAACTTAACATTCACTTTAATGTTGACAAAAAATTTTAGGTTGTGTGGCCCATTATTAATCCATGTGGGCTAAGTTAATATTAAAAATAGAGAAAATTACACACTGCACTCTTTTTTAAGTTATGTTTACTTTTTAACCCTCAATTTTGACTTTTTATTTTTTGACTTTTTATTTTTTTATTTTTTACGCTTTTTTTTAGTTTTGTTTTAATATTATTACCTTTTTTCCTATTTGTACCATGTTTTTGCTTCTTTTGTCTATTCAATTGGTTCTTTCTTTTTATTTTTTCTTTTTCTATATATCTCATTCATGAAATGCTGTTATTAATTAGTTTAGTAATTCAAAACTTTTTATATTTATGCTATTAATTAATAATATAATAATCACATATTTGCATGATAAAATAAGAAATTATTTTTTAATTTAAAACAATATTTAATATACTAATATACTAAATAATTATAAATTTTGTGTAGAAAATTTTTGCTTCAAGCTATAGTTTCTTGTACTAAATAAAGAATAAGGTTGAGAGTGTTAAGTCTCCAAAGAAGATGAAATAATTTATTTCTGATATATACTTATGATATATCTAAAACATGCCTAAAATATACTCGTGGTATACTTAAAATAAACCTAAAATATACTCTTTACTGTGAAAACTGAAAATTATTTGTTAATTTTTTTTATTCTCTTAAAAATTTAATTGAAGTTTTAAATTCTTTAAAAATATTCATATATTCTAATTAATATTATTGTTCATACTTGATGATGAATCATATTTAAAAAAAAAAAAAGAGTGTTTATGATATTTCTTCAAAGAAAAAAGTTGAGTGTGTTAAATATCTAAGTAATATATAAGCATTTATATACTTAATATATACCTGAAATATACTCATTATATACTTGATATACCTAAAATATACTCGTTATATACTTAAGGTATATTGTTTATTGTGAAAATCATTTGTTATTTTTTTAAGAATATAATTTTTTTATCTAATATATAGTTGATGTATTCTTGTTATATACTTATATTTTTGTAATACTCAATATCCAAAAATATTTTAAGATTATATTAAATAAATACAAGTTAATCATATTTAGTAAAATATATACTTATGATATACCTATGATATACTCTAGATATACTGTTTCCTGGGTTTGCTGAAAAATATTTCTGTTTCATTAGTTTTTATAAGTTTCAGATCTAAAACTCAATTTTCATATTTTAAAAATTTCAAATTCTTAAAAAAAAACCACATAATCTCCTCACTTTTGAAGATTTTTAATGCAATAATAATTAAAAGATCACAAAATTTTAATGAAACATATCTATAAAATTCAAATTACCTCTCAAACTATTGAGGAAGTGAATATTTTATCAATTAAGCTAATTGAATTTTCAAAAAACTACAGATCTAAATTGATTTTATTTAAAACTTAATAGTATCTTATAAAAATTAATTTTGATGATGATTCTCACTATAAACAAATTTGAAAATCAAAAGATTTAAGATTTTCCTAATCACCTGCGGTAATCATCAACATTAATATCATAACCTAATGGCCTGCAAAACAAATAAATAAATGTAAAGATTTGATAATAAAGTAAAAAACAATAATAAAAAATAACTACAAAAATGGCAAAAAAAAAAAAAGATTTCTATAAGACAAATCAAAGCAAAAAATGTAGATAAAATTAAAAAAAGATATATTTTTTATTTATTTTTTTTTGTCCATTATATTTTTAAAGTAAATTTAATATGATTTTAATTTAAAAAAAAACTGATAGAATTTACTCAAAGGGACAATAAAAAGATGCACAAATGCTTCTTTTCGTTGTTAATCTAACACATAAGAGGACAAATTCAATGTAGGCATCACGTAAAAATAATTAAATAATAATAATAATAACAACGGCTTTATTATGTGTCATTTTTTCATGAATTTTAGTCTTTTAATTAGTAATTTTTTGTTGAAAAGTTAAAGAGCGTAAAAAAGTTAAAAAAAAAAGGCATTTAAGCGTTTTTATAATAATCTGAAAGTGAACGTATAATTATAAATTGATTCATTTTTTTAGGTATTTCTGTAGAAATTCCTTAAAAATATTACTTTTTGTGGAGCCCATGGTCAAGCTTTTATTTAATCTTTTTTTTTTCTCTTTTCTCTTTATTCTTCTCTCTCTTTGTTTTTAATTAATTATTAAAAAGTTCAAACGGTATAAATAATTTCTAGAAATTTATTTTTATATTTTAAAAATATATTTATCTAGTATTATTAAAAAAATTTATTTTATATTTTATTTTATCTATTTCATAGAATTAGTTAAATTTCAGCTAAATTATTTATCTGACTTCATAGAATTTATAGTAAAATTTTAAATTAATAATGCTATAAATTTTTTAAGTAAAATTAATTTGCATTTTAAATAACTTAAAAAATCATAATATTAAGGCCAATTCTAAGGTATCCTAGAGATAATTTATCCCACTCCTTTTAACCTATTATAGTAGATCATTAACAGATAAAATATAAATTATTCTTCAAGTTGTATTAGTATTAAGTGAGACCTATCTTTAATGTAATTATAATAGGCTTCAAGTTGAACCCTTAACATTATTATCTGTATGGGCTTATATTACTATTTGATAGAGGTGAGCATAATCAAACTAAAACCAAAAAATTGAACCAAACTGATCAGTGTGGTTCGATTTGATTTTTCATAATATCGGTTCAGTTTCAATTTTTATTTTAAGAAACCAAATTAAATTTTTGTTCTGTTTGGTTTATCAAAAAAATTTTGGTTATAACCGACCAAAGTTTTTTAATATATATATATATATATATATATTGTCATGCCTCGAATCCGAAGGCACGTGACCGATACTAGGGTACGGAAAATGCATGTGGCTACTAGTACCCGTAGTAAGCCTAACCAAAACACACAACAAAAATCCTAAAACTGAAAAGGGCTATGGGCCCAATAAGTTAAGCAGATCCAAAAAAATCACAACATAAAATAAAATCTCGTTGGGCCAATAACTCATTTATTTTATTTATGTAGTAAATTACAAAAATGGTCTGCTTAACAACATATTACAACTCTTAAAAAAAAACATAACTGAATAATAAACAATGTACAAGTACAAAGTATAACATTGTGGAGTTCTAGAGTTATATTTACAATTATACATATATTATATACAATTCTTAATAC
Organism: Reutealis trisperma; assembly: GCA_947687605.1. Taxonomy (NCBI): domain Eukaryota; kingdom Viridiplantae; phylum Streptophyta; class Magnoliopsida; order Malpighiales; family Euphorbiaceae; genus Reutealis; species Reutealis trisperma. The sequence continues at coordinate 531,566 of CANTUT010000410.1, forward strand.
TCAATATTACAAACTATTGTCGAAAGAAAATTGACAGTTTACTCAATTACAACTTCTTCATAGGCTCATTCCTGACTTGAAAACAATCAAAATGAACAGGAACGAGCATCTGACTCAGTGAATGATACTAGCTAATATATTAAACTGGTATCCTACAGATAGATTTCTAATGCACTTGCTATGCACTATGTCATAGAGACAGACAATTCATATTGTCAAGCAAGGACGAGATACGGTCCACAGTACCACTCTAATCTCAATATGGGGAGCCGATCCCCCTATCCTAGCTCTCTGAACCTAATAATCTATCTCTTATATCCAATGGGCTCGGCCGTCACTGGTCTATACCACGCAGCCCTGACCCGACTGATAGCGGCCCTGGCGATGAGCAGGCCCAGCCAACATCTACCAGTCATAGCTCATTTTCTAAATCTCAATATAATCATAATAGCATCCATATCTATATTCATCTTAAAAGTTCCTAAGTGGTACTACATCCTTCCAACCTCCATCTGTCAATCACAACCATAATATAGCACAGAATATAGAATATCGATTCATCATTCACAATCAAATGTTACATACTTATATGCAATAGTAGTGTATAATATACATATATATATACACACAGAAATGCAAATGTATATGGAAACAAGATAATACATTAGCGAGCATCATTCACCTAACTGACGACTTATCCGACTGGCTTCCTTTGGAAGTGCAGCCTTTGGAACCCAAAAGATGCCAGAATATTGACACCTTGCAACAACGGACATTATCAGGATAAGAATCACACTTAACTAGACACAATTTAAAGACTACTGAGATTCTGATTGAGGTCTCGACAGAACCATATTGAACGTAACGACAGACTCGACAACTTAATAATTACTCTAAAGACTGCTAAACATAAAATAACTTATTTAACAACTGAAATACAAGGATTTCGGGTTAACCTTCATGAATTCTGATCATACGGATGTCATGAATCATGTCAGAACAACGAAACAGAACTGCTGGACTGCCCCACATGCCGCCGTCGGCTGGCCACGTGTCACAGCTGCTGGTGGCAGATCTGGGTGATCTTCACACCAGCAGGTTCACCTCGATGCCAGGATCACGAAAATGGTCACCACTCGTCGTCACTCGCCCTCTAGTCGCCGAAAAATGCTTCCAAAGGTTCGGGTTGCATTTTTCGATCTCCTCCTCCGGTGATCCTCAAGGGGCAAGGTAGGTACCAAAAGGAAGCTCTTGACACTATGAGTCGAACAGGATAGGCCATGCTTGATTTGGCAGTCGAAATCGGCCGGAAACTACCATAGAAGTCTCGGCGCCAGTGGAACTTCTCTCCCCGTGTACGCCGTCATCCGCCGCCCGATCGGAGCACTACTGCCTTCCTTGAAGTCGCTGAACGGTGGACTAGCCACTGGTGGTGGCGGTGCAGCCCACTGCCGGACGGGTGGTGGCTCACCACCACAGCCCGCATGATAACTCTATATTTTTAGAGTTATTTTAATTGTTTAAACTTAAATTTTAGCTCAATTCTCGAGAATGCAATAATATTATTACTTATTTTTAGAAATAAATAGTTCTACAATTTATAAATAAATTATAACATATTTTAAGTATTTTTATTTTATTTTTGCAGATCAAAATGATGCAGTAAAAATAAAGATGCAAGCAATGATTCAAGTTTTCAATCCATGATAAATAAATTCAATGGTTGGTGGCCAAAATTCAATGGTTGGTAGCCAACCTAACCATTTTTGAATATTGATGAAGAAATTCAATGGTTGGTGGCCAAAATTCAATGGTTGGTAGCCAACCTAACCATTTTTGAATATTGATGAAGGAATTCAATGGTTGGTGGCCAACCTAACCATCAATGTTGAATTTTTGATGTAAGAATTTTAATGGAACTTGAATTCTTCCACCAAACATGTCTATAAATACCATGCTTGGCAAAGGGAAATGGCATCAAAGAAAATCCATAAAAAATATATGTAGAGAGATTTTTATATGTTTTCTTAGAGTAGATTAGTTTTATTTTTTTTATTTTGATCAAGAGGAGGAGTTTTTGGAAGCTTGAGTTCATCAAAGATTGTATCTCAAAACAAGTTCTCTCTAAACTCTATTCTTGAATTTAATTATAAGTTATTATTATGTTTATTATGTTTATTGTTAATTTAATTATTTCTTCTCTTTTAATTATGAATAGCTAAATTTATTTTTCTAGGATTTAGATGTAATCTTTTGATTTGCATACGATTATTTATATTTAATTGATTGGGTTGATTGTTGGAATTAATCTTTTATCTTAGAACTTAATGCTTGTAATTAACTGGCCATTAATTGCATGATTTAAGATATTGTATGAAGTAGCGAGAGTGGAAGTACAATATTAGTTCATTAGGATAATTGACCTAGGGAATGTATTGCTTAGAGATAAGAATACTCCTTTGTGATTTTTAAAAGGATTTCCATAAAACTTAATGGGTTTGTGTTAATTGCTTATGATCACGAGAGTAGACGTAAGGTTAATATGAACACACATGTTGTATCTTGAGAGAGAACATCATATAATTTAGGGAAATCTAATCATTAATTCCAGCAAAAATAATCCATCTAAAAATTATAAAGAAATCATATGTGATCAATTGATGAATTCTAAATCCTAGACCTTTAATCTTATTTTCATATTTATCATTATTTATTTACTTCAATTTTATTTTAGCTTAAAATATAAATCTCATAATTGATTTTCTAAATAATAGAGTAATTTTAAAATTGGTACTTGACAAATCTTTCCTCGTGGGAACGATACTCACTCATCACTTTATTACTTGTAAACGATCTGTGCACTTGCAGAAATCGCGCAACAAGTTTTTGGCGCCGTTGCCGGGGAAGGCAATTTTTGACAATATCAATAGGTTGATATACTCTATTACTTTAGATTTTTTTTAAAATTTTGCAGATTTTTTTTAACTTTTATATTAAAAAAAAAAACCAAGGAAAAAAAAAAAAAAAAGGATGGCTTTCCACAACTAATAATGGTGTGATGGAGGAATGATGCTAAATATAGCAGTAAGCATGTATGGTGAGGATAGTTTTAGTAAGTTAAATACTAAAATCGATACATTGGTTAACTTAATTGATAAACTTGATACAAATAGTTTATTTAATTCATGTTTGAGTTGTGATATGTGTGGAGGTAATCATTTGAATTCTGAGTGCCAATATGCAGAGCAGGTACAATTTTTCCCAAATTATAACAGGTATGAGAATTATCCATATTCCAACATAAACAACTCAGGATGGAGTGACTATTCGAGCTTTTTATGGGAAAACCAATGCGATCAAGGTAACAATTCATGGTATCCTTATCAATATGATTTTCAATACCATGCACCATTTAAAGAGCACAAACCATCTTATGAAATAGCATTAGAAAAATTTATGAATGCTACTTACGAACGATGTGAAAAAATGGAAGATAGGAATCAATGGGCTAGCCACAATACAAATGATGATGTACAAATGGAACAATTCACTAGCCCATTAGATACTCAAAGCCATGAAAACCTGACAAGCCAAATTGAAGAACATTCTAGAGAGCAATGCTTGGCAATTTCTTTGAGTGATGATAAGGAAGAGACGATTGATCAAGGAGATACTTCAAGCAAGCAAGAAAAAAATGAAGAAGTTGAGCCTAATTTGCCCAAGAAATATTATTCTCTTATGGATAATATCTGCGGAGTGGTTGAAATTGATGGGGAAATTGAAAAAGGATTTGAACAAGAGCACTCAAAGGAAACTTTTTCAGGTTGTTTGGTGAATACAACATCATATATTTCAGACCATAAAGAATATCAATTTGCTGACTTGGAAGAAAAGAAGAAGCATTCACCACCATCAGCTGAGCACTCACCGACTCTTGATTCAACTCCATTACCTTCCTATCTCAATTTCTTAAGAAAATTTAGAGCAAGAAAAAGAGCTCGTTGGAAAGTTTTTAAAAATTATGAGCCTAATTATAAAATACTAAATAATTTATGTCTTAATTTTTTTCTATGCAGACTCAAATCAAGCTGGCTTGACTCATTAAAATTGGCAAAAGTCTATCTTTCCACAATTATCAAGATGATATACTTTGTGTATTATCCTCCATGATGAAGATCTAGCTATAGTTAAGCTAAAGACTATAAATAAAGCGCTTTTGGGAGGCAACCCAAATTTCTAACTTGTTTACTTCTTTTTAATTTCTTTTGTTCCTTTGTTTGTTTCATTTTATTTTAATTTTGCTTTAGTGTGGTTTGTGAGTTATTAAATAGCTTATTAGGAGGAAATCCAAGTTTTCTCTTTATTAGGTTTCTTTTATTTCTGTTTAGTTATTTCGTTGTAAGTTTTCTCTTTCATTTTCTTAACTAAGTTAATCAGATATGGAAGCATCTCTTGCAGCACTAAAAAACAGGTTTCCAACTCTTCCCCAAGATGTGCTAAGGAAAATTGATGAACGCAGACTGGAAAGAATGAAGGCATTTAGGCGTCTGAATCTTCCTGAGGATATTCGCTGGATCATAGAAGCCAAAGTACGATTGGCAGGTGAGCTTGATGACTCATTTATTAAATGTTTGCCAGGTATGGGGAGAAGTTCTTACTCAAAGAAGAGGAGAGCTAAGAGAATGGGAGTCTGCTACAAATGTGCAAGATGGAATTGCAACACACGCTGTAGAAATATTGGATTTGCATCCATAAATCGAGAAGACAAAATTAAATTCATAAAGGATGGACTGAGTAAGGAGTCTATGGATAATATCTTACAGACTCTTGAGACGCATCCTTGTGGACAAGTTCAACGCACTCTTTTAGATTTATGGGAACTATTCAAAGAAGAGAAGCAGCGTTACAGTCTAGGGAATCTGACGATAAAAGACCCTGTTTGCCAGTTAATAAGAAAACTGGATGGGAAGCCTATCCTCGACTCATAGAAGGCGTGTAAGCGGTTACTGGCCGTAAAACCAGAGGAAGATGTGAGCCAAAATCACAATTACTGTTTATAATCAGGTGTATCACTAACTTTTTTATTTTTCAATGCATTATTTTTTTCTACATCTTGCAGTACTTTTTGACTTTTTAGCACCTAGATTTTATTTTCCTACAATTTTTTTTCTACTGTCGACAACTTTTTAGTCTTTCAATGTCTACTTTTAGCTTTTCAATATTTTCTTTTTGACTTTTGTACACATGCTGCAGATTTTTCTACTTTTGTTAGCTTTTTAGTTTTTCAATGTCTGTTTCTTTTTAGTTTTTCAAATATTTCTTTTGACATTTGTACACACAGCATTGATTATTTTTATTATCATTTTTGTTTTTATATTTTTTCTGTCAATAATTATTTTATCCCATTGAACTATTCTTTTACTCTTCTAGTTTCTTTATATGCACATTCATTATTGTCAATATGCACACAATCCTTTCGAGAAATCTGTGAGAGAAAATGGCAGAATCCTGAACACGCAAATTCAAAACTATTTGTGTCTTTTGTAGTCCAAACTCTGGCAAGAAAAGAGAGTACTTGATAGCAGCTAATGAACTTGGTAGGATTTTATCTGAACGAAAAATTGATTTGGTGTTTGAGGGAGGCAGTTTAGGGTTAAGGGGTTGTGTCGCAAGTTCTGCATATATTAGAGGTAGTAAAGTCTTAGGAGTAGTTCTAAAGGCTTTGGCTCGAAATAAACAAATCATTGGTGGAACTATAGGTAATGAGTTACAGGTCAATAGCATGTACGAACGAATGGCATACATGAATTTCAATGCTGATGCTTTTATCGCATTACCTGGTGGTTTAGAAACATTTGAAGATATTTTCACTATTGCATCTTGGACTCAATTAACTGTTCTTCAAAAGCCATTGGGATTACTTAATGTTGATAGTTTTTATAATGGTTTGTTATCTTTTCTTGATCATGCTGTGGAACAGGGTTTTATGACACCGGCGAGTCGACGCATCTTAGTCTCTGCTTCAACTATTGAACAATTGATTGATCAACTGCAAAACTTTAAATCCGAACCTGATCCATTGATGGCGCAGGTAGTTTGGCACCCCAAGGCTAGTAGCAGTAAAAAGCGAGGACTAGATCTGAATCTCCGATTATAACTTCCCTAACTTTTGTAGTTTTTTTTTTTTATCGCATTTTTTTTTGTTTTGTGTGTGTTTTTTTTGTTGCACTTGATCAAGCGAAATTTTAGGTTCAATTCACTAAATGTAAGATGGCTGAGTAAAGAGTTACTTTTGTACTCTTGATACGCATCTTAAATTTATGTGATTTTCCTTTTCAAAAAAAAAAAAAAAAAAAAAAAAAAAAAACTAACTAGCTAGCTAACTAACTAACTAACTCAAGAGTTATTCATACAAGATGGCTGAGTAAAGAGTACTTTTTGTGCTCTTGATACGCATCTGTATTTTTTTTTTTCTTTCTTCTTTCTTTTTTTTTAGTTTCCAAAATAAAAAATTAAAAAAATAATAAAAATAAACAAAAATAAAAAAATTGATATTTTCTTTTTGTGTGATTAATTTCTCATGCTTGCTTCTAGTGTTATTTCAAGATGTTTTACAGGAAACAAGGAAGTGAAATGCATATCCTGCTTATAATTTGGAATCCACTTTTCTACAAGAGGGAGTATTTTCTTTCTTTTGGTTTGTTTATTTGACATTGAGGACAATGTCTATTGCAAGTTTGGGGGAGATTTAGTTTGTTTTTTTTTTTTTTTCAGTAATTTCTTTCATGATTTGATGAATAAATTTAAAATTTTTTACTCTTTTATTAATAAAATATGCTTGTGTTAAATAAATTGATGAAAGGTTAATGATAGATTATAATTGATATTTATGGATAATTTATTAAAGTATTTCAGGTTGAGCAACTATTTTGGGTAAGAAATTAACTTTTATTAAGATTATGTTTTGTTTTGCTTTGCATTATATTGATTGCATTGAATTTGTGTATGCTTACTTAGAGAGGGCTTCTACACATTTTTATCTTCATTTGCCTCACCTATCTTAGAACATGTTTTTGCAAACTTTTGAGGCGAAATTTTGAATTCATTTTGAAAGAGAGATATGATTTAGGCATTGTTTGTTTAGCCTGTTACTTGTATCTACCCTTATTTTAATTTTTTTTCCTAGTTTACCCCTTTGTGCCTTGATAATTTTAGCTTTCTTTTCTTTGTTAATTAACCTTAATTGTTAACTTTCACCTTGTTTGTGAGATAATTTGTCAAGTTTACATTTTAATGAAGAAAAGGGAATTATTGAAGTTTTAAAAGAAAATAAGGATTTCTAATAACTGAGAGTATTATTCATTATAAAAGACCACCTTCTGCTTAAAATAAGTTTGGGGGAAAGCAAGAAAATTGAACCAATAAAAGTTAGTAATTCTTGCTTGTCTTTAGAATAATGTTGTTGGCGGAAAAAAAAAAAAGAATAAGAAGAAGAAGAGGTGGGCTTAAAAGAAGAAAATATTGAAAAAGAATAGTGCTTAAGATGAAAAGGATCCTTCATTAATATAATTCCTTTATTTGAGCTATTGATTTTGTAAACTTGGCATAATTATTTTACTTTTGTTCATTTAGCCTATTCTTTGTTTAGCCAAAAATACCTTGTGTTAGCCCCATTACAACCCTAATCAAGACCTATTGATCTCTCTTGATTTGTGAATTCCATTAGTGGAGATTGTTTGCTTTAATATGCTTATGAGATTTGTACATCTATTTTATATCATTTGATAGAGGCATTTAAAGATATTAGTGTATATATGCCTATCTGAAGTGCAACAATTTCTTTGTAGTTGATTTAATGCATAGTTATTCAAGGCATGATTAAGATGAGGATTGTTTTGAACTTAAGATAGAAGCTTGACTTGCAATACTATTGATATGTTGTTTGTAAATATTAATTTCTTTAGACCTTAAAAAAAAAAAATTCAACATAAGCATGAGGGGATTAAGTCTCTTTTTTGTGATATTTTATTTTTCTTTGAAATAAATTTTTAAAGGTGTTTGTGGGTATCACCACTGGAAGCCCTCACGAGACTATAACTCGTCCTCTATGGGACACCTAGGGGTTTAAAGGCTTGTTGCATACGCTAAATGCAATCGTAATTTCCTACGAAAGTGGACTAGTTTAGGTTTTGAATTTTCCTTTGCTTGAGGACAAGCAAAAACTTAAGTTTGGGGGTGTGATAACTCTATATTTTTAGAGTTATTTTAATTGTTTAAACTTAAATTTTAGCTCAATTCTCGAGAATGCAAAAATATTATTACTTATTTTTAGAAATAAATAGTTCTACAATTTATAAATAAATTATAACATATTTTAAGTATTTTTATTTTATTTTTGCAGATCAAAATGATGCAGTAAAAATAAAGATGCAAGCAATGATTCAAGTTTTCAATCCATGATAAATAAATTCAATGGTTGGTGGCCAAAATTCAATGGTTGGTAGCCAACCTAACCATTTTTGAATATTGATGAAGAAATTCAATGGTTGGTGGCCAAAATTCAATGGTTGGTAGCCAACCTAACCATTTTTGAATATTGATGAAGGAATTCAATGGTTGGTGGCCAACCTAACCATCAATGTTGAATTTTTGATGTAAGAATTTTAATGGAACTTGAATTCTTCCACCAAACATGTCTATAAATACCATGCTTGGCAAAGGGAAATGGCATCAAAGAAAATCCATAAAAAATATATGTAGAGAGATTTTTATATGTTTTCTTAGAGTAGATTAGTTTTATTTTTTTTATTTTGATCAAGAGGAGGAGTTTTTGGAAGCTTGAGTTCATCAAAGATTGTATCTCAAAACAAGTTCTCTCTAAACTCTATTCTTGAATTTAATTATAAGTTATTATTATGTTTATTATGTTTATTGTTAATTTAATTATTTCTTCTCTTTTAATTATGAATAGCTAAATTTATTTTTCTAGGATTTAGATGTAATCTTTTGATTTGCATACGATTATTTATATTTAATTGATTGGGTTGATTGTTGGAATTAATCTTTTATCTTAGAACTTAATGCTTGTAATTAACTGGCCATTAATTGCATGATTTAAGATATTGTATGAAGTAGCGAGAGTGGAAGTACAATATTAGTTCATTAGGATAATTGACCTAGGGAATGTATTGCTTAGAGATAAGAATACTCCTTTGTGATTTTTAAAAGGATTTCCATAAAACTTAATGGGTTTGTGTTAATTGCTTATGATCACGAGAGTAGACGTAAGGTTAATATGAACACACATGTTGTATCTTGAGAGAGAACATCATATAATTTAGGGAAATCTAATCATTAATTCCAGCAAAAATAATCCATCTAAAAATTATAAAGAAATCATATGTGATCAATTGATGAATTCTAAATCCTAGACCTTTAATCTTATTTTCATATTTATCATTATTTATTTACTTCAATTTTATTTTAGCTTAAAATATAAATCTCATAATTGATTTTCTAAATAATAGAGTAATTTTAAAATTGGTACTTGACAAATCCTTCCTCGTGGGAACGATACTCACTCATCACTTTATTACTTGTAAACGATCTGTGCACTTGCAGAAATCGCGCAACACCGCACCTCCTCTCTCTCTCCCTGATTCTGCCTCTCTCTCTCTCTCTCTTTCCTTCTTGTTTCTTCTTTTCTTTCCCCACGTGGCCACACACCATTCACCATTTCCTTTTTCTTTTTCTTTTCTTTTCTTTTCTCCCCTTTCTTAACACCAATATATATATATATATATATACTAATAATAATCATAACAAGAATAATAATAATAATAATAATAATAATAATAATAATAAGAATAAGAATAAGAATAATTTATAATTTTACATATTAATAATAATAATTTACAACATAAACTCATATATATAACAATAATACTATGAACGATGATAATAATTCGATTAATAAAATTTATTCATAATAATAGTAATAATAATGGAAACCCAAACTTCCAATTAAAAATACTATAATTAAACTTATAATATTAATTAATACCATTATTAATACTCAAATATTAAAATACAATTTCTCTAAAAACCCACATTAACATTTTCATAATAATATACATTTACTTTCTTCACTTGTATATACATATATAATACTTGAGTAAAATTACCATTAGTAATACATATTAAAATAATATGAATATTTAATTTAGTAAAATATAACTCTAATTCTTACTTTAATAAGGAAAATAATAAAATAATACGTTTCCGTACAAAAAAGAATTTTATAAAATAAATAAAAATTCAGAGTATTTCATATATATATATATATATATATATATATATATATATATATATATATATATATATATATAGTTTAAATGCTTTATTATAATTATTATAGAAAATTGAGTTTTTATTGAAAAAATAAATTACTAATAATTATTTTTTCGACTTATAAATACATATATATATACAACTTGAACAAGTAACCAGTCACTAGATCCAATGGTTATAATTAAATTTACATGATTTAATAGTTTTAAATTAATTGGGATAAATTATCTTTGGTACACCTAGAAGCCCTCTAATATTAAATATACAAATTAATTTTAAAATATATTTTAATAAAATTTATTTAAAAATGAAATGAATTTCATAATTATTTCTAAATAATATAAACTAAATTAAAAATAAAAAATTTACTATTAAAATAATTAATTTTATTTTTTGGATTTTCTTTTTCTTTATTTTTTAATTATTTTATTAAATTAGCAAAATTTAATTATTTTGTTCTAAAAATTTAAGTTTAATTTAGTTTATATTATGTTTAAAAATAATTATGAAATTCATTTTATTTGTAAATATATTTTATAAAAATATGTTTTAAAATAAATTTGCTTATTTAATATTGTAATTTTTAAATTATGTACAAGGTAACTTAATTTTGTTGTAATTTTTTAAATTATTTACAAGGAAAATTAATTTTAGTTAAAAAATTTATAGCGTTATTAATTTTAAATTTTAAATTTTATTAAATTGAATATAGAATTAAGTTGAAATTTAAGTAATTTCATGAAATAGATAAAATAAAATGTAACATAATTTTTTTTAAAAATTATTCTAGATAAAAATAAGTTTCTTGAAATTATTTATACCATATGTGTTATAATATAATATATTATATGATTTGATTGATGTCTTTTCATATACATGAATATTCGAGTTTTTATATTAGTATTGATTGTATTTTCTTTATTAGAAAAGTTTTCTATTTCTTTCTCTTCTATACTTTATATAAAGGGCTTAATACTATTGAATAAAAGATCCAGAAAATTATTTTCTTCTCTATATTCTTTGATCTTATTTTTCTCCATTATATTTATAACACGTTATTAATAAGAATTTGTTCTACCTTTTTTTAAAGTTTTTTTAAGGTATTTTTTTCTCATATCGAATGACATATGAATCATATATATTTTCAAAAAGATATATGCCTATAGCTTAATATGCATATATATTCGAGATGTATTTATCTTATTATATCAATGAAATTAAATATATATATTTTTTATACTTTGTGATGTGGGCATAAAAACTTTGCATGTACATTTTTTTTACCCAACAATGAAATGGTTTTTTTATTTATTATTTGATATGAATTTTTTTTTTTTTATGTTAACATGCAAAAACTTTTTCTTTTTATTATTATTATAAATCGGTTTTTGTTTTATTACCATATAAAACAAATGTTATCATATTATATTATTATGAAAACGTTTTTGTTTTGTTTTATATATATGTTTTCGTTTCTTGTTATATATTGTTATTATTTTAATAATAATTTGATCATCATCTTTATGAAAAAAAAAATTATTAGTTGATGTTGTTTAATTTTCATTAAGTAAATTATAGTTCCTGAATAACTAGTACCATATTCTAAATTCTAGTTCCTAAAAAAACTAGTATTATTTATAATTCCTAAAAGACTAATTAAATAAATATTTATATTTCAAATTCTAGTTCCCAAAGAAACTAGTATTATTTATAGTTCCTGAAAAACTAATTAAATAAACAACTAAAGTATAAATTCTTTAAGAATTTTTGCCTAAGTTTCTAAAGAACTAAATATCCTAAAATCTAATATCTTAATTCATTAAAAAATTATTTTATGTTCCTAAAAAACTAAATGTATTGTCTACAAGTTTTTAAAAGACTGATTTAATTATGATACAAATTGACATATTACTTATTTTTATATAGACAATATCGAATTTGACGAAACTTGAATTTGTGACCCTCGACATCACGGGTAAAAATTATCTGTCATGGATACTAGATGCTAAAATACATATGGATGCTATGAGTCTTGGAGACACAATCAAAGATGAAAATCAAGAATCTCAACAAAATTGTGCCAAGCGATGATTTTCCTTCGTCATCATCTTCATAAAGGATTGAAATTTGAATATATGACAGTTAAAGATCCATTAGTCCTTTGAAATAATTTGAAAGAGAGATATGACCATCATAAATCAATCATCCTTCCAAAGGTTCATTATAAATGGATACATTTATAATTGCAAGATTTTAAAACTCTAAGTGAATATAATTCTACAGTTTTTAGAATTAGTTCTAAATTGAAATTATGTGGAGAAAATATTATTGACCATGATATGTTAGAGAAGACATTTACTACTTTTTATACCTTGAATATGCTCATGCAGCAACAATATCGAGAAAAAAGATTTTAGGAAATATTCTGAATTAATTTCAAATCTTCTTGTTGCTCAGTAAAATAATGAGCTCCTATTGAAAAATCATGAAACTCATCTAACTGGTTCTACTCCATTCCCTGAAGTGAATGAGACAACATATAATAATATTAGACAAGGAAGAGGACAAAAACAAAATCATGGTCGAGGTTATGGCCAAAATCATAATAATAGCAATCGTGGTGATTACAAAAATAATAATGCATCTTTCCACCAGAAGTGGAAGAATCATGAAGAGAAAGAGAATAATGGATCAAAGCAAAATACAGAAAATTAATGCTATCGATGTGGCATGAAAGGACATTGGTCTCGTCACTATCGTATGCCAAAGCATCTTGCTGATCTCTATCAAGAGTCTCTAAAAAAGAAAAACTAGACTGTAAAAGCAAATTTGGCAGAAAATGATGATGTTTTTGGTGATAACTCTATTGATGTCACATATTTAGATGTGTCGGATTTCTTTGAGAATCCTGAAGGAAAAATTAATCATTTGATTGGTGATGGCAATCTAAATGCCTAAAATTATGTGTTTCTTTTAGTTACCTTAGTTTGATTTATGTTTTCAATTTAAACACTAGTTTGAAATGTTGGTGAATTATTTACTAAGTATTTTTGCATTGATTTTAAATCAATGATTTATTTTGAGTTGTTTCTTAACAAATATGTTTTTATCTTTGTGAAAGATATTATGATACACTGCATGCTCCTTTAGTAGCAGTTTAAAAAGTGAAAATTTATAAATATTATTTATCTCCTAGTGGTTGCAAAGAATAATTACTAATGAGAAATTATCAAACAATGCCCACTAGTACAATTGCATTCCCTGAAGTGAATGCTCTAAATTATTTAATAGATCATAAAAACTTTGAAAGAGTAACAACTCATATAGAGGACATAACTCAGTATTGATGATTTTATGTAAACTCCCTAAAGGAGTAATTTGTAATGATTTTACAAGTTGTGCATTATAATGATTTATTTCATTATTGTTTTATTCCCAATATATATGCACATCATACTGCGTTGGACCTGCAGTTCAAGTATTAAACTTATAGTTCAAATAATATAACCTTAAAGGTTTGGCATGAATGCCATTATGTATATGATACATACTCTCCTTTGACACTTATACAATGACACGAGTCGTAAAGTTTTAGTTGTGCTATGAATATATTAATATCACTATCTCAATGTGCGACAATGAGTTTACAAAAGAGACTAAGAATTTATTTTGATGAGACATATTTCTCAACATTAGGGGGAGAAAAGTACCTGCAGTACTAAAGAATGTCAAGAAATTTAATGGAAGGAAAACTCTTTAAATAATTTTGATCCACGTACAAGTTAGAGTGAACTAGAAGTTCACAAAATAACATAGTTGCAACAAATTGCAACTTAACTGCCAAATGCATTTATAGATGCTAAAAGAGTGGCAAAGTCTCATATTACTGCTGCTAATAACCCAGTAAGAGTTGTGGTTCTAATTGCAAATAGAAAATCAATCATTCTCACTACATGCCAAAAGTGTGAATAGTAAATTGAAACTAAAGACAAAAATCCATAGAAAAGAAGAGCAACATCATTCATAAAATCTCCCAAAGAGGAAGATTTCAGTCAAAGAGTTATAACCAATTATGAGACATAGATTGAGACGATGGAATAATTAGATCCTCCAGATATGGCTTATGGAGTTGATGATCATATAAATGAAAATTATGAGATTTCAATTACTTTTGTGATATAAGAGAAAGAATTGATAGAAATTTAATTATCGTCGACGATGAATTTGTCTCAACAGTAGCTTTGCTATTTCAAGAGAAAATCTGGATCCAAAATCTATAAGTATAATTGAATAGTAGCATAAACATGATTGATCATCATGGAAAGAGACAATTAAAGTAGAGCTACACTCGTTCTATTATTAACTATGAGAAAAATAATTCTCTTATTATAGAAATAATCATGTTCTGTTATTCGATTAGTATGGCAGTTAAAGAAAGGTTTGATATATGTCTTATGAAAATGATATTTATATGAGAGTCCCAAAAGAACTTGAGATATCAGAAATAAATATACTTTAAGCCAGTGACATGTATTTTATCAAATTGTAAAAATCCTTGTATGGATTAAAGAAATATGGACATGTGGTGTGATTTTTTGAGAAAATTCTTATTGAAAGAAAGATATGTGAATAATACACTATGTCTATTTGTATTCATAAAAGATTATAGAATGGCAGATGTTATTATTGCAGTATATGTTGATGATGTAAATATCAGTGTGGCTCCTAAAGAACTCAAAGAAATATGTATCTATTTGAAAAGTGAGTTCAAAATGAAAAATTTAATGAAATTTTGTATCGGCCTGCAAACCAATTATCAAGAAATCATAATACAGTAGTCTACTTATGTGGAAAAGGTATTTAAGCAATTTTGTATGGATAAATCTTTTCCCTCAAACATACCAGCGGTAGTCCTCTTACTTGAAGTGGAGAGATGCCCTTTTAGACTTAAATAATATAACAAAAAGCTATTTTGTCTTGAAGTACCATAAATAAGTACTATAGGGGCACTCATATAAATTGCAAATTGTATCAAGCCTGAAATTGCATTTGTAAGAAAAATTCTTAACTAAGTATAGCTCTGCATCTACTAAGAGATATTAGAGTTGTGTAAAAAGTTATCTTCAATATACTATTAATATTATGATTCATATTTGAAATTGGTCTATATGTGAATATTGGTTATTTATTTAGTCTCCTTGATGGCAGATTTTAGATTGGCTATGTATTCACTTATGATAGTACTACAATTTTATAAAGATTTTTATGGTCCTGAAGTACTTCACTAAAAGATACTCCTATTGTATTTTGAGAATAATGCAATTTACATTGCACAAATTAAAGGTGGTTATATCAAAGGTAACAAAATAGACATAAACTTCTCCAAAATTCTTGTATATACATAAGCTCCGGAAGAGATATCCATCAAATTCGCTTGAGTGACAATCTAACAGACTTATATACTAAGTCTTTACTTAATGTGATATTTAAACAACATTATTTGATCAATTAGTATACGCCATGTTAAAGTCTGTCATCATCAGGGAGGAGTAAATTAGTATATGATTGTACTCTTTTTTCTTAGTCAAGTTTTTGCCCCACAGGATTTTCTTGGATAAAGATTTTAATGAGGCAATTTGTGTAATGACAAAATAGCGCATGAAATATACTCTTTTTCTTAGCTATGTTTTTTCTCACTGGGTTTTCTAGTAAGGTTTTTAACGAAGCATATTCATAGCGCATGTAATATTTTAAGGGAGTACTATAAATAAATTATTATATGTGGATATTACTTAAACATCATTAAGTATATGGTTTGACAACTTGACAGATTTATTTACAAAAGAACTCCCTACAATCACATTTGAAAAGTTAGTCAGTAAAATTAGCATGAGCTGATTAAGAGATATTTGATAGAAATCATGTTTTCATGAGGGAGAAATTTTAGTACACTGTACTCTTTTTTCCTTAGCCTAGGTTTTGTCCCATTGGATTTTCTTGGCAAGGTTTTTAATGAGGCAGTGTTATGGTGCAAATCTCTATAAGAATAATGTACTTTTTTTCCTTTATTAAGATTTTTTCTGACATAGTTTTTCTTTAGTAAGATTTTGACAAGTTATAATTTTGTAAAAAACATCAAGGAGGAGTGTTATAATATAATATATTATAGGATTTAATTGATATCTTTCCATATACATGAATATTCTAGTTTTCATATTAGTATTGATTATATTTTTTTTATTAGAAAAGTTTCCTATTTGTTTTTCTTCTATACTATATATAAAAGGCTTAATACTATTGAATGGAAGATGTACAAAATTATTTTCTTCTCTATATTTTTTACTCTTGTTCTTTTCCATTATATTTATAACAATATTAACTTTTTAATAATTAATTAAGAACAAAGAGAGAGAGGAATAAAGAAGAAAGAGAAAAAAAAAAAAAAAAAGGGGACAAAATAAAAGCTTGAATATGGGCCCCACAAAAAGTAATATTTTTAATATTAATTTAGTCCACATAGACTGATAATGAGCGCCATAAACAGAACATTTCTGTTAACGTTAAAGAAAGAGATGGGTTTAAGGGTTTTTAAAATGTTAGGGGTAAATACGTGCTTCGAAAAATATTAAGTGCTAATCTATACTTTTGCCTAAACTCTAATGATATATTTACACCTTATCCTATTAATAAAAAACTTAAATTTTGTTACTTTTTTTTTTAATTTTTCATTTGGGTAATTCGAGGCTTGAATTATTAAAATTTTTTATTTAAATATTTTTAAGAAATAACAAAATTTAAATATTTTTCTACAATTAAGCCAATTTTTTAATCAATAATTGCTGTGAAACTAATACTTCTTTGATATTGAATTGGATATTTCAATGGTATATATTTATTGGATACTCTCTTATATATAGGTAAATTCTTAGGTAAGATGTGTCCACGTGTTGTAATTAATTATAGCGTTTAAAATTAATTATGAGATGAACGAGGGTTAACTGGTATTAATTATCATATAATCAAAATACTAAATTACCAACACTATGCACGTGGTGATATATTTATTTCTTCTTTCATATTTGTTCAAAAGGCATCTGTTTTTTTTTTTTTTTTTTGCATGCCACCTTTAATTTTTTAAAAGTCTTGTTTCTAGAATTATTTAATATTGGATGGTGGCCCGCGGTTTCATTTTTCTTTTATATTATTTAATATATAAGATAATTTTTAATTAATCATTTATTAAGATATTTTTTCTTTTTTTAATATTATTTAATACATAAATTAAATTTTATTTCCTTATTTATTGAAATAAATTGTTGCTACCATTTATTTGATTTTTGTCTGGAATTATTTGTGTATTCATTTATATACGTAACTTGCCTTACATAATTTTATATTAATTTTAACTATATAACTAAATATATAAAATCAATTTTATATTTATAAAATAATTTATTAATTATATTACCTTTATTATTAAATATATCATTATTCTTTAATTTATTAAATTAATTATTAATTGCACTTTAATTATAATTTTTGATCTAATTGGTTTTCTCATCTCCTTTAAAAAAGTAAGAAATGGGAGATATCGAGTTCGAGTCTCTTAAATCATAAATAGTTGTCGCTAATTTAATGAAAGATGTTAAAAAAGAAAGCTACTCCTGTTGTGTAGTTTATTATATTTCTGTGAGGTGTTCTCCCTTTTTAGTATCAAAAAATTATAATTAGAAAGTAATTCTCAAATTCTCAAATTATGTGAACTACTATTTAGCATTCAATTGATTGAAAATCAATTAAATACAATTCCTTTAATTAGGGCTACATAAAAATTAACCAAACCAACCAAACCGAATTGATTCAATTCAATCCAAATTAAAAATTATGGTTCAAGTTGTTTTATGGTTAGTTACGGTTTTAAGATTTTTATAAATTGAATTTTTGGTTTGGTTTCAGTTTAAGAAATTGAGAATTGAGTTAAACTGAACCGAACAAAAAATATGATAAAACTATGTATTTTTTTTTTAGATATGTACATTACTAATATACAAATTATTCTTTAAATTTTTTAAAATTTAAAGATATTTACTGAATTTCTATATTTTATAAGATTTTTATTTTGTTACTTTGATCCCAATTACTAACTTTTTGAGGAATATTTCATTATAATTTGTTATTATTATGCGATAGAATTTCAAGTATACAACATAAAATTTGTAATTTTTTTAATATTATTGATAAGGTTGATTGTTATATAGTAATATGATTTTAAACTAGTTTAATATTTATTAAATTTATATGATCTCTTCAATTTTTTATTTTATTTTATTTTTATTTTTATCAAACTAACCAAATTGACTGGCCAAACCAAATTTAAATGGTTTTAGTTTGGATAATTTTTAGTATTACTTGGTTTGATTAAGAATTGAAATGTTTAAAAATTGATTTTATTGATTTGTTAAAAATATTTATTTTAAACTGAACAAATCCAACTATGAACACCTCTGCTCTTAATGAGGTGGCAAAATTTTAAACATTTCTTGTTTTTGTTTCAGAATTATACAGTATATATGGACGTTGGAAAGTGATTAATAAATAAATTTGGAGATTTTTCACATGTGAAAACGATAAGGCCATGTTATTGGCTACCATAAAATTTCCTAAAAATTTTGATTTTAAATTTGTTCCGTTTTTTCCCTAAAAAAAAAAATATTGTTCTGATATCATTAATTACACCTACTCGCAGTATGTCAATAAGCTGTATTATTTTAATTACAAATGTAGAGTTATCACACATCCAAATTTAAGTTTTTACTTGTTCTCAAGCAAAAAAAAAAAAAAAATCAAAACCTAAATTAGTCCACTTTTTTAGAAAATTACGATTGCATTTAGTGTATGCAACAAGCCTTTAAACCCCTATGTATCCCATAGAAGACGAGTTATAGTCTCATAAGAGCTTCCAGTGGTGATATCCATAAACACTTGTAAAACTCTAAACTTTTAACTATTTATTTCAGAGAATAATAAAATATCATAGAAAAGAAATTTAATCCTCTTGTGCTTATATTGAATAATTTTTCAAAGGTTTCAAGAAATTAATATGTACAAACAACGTATCAATAGTATTGCAAATCAAGCTTCTATCTCAGGTTTAAAACAATCCTCATCTTAATCATGTTTGAATAACCGTGCATTAAATCAACTGTAAATATATTATTACACTTTAGATAGGCATATACACACTAATATCTTTAAATGCCTTTATCAAAAGATATAAAATAGATATACAAATCTCATAAGTATGTTAATGCAAACAATTTCCACTAATAGAATTCACAAATTAAGAGAGATCAATAGGTTTTAAGTAGGATTATAATAGGGCTAATACAAGGCCTTTTGGTTGAATAAAGAAAAGGCTAAATAAACAAAAGTAAGATAATTATGCCAAGTTTGCAAAAGAAAATCAATAGCTCAAATAAACGGATTTTGTTAATGAATGATCCCTTTCATCTTGAGCATCATTCTTTTTCAATATTTTCTTCTTTTAAACCCCCTTCTTCTTCTTCTTCTTCTTCTTCTTCTTCTTTTATCACCAACAACATCATTTTAAGGATAAGCAAGAATTACTAATTTTTATTTTATTCAATTTTCTTGCTTTCCCCTAAACTTATTTTAAGCACAAGGTGGTCTTTTAAAATAAATAATACTCTTAGTTATTAGACATCCCCTAAACTTCAATAAATTCCTATTTATTTTTCAATAGAATGTAAACTTGACTAAATTATCTCACAAATAGGGTGAAGGATAACAACTAAGGTTAATTAACAAAGAAAAAAAAAGCTAAAGTTAACAAGGCACAAAGAGGTAAACTAGGGAAAAAATTAAAATAAGGGTGGATATAAGTAACAGGCTAAACAAGCAATACCTAAATCATATCTCTCTTTCAAAATGAATTTAAAATTTCGTCTCGAAAGTTTGCAAAAACATGTTCTAAGATAGGCGAGACAAATGAAGATAAAAAAGTGTAGAAGCCCTCTCTAAGTAAGCATACACAATTTCAATATAATCAACATAATGCAAAGCAAATCAAAATATAATCTTAATAAAAGTTAATTTCTTACCAAAAATAGTTGCTAAACATGAAATACTTTAATAAATTGTCCTTAAATACTAATTATAATTAATTATTAACTTTTCATGAAATTATTTAATATAAGCATATTTTATCAATAAAAGAGTAAAAATTTTAAATTTATTCATAAAAAAAAAAGAAATGACTGAAAACAAAAAATAAACTAAACCTCCCCAAACTTACAATTGACATTGTCCTCAATGTCAAAGAAACAAATCAAAAGAAAGAAAATACTCCCTCTTGTAGAAAAGTCGATTCCAAGTTATGACCAGAATGTGCATTCCACTTCCTTATTTCCTATAAAATATCATGAAATAATATTAAAAGCAAGCATGAGAAACTAATTATATAAAAAGAAAACATCAATTTTTTTATATTTTATTTTTTAATTATTTTTATTTTGAAAACTAGAAAAAGAAAGGAAAAAAAATACAGATGCATATCAAGAACACAAAAAGTACTCTTTACTCGGCCATCTTATATAAACAACTCTTCAGTTAGTTAGTTTTTTTTTTTTTTTTAAAAAGGAAAATCACAGAAATTTAAGATGCGTATCAAGAGTACAAAAGTAATTCTTTACTCAGCCGTCTTACATTTAGTGAATTGGACCTTAAATTTTGCTTGATTAGGTGCAACCAAAAAAAAAAAAAAGAAAGCGATAAGGAAAACTATAAGAGTTAGGGAAGTTACAACTAGAAATTCAGATCTAGTCATCGCTTCTTACTGCTATTGGCCCTGGGGTGCCAAACCATCTGCGCTATCAATGTATCATGTTTGGATTTAAAGTTTTGCAATTGATCAATCAATTGATCAATAGTTGAAGCAGATACTAGGATGCGTCAACTCGCCGATATCATAAAACCCTGTTCCACAACATGATCGAGAAAAGATAGCAAATCATTATAAAAACCATCAATATTAAGTAATCCCAATGGCATTTGAAGAACAGTTAATTAGGTCCAAGATGCAATAGTAAAAATATTTTCAAATATTTCTAAAATACCAAGTAATGCGATAAAAGCATTACTATTGAAATTCATGTATGCCATTCGTTCGTACATACTCATGACTTGTAACTCATCACCTATAGTTCCATTAGTGATGTGTTTATTTTGAGCTAAAGCCTTTAAAACTATTCGTAGGACTACACAACCTCCAATATATGCAGAACTTATGACACAACCCCTTAATCCTAAACTACCTCCCCTAAACACCAAATCAATTTTTTGTTCAGCTAAAATCCTACCAAATTCATTAGCTGCTATCAAGTATCCTCTTTTCTTACCAGAGTTTGGATTACAAAAGACACAAATAGTTTTAAATTTGTGTGTTGAGGGTTTTGCCATTTTCTCTCACAAATCTCTCTAAAGGATTGTGTGCATATTATCAATAACGAATTTGCATTTAAAGAAAATAGAAGAGTAAAAGAACAGTTCAATAGAATAAAATAATTATTGATAAAAAGAAAAAAAATAAAAAATGATAATAAAAACAAAAATAATTAATGCTATGTGTACAAATGTCAAAAAGAAAACATTAAAAAACTAAAAGCAAATATTAAAAGACTAAAAAGTTGTCGAAAGTAGAAAAATCTGCAGGACAATAAAATCTGGGTGCTAAAAGTCAAAAAGAACTGCAAGATGTAGAAAAATAATGCATCAAAAAATAAAAAAGTTTGTGATACACCTAATTATGAATAGTAGTTATGATTTTAGTTCACATCTTCCTTTGGTTTTAAGTCCAGTAACGGCTTAAACACTTTATATGAGTCAAGGATAGGCTTTCCATCCAGTTTTCTTATTAACTGGCAAACAGGGTCTTTTAACGTCAGATTCCCTATACTGTAACGCTGCTTCTCTTCTTTAAGTAAGTCACATAAATCTAAAAGAGTACATTGAACTTATCCATAAGGATATGTCTTAAGAGTCTGTAGGATATTATTTAAATACTTCTTACTCAGTCCATCCTTTATGAATTTAATTTTGTCTTCTCGATTTATGAATGCAAATCTAATGTTTCTATAACATGTGTTGCAATTCTATCTTTCACACTTGTAACAGACTCCCATTCTTTTAGCTCTCCTCTTCTTTAAGTAAGAATTTCTCTCTGTACTTGGCAAACATTTAACAAATGATTCTTCAAACTCACCTGTCAGTCGTACCTTGGCTTCTATAATCCAACGAATATCTTCAGGAAGATTCAGACGCCTAAATGCCTTTATTCTTTCCAGTCTACATTCATCAATTTTCCTTAGTACATCTAGGGATAGAGTTGGAAACCTGTTTTTTAGTACTGTAAGATTTGGTTCCATATCTAACTAATTAATTAAGAAAATCAAAGAGAAAATTTTGCAAAGAAAATACTAAACAAAAATAAAGAAACCTAATAAAGAGAAAACTCGGGTTTCCTCATAATAAGCTATTTAATAATTCACAAACGACACCAAAGCAAAATTAAAATAGAAGGAAACAAACAAAAGAATAAAAGAAATTTAAAAAAAAAAGTAAAGAAGTTTAGAAATTTGGGTTGCCTCCTAAAAGTGATTAATTTATAGTTTTAGCTTGACTATAGTTAGATCTTCATCAAAAAGGATAATACACAAAGTATATTATTCCAATAATCGTGAAAAGATAGATTTTTGCTAATTTTAATGAGTCCAGCTAGCTTGATTTAAGCTTATCCGAGTCATGTAGCAAAGTTTATTCTCAAAAGAGGCTAAAACTGTAGCACTTATCTTCTCACCTAAAAACACTAAAAACAACAAACCAAACACATAATGAGGAATTAAAAATTTTGAAAGCAAACAATAAACTAAACAATAAAATCAAATAACTTGGGCTGCCTCCCAAGAAGCACTTCTTTAACGTCGTAAATTGGAAGAGGGAGAAGTACAAAATACTAGGGAGACCATTTCATATTTTGTATGGCATACCCTCATCATAAGTGGAATTTACGAACCTCTCTAGTACAAGTTTGAGGGATGACTTCTCTTTACTTGGTGGTATATTTTGTCTTTCATTCCACCCATAATTGTTTTGGAAGTTAGGTTGATAATAATATCCTTGGTCATAACACTGACTTCCGTTGTAACCCCATTTCGGACTTGGATCAAAAGTCCAATGCTGAAAAGTATTAAAATCTATGAACAAAATCTACAAACACAACTAAAAAAAATAAAAAGAATTAAAAACACAAACTGTCTAAATTAATAGAATATATCAAATCAGTTGATAGTCATACTGTCGCCTTCCCTGGCAACGGCGCCAAAAACTTGTTGCATGATTTTTGCAAGTGCACAGGTCATGAACAAGTAATATAGTAGTGAAATAAGTATCGATCTCACGAGAAAAGGTACACAAGTACCAAAATTATTGAATATTCTATTATTTAGACAATCGAATTAAAAGTCTTGATATTTAAATTAAATAAGATCTACAGTGCTATTGCATAGGTAACTAGAATGTAAATCATTGAACTAATAAAATCACTTCAAGATAAATTCCCAAGTAAGTGGTGGGATCACAACAGTCCCACTTAAAAACTACTTTCCTAGACAAAATATTATCAAGATGAGTAATTTAGTAATACAATAATTTACTAAAACTATATCTGACAATAGAATAATTAATTACAAAATTTAAAAAACTAATTTAATGTATGTAAATTCTAGGATTTAGATTTCATCAATTAATTACCTATGGTGTTCTTATGTTTGCTTGGTTTGTTTAATTTTATTAGAATTAATGATTAGATTTTCCCTTAATTATGTGAAGTTCTCTCTCAAGATAAATTACAAGTATTCATGTTAACTTTTTATCTACTTTTGTGATCACAAAGAATTAACATAAACCTATTAAATTTTATGGAAATTCTTTTAACAATCATAAAGGAGTGTTTTTATCTCTAAGCAACACATACCCTAGGTCTAATATCTTAATGAACTAATATTATACTTCCACTCTCGCTACTTCACATAATATCTTTAAACATGTAAATAGTGATCAAGTATTCACAAGCATTAAGCTCTAAGATAAAAAATTAATTCCAATAATCAAAACACTCAATTAATCAAACATAGAACATCATAAAATAATCAAGAGATTACATCTAAATCCTTCAAAGATAAATTTAGCTACTCATAATTAAAAGGGAAGAAACAATTAAATTAACAATTAACATAATAACAAATATAATAACAACTTATAATTGAATTCAAGAATAAAGTTTAGAAAGAACTTGTTTTATGATACAATCTTTGATGAACTCAAGCTCTAAAAACTCTTCTTCTTGATTAAAATAACAATAAAAGAAACCTACATTAATAAACTATATGAAAATATCTCTACATCTTTTTTTTTTTTTTTTTGCTGCTTTGAATTTTGATTTTGGACAAGGGGGTAATGCCTATTTATAGGCAAATTCCATCTTCATTTTCAACCATATTGTATTATTGGTTGCATCATTATTTTTCTGACATTATCTCCTGTATCATTAATTTTATGACATCATTACCTATATCATTTATAAAATGATATCATCACCTGAGTTATGATATTATTGTATCATTGTAACATCATTTTGATTTGCAAAAATAAAATAAAAATACTAAAAACATATTATAATTTATTTATAAATTGTAGAACTATTTTTTTCTAAAAATAAGTAATAATATTATTGTATTCTTGAAAATTGAGCTAAAATTTAGGTTTAAAAAAAATAAAATAACTCTAAAAATATAGAGTTATTACAAAGGTGAAATTAATGTCGTGGTGACATATTGGTGTGTTTTTTTTTAATTTTTGTTATACTAAAGAAGGAGAATATCCCTAGAATCATATTAAACTATACAATACGAAATAGTTTTTCCTTTTAACATATCTTATTAAATTAATATAGTTTTTCATTTTAACATATTTTATTAAATTGATGACAATAATTTATAATTTGGGAGATTCAAATATGAGATCTTTCACTTTCTACAATTTTAAAGAAAATGAGAAGACCAATTAGATTAAACATAATTGGCAGCATATTTTTTCAATTGAATACCAATTGTTCTCTAATTATATATTCATATTTTCTCAGTTCTATTATTATTATCCAAATAATTTGTTTCTATAGTCACATGGTATTTATCATGTGTCATTAATGATATAAATATGATATTTTCTTTAAAAATATAATTAAGTGTAACATTTATATCAATAGAATTTTACTTTCTTATTTGGTTAATAATGATCCAAATTTTCTTTATACATAATGATTTTCTACTAATTTGAGAAATATTTGTAATCAAAATAAAACTAAATGAATATAGACAAACATAAAAACATTATTAATAAAAAATAATGAAATTAATTTTCATAATTATCTTCAATATATTTTCCATTCTATTAATTTGTTGCGAGAAAAAGAATTACAGAAATAAAAATTGTACCAAAATCAAATCCCTACATGCAGCTTATACAATTTTCGAATATATAATAAACTGTGTATAATCTTCTTGTGCCTAAACTTGGTGCAGTAATGGACTGGCTGCTTCTTCTATTTCCAAATAAATCTTGTTTCCTTGGAGTCATGTAATTAGGATTTAGACCACTTTCCCTTTTTTTTTTTTTTTTTTTTTTGAGAGAAAGATCAAGATTTCATTATTTCAAAGCTTGATATAGAGTTCTTACATGCTACTCCAATGCATCAATAAGGAAAGAATTAAACCAAAAAGATAGTTTATTGGAATTTCGGACTTCTGTAACTAAGCAATGAGTAATCCCATTGACCTCTCATTTTACAAAAGAAAGATTGATATTGGGAGTTAATAATAATCTAATCTCTTGGAGAATAAACATCTAAACATTGTCGTGACATCCTTTGCACAAGAGTCACTTTCCCTTGGTTCATGGCTCATTCACCAAACTGAAAATCAAGAAAATGGAATTGAAATTAACCTCAAGAAAATAAAATATCAAAGTTAAATCTAATTACTTCTACTTAATTATTTAATTAAACCAATAATTAAGTTATGCATGTCAATAAAAGAAATGAGGTAAGGCTTACCCCATTCATATTTATACAAGGGTAAATATTTCGAAAATGATTTAGGTACTATTAAACCAAAACTAATTATAAAAATTACAAAAATAATAAATATTAAGAAACAATGATCTACATATACATAAATGCAAAGAAAGAGTTAAAAATAAAGAGAGAGATATTTACTGAGAGATTTTCTTATGGTAAATTGCTGATTTGACTTTTGAAATCATTGGTTGATACATTACAGTTTCAAAATTTAAGCACAACCCTCTTTGAACCATACTTGAAAGGAAATAAGGAATGATATTGTTAAAAGTATTCTAATGTATTGAAGAAGAGGAATAGACATAAGGTGTAACACAAAAATGAGGGATAAAGAGAGAAATGAATTTGCTTGTGTTGAAAATATTTGCTTGACACATCAATTTATAGAACTTTATAGGCAATGCTCATAAATGGAAAAATTTTTTAGGTGAAATTAATTCACCATATCAGATTATGTATTAATCAGTAGATATCTGATATATCAGCGTGTTACTGCACCAAGCAAATCCAAGCAAATCAAGTAATGTACTAACTCAAGAAACTTGTTAAGAAAAGGAAACTAATTTGGCAATGACATCCAAGCCAAAAAAATATTTGGCAATGTGACGTGGAGGCTATTTCAAAGAGATTTCTAAGCCGTTGGGACAAACAGCAGTTCAAGTACAAAAAATACTAGCTCGGGCCAGCTGGGATTTGGGACCTTTGGCGATGAGCGACGTTGTTTTTCGGCCAAATTCCTTCGTTTAGGCCCTTAAAATGGCAGTTAATCTATTTATGAAAACTTTTTATTTCTGTCATAACTTTTGATATTTAATTCTGTTTTCGGCACCGCTTGTGGCGTTCATCTTGTTTAGTTTCCTATTTTTATTTATGGTAACATTGTAATCTCGTCATTTATGACAATTTTGTACCTAGGGTTTCGGGCCCCCTATTTAGACTCTTGTTTTGGCCTGTTTGAGATATCAATAATTCAGTCATATTTTGAAAATCCTAAATTTGGATTTATCTTTTTTGCTTACGCTGCGTCACAATGATATCATGTTGTAGTCAACAACTCTTATTGTCAACAAATCATGATGATGAGAGAAAATTTTGTGTAAATTTTTTTTGGATTAATAAAGGGGTAAGGTGCAAATATATTTTTGGAGTTTAGCTAAAAGTGCAAATTAGTAGTTAATATTTTTCGAGACACATATTTACCTTAACGTTTTAAAAACCCTTCAACCCACTCCTCTTTTTAATGTTAATAGAAATTTTCTGCTTATAGGGCCCATTATCAATCTATGTGGGCTAAGTTAATATTAAAAATATTACTTTTTATAGGATTTATAGTCAAGTATTTATTTCTTCTTCTTCTTTTTTTTCTCTTTTTTCTTTATTCTTCTATATCTTTGTTTTTAATTAATTATTAAAAAGTTCAAATGGTATAAATAATTTCAAAAAATTTATTTTTATATTTTAAAAATATATTTATCTAGTATAATTAAAAAATTTTATTTTATATTTTATTTTATTTGTTTCATGGAATTAGTTAAATTTCAACTAAGTTATATATCTGACTTTATAAAATTTACAGTAAAATTTTGAATTAATAATGCTATAAATTTTTTAAGTAAAATTAATTTGCATTGTAAATAACTTAAAAAAATCATAATTTTAAATATACAAATTTATTTTAAAATATATTTTAATAAAATTTATTTACAAATGAAATGAATTTCATAATTATTTCTAAATAATATAAACTAAATTAAAAATAAAAAAATTTACTATTAAAATAATTAATTTTATTTTTTGGATTTTATTTTTCTTTTTTCTTCTTTAATTATTTTATTAAATTAACAAAATTTAATTATTTTATTAAAAATTTTTATTTTTAATTTAGTTTATATTATGTTTAAAAATAATTATGAAATTCATTTTATTTGTAAATATATTTTATTAAAATATATTTTAAAATAAATTTTTTTATTTAATATTCTAATTTTTAAATTATTTACAAGGTAACTTCATTTTATTGTAATTTTTTAAATTATTTAAAAGGCAAATTAATTTTAGTTAAAAAATTTATAGCGTTATTAATTTTAAATTTTATTAAATTGAATATAGAATTAAGTTGAAATTTAATTAATTTCATGAAATAGATAAAATAAAATGTAAAATAATTTTTTTAAAATTATTCTAGATAAAAATAAGCTTCTTGAAATTATTTATACCATATGAACTTTTTAATAATTAATTAAAAACAAAGAGAGAGAAGAATAAAGAACAAAGAGAAAAAAAAGAGGAAGAAATAAAAGCTTGACTATGGGCCGTACAAAAAATAATATTTTTAATATTAATTTAGTCCATATGGATTGATAATGAGACCCACAAACAAAACATTTCTATTAATGTTAAAGGGAGGGGCGGGTTGAAAGGTTTTTAAAATGTTAGAGGTAAATATGCGTCTCGAAAAATATTAAATGTCAATTTGTACTTTTAGCTAAACTCTAATGATATATTTGCACCTTATCCCATTAATAAAAAACTTAAATTTTGTTACTTTTTTATAATTTTTCATTTTGGTAATTCAAGGCTTGAATTATTAAATTTTTTTATTTAAATATTTTTAAGAAATAACAAAATTTAAATATTTTTCTTCAATTAAGCCAATTTTTTAATCAACAATTGTTGTGAAACTAATACTTCTTTGATATTGAATTCAATATTTCAATGGTATATATTTATTGGATACTCTCTTATACATAGGTAAATTCTTAGGTAAGATGTGTCCATGTGAGGAATCAGATTTTTTGTTTGACTGATTTTATTGTAAGCTGTCCATGTGTTATTTATAGATAAATTCTTAGGTAAGATGTGTCCATGTGCTATAATTAATTATAGAGTTTATAATTAATTATGAGATAAAGGAGGGTTAACTCATATTAATTATCATATAGTTAAAATACTAAATTACCAACGCTATGCGTGGTGATATATTTATTTCTTCTTTCATATTTGTTCAAAAGGCATCTATTATTATTATTTTTTTTTTGCATGCCACCTTTAATTTTTTAAAAGTCTTGTTTCTAGAATTATTTAATATTGGATGGTGGCCCGCCGTTTCTTTTTCTTTTATATTATTTAATATATAAGATAATTTTTAATGACAAAATTCTGTCTCAATCTACAAATTAAACATTTGGCAAAAGTAATTTTTATTCATCAGTCAAATTATACAGAAAAGGTCCTTAAACGATTTTATATGGACAAAGCACATTCATTGAGTAGTCCAATGGTTGTTCAATCACTTGATGTGAATAAAGACCATTTCAGGCCTCGAGAAGATAATGAAGAAATTCTTGGCTCTGAAGTGTCATATCTTATTGCAATAGATGCACTAATGTATCTTGCTAATAATACGAGGGCTAATATTGCTTTTTCTGTTTATTTGCTAGCAAGATATAGTTTTTTGCCAACCCAAAGACATTGGAATGATATTAAACACATATTGCAATATCTTTAAGGAATTGTTGATTTGGGTTTGTTATATACAAATGAATTTAGACCTCAATTGGTTGGTTATGCAGATGCAGGGTATTTATCTGATACACACAAAATTCGATCTCCAACGGGCTATTTATTCATATATAGTAATATAGCTATATCTTGATGTTCTACAGAGCAAACAATAATTGCTATTTCCTTAAATCATGCTAAGATAATAGCAGTTCATGAAGCAAGCTAAGATTGTGTTTGCTTAAAATCAATAACCAAATATATTCAAGAAATATGTCGTTGGTATCCAGATAAAAAAATCCCAACAACAATATATGAAGATGATACAGCTTGTATTGCTCAATTAAAAGAATGGTATATTAAAGGAGACTGAATAAAGCATATTTCACCAAAGTTGTTCTTTACACATGATTTTCAAAAGAATGACGAGATTAATAATCAACAAATTCTTTCAAGTGATAATTTAGCAGATTTGTTTACTAAGGCATTACCTACTGCAGTATTTAAGAAATTAGTTCATAATTTGGAATGCGTCGTCTCAAAAATCTTTAATGATATTGCAAATAGGGAGAGTTAAGCATTGTACTCTTTTTCCCTTAACCAAAGATTTTGTCTTATTAGGTTTTCTTGATAAGGTTTTTAATAAGGCAGGGTACTATTTGCATGCAAAAATATTGTACTATTTTTCCTTCACTAATTTTTTTTTCCACTAGGTTTTTACTAGAAAGGTTTTAATAAGGCTTTTTTTTTTTTTTTTTTTTTTTTGCAAAGATAGACATCCAAGGAGGAGTATTATGAATAAATTAGAATAGATGTCTACAACTCATGACCTTTAAAATCCTATAACTCATTCCTTTATTATATTAGGTTACATATTTTTTATTGTAATTGATTTCTTAAGTTAATTATATTGTAACTTATGTTAATCCTACCCTACAAATAGAGAGACTTATAGCATTGTTGGACATGTTGCGGAAATTGACACTGGATTAGAGCAAAACTGCAGCTAATAAATTGAGAAGATTATTTTGACACAGATTTTATGTGGAAAACCCCCAAACAAATTAGAGTAAAAACCACGGGAAAAGATAGAAGAATTTCATTATGAGAAATAATAGAAATTACAACATTCTCTCTAAATCACAAGGAAATAACAATAATAACCTCTCTTGAAAATAGGAGAAACACACACTAAATATTTTATTTAACTCTCTAATATTTTTCTCACACTAAAAAACTCTCTCAATTTAGAAATTCTCTCAATTGCTTAGAGAATTTAGGATGATAGAATAAGGGGGTGAGAGAGCCTCTATATAGGCTCCCAACCAAATGGAACACAGCTTGCAAAATGCAAGCTGTGTTTCATTTGTCAAATATAGAGACACAAATTTGGTGCCTCCATATTTGAATTGTAACTTCAACAATCTCCCACTTGAAGATTTGATTGAGGATCAATCAATCTTCACACTATTCTTTCTTCCTTGCCATTCCCTATTGCTCATGTTTTTGCTAGGCTGCTAGAGGATCGACACCAAATAAACTTGTCAGTATTGACTGCCTTTGTCATAAAATCTGTCAGGTTCTCTTTCATATGAATTTTATGCATATCCACTGTTCTTCTTCCTCTTTCTCAAGAACGAAGTGGTACTGAACTCGAATGTGCTTTGTCTTTGAATGAAAAGCTAGACTCTTTGCAAGATGCAAGGTACTCTGATTGTCACAAAACAAAGAAATCTTTTCCTGTTTGTGCCCGAGTTCTTCCATTATCATTTTCAACCAAACTGCTTCTTTACTGGCTTGTGTAGCTGATATACACTCTGCTTCTGTTGTTGATATAGCCACAACTGACTGCAGTTTTGAAACCCAGCTTACTGCTCCTTCAGCAAGAATAAACACGTAACCTGTAGTGGATTTACTTTTATCCAAATCACCTGCATAATCTAAGTCAACATACCCTCTGACAGTAAAGTCTAATCCTCCATAATATACTACAACATCTGAGGTCCCCTTAATGTATCTCAAGACCTTTTTCATAGCATTCCAATGCTCTCTACTAGGATTCACCATGTATCTACTAACCACTTCCACTGCATGTGCGATGTCTGATCTTGTACAAATCATAGCAAACATTAAACTTCCCACTGCTGATACATACGGTGCTCGAGACATCTCCATCCTCTCTGCTTCAGTGCTAGGACTCATCTTAGAGGATAACTTGAAATTAACAGGAAGTGGGGTAGAAATTGGCTTACAATCTTGCATGTTAAAGTGTCACAAGATCTTCTTCAAATAATTCTTTTGAGAAAGCCAAATCTTCCTATTATTTCTATCTCGGTGAATTTGCATCTCTAGAATCTTGTTTGCCGGTCCCAAGTCCTTCATTTCAAACTCCCTAGCCAACTGAGCCTTCAAATCTTTGACATGATCTTTATTGGGGCTTGCTACCAATATGTCATCTACATACAACAGCAAGATGATAAAATCACTTCCACCAAACCTCTTGACATATGCACAAAGGTCTGTATTAAGTCTGTTATATCCAAGGCTCATGATGAAGGAATCAAATCTCTTATACCAACACCTCAGCGCCTGTTTGAGACCGTACAGAGATTTGTTCAACCTGCAAACTAAGTTCTCCTTTTCTTTTTCTTCAAAACCTTCTGGTTGGAGCATATATATTTTTTCTTCAAGATTTCCATGAAGAAATGTAGTTTTTACATATAACTGCTCTAAATGTAGGTCAAGAGTAGCACACATTGCCAGAACTACTCAAACTGTATTAAGTCAAACCACAGGGAAAAATATTTCATTAAAGTCAATCCCTTCTTTCTGAGCATACCCTTTTATAGCCAGTCTTGCACGATACCGCTCTACTTGATCATCACTATTTCGTTTGATCTTGAAGACCCATTTATTGCCAATAGGCCTTCTTCCTTGTGGTAACTGCACAAACTCCCAAGTCTTGTTCTTATGAAGAGCTTCCATTTCCTCCTGCATTGCTGCCATCTACTGAGATGCATCTGAACTATTCATTGCTTCTTGGAGAGTTGATGGCTCCCCTTTCTCTATTAGAAGACAGTATGTAACATTACTCTCCATAAAATAATCAGACTGCCAGGCTGGTGTTTTTCTTTCACGAGTTGACCGTCGAACTTCTGTAGTTTCAGACTCAACTGGTTCTTGTTCCTCAATTTCTGGTATTACTTCAGAAGAATCCTTTGAATTAGACTCTTTTTTCACCTGTACCATTGTAGTTTCTAGACCTTCGTTTGAACTGCTACTATCACCTTTCTCTTGCAGCTTCCCTTATGCAAATATCACATCCCTGTTGATGACGACCTTATGGGTAGTGGGATCCTATAGGCAATACCCTTTTACTCCATTAGCATAACCCAGAAATATGCATTTTCTGAATTTTGGATCTAATTTTGTAGTTTCTTGAGTATTGTACATCACATACATAGGACTTCCAAATACATGGATGTTTGAATAATTAGCAGGCTTTCTCATCCACATCTCCATCGGTGTTTTCAACTCAATAGCAGTTGATGGTGACCGATTGATCACATAACAGGTAGTATTGACTGCTTCTGCTCAAAATATTTTTTTTAGACCAGCAACTCTCAACATGGCTCTTGTTCTTTCTAACAAGATTCTGTTCATATGCTCTACCACTCCATTTTATTGAGGAGTGTATGCCATAGTAAACCGTCTCTTAATACCTTCTTGATTACAAAACTCAGCAAACTCATTGTTGGTATATTCTCCTCCATTATCTATCCTCAAACACTTGATCTTTTTCCCAGATTCAAGTTCTATTCGCGCTTTAAATGCTTTGAAAACTAAAAACACATCTCCCTTCCCCTTGATAGGAAATACCCAATATCTCCTGGAATAATCATCTATGAAGGACACAAAGTACTTTGCTCCTCCCAGGGATGTAACTAGTGCTTGCCATACATCAGAGTGAACTAATTTTAGAACTTTCTTACTTCTAGAATTTGATGTGTTGAATTTTAACCTATGCTGCTTACTTGTCACACAATACTCACAAAAAGGTAAGGACACTTTAGTAAGTCCCGGAAGTAGATTATGTTCCATAAGAATTTTCATTCCCTGCTCAGACATATGCCCAAATTTCTAATGCCACACTGTTGTAGATTTTTCAGTTGAACTACTTGAAGCAACAGATGCTTCTTCTTCTTGTAGAGTCCCTCCCATCAGTATATACAAATTTGCAGCCATTTTTTATCCTTTCATAAGTACAAGCGCGCCACAGATTATTTTCTTAATCCCATTCTGGGTTTCGATCCTATGCCCAAGATCATCTAGTTGTCCTTCAAACAATAAATTCTTTTGCGATCCCTCCACACGTTGCACATTTTGAATTGTATGAATTGTACCATCATACATCTTCAACTTAATGGTTCCAATACCGACAATCTTCAAGGCATGATTATCTACCGTGTACACAGATCCTCCTGAGATAGGTTCATAATGATGGAACTAGTCTCTCCGAGAGGTCATATGAAATGAGGCTCCAGAGTCAAAGAGCCATATATCAGCAAATCTTTTTCTGCCTTCCAAAGTCGTCATTGCTTCACAACATAAAGCTTCACCTTCATTTGAGGGAGATGCTATATTACCATGAGGACTAAAATTTTTATTTAAACTCCAGCAATCCTTCTTCAGGTGACCCTTCTTGCCACAATGGTAACACTTCATGTTCTTTTTACTTCTTGATTTGGACCTTCCATGATTTTGGCTCCCACTTGAGCCACGTTCCATTGATCTCCCTCTCATCACCGTTAGCACTTCCGCTTGTTGCGAACTAGCCAATCTGTCTTTCTTATTTTTACACCGATTTTCTTCTTCCAGAATAGCAGCTGTAATATTATCGAAGACTAGATTGTCTATATTATTTATCAGATTGATGATGAGTTGATCATATGAATCTGGTAGACTTTGAAGCAGAAGTTCAGCATGCTCTTGTGACTCTATTTTATAACTCAGTTATGTGAGTTGAGAAAACAGAGTATTCAAGATGTTAATGTGCTCCATCACTGAAGTAGATTCTGACATCCGTAGAGTGTACAATTTCCTCTTAAGAAAAATCTTGTTGTGGAGTGACTTGGCCTCGTATAATTTTTCGAGATGACCCCAGATCTCTTTTGCTGTTTTCTTTTCCTCTATACTTGATAATATCTCATCTGCAACTACTAGATGAAGATTTGCAATAGCATTCCTGTCCATCTCGTTCCATTTGTTGTCATCTGTGATCTCCGCCGGCCTATTGCTAATGGCCGCTAGGCAATTATCTTTTCTTAAGATAGCCTTCATCTTCAATTTCCACAGTGAGAAATTTCTCCCGTTAAACTTTTCAATCTCAAATTTTGCTGCCATTGCTTCTATCACAGCCTGCTTTTAAGCAAATATCTGCTCCCACTATTTCTCATGAATAGTAATCATACGTATGAATAGTACCTTCGTACACGTGAATAGCACTCGTATATATGAACAGTATCCGTATACTATAGTATTCTGCTACAGTGTATGAACAGTATCTGTTAGCTACAGTATTCTACTATAGTGCTGCTACAGTGATCTGCTACAGTATTCTAGTACAGTACTAAATAGTACTATGCAATAATTTGTAAAACTCACTGTTTTACTATTCACCAAAATTCTAATTTTACAATCGTTTTCGAAAAGGATTGCACTAGAAAATTTCTCGTATTTTTCTCTTCCGTGCAGTATATTTCTTATTTCAAAATATGAAACTGCCCGAAACAGCAATTATGCAACAGTCCCAATAAATTCTTTTCTGATGTGGAAGATCAGTCTATACTGCAATCACAGAGCATACTAAGAATATTAATAGGATCACCACCAGTTGCTCTGATACCACTTGTTGCGAAAATTAACACCGGATTAGAGCAAAACTGCAGCTAATAAATTGAGAAGATTATTTTGACACACAGATTTTACGTGGAAAATCCCCAAACAAATTAGGGTAAAAATCACAGGAAAAGATAGAAGAATTTCATTATGTGAAATAATAGGAAATACAACCTTCTCTCTAAATCACAAGGAGATAATAATAATAACTTCTCTTGAAAATAGGAGAAACACACACTAAATATTTTATTTAACTCTCCAATATTTTTCTCACACTAGAAAACTCTCTTAATTGCTTAGAGAATTTGGGATGATAGAATAAGGGGGTGAAGGAGCCTTTATATAGGCTCCCAACCAAATGGAACACAGCTTGCAAAATGCAAGCTGTGTTTCATTTGTCAAATATGGAGGTGCAAATTCGGTGCCTCCATATTTGAATTGTAACTTCAACAGGACACACCAAAACAATACAAAATTATTCTTCTTTTTCTCCATTCTTGTGTTCTTATTGCTTTATATTTATTTATTTTCATAACAATTATCAAATTCTCAAATTATGTGAACTATTATTTAACATTCAATTGATTTAAAATCAATTAAATACAGTTCCTTTAATTAGGGCTACATAAAAATTAACCAAACCGACTAAATCGAATTGATTTAATTCAAGCCATACAAAAAATAGGCCTTTTTACCATTTTAGTATTTTTTTTTATAAAATAATTCTTAATTTATGTTATTTTTTAAAATAATTCTCATTTTAATTTATTTTTAAAATAATTTTTCAGTTTAAGCTGAATTTAGGTGAGGTGAAAACGTTCAGTCTGGCGGCCACTATGGGTAGTGACCTGGTTCTGACCGCTGCTGCGAGCACTGTCCGCTACCCCCAGTAGTTGCCAGAATGCATTCTGGCCGCTAGCATTCTGGCCGCTACTCAAAGTAGCGGCGTGAATGCATGTTGGCCTGTACCACCTTTTTCCACGTCCCTTCGTTTCTTTATTATTATTAATTTTTTTTTTTTGTTACTTTCGTTTTTTTAGTACTTTTACTTTAAATTTTCTTTTTTTTAAATGAATTTTTTTTAATTTTATTTTATGACTTTAAATTTCTTTAATCTATAATAATTATTATGAATAATATTATATTTATTGTATATATAAATTTCTAATATTCTAATTATACTATTAATTATTATATATTATCAAATTATAATAATTTATTAACAGTATATAATAAGTATTAATTATTATAACAATATATATAATAATTTATAACAACATATAATAATTATTAATTACTTGTAACAAATAATATTATTTTTTATTTTCTTTGTTATTATAAGCTTTAAAAAATCAAATAAATTATTTACAAGTTATTATTAATTACTAAAAAATAACCAAAAATACTTAATAACATACTTTCATTTTTTACAAATAAAATATTAAGAAAATATTTATTAGCTACAAAAGTATATTATTATTATTAGTATTATTATTATTCTTGACAATTTTTTTTCATTTAAAACGTTTTTTAGGTTATAATATTAATAATAATATTAAACAACCTTTTAACTTAATATAAAGAAATAATAATAACATTTTATTGTAGCAATGAATTAATATCATACAAAAATTTACATGCATATATTCACCAAAAATAATATCAATGTAATAAAAAACATACAAATTATTATACATGTTCTATAATTTATTATTAACATCATATTTAATATCATTTGGTTCAAGAAAAATATTAATATTAAAAATTATAAACATACTTAACTAAATAGTATTAACATACTAATAAAATTCATTAATAAAACTAACATTAATTTCTAACAAAGTTTTTCACAATTGGCAAACAAATCTTTATTTTTATCCTGAAAATAGAAGAATAAATTTATTAGTGGAGTAATAAATAAATAAGTAAACTAAAATATAAGCAAACTATATTACTTTCTAAAAATAATAATGAATATAATAACTACTAAATTATATTATTACAAATAATAATAATAACATACAAATATGTATTCAAATTCATATAAATTAGGTTGTTAGCAAAATGATATTATTATTATTAGTATTTATTTACATATTTTTATTTTAAACATTTTAACATAATAATAAAAAAATATAACATTTCAAAATTTAATAAAATAACATTGTAATAAATACAAACATAAAAAAAATTAATAACATATAACAAAAATTTACCGTAATTTTAAGTGAAATTAGTTCCACTAAATTTCTTTTAGCAAATTCTAATAATTTTTGAAAAAAAAAATGTAAGATTAATAGGCTGGATGAGAGGAAGAGGAAGAAGAGGTAATGAATGGATTTAAAGATGGAGATTTGAGTTTTTTTTAAAAAAAAAAAAAAAAAAAAAAAAAAAAAAAAAAAAAAAAGTGATCCTGATGAGTCCATGGGCTAAGGGGTGGACTAGGCCATACTGGCCGCTCCTAATAGTAGCGGCCACGGTTCGCCGCTGCTGCAAGAAGCGGCCTCTCCAGGCCACTCCTTTAACTAGTGGCCTGGAGCGGGTAGTATTTTTTTTTTATTTAAACTAATATAATTTGAGAAATATTTTTTCAACAAACTTAAACTGAGAATTTTAAATTAAAAAAAAACCCTAAATTAGAAAATACTTTATAAAATGTACCCAAATTTGTAAAAATCCTCAAAAATCATGGTTCAAGTTGGTTATGGTTTTAAATTTTTTATAAACTGAATTTTTTGTTTGGTTTTGGTTTAAGAAAATGAGGATCCAATTATACCGAATGGAACAAAAAATGTAATAAAATTATGTATTTTTTAGATATGTACGTTACTAATATGCGAATTATTTTTTAAATTTTTTAAAAGTTAAAGATATTTATTGAATTTTTATATTTTAGAGAATTTTTATATTGTTATTTTAATTCCTACTAACTTTTTAGAGAATATTTCATTCTAATTTGTTATTATTATACTATAGGATTTCAAGTACACAACCTAAACTAGCATTTTTTTAGTACTATTAATAAGGTTGATTGTTATATGGTAATATAATTTTAGTTTAATATTTATTAAATTTATGTGATCTCTTCAATTTTTTATTTTATTTATTTTTTGTTTTTATCAAACTGACTAAATTGACTATCTAAATTGAATCTAAATAATTTTAATTTGGATAATTTTTAATATTATTTAGTCTGGTTAAGAGTTAAAATGTTTAAAAATTGATTTTATTGATTAGGTTAGAAATATTTATTTTAAACCGATCAAATTGAATTATGAACACTCCTACCTTTAACGAGGTGGCAAAGCTTTAAACATTTCTTCTTTTTGTTTCAGAATTATATATATATGAACGTGGGAAAGTGACTAATAAATAAATTTGGAGATTTTCACATGTGAAAACGATTACGCCATGTTATTGACTGCCATAAATTTTGCTAAAAAATTTGATTTGAAATTTGTTCCGTTTTTCCCTAAAAAAAAAAAAAAAAAGAATGTTCTGATATCATTAATTACACCCTACTTGCAGTATATGAATAAGCTGTATTATTTTTTGCAGTATGTTTATGTTAATGAGTCATGCAAGGACTGGATAAAGGTTGAACAAATGTCGTGATGATAAATTGATATATATTTTTTAATTTTTTTTATACTAAAAAGGGAAAATACTTATAGAATGATATAAATATGATATTTTCTTTAAAAATATAATTAAGTGTAACATTTATATCAATAGAATTTTACTTTCTTATTTGGTTTATAAATGATCCAAATTTTCTATATACATAATGATTTTCTATTAATTTGAGAAATATATATAATCAAAATAAAACTAAATGAATATAGAGAAACATAAAAACATTATTAATAAAAAATAATGAAATTAATTTTCATAATTATCTTCAATATATTTTCCATTCTATTAATTTATTGCGAGAAAAATAATTACAGAAATAAAAATTATACCAAAATCATATCCCTACATGCAACTTATACAATTTTCGAATATATAATAAACTGTGTATAATCTTCTTGTGCCTAAACTTGGTGCAGTAATAGACTGGCTGCTTCTTCTATTTCCAAATAAATAATTATCTAATATATCTTGGAGAATAAATTCCTGTTGAGACATGTCAGTACATTGCCGTGACACTCTTTGTACAAGGTTCACTTTCCCTTAATTCATGGCTCATTCACCAAACTGAAAATCAAGAAAATAAAATATCAAAGTTAAATCTAATTACTTCTACTTAATTATTTAACTAAACAAATAATTAAGTTATGCATGTCAATAAAAGAAATGAGGTAAGGCTTATCCCATTCATATTTATACAAGGGTAAATATTTCGAAAATGATTTAGGTACTATTAAACCAAAACTAATTATAAAAATTACAAAAATAATAAATATTAAGAAATAATGATTTGCATATACATAAATGCAAAGAAAGAGTTAAATATAAAGAGAGATATTTACTGAGAGATTTTTTTATGATAAATTGCTGATTTGATTTTTGAAATTACTGATTGATACATTATAGTTTCAAAATTTAAGCACAATCCTCTTTGAACCATACTTGAAAGGAAATAGGGAACGGTATTGTTAAAAGTATTTTAATGTCTTGAAGAAGAGGAATAGACATAAGGTGTAACACAAAAATGAGGGATAAAGAGAGAAATGAATTTGCTTGTGTTGAAAATATTTGCTTGACACATCAATTTATAGAACCTTATAGGCAATGCTCATAAATGGAAAAAAAAATTTTCGGTGAATTTAATTCACCACATCAAATTATATATTAATCAGTAGATATGATATATCAGCATGTTAATTATAAAATGAATATGATAATTAATTTTCTAAATCATAAATGTATTTTTAACTAATATACTGATATATCAAATTACCAATGATTAATCTATAATGTGATTTGTGGGCCAAATTCACTTAAAGAATTTCTTAAATTTGGGTTAACGGGCAAATAAAGTAATGTGATAACTCAGGAAACTTTTTAAGAAAAGGAAACTAATTTGGCAATGACATCCAAGCCAAAAAAAATTTGGCAATGGCATCATGTTGTAGTCAATAACTCTTATCGTCAACAACTCATAATGATGAGAGAAAATTTTGTGTAAATTTTTTTT
This sequence comes from Reutealis trisperma, assembly GCA_947687605.1. Lineage (NCBI taxonomy): Eukaryota > Viridiplantae > Streptophyta > Magnoliopsida > Malpighiales > Euphorbiaceae > Reutealis > Reutealis trisperma. The sequence goes on from CANTUT010000410.1 coordinate 572,668, forward strand.
GGATTAATAAAGGGGTAAGGTGTAAATATATCTTTAGAATTTAGTTAAAAGTATAAATTAGTAATTAATATTTTTCGAGATACGTATTTACCCTTACCATTTTAAAATCTTTCAACTCACCTCTCTCTTTAATGTTAATAGAAATTTTTTATTTGTGGGGCCCATTATCAATTCATGTGGATTAAGTTAATATTAAAAATATACTTTTTATAGCATCCATGATCAAGCTTTTATTTCTTCCTTTTTTTTTTCCTCTTTTTTCTTTATTCTTCTCTCTCTTTGTTTTTAATTAATTATTAAAAAGTTCAAATGGTATAAATAATTTTGAGAAATTTATTTTTATATTTTAAAAATATATTTATCTAGTATAATTAAAAAATTTTATTTTATATTTTATTTTATCTATTTCATGAAATTAGTTAAATATCAGCTAAGTTATATATATGACTTCATAGAATTTACAGTAAAATTTTAAATTAATTTTAAATAAGTTAAAAAATCATAATATTAAATATATGAATTTATTTTAAAATATATTTTAATAAAATTTATTTACAAATGAAATGAATTTCATAATTATTTCTAAATAATATAAACTAAATTAAAAATAAAAAATTTACTATTAAAATAATTAATTTTATTTTTTGGATTTTCTTTTTCTTTATTCTTCTTTAATTATTTTATTAAATTAACAAAATTTAATTATTTTATTAAAGTTTTTTATTTTTAATTTAGTTTATATTTTTTAAAAAATAATTATGAAATTCATTTTATTTGTAAATATATTTTATTAAAATATATATTAAACTAAATTTTTTTATTTAATATTGTAATTTTTAAATTATTTACAAGGTAACTTAATTTTATTGTAATTTTTTAAATTATTTACAAGGCAAATTAATTTTTGTTAAAATATTTATAGCGTTATTAATTTTAAATTTTAAATTTTAAATTTTATTAAATTGAATATAATTAAGTTGAAATTTAAGTAATTTCATGAAATAGATAAAATAAAATGTAAAATAAATTTTTTTAAATTACTCTAGATAAAAATAAGTTTCTTGAAATTATTTATACCATATGAACTTTTTAATAATTAATTAAAAACAAAGAGAGAGAGGAATAAAGAAGAAAGAGAAAAAAAAAGGGGAAGAAATAAAAGCTTGACTATAGGCCCACAAAAAGTAATATTTTTAATATTAATTTAGTCCATATGGATTGATAATGTGCCCTACAAACATAACATTTCTATTAATATTAAAGAATAGGGCAAGTTAAAGTGTTTTTAAAACTCTAGAGGTAAATGTACGCCTTAAAAAATATTAAATGTCAATATGTACTTTTAGCTAAATTTTAAAAATATATATGCACCTTATCTCATTAATAAACTTAAAATTTGTTATTTTTTTATAATTTTTCATTTTGGTAATTCAAGGCTTGAATTATTAAATTTTTTCATTTAAATATTTTTAAGAAATAACAAAATTTAGATATTTTTCTACAATTAAGCTAAATTTTTAATCAGTAATTGCTGTGAAACTAATACTTCTTTGATATTGAGTTGAATATTTCAATGGTATATATTTATTGGATACTCTCTGATATATAGGTAAATTCTTAGGTAAGATGTGTCTATGTGAGGATTTAGATTTTTTGTTTGACTGATTTTATTGTAAGCTATCCATGTGTTATCAGAAAAAGCTATAAAATACAAAAAATAATCTCACATTCAAAATCATAAAATAATAAAAAATTATATAAGTAAAAAAGGACCGGCCATCCAAGTGACCAGTGCTAGTCATTTTGGTTATTGTTATATCCAAGTCTCTCACCTCTCACCTTCATCTCTCTTACTTTCTCAATTCAATTCAATATTTTTAATTTTAATTTAATTCAAAAGAATCTAGTTGTTTTTATTCTTTTATACTTGGCAACTTCTCTCTCTTAGTTGGTGAGTGATGTGTTTGAGAGGGACATTCAAGTATGTTGATCCTAGGCCATCTTGAGGTTTTATTTCACGTTTGAGTGTAAAGATTACCCTATGTTTGACATAAAGTAGGTCGTTGAGCTATAATCAATGTTTTGACATGTTATCTTTTCCTATGTTGTAGGTTTTTTTTTTTTTTTTTTTTTTTTTTTTTTTTTTAATTCTCAAATGGTTTACCAAGGGTGAAGGAATCACATATACTTGAAGTTGAAGCATGTTGAAGAGGGGTTTTTGATGAACCACTTTCCATAGCTGAGTGATGGTGCGGCTACTTTGTAGCATCTAAACTTCTATGAAACATGTGTATCAAGTTGGCTAGGTTTCCTGAGTGCAATTAGATTCATTGAGATAATGGTTCTAGCCTAATTAACCCATAGGATTGAGCTAGATTTTATCCTTGTCAGAGGCTATCCTTTTTCAGCAAGGAATGACTCAATCAAAGTCCTTATTGAAACATGTTACTTCAAGCTACTCTTTTTGCTAGGGAAATTCATACATATATCTTGATGCACTTTGTCTTCGATAATGTATTGAGATGACTTCCTGAAGGGGAATAAATTAAAGTTCATCTAACCAATTTTGATAGCTATGTGCTTTCATTAAATGCAAAGACAAAAAGGCTGCAGTAAAAACAACTTTGAAGACACATGCATTAATTAAAAGCAAATATTCAAAATGCCTTTTTCAATTTAATGATGAGGGCAGTTAGCCAAGGGTTTCTTCTTATATAAGTAGCTTCTTTTCTTCTTCTTGAGACTTTACTTTCACTTTCATCTTTCCTCTCAGGTCTTTTATAATTCTCTGTTAACTTGCTACCATTTCTCATTTTTAAGTTTTATTTATGAGCTTTCCTACCTCAGTTTCTCTAGCTTTCATCTCTTTCCTATCATTAAACTTGTCTTCTTCATTTCTTAATCAATCGATGGCACCTAAGGTAAATTTTAAGACCACTTTACTCCTAACTTAGCATGATATTTTTTCTACTGCTTATAAGAGCAATTTTGAAGATTTCAGGAAGAATTTAAAACATCTAAAGAAGGATTTTGGGCTTTATATTCCTCAGAAGGATGAAAGATTGTTCTTTGAATCTTGAAGGGGTGTAAATAAGCCAAGCCATTTGCGAGTAGTTCAATATTTAGTACAATAAAAGCTCGTTCATGTTTAAATCACTTTATAAACGAGCCAAGTTTAAGCCTTATTTTAAAGCTTGGTGAATAAATGAGTCTAGCTTGAGCAAAGTGAAGTTCAACTTGATTAAACTCGTGAATAGTTTGATTATAAGCTAGTAAACAAACTCACAAAAAGCTCGATTAATAGATTCATAAATAGCTTTATTATTATTATTATTATTATTATTATTATTATTATTATTATTATTATTATTTTCTTAATAATTTTTGCACTCCAAAAAATATATTTTAACACTTTTATAAATTTTTTACTAATTAAATTGACTAAAATATATATATTCCTAATTAACATAACCTAATATTTTCATATTATACAAAATATTTTTGTTATTAATTAATATCTTTGTAATACATGTAATGCTCAATTTTTTTATTACAATTTTTTCACTAATTGGATGTTTTTATTTTTATATTAATTTTAAGTATTTTCATTATAGTTATTGTATTAGAAATAAATATTTAAGAAGTTGAGTGTTTTGATACTCAAGTTTAGCTTGATTATAATTTATTAACGAGTCAAATTCAAGTTGAGCTCAAGCCTGGCTTGAGTTTTAAGCGAGCCAAGTTTGAACATGATTTTCGAGCTCGATTCAAAACTTGAGCTGAAAAACAAATATGAACCAAGTATGAACAAGTTAAAACTTGACTCGGTTTGGCTCATTTACACCCCTATCTTGAAGGGATAGTAGTGGCTTGAGAGATTTACCTAAAGATTGCTCACATTATGCTTTTTTCTTCGCCAGATGGAGGCAGGTTTAAGTTGGCCCCCTACTCCTTTCTTAATGAGATGTTTCAACTATTTTTAGGTGAATCCTATGGTTCTTCACCCAAATGCTATTAACGAGATGCACTGCTTTAAGGTAATTTGTATTACTTTGAAGATAAAACCCACAATAAAGATATTCTAGGTTTCCTTCAAGGTAGGGAGATTTACTGAGGGCTTCACATCTTTTCGCCCTAAGTGAAGGCTTCTTAAGGGTAAAGACATCAAGTTATCATCTTGGCACAAAAAGTTCGCTATGATCATATGAACAAATTCCAACAAAGTAGGCTTTGGATTTTCAAGCTACTTGATGACTGCTATTGGCACTCTTTCATACTAGCATGAGGATCTAAGTGTAGAAGAGTTAATAGGTACCAAGACGTTGATCCATGGTCAATCAACATACAATATTCAAAAGATGGATCAAGCATCTGAATTGGTATAGTGTATAGGTATCTTCACTTTGCTGATCAAGCTCATTTGGCCATATCTATTCGAGCCATCGCATTTGCCTTTTTATATGCATATTTGATTGTATTATTGACGCTGACATTTCTGCATTTGTTCTCTTTTCAAAAGAGGAGGAGACAGTTACTAGAATGATGTTAAGAAATTTTTTATTGGTATTGTCCCTCTTATTGTAGACCGTACTGCTAAGCTTTTCGCACTTGAAGACTCAACTGGGAAGCTAGTATTGTGCAAAGAAGGAGATATGCAATGATTGCATGTTGGTACTCTTCTCATTGCTCTTGTTGCTCAAGAGGGTGACATTCCTCCAACTACTACTGTTGAAGGAGGACAGGCTTCTATCACTGATGAAGGGGTCTAAGCACCTAAACCTATTCAAATGAAGTGTTGAGTAGGTAAGAGAACCTCTTTGTCTATCGGTGGTGTGGAGATGGATGAAGTTGTGGTAGTTACAAGGGCTTCTATGAAGGCCAAAAAGCCTTCAAAGACTTCTACATTCCCGGGGAAGGGGAAGAAACATCGATTCATGCATATAATTCAATAAAAAATGAAATGTAACATTCAAAATGTAATACATTAAATTAATTAACAATTAAATAAGCATATTTGTGCTTAGAAAAATTTAATTTACATAAATAATAACAATAAATTAAATTTAAATTACATAACTAATAATAATAAATTAGTCTTATTTTATTAAGTCATGAGAGAAAAAACCATCTTATTCAAGATGAAAAAAGTGAATAAAAAAAAAACTCCTTCTGCTCCAAATAAATAAAGTAAAATTAAAAAAATAAATATATTAATTAATCACCAATAAAAAGAGTGTCCAAGAGGATCTAGATTGTGTTGTCTGCTATTAAACTCATTTAGAATTTACACAAAGCTATTATTTAAATTTTTGAAAATAAATATAAAAGACAATATATAATCAAATTATAAAATTCAATCAATAATTTACACCCACAAATAAAAAATTTATACAAAAAAAAATGAATTTTGTAAAAAATTATCAATTATATTCTAAACATATTGAAATATAAATAATGTAAAAAACAATATCCCAATAATTTATATTAATATAATAGAACAAATATAAAATAATGTCTTTTAAACAATATATTTATAATTTACATTAATAAAGAAAAAAATTAAAAATATAATAATAATATTTTTTTTATTAATACGTCACGTCTATATCGCTAAATAATGGTAGTATCAATGTGTATCGAGTGATTCATTACTGATTCAGTACTAAAGTGTAACGGGTAAATAATGTAATGGCAGGTATTAAATAATAGTTTTATGTATCGTATCGGTTTCAGAATCAATATAACAGAATCAGACTGAATCAGATGGAATCAACCATAACTACCGTGAATTTTCAAAAATAATTAGCAAACTAATATAATTTAATAAAAAATAAAATGCAACGTATAAAATATAATACATTAAATTAATTAATACTTAAATAAGCATAATTGTACCTAGAAAAATTTAATTTATATAATTCAATAAGAAATGATATGTAATGTACAAAATATAATATATTAAATTAATTAGTACTTAAATAAGCATAATTGTGTCTAGACAAATTTAATTTATATACATACTAACAATAAATTAAATTAAAATTATATAGCTAATAATAATAAATCAGTCTTATTTTATTAAGTTATGAGAAAAAAACCATCTTATTCAAGATGAATAAGGTAATAAAAAAAATCACTCTCTATTCCAAGTAAATAAAGCAAAATTAAAAAATAAATATACTATAATATTAATTAATCACTAACAGAAAGAGTGTCGGGAGGATTTAGTTTGTCTTATCTATTATTAAATTCATTTAGAATTTATACAAAATCATTATTTAAATTTCTGAAAATAAATATATAAAAATAAAATATAGTCAAATTGAAAAATTCAATCAATATTTTACACCCATAAATAAAAAATTTATAAAAAAAATGAATTTTGTAAAAAATTATCAATAATATTCTAAATATATTGAAATATAAATAATGTAAAAAACAATATCTCAATAATTTACATTTAATAAAATAGAACAAATATAAAATAATGTCTTTTAAACAATATATTTATAATTTATATTAATAAAATAAAAAATAAAAAATATAATAATAATATTTTTTTTATTGAAAAGTCACCATTTGTATCGCTAAATAATGGTTGTATCAGTGTGTATCAGGTGATTCATTATTGATTCAGTACTTATTTCTATTAGCATAAGTATAACGTATAAATAATATAACGGACTCCTCAAAACCCAGATGAAACGGCCGGTATATTATTATTTAAAACCATGCGTAGGATGATATGTAATGAAATTTTATATCCTTTGCAGAATATTAAGATTGAATGCAAGTGTGTGTATATTTCTATTTGTTATGTAGAATTAGATGCACTCACATCATGAAATTCATGCCTATTAAAATAAAATAAACATGGAATGCAATTAGCTGATATTTTGGATATCTTTTCTTTTCTTAAAATATAAAAAAAGGAATGGAAATCATACCATACAAGCTAGCAAATAGCTATTTCACAATGGGTTTGGAAATTTACAATAGATTTCTTTTTCATTTTTGGTGAGAAAGACAAAAATGACCAAAACAAGAGAATGAGACAATTTTATTACCAAAGGAATTAATAAGGCAATGCATCATTTTGAATAATAAGTTAATTGCAGACACAACATATAAATATAATATTTGATGGGACAGTTCACCCTATTTATTTTTAATTGGATAAATTACTGTTAATCCCTCAATTTTGACCTAATTTACACTAAAATTCTTATATTTTGATAAATTAATTATTTCATCCTTACATTTACGTTCCATCTGACTTTTGAATCCTTTCATCCAAATTTTAGCATATTTCTATTAAAAAAAATTTAAAAAAATAAAAATACAAAATTCATTCCCAAATTATCCCTAAATTAGTGAACTTTACCTGCTCTCCTTCCTTCCCCTCTCATCCACCACTGTAGCACTACCCTCACTAGTTCCTTCTCCTACATCATCATCTCTTTACAACTATCATCATTAAACAAATAAAGCCATCAAACAGTGTCCACTCTGAAGCCATACACAGCTTCTCACCTCTTTGTTGCCATCATCATTAATTCCATCACCATCATTGCCGGCGATCTCTCTCTCTCTTTCATCCATTCACAAAACTGAACTTGACCACCATCATCATTGGCAGTCTCTATCTCTCAACCATTCATAAAATCAAAGCCGTTAAACCACCATTCCCAAGCTCTATTGTCGCCGAACTTGAAGGCCATCATTAACCTGCTCAAACCAACGTGCATCGTGAGCCACAACAGCTCCAATGTCATTCAAGGAAAAGAAAGCAAAGTTAGATCTTAGGGTCATATTTTATGGGTTTGATTTGGGTATTGTTTATGGGTTTGGATTGGGCATTGTTAGATCTATCATCCATTAAAGCAAAGTTTGGCTGTGGCTTAGGATAAATAAAGAAAATGGAGAAAAAAATTAATTTGTAAAATTTTTTGATTCTGTTTTAGTTTTTATCCAATTTTGATTTCAATTTTTATAGATGCTCTGTATTCCAATGACTCTGCCTATGATTGTCCCTCCTTCTCCAACTTCCTCAAAAGTGTTTTGGGTACCAAATCTTCCCACCATTTGATTTAAGGTCTCCATCTTTTTCTTTTTCTTTTTTTTTTTTTTACTTTATTTTTGTGATTTTGAAACTCTGGTTAATATGTGCTGCTTAGAATTTTTCATACAATTTTCTCTCTATAATTTGGTTATTTTGAATTGGGCATTTGTGCTTTTTGAATTTCATATATATGATAATATTCTAATAAGTCGTACTGTGGCAATGATGGAAAGTGAGGTTTTTTGTTTAGTTTAGTCATAAAATTCAAATCCATTTGGGAATTCCATTTTACCAATTGTTGGGAAGTTAAGTCCACATTTGGAATTTTCTGTTAACTTTGCTCTATTAGATAGACATGGAAGATAGAATTATAAAAGTTTGCTGGCTAGTGAATCAAAGTAGGAGCTTTTTTTTTTTTTCTTTTTTGTGTGCATATTTAATTAAAATTAAAATAATTAAAAATAAATGATTTATATGTGGTAGTAAGGCAAAAATTTGATAGAAAAGGAGGACATTTTAGTTTTTTTTTTATAGGTTATTAACTGTTAAAATGAATGGAAGGACTATAGTATTGGACGGAATTAAAATTAAGGGATGTAATTATTAGTTTCTCAAAATAAAAGAATCTTAATGTAAATTGAGTCAAAATTGTAATGTACCCTTATTATTTTTTCACCATTCAATGTGATAGCACAAATACATGTACCTCTCTCTCTCTCTCTCTCTATATATATACATATATATATAGCAATAAAATTATTTCCTACTCAAAATGCAAGCATATCATCTCTTACCCCCAATAATGAAATGAGGCATTGGACTAGTGATAAAAAGAATTTTAAGATTATTAAAAATTCTTGCTTACATTAAGAGTATGTTTTTATCTCATATGTGCAAATTGATATGTGAAAAGATATATTTAATTACTATAATTTTTATTTTATTTTTTTAATCTAACAAGAGACACTCATTCTTTTTTTTTTTTTCATTTTTTTCCTCATGTATATATTATTATATGTAATATTTAAAGGAAGTATACACTTGATGTAAATAAAACTTAGTCAAAAGATTAATCACCAATAAAAAGAGTATTGGAGAAAATCTGAATTGTCTTGTTTGCAATTAAACTCATTTAGAATTTATACAAATCCATTATTTAAATTTTTGAAAATAAATATATAAAGACAAAACAATATCAAATTGTAAAATACAACCAATAATTTAGACCCACAAATAAAAAATTTATACAAAAAAATAAATTTTGTAAAAAAATTATCAATAATATTCTAAATATGTTGAAATATAAATAATGTAAAAAACAATATCTCAATATTTTACATTAATAAAATAGAACAAATATAAAATAATGTATTTTAAACAATATATTTATAATTTACATTAATAAAACAAAAAATTAAAAATATAATAATAATATTTTTTTTTATTGATACGTCATGCTTGTATCACTAAATAATGTTCATATCAGTGTGTATCGGGTGATTTATTACCGATTTAGTAATAATTTCTGTTAGCATAAGTGTAACTGGTAAATAACGTAATGACAGTGTATTAAATAGTGGTTTTATGTATCATACCAGTATCGAAATCGATATAATGGAATCGGACTAAATCGGTTACTGCTACCTTGAATTTTCAAAAATGATTAGCAAACTGATATAATTTAATAAGAAATAAAATATAACATCTAAAATATAATAAATTAAGTTAATTAACACTTAAAAAAACATAATTGTACCTAGAAAAGTTTAATTTACATAAATAATAATAATAAATTCAATTCAAATTATATAATTAATAATAATAAATTAGTTTTATTTTATTAAATCATAAGAGAAAAAACTACCTTGTTCAAGATAAATAAATTAATAAAAAAATCACTCCCTATTCCAAGTAAATAAAGTAAAATTAAAAAAATAAATATACCATAATATTAATTAATCACGAACAAAAAGAGTGTCAGCAAGGATCTGGATTGTCTTATCTATTATTAAACTCATTTAGAATTTATATAAAGTTATTATTTAAATTTCTGAAAGTAAATATATAAAAACAAAATATAGTTAAATTGTAAAATTCAATCAATAATTTACACCTAGAAATAAAAAATTTATACAAAAAAATGAATTTTGTAAAAAATTATCAACAATATTCTATATATGTTGAAATATAAATAATGTAAAAAACAATATCTCAATAATTTACATTAATAAAATAGAACAAATATAAAATAATGTCTTTTAAATAATATATTTGTAATTTACATTAATAAAATAAAAAATAAAAAATATAATAATAATATTTTTTATTGATACGTCATGCTTGTATCGCTAAATAATGATTGTATCAGTGTATATCGGATAATTCATTACCGATTCAGTATTAATTCTCATTAGCATAAGTTTAATAGGTAAATAATGTAATGGACCCCTAAAAATCCAGACGAAACGGATGATACATTATCATTTAAGACCATGCATAGGATGGCATGCAATGAAATTTTATATCCTTTATGGAATATTAAGATTGAATGCAAGTGCATGTATATTTCTATTCGTTGTGTAAAATTAGATGTATTCACATCATGAAATTCATACCTATTAAAATAATATAAACATAGAATGCAATTAGACGATATTTTGAATATCTTTTCTTTTTTTAAAATGTATGGTAAAAAGGGAATGGAAATCATACCATACAAGTTAGCAAATAGCTATTTCATAATGGGTATGGAAATTTACAATAGATTTCTTTTTCATTTTTGGTAAGAATGACAAAAATAACCAAAACAAGAGAATAAGACAATTGTATTACCAAAAGAATTAATAAGGCAATGCATCATTTGGATTAATAAGTTAATTATAGACACAATATACAAATATAATATTTGGTAGGATAGTTCACCCTGTTTATTTTTAATTTTTCACCATTCAATGTGATAGCACAAATACATGTACCTCTCTCTCTCTATATATAGCAATAAAATTATTTCCTACTCAAAATGCATGCATATCATCTCTCACCCCCAATAATGCAATGATACATTGGACTAGTGATAAAAAGAATTTTAAGATTATTAAAAATTCTTGCTTACATTAAGAGTATGTTTTTATCTTATATGTTCAAATTAATATGTGAAAAGATATATTTAATTAATATAATTTTTATGCTATTTTTTTAATCTAATAAAGAGACACTCATTCTTTTTTTTTTTTTTTTCTTTTTTTCTTCATGTATGTATTATTATATATAACATTTAAAGGAAGTATATACTTGATGTAAATAAAACTCAGTCAGAAGATTAGAGCATGAAGACTTAAATAATTGAATATTACCAACAGGCAAGTCAAAGAATTAATACTTATATACATGTATAGGAAAAGACTTATCTACACTAGTTGTAGACACTAATCAAATTATATAAGAACATGGTATAAAATGATGGTTGTACGTATCATATTAGTATTGAAAGCGGTGTAATGGAACCGGACTGAATCGGCTGCTGCTATTGTGAATTTTCAAAAATGATTAGCAAATTAATATAATTCAATAAGAAATAAAATGTAATATCTAAAATGTTACATGAAATTAATTAACATTTAAATAAGCATAATTGCGCGTAGAAAAATTTAATCTACATAAATAATAGCAATAAACTAAAGTTAAATTACATAATTAATAATAATAAATCAGTTTTATTTTATTAAGTCATAAGAGAAAAAACCATCTTATTCAAGATGAATAAAGAGATGAAAAAAAAAACTCTCTATTCCAAGTGAATAAAGTAAAATTAAAAAAATAAATGTACCATAATATTAACCAATCACTAATAAAAAGAGTATCGGGGACGATATGGATTGTTTTGTCTATGATTAAACTCATTTAGAATTTATACAAAGTCATTACTTAAATTTTTGAAAATAAATATATAAAGACAAAACAATGTCAAATTGTAATAAAATTCAATCAATAATTTACACCCATAAATAAAAAATTTATAGAAAAAAATGAATTTTGTGAAAAATTGTCAATAATATTCTAAATAGTTTGAAATGTAAATAATGTAAAAAACAATATCCTAATAATTTATATTAATAAAATAGAACAAATATAAAATAATGTCTTTTAAACAATATATATATAATTTGCATTAATAAAACAAAAATTAAAAATATAATAATAATAATATTTTTTTATTGATATGCCATGTCTGTATTGCTTAATAACGGTTGTATTAGTGTGTATCAGGTGATTCATTACCGATTCAGTACTAATTCCTATTAACATAAGTGTAATAGGTAAATAACGTAACAGACTACTCAAAAATCCAAATGAAATGGCCGATACATTATTATTTAAAGCCATGCGTATGGTGATATGCAATGAAATTTATTTTCTTTATGGAATATTAAGAATAAATGCAAGTAGGTGTATATTTCTATTCATTGTGTAGAATTAGATGCATTCACATCATGAAATTCGTACATATTAAAATTATATTACATATTAAAATTATATAAACATAGAATGCAATTAGTGGCTATTTTGAATATCTTTTCTTTTCTTAAAATGTATGGTAAAAAAGGAATGGAAATCATATCATACAAGCTAGCAAATAGCTATTTCTTAATGGGTATGGAAATTTACAATAGATTTCTTTTTCATTTTTGGTAAGAATGACAAAAATAACCAAAACAAGATAATAAGACACTTTTATTACCAAAAGAATTAATAAGGCAATGCATCGTTTAGACCAATAAGTTAATTATAAACACAACACATAAATATCATATTTGGTAGGACAGTTCACCTTATTTATTTTTAATTTTTCACCATTCAATGTGACAGTACAAATACATGTACCTCTCTCTTTATATATATATAGCTACAAAATTATTTCCTACTCAAAATGCATGCATATCATCTCTCACCCCCAATAATGCAATGATGCATTGGACTAGTGATAAAAAGAATTTTAAAATTATTAAAAATTCTTGCTTACATTAAGAGTATGTTTTTATCTTATATGTTCAAATTACTATGTGAAAAGATATATTTAATTAATATAATTTTTATATAATTTTTTTAATCTAATAAAGAGACACTCATTCTTTTTTTTTTTCTTTTTTTTTTTTCATGTATCTATTATTATATATAACATTTAAAGGAAATATATACTTGATGTAAATAAAACTTAGTCAAAAGATTAGAGCATGAAAACTAAAACAATTGAATATTACCTACACGTAAGTCAAAGAATTAATATGCATATACATGTATAGGAAAAGACTTATCTACACTAGATATAGACACTAATTTAATTATATAAGAACATGATATAAAATAATAATTTTACGTATCGTATCGGTATAGGAATCGGTGTAACGAAATCGGACTGAATCAGTTGCTGCTACCATGAATTTTAAAAAATAATTAGCAAATTGATATAATTCAATAAAAAATAAAATGTAACATCCAAAATATAATACATGAAATTAATTAATATTTAAATAAGAATAATTGTGCCTAGAAAAATTTAATCTACATAAATAATAGTAATAAATTAAATTTAAATTACATAACTAATAATAATAAATCAATCTTATTTTATTAAGTCATAAAAAAAAATCATCTTATTCAAAATGAATAAAGTGATAAATAAAAAATACCTCCCTATTCCAAGTAAATAAAGTAAAAATAAATATATTATAATATTAATTAATCACCAATAAAAAGAGTATCCGAAAGGATTTGGATTGTCTTGTTTGCAATTAAATTTATTTAGAATTTATACAAAGTCATTATTTACATTTTTGAAAATAAATACATAAAGACAAAACAATGTCAAATTGTAAAATTCAATCTATAATTTACATCCACAAATACAAAATTTATACAAAAAAATGAATTTTGTAAAAAATTATCAATAATATTCTAAATATGTTGAAATATAAATAATGTAAAAAACAATATTCCAATAACTTATATTAATAAAATATAACAAATATAAAACAATGTCTATTTATAATTTATGTTAATAAAATAAAAATATAATAATAATATTTTGTTTTATTGATACGTCATGCATGTTTCACTAAATAACAGTCTTCTTAGTATGTATCGGGTAATTCATTACCAATTCAATACTAAGTCGTATTAGCATAAGTGTAATTGGTAAATAACGTAACAGTAAGGTATTAAATAACGATTTTACGTATCATATCGGTGTAATAAAATCGAAATGAATCGGCTGCCACTACCTTGAATTTTCAAAGTTGATTAGCAAACTGATATAATTCAATAAGAAATGAAATACAATATCCAAAATGTAATACATTAAATTAATTAACACTTAAATAAGTATAATTATGCCTAGAAAAATTTAATTTACTTAAATAATAACAATAAATTAAATTTAAATTACATAACTAATAATAATAAATCAGTCTTATTTCACTAAGTCATGAAAGAAAAAAACACTTTATTGAAGATAAAAAAACACTTTATTTAAGATAAATAAGGTGATAAAAAAAAACCCCATTCCAAGTAAATAAAGTAAAATTGAAAAATAAATATGCTATAATATTAATCAATCATCAACAAAAAAAGTGTTAAGGAGGATTTAGATTATCTTATCTGTTATTAAACTCAATTAGAATTTATACAAAGCCATTATTTAAATTTTTAAGAATAAATATATAAAGACAAAACATAATCAAATTATAAAATTCAATCAATATTTTACACACACAAATAAAAAATTTATACAAAAAAATGAATTTTGTAAAAAATTATTAATAATATTCTAAATATATTGAAATTATAAATAATGTAAAAAACAATATCTCCATAATTTACTTTAATAAAATAAAACAAATATAAAATAATGTATTTTAAACAATATATTTATAATTTACATCAATAAAATAAAAAATAAAAATATAATAATAATAATTTTTTTTGATATATCATAGTCGTATCGCTAAGTAATATTTGTATCAGTGTGTATCGGGTGATTTATTATCAATTTAGTACTAATTCTCATTAATATAAATGTAACGGGTAAATAACGTAATAGATCTGTAAAAAACCCAGACGAAATGGTCGATATGTTATTGGTTAAAACCATGCGTAGGATTATATGCAATGAAATTTTATATCCTTTATGGAATATTATGATTGAATGCAAGTGTGTGTATATTTCTACTCGTTGTGTAGAATTAGATGCATTCACATCATGAAATTCGTACCTATTAAAATAATATAAATATGGAATGCAATTAGCCGATATTTTGGATACCTTTTCTTTTCTTAAAATGTATGGTAAAAAATGAATGGAAATCATACCATACAAACTAGCAAATAGCCGTTTCTTAATGGGTATGAAAATTTACAATAGATTTCTTTTTCATTTTTGGTAAGAATGACAAAAATAACCAAAACAAGAGAATAAGACAATTTTATTACCAAAAGAATTAATAAGGCAATGCATCGTTTGGACTAATAATTTAATTATAGACACAACATATAAATATAATATTTGGTAGGACAATTCACTCTGTTTATTTTTAATTTTTTACCATTCAATGTGATAGCGCAAATACATGTACCTCTTTTTGTATATTTATAGCAATAAAATTATTTCCTACTCAAAATACATGCATATCATCTCTCACCCCCAATAATGCAATGATGCATTGGACTAGTAATAAAAATAATTTTAAGATTATTAAAAATTCTTGCTTACATTAAGAGTATGTTTTTATCTTATATGTACAAATTAATATGAGAAAAGATATATTTAATTAATATAATTTTTATGTTATTTTTTTAATCTAACAAAAAGGCACTCATTCTTTTTTTTTATTTTTTTTTTTATTTTTTATCATGTATGTACTATTATATATAACATTTAAAGGAAGTATATACTTGATGTAAATAAAACTTAGTCAAAAGATTAGGGCATGAAGACTAAAATATTTGAATATTACCTATTGCTAAGTCAAAGAATTAATATATATATACATGTATAGGAAAGAACTTGCCTATACCAGATTTAGACACCAATCTAATTATATAAGAACATGGTGTTAAATAATGGTTTTACATATCATATCGGTATTGGAATCAGTGTAATAGAATTGGATTGCTGTAACTGTAAATTTTCAAAAATGGTTAGTAAACTGATATAATTCAATAAGAAATAAAATATAACATCCAAAATGTAATACATTAGATTAATTAACATTTAAATAAGTATAATTGTGCCTAGAAAAATTTAATTTACATGAATAATAACAATAAATTAAATTTAGATTACATAACTAATAATAATAAATCAGTCTTATTTTATTAAGTAATGAGAGAAAACACTACCTTATTCAAGATGAATAAAGTGATAAAAAAAAAAATTTCCTCCCTATTCCAAGTAAATAAAGTAAAATTAAAAAAATAAATATACCATAATGTTAATTAATCATCAATAAAAAGAGTGCTGGGGAGGATTTGCATTGTCTTGTCTGTTATTAAACTTATTTAAAATTTATACAAAACTATTATTTAAAATTTTGAAAATAAATATATGAAGACAAAACATAGTCAAATTGAAAAATTCAATCAATAATTTATACTCACAAATAAAAAATTTATAAAAAATTGAATTTTGTACAAAATTATCAATAATATTCTAAATATGTTGAAATATAAATAATGTAAAAAAATAATATCTCAATAATTTACATTAATAAAACAGAAAAAATATAAAATAATGTCTTTTAAACAAAAATATAAAATATGTTTATAATTTACATTAATAAAACAAAAAATTAAAAATATAATAATAAAAACATATCATATCGGTATTGGAATCAGTGTAATAGAATCGGATTGCTGTAACTGTAAATTTTCAAAAATGGTTAGTAAACTGATATAATTCAATAAGAAATAAAATATAACATCCAAAATGTAATACATTAGATTAATTAACATTTAAATAAGTATAATTATGCCTAGAAAAATTTAATTTACATGAATAATAACAATAAATTAAATTTAGATTACATAACTAATAATAATAAATCAGTCTTATTTTATTAAGTAATGAGAGAAAACACTACCTTATTCAAGATGAATAAAGTGATAAAAAAAAAAATTCCTCCCTATTACAAGTAAATAAAGTAAAATTAAAAAAATAAATATACCATAATATTAATTAATCATCAATAAAAAGAGTGTTGGGGAGGATTTGCATTGTCTTGTCTGTTATTAAACTTATTTAAAATTTATACAAAACTATTATTTAAAATTTTGAAAATAAATATATGAAGACAAAACATAGTCAAATTGAAAAATTCAATCAATAATTTATACTCACAAATAAAAAATTTATAAAAAATTGAATTTTGTACAAAATTATCAATAATATTCTAAATATGTTGAAATATAAATAATGTAAAAAAATAATATCCCAATAATTTACATTAATAAAACAGAAAAAATATAAAATAATGTCTTTTAAACAAAAATATAAAATATGTTTATAATTTACATTAATAAAACAAAAAATTAAAAATATAATAATAATAATTTTTTTATTGATACAACATATCTGTATCGTTAAATAATGGTCGTATCAATGTGTATCGAGTGATTGATTACTGATTCAATACTAATTGCTATTAGCATAAATATAACAGGTAAATAACATAATGGATCTTTTAAAAATCCAGACAAAACGGTTAATACATAACGTATCGACCGTTATTTAAAACTATGATGAAGATAGACATCCGATATTATCATTATACATACAACATTTTCATAACAAATCCAAATTATTTTTGCTATTTAACTTTTTTAAATTTTAATTAATTCATTAATTTTTCTACTAGGTCTCTTTTACCCTACTTTGGTAACTGTAAAATAAAGGATTCCTGTTGCTTCCAACAGAACCCGAGGCCTCCATCTTACCCTAATCCACGAATTCTCATGATTTACTCATTAATTCTTTAATTTACTTAGTTATAACCTAATTCAGTCCATCCCAAGTTTCATTGAATCAAAGTTTTGAGTTATATTCAATTCTTCTACAATCCCCTTCTAGTCCGAAGCAAAGAATCTTCCAAAGTTCAATTTGTGTTCATTATTATTCTATTGATTGTCTCTACATATTATCACTTGGGTTCAAGTTAATGCCATAAAAATCAAGAACTGAAATTATAGAAGTTTCTCTCGAAAAATCCCAATTCCACCCGAAGCAATTTGGTCCACCAAAGTTCAACAATTTCTTCATTTTTCAACAAACAAATGCATACACTGTCCTAGGTCTAGTTGGGAATAGAAATTTCAAGCTCACCTTGAAAATCTTCAAGTCCTAGATTTTTGATTCGCGTTGGCCGAAACCTTCTCTTCAAGTTTTCCCTATTCTCACACGGTTAGGCTTAAAGAAATGAAGTACAATGGACGATGTAAAATGGTGTATAAATCAAGCTTGGTTTATATATTCATAATCTATGTAAACTCTTAGAGGTCATATTTCTGTGTTTCGAAAAATTTTTTTGGTTGAAAACTCATGAAACTTGTCCGAAATATTTTTGTATTTGAGAAAACGTTTTCAAATTGAAAAAAAAGTTAGTTCACTCATGTCAATTCTAAATAAAAATATCCATTCTCGATTTTATTGGTTCTTTTATATATATATATATATATATATATATGTATATATATATTTTATACTTACGCGTTTTCTTTATGTTTCGTATTCTGTATTTTTAAAAATTGTTATTTTCTCATTTTCTGTTTCCATTTCTATAACCTAGTTCTCAACTTAATGAAATTCCATGTGTCACTTGATAAACAAGCTTTGTGGTTTTACTCCATCAATATCCGGCCACAGCATCTTAATGTTTGATTACTTATCTATTATTATTCATTTCTCTCTTTATTTTTATTTTTATTTTTTTTTAAACTAACATTCCTTATTTGCATTTTCCTCCACCACTATCTAAATAATCTTTTTCTATTCCTTAATCGCTAATTCCTTTTTCTTTTAGGTACTTTTTAATTCTCAATTTAGTTCTATTCCACATTTAATTTATTTTAAATATTTAATACTACTACATTTTACTTCCTACATAGTATTAATTATTGTCTAATAACCACATTCTTATGTACATTATTATTATTCTTATTATTTACTTAAAATTATCTGAATTCTAGACGGTTTAATTCCACTAGGATAGCATTTGCAGTAAATTTGTGCAAAATTGAATATTAACCTATTTGCTTTTTATCCTAACTGCTTCCACAATTTGCACAACTAGAAAGGTCTAGGCATTATTTTCATCAACGTTAACAGATTTGTGAGAAAGAAGTGCCCCTTCCAAATCATTTTTACAATTCTTCTTCTCTGAATATTCATCAACTATCAACAGAAAGAGCAATTGCTGCAGACTCTATTGTAGCCAAGAATCCCATCCAAGACGATGAATACAAGTGGTCAGGACAAGTTGCTGAAATTGGGACTTATTACAGAATTGAAACAGATTTATTTATTAGTCAAAATAATCATAGTCTAAAAAGTTAATGAAAAATGGGGAACTACCTGCAAAATCATCCACAAATGACCAGAAACAACTGCTTCCAAAGAGAAGTAAACAACCCAGCAACCAGCTGTTATTTCCTCCACGGCTGAAGAAAGATTTCATCCACAATGACCAAAATCATCCACAATTCTATGTTTAAAAGTTTAGGACCATTCAGTAATGCCATAGAAATGGCTCCACTCACACACAAAATTGTCCCTACAATCTTTGCCAGACTTCTCAAGCTTTGGAACTTTATTTTCTCCAATCTGACAAGTTGAATTAATATTCATAAATTTGTATTAATTAGTGTAAAATGAATAATTTTCATTTATATCAAATACAAAAATATGAAATTTAAACAAAATTTTGTGGAATAGTCTAAATTTTTTTTTTTTTTTTAACCCATATATGGGATAGGAGGGATAGCAGGGATCAAATCAGTCATTGCACTTGCTGCAGTGGAAGAGGTTAGATATTCAAAGGAAGCGCTACCTCTAGTGTATAGTCTACATCATTTCGACCTATTGTACCTCCAATGAAAAAAAAGAAAAAAATAAACAACTGATCATGATAAGCCCAAATTTTAAATAATAGAACAAAGTAATTTTTTTTTTTTTTTATTAGTCTTAAGTTTCAACTAGAGTTGAAACTAGCAATCTCAAAATTTTAAAATTAATTTTAGTACTATTAAGCTGGAGTATAATAACAAGCAAAAGTAACATAAATAAGTGTAAATAAAAAAAATGTCATTTATAACCGAAAGGCAGAGATAAGAGCAACGAGAAATATTCACTGAAGGAAATTATATTATGATAAACCGTTGATCTGATTTTGGAGTCTCTCATTAGAGATTTTACAGTTGCAAAATTTAAGTATGGCCCTTTATATATGGACCATACCTGAAAGGAATAGCAATGCAAAATAATTCTAATGCTACGGAGAGGAGAAATAGACATAAGGCATCCCAAAAGAATGAAAGGCAAGAGAGCCATGAATTTGCTTGTGTTGAAAATATTATTGAACACATTAATTTATAGGAAGATATGAACAATGCTCATAAAGTAAGGTTATAAATTTTTATTTAAAAAAAAAAGAAAGGAAGATTATTTAAAAAAAAAAAAAAGGAAGCTTATAAATGCCAAATAAAGTAAGATACTAACTTTAGTTCTTTTTTTTTTATTATTTATTTTTTATTTTTATGGCATAGATAGTGATAAGAGACAAAAATAGCCCAATATGATACTGGGACCAAAGGGCAGTCTGAGCCATTTTGGCTGAGCCCTTAGATGAATTAAGGTCAACAGTAAAGCCCATTAAGAGCAAGCCCAAGGAGAAGCCCTCAATGTCCTAGCAGAGGCCTCAAAATGCTTCGCCCTTCTCACTCAAGGATAGTAGCTTACCTAGTAAGTTTCTTACTGTAGCTGAGATTTTCTTACTGTAGCTGAGGTCATGAAGTGCAACATCAGCTTGCATATAGTAGAAAAAGAAGCACCTTTAGGTGATGAGCCCTTGCCCCCCTAACACCACCAATCACCTACCACATCACAAGAGATAAGGCCTCAAACTATGTTCCCCTCCACTTACATATTGATAACTTTATATTTTTAGAGTTATTTTATTTGTTTAAACTTAAATTTTAGCTTAGTTCTCCAAAATGCAAAAATATTATTACATATTTTTAGAAATAAATAGTTTTACAATTTATAAATAAATTATAATATATTTTAAGTATTTTTATTTTATTTTTGCAGATCAAAATGATGTCACAATGATGCAATAGAGTAAATGATGCAGACGGTGATATCATAAAAATAATGATGCAAGCAATGATTCAAGTTTTCAATCCATGAGAAATAAATTCAATGGTTGGTAGCCAAAATTCAATGGTTGGTAGCTAACCTAATCATTTTTAAATATTGATGAAGGAATTCAACGGTTGGTGGCCAAAATTCAATGGTTGGTAGCCAACCTAACCATTTTTGAATATTGATGAAGGAATTCAATGGTTGGTGGCCAACCTAACCATCAATGTTGAATTTTTGATGTAAGAATTTTAATGGAACTTGAATTCTTTCACCAAACATGTCTATAAATACCATGCTTGGCAAAGAGAAATAGCATAAAAAAAATTCTATAAAAAAATATGTAGAGAGATTTTCATATGCTTTCTCATAGTAGATTTATTTTATTTTTTTTGATCAAGAGGAGGAACTTTTGGAAACTTAAGTTAATCAAAAATTGTATCTCAAAACAAGTTCTCTCTAAACTCTATTTTGAATTTAATTATAAGTTATTATTATGTTTATTATTTTTATTGTTAATTTAATTGTTTCTTCTCTTTTAATTATGAATAGTTAATTTTATTTTTTAGGATTTAGATGTAATCTTTTGATTTGCATATGATTATTTATATTTAATTGATTGGATTTGATTGTTGGAATTAATATTTTATCTTAGAACTTAATGCTTGTAATTAACTGGCCATTAATTACATGATTTAAGATATTGTGTGAAGTAACGAGAATAGAAGCACAATATTAGTTCATTAGGATAATTGACCTAGGGAATGTATTGCTTAAAGATAAAAATACTCCTTTGTGATTTTTAAAAGGATTTCCATAAAACTTAATGGGTTTGTGTTAATTGCTTATGATCATGAGAGTAGATATAAGGTTAATATGAATACACATGTTGTATCTTGAGAGATAACATCATATAATTTAGGGAAATCTAATCATTAATTCCAGCAAAAATAATCCATCTAAAAATTATATAAAAAAATCATATGTGATCAATTGATGAATTCTAAATCCTAGACTTTTAATCTTATTTTCATATTTATCATAATTTATTTACTTGAATTTCACTTTAGCGTAAAATATAAAATCTCATAATTAAATTTCTAACTAATAGAGTAATCTTAAAATTGGTACTTGACAAACCCTTCCTCGTGGGAACGATACTCACTCATTACTTTATTACTTGTAAACGATCTGTGCACTTGCAGAAATTGCGCAACACATACCTAAAACACCAATTAGAAGCATATTGTATCATGAGACAATCTCTCTCCTCCAAAAAGTCATGACCACCTATCCCATCTATGCAAAGCCATATAAAAAGGAAGGATCATCACTTGATCTAGGTAGTTTGAACTTTACATCTCTCTCATCTCATTTCTTTCACTGAAAAGCTCTCAAGCTAGTTGGCCAGAGAAGAGATATCTCTTTCTCTGGTCATCGGTGAAGGCCTTTACTAGCTTGAGTGTTGGAGGCCCTTTGCTAGGCATAAAACTTGGTCCCTCCTAGCCATTGTTTTATCTTTGCAAGCTTTCAACATCCAGGTCCAAAACTAGAGATCCAGCCTTAATCATCTTATCAAGCTCTTATCAAATTAGCGCCATCTATAGGAAACTTTGGCTGATCTCTCTATAAGCTCTAAACTCTCTTCTTTCTCTGAGGATAACAACACTTACTTTCCTTTCTTGGCCAAAACATCCTTCCTTGTTTCCCGAGCAACCTAAAAACAATCCATCTGCAAAGAATATCCAAACACTGGAAAAGAAATCCCATTTTCACTTAGAAAATGACTTATTCAGATGATAAAAATGACTTATTCATATGATAACACCTCACATAAAAGTTCACATTGCCCACACTAATCCCCTCTACTTGAAGGTACACAAACCCCTTCAATCATTGACCTAAACGCCTCCTTCTGACTCCTTAATACCATAATGTCCCAATTGACCTTAGTAGGTCCTAGCACTACTTTCCTTAACACTTCTAACCCAGCTTTAGCCCTAACCCTGCAATTTATAAATGCAATGGCTGCTGGTGTCCAGACTACTCAACAATAACAAACGCCCATAAGTCAAAACATTTATGACATTCTTGAGACTACTCCCAAGATGGGAGCAATTAAACAATTGGCTTATAGGAACAAGCCTTAGGGCTCTTTGAAAGTAGTGGAATGTTAAAAGATGGGTGGGAATAAGGGAAAAAGAAAAGGTCTAAAGTAGTGCTAGCAGAAGGACAAAATCCACTTGAAGAAGTACCTCTTCTTCCTAGATATAGGCATTCGTCTACCATGTTAAATAGTCCCATGCAAAGAGCAAGATAGGGATGGATGATGTTCATATGCTCATAAAAGAAACAATAATGAATGAGATAGTAGGAAAAATGATTGGGGGAGAAGGAGCTTTAAGGAAAGGGAAAACCTAGACAAATAATCTAATAAGTGGGGGCAAAGAGTAGAAGGGTCTGAGTCTAGTTCTTCTTCACATAGAAGAAATCAATGTGGCTAAGAGGTTAGCAATAGAAGGAGAGACAAGGTTGTAAAGGATTTTGTAGAGAAGTTCCTTGATGAGATGAATCATGATCAAACCAAAAAAGGAATAGACAAAACCCTAAAACTGGTGTTGAAATAGCCTTTTATCATATCTATTTATGATTATCGCATACCAAGTAAGTTCAAACCACCAACCTTCAAGAAATATAATGGCGAGGCTAATCCCAGAGTCCATATCATGAACTATATACATACGGTTGAACTTTAAACCATGGACAATGAAGTATTGTGGTTAGCTTTCTGAGGGTCACTTGAAGAAGCAACAAGTAATTGGTTTGATTCTCTAAAGGAAGGGAGCATATATTCCTTCATAGAGCTAGTCACAGCTTTTATGCATATCTTTGCCTCTAGTATCCCAATAGAGCAAAAAATTCAGTACCTCAAATCAGTAACACAAAGGGAGAATGAGTCTTTAAGGGACTACATGACTCACTTTAATAGAGAAGCATTGAAGGTCACTTAACTTAACCAAGTAAGGGTAGTTGAAGCCTTGTAAAAGGGACCTCTCACACAGACAGCTTTAAAGAACTATGCATATATACTCCTCACACTTTGGAGGATGTAATAGGCCTTACCCAGAAATATATCAGACAAGATGATGTACTTGGCTTTAGTCAGTTTTCGAAGAAGAGAAAGACAAAAATAGCCTCTAGGGCAAAGATATAGTTGAAAAATGAATCAAAAACTAAAAAGTAGGAGGAATAAGAGAAGCAATTCGAAAGGAGAGGTGGTAGAGGTCAAGGCAATAGAGCACCACTTGCCTTCAACCCTAGCATATTAGCCTTATGAATGCCAGCTCGTTAGAAGTATTCACTACGTTCAAGGATTATAATATTTGGGCTCACCCTAGACCCTTACTATACCAAAAAGAAGAGATCAGAATAAGTACTAGCTCTTTCATAATGCTTATATCCATAATATTAATGACATAGATAGTTGATGGAGGAGATAGATAAGTTGATAAAACAAGACTACCTGAAAAAGTTTATAAGAAGATATGGTAGGGATAAGGAAGGCCTTAGTGGAGTTAAAGGAAAATTACCTAAGAGGCCGAATGATGGTTTAATAAGAATCATCCATTGTATCTCTAGAGGGCTAAGTGAAGCATCCATAAGCAAGAACAAAGTGAAAGCCTTAGCAAGAAAAAGGGAAGAGCCTAAGTACATATATTATAGTGGGTCAAAAGTTAGAGCAACCAAGCTAGATGGAAGTACTCTTTACACTTCACAAACATATCCCTTAGTCATCTAAGCTATGATAGCCAACTATGTAATGAAGTGAATTCTGATTGACGAGGTTTGTTGGGTCAATTTGTTGATGGTAAAGGTCTATGCAAAGATATGATTCAAAGAGGACAATCTAGAACAAGTGAATAATCTAGCTTGAACCTTGGATGGATCAAAAGTTCCATCATAGGAGTGGAGAAGCTGCCATTCACCATTGGTACTGCCCCTAATAGTGTGACAGTCATAGCCACATTTGTGGTGATAAAGGTGACGCTAGCTTATAATGTCTTACTTGGTATACCATTATTGAATGACTACGAAGCCTCCACTAATATAAGGCATTTGAGGATGATGATTTCTAAGCTAAAGGGAGGAGAATTTTGTGTATGAAGGCTATAATCCAAGTAAGAAAAGAAAAGGGCAAAGAAGGGTTTGACTACAAGGCAAGTCGAAGAAGTAATTATAGTCAAAGCCATTGTTCACCTTCCAGAATAATAAACTGATCCAATTAAAAAGTTGGAGAAATTTTTGGTGAAAAAAGAAGAGCCAGAAAAAGTTTTGTTGATAAACTCTTATTTAGGAGAGGATAAGAAGGTACAATCCCATCATTTCCTAAAAGAGAATTAGCTAGTTTCGATTGGTCTTTGGCAGAGATTGAAGGGGGATAAGCCCTAAGATGGTGACTCACTAATTGAATGTAAATCTTAAGTATAGACCAATTGAATAGAAGAAGAGATGCTTTAGCCAAAAGCATCAGACAGTAAATGAATAGGATATGGATAAGTTGATGAAAGCAGGGTTTATAAGGGAAGTTCAGTATCAAGAGTGACTAGCAAATGTGGTATTGGTCAAGAAGGTGAATAGGACCTACAAAATATATGTGGATTTCATAGACTTGAACAAAACATGTCCTAAAGATTCATTCCTTTTGCCTATGATAGATACGTTAGTAAACTCGACAACTGGATATAAGTATCTATCTTCCCTTAATGCAAAGCAAGGGTATTATCATATTAGAATGCACTTATATGATAAGAAGAAGACCTCATTCATTGCAGAGAAGGGTATTTATTACTATATGTCAATACCTTTCAGCTTGAAGAATGTCGGAGCTACATATTAGTGCCTCATTAGTAAAAACTTCAAAGAACAATTGGGCAAGAACCTTGAGCCTTATATAGATGACATGTTAGTGAAGAGAAAAAGTTTCAAAGACCATCTCCAGGATTTCCCCAAAGTACTAGGGGGGTAATGAATGAGTACAAGATAAAGTCAACCCTGAGAAGTGTGTTTTTTTCATTTAGGAAGGCAAATTTATTAGATGCATGGTAAGTGAGAAGGGAATTGAGCCTAATCTAGAAAGGTGAAGGCTATCTTGGACATGGTATCCCTTAAAAACACTAAAGAAGTGTAGAGCTTCATAGGGTGGATAGTTGCCTTAAAAAGATTCATGTCCAAGTCAACTAAAAGACGTCTCCTTTTCTTTAAAAAGTTAAAAAAATCCCAGACCTTCGAATGCACAGAGGAGTGTTAAGGCGCCTTCAAAAAGTTAAAGACATTCTTAAGTTTAAAGCAAATCCTGAGGAGACCTTTACCATGTAAAGAAGTGTTGATTTATCTATCTTCTTCGAACCAAGCCATTAGCTTAGTGCTAATTAGAGAAGAAGCATTAGTCTAAAATCCTATATATTATTTCAACAAAGTTCTTCAAGGGGCAGAGGTGAACTAGCTGCCAATTGAAAGGTTGGCATATGCTTTACTACTCTCGACTAGGAAGTATAAGGTGTACCTACAAGCTCACCAAGGAGAATTGTTGTAGACCAACCATTGCAAAAATTGTTACATAGGCTAGAAACATCTGCTAGAATATTTTATTGGTCATTGGAGCTTAGGCAATATGGGTTGCAATACAAAGTGAGATTGACGATAATAGCCCAAGCGTTGGCAGATTTCATCTCTAAATGCTCTTTTGACCATGAGCAAAAGCCAGAATAGGAGCATCCTAAGAAAATTAGTAAGGCGGAGCAATCATAGCCCAAGTTTGAGCTTAGTTGGGAACTATTTATAGATGGAGTAAGCAGTAAAGAAGGTAATAGTATAGGCATTGTGCTAAAAAGTGCTCAAGGGTTCCTGCTGGAATTTGCCCTTACCCTTGGGTTAGACTTTGAAACTACAAACAACATTGCATGATATAAGGCCATGATTTAAGGCCTATTCTTCATAGATTTTCTTTACCTAAAAGAGCTAACATTATACAATGACTCCTAATTGGTAATGGGACTGATAGAGGGGGACTTTGAAGCTAAAAAAGTGAACATGGCCAAGTACCTACAAAAAATAATGACCATCATATAGAGAATGAAAGATAAAGGGTGAAGCTGTAGTTTCAAAAGATCCTAATAAAAGAAATTGCAAAGCTGACAGTCTTAATTGATATATGAGAGGCTTATATAGGATGCATATTGGGGAAAAATATTGGTTGCCAAGGTAATCAAGAAAGGATATTATTGGCCTAGAATGAAGAACAATGCCATGGCCTTTGTCATGAAATGTCCTTCTTGCCAGAAGTTTGATGGTAGCAAATATGTCCCAATAACAGAGTAGATGCCTATATTAAGTCCATGGTCTTTTGCTAAATAGGGGATGGATATAGTGGGACCCTTTTCCATGGCATTAGGTTAGAGAAAGTTCCTTTTGATAGAATATTTCACCAAATGGGTCAAAGTCAAAAAATTAGTCACTATAAGTGCTAACAAAGTTATTAAGTTTTTATGGAGAAATTTTGTCTGCAAGTTTGATGTTCTGTACCAGCTCATTAATGACAATAAGAAGTAGTTTGACAATGCCAAAGTAAGAGCCTTTTATTTAACGCTCTAGATTAGGCAGAACTTCTCGTCTATTGCTCATCCCTAAAAAATGGCCATACATAAGTGATCAATCAAATGATCTTACAAGGGCTAAAGCAAAAACTAGTTAGATATGGTCGAAGTTGGGCAGATCAGCTACACCATGTTTTGTCGGCATATAGGGCAACTCTAAGACAACCAACTTGAGAAATGCCCTTCAATCTAACCTATGGCACAGAAATAGTAATTCCTATTGATATAGGTCTACTTAATGCCAAGCCCGAAGGATAGACCTAGACCTCCTTGAAGAGTTCAGAGATAAAGCTAGCATCTAAGTGGCAGCTTACAAATAGCCGGCTGCCAATTATTCTAATAAGAAAGTTAAAAATCAAGTGTTCAGTGAAGGAGACTTGGCCATAAGAACGACCTTTGAAAGTACAGAAGGTTATAGGTCCTAGCACATACAAACCTGTAATCTTGGAAGGTGATGAAGTTCCTCACAAATGGAATATTCAACACCTAAAGATGTACTATAAATGAAAATCAATAAAAGAAGCAGACATTACAAATCAAATTATTCTTCTCAACCATATGAATGAGTGAATTTTAAGTTAATAGAATGAAAAAGCCATTGGGATGAGCTCAAAAGAGGAAAGTAGAGGCAATAAGTCAATAGTGATGAGTAATCTAAGCTGAATCCCAACTAGCAAAGCTTTTTTTATAGTTGAAACATTATGTGAGTATGCTTATGAGGCGAACATCAATGCTTCAGCTTAAATGGTGATGTACCCTAAGAATACATCTATATATCAAATATGCCTCACAAATCATGAGATGGGTTCCCTACAAAAGGGAGCAACAGCCCTAATGAATCTAGTTGAAAAGACCTAGCAAGAATCTAGGCAAAATAAACCTCATAAATAATGAGTTGGGCTTTATATAAGAAGAAAGCAAGAGCCTTAAAGAATCTAAGCAGAAAGACCTAGCGAAGGTCTACATAGAAAAAACAAAATAGAAAAAAAATCTTAATGGATGAAGCACTTAGGCGAAGGTCTGCAAGGCGAAGAAGTCCATATGAAATTTAGTAAATCAACGAATAAAAGGCCTAAAGAGGCTAAGACCTTATAAAGGCAACATAATGTTAGAGGAAAAGTCCTCCTCTTTCTTTTGGGAAGAGACAGCCCATTAGATAAACTATAAACTACCATGCATAAAGTAAGAAGCCAAAAAACTTTTGAGAATAAGTTAGTCTAAAGAGAGATCTTTCCTCTTTCTCTAAGGGGAGGGAAGAACCTATAGAAGTGAACAAGTAATTGCAAGTCGCAACAGATTGCAAGGCATTCATACAAACAAAGGAAAAAGTAGATAAGTAACATTACAATATGCAAAACAATAGTGATTTTACTTCACATATAAATGAAATTACAATATATATATATATACATACATATATATATATATATATATATATATATATATATATATATATATATATATATATATATATATATATATATATATATATATATATATATACATATATATATATATATATATATATATATATATATACATATATATATATATATATATACATATATATATATATATATATACATATATATATATATATATACATATATATATATACATATATATATATATATATACATATATATATATATATATACATATATATATATATATATATACATATATATATATATATATACATATATATATATATATATATATATATATATATATATATATATATATATATATATATATATATATATATATATATATATATATATATATAAAGAAGAAGAAAAATATAAAAGGAGAAACCCTACGTTGGTTATTCGGAGATGGATCAGCATAAAGGACATTGTTGAAGGGAACTATAGTTAGTTAGAGGATTAGTAGCGGCCTTGACATATGGAACTATAGAGAAATGCTTAACCATTTGGTCTTCGCTAGTAACATTATTAGCTCCGCCACTGTCACTTTCACCAGTTCTAACAACTTTGCCATCTTCACAATTCTCGCCAATCTAATTCAAGAATGGGGAAGAAGGTAAAGTTGTCTCTTTGTCTTTATTGTCTCTTTATCCTAAGTAGGGAAATCTTCAAGTTGAGGAATGTCATTTTCTTCTCCAGCAGTAGCTTCTAATTCAGCCACCATTTATAAGATCAGGGGCAAAAGGCTTTGCAGTAACTTCTAATTCAGCCATCATTCTTATGATGCCATGGTAGTAGGTTGCTGCCTCTTATAAGGCACTGCTGTAATACTAAGTGATAGTCTTATAAATGTGATAGAATATGATGTCATCAAAGAGCGTTGACTTCATGAGTCCTTGATAGCCATCTTCCTAGGCTCCTTAACTTACTTCCAGTGCTCCTCCGCCACCCTAGCCCTATCCACAGCATGCTTGTAGCTAAACTATGTAACTTGGAGTTCTTTTTGAGCCTTTTCCAAATCATGGCAAAAGTATGGGCCTTAGCCACTTCCTTAGTAAGCTTTGCATTGCTTCCCCTTAGCTCGTCCAATCTAGTGTTTAAATAAGCAATAGTCTTATCCTTGTTAGCTAAGGTTATATAATACTGACTCACTACAGCTTAAGCCATTCTAACTTCCCCCTTAACTCTTAAGTGAGCTTCATTATCTGCCTTCAACCAAGCCTCTAACTCAGCCTTTTACCTTTTTAGCTCCACCAATAAAGCGTTTTTTCACTGCTCCTCCTCTAAGGCATCTCTA
This sequence comes from Reutealis trisperma, assembly GCA_947687605.1. Lineage (NCBI taxonomy): Eukaryota > Viridiplantae > Streptophyta > Magnoliopsida > Malpighiales > Euphorbiaceae > Reutealis > Reutealis trisperma. The sequence continues at coordinate 603,515 of CANTUT010000410.1, forward strand.
ATGGCCAACAACTCTTACTCCAACTTTAAGCAAAGCTCCAGCCTCTTTTTAGCTACTTTTCTTGTGGCAACATAATGATCAATGAAGAGGCCTAGTTGATGTTAAGCCTTTGGGTGTCAAAGGCCAACTATTTGATTAAAAAAAGGTAAGAAGGAAAAGGAAACCATATCAACAAAGGAAGATAGAATGCAAAATTAAAAGAAAGAAAAAAAGGAAAAATACACCTTCTGAAATAACTTCCCATGCCTCTTTAAAGTGTCTTAGGTGGATGCTAAGAAAAAGGCAGTAGGAGGATAGAGGAGAGTCAAGTTTGTTGTAAGAATCCTTAACGAAGTAACATGGAGGTCCCTTGTCTCCTTAGCAGTATAAAGATCACTTGAGCCAAGACCCATATCCCCTTTTGTTGTTGGAACTACCCTCAGCAGATGCAGGTTGTATATCTATCCTTTGCCTCTTCATTGATGGAATATAAACTTCCTTGTAACCTGGAGGAGGAATATTAATGCCCTTTAAGACACTTTGAGAGGTTGAAGATGAAAATGGAGAAGTTGGTTTCCTCTTTTTTGCATTCTTGATGAAGTCTTTTATGAGCAGCTTTTTGGAGGGCTTTTTAGCTAGAGGAGGAAGAGTCACCTCAACACCCTTCGCTGTTAAGTTTACTATAAGGGGAAGTAGGGGTGCTTGCTCTGAAATAGCTGTAGCTTGTGTAGTTGAAGGCCTAGAGCTGCATAAGTTTCCATAGAGGAAGCTTTATAGGAGTCTAAGATGCCGTAGTCTTTGACAAATCTAAGAAATCATAAGAAAAGAAGTTAAAATCACTGACACAAGAAAACAAGGCTTATGTAAAATAAATGATGAAGTGAAGTACCTTCTAAAATTAGTGCTGTTGCGCGATTTCTGCAAGTATACAGGTCGTGCTAAGTAATAGTGTGTGAATAGAGTATCAAATCCACAGGAAAAGGTTGACAAGTACTAATTTTAAGATTACTCTATTATTTAGAAAATCAATTATGAGAATTCGTATTTTAAGCTAAAGTAAAATTCAAGTAAATAAATGATGATAATATGAAATAAGATTAAAGACCTAGGATTTAGAATTCATCAATTGATTACCTATGATTACTTTATATTTTTTAGGTTGGATTATTTTTGCTGGAATTAATGATTAGATTTCCCTACATTATATGATGTTCTCTCACAAGATACAACATGTGTGCTCATATTAACCTTATATCTACTCTCGTGATCATAAGCAATTAACACAAACCCATTAAGTTTTATGGAAATCCTTTAACAATCACAAAGGAGTATTCTTATCTCTAAGCAATACATTCCCTAGGTCAATTATCCTAATGAAATAATATTATGTTTCCACTCTCACTACTTCACACAATATCTTAAATCATGCAATTAATAGCCAGTTAATTACAAGCATTAAGTTCTAAGATAAAAGATTAATTCCAACAATCAACCCAATCAATTAAATATAAATAATCATATGCAAATCAAAAAATTACATCTAAATCCTAGAAAAATAAATTTAGCTATTCATAATTGAGAAGGAATAAATAATTAAATTAACAATCAAAATAACAAACATAATAACAACAAGAAATAATTAAATTAACAATCAAAATAATAAACATAATAACAACTTATAATTAAATTCAAGAATAAATTTTAGGAAGAACTTGTTTTGAGATACAATCTTTGATGAACTCGAGCTCCAAAAACTCCTCTTCTTGATCAAAATAACAATAAAAGAAATCTACTCTAAGAAAATATTTGTAACTCTCTCTACATCTATTTTTCGTTACTTTGAGTTGTGATTTTGGAGAAGGGAGGTAATGCTTATTTATAGGCAAATTCCATCTTCATTTTCAACATTGTTGCATCATTGATTACATTATTATTTTCATGACATCATCTCTTGCATCATTAATTTCATGACATCATTGCTTACATCATTTATAAAATGACATCATTGTCTGTATCATTTATAAAATGACATCATCGCCTGAGTCATGATATTACTGCATCATTATGACATCATTTTGATATGCAAAAATAAAATAAAAATATTAAAAATATATTATAATTTATTTATAAATTGTATAACTATTTATTTCTAAAAATAAGTAATAATATTATTATATTTTCAAGAACTGAGCTAAAATTTAAGTTTAAACAAATAAAATAACTCTAAAAATATAGAGTTATCACATCCCCAAACTTAAGTTTTTGTTTGTCCTTAAGCAAAAGAAAATTCAAAACCTAAACTAGTCCATTTTTGTAGGAAATTACGATTGCATTTAGCGTATGCAACAAGCCTTTAAACCCCTAGGTGTCACATAGAGGATGAGTTATAATCTCGTAAGAGCTTCCAATGGTGATACCCACAAATACCTTTAAAATTCTAAATTTTCAAATATTTATTTTAAAGAAAAATAAAATATCACAAAAAAGAAATTTAATCCTTGCGTGCTTATGTTGAATAATTTTTTTTAAAGGTCTCAAAAAAATTAATATTTACAAACAACATATCAATAGTATTGCAAATCAAGCTTCTATATCAGGTTCAAAATAATCCTCATCTTAATCATGCCTTGAATAACTATGCATTAAATCAACTACAAGAAAATTGTTGTACTTCAGATAGGCATATACACACTAATATCTTTAAATGCCTCTATCAAAAGATATAAAATAGATGTACAAATCTCATAAGCATGTTAATGCAAATAATCTCCACTAATGGAATTCACAAATCAAAAGAGATCAATAGGTTTTGATTAGGCTTGTAATGAGGCTAACACAAGGTATTTTGGCTAAACAAAGAAAATGCTAAATGAACAAAAGTAAGATAATTATGCCAAGTTTACAAAATCAATAGCTCAAATAAAGGGATTATATTAATGAAGATCCGTTTTATCTTAAGCACTATTTTTTTTTCAATGTTTTCTTCTTTTAAGCCCACCTCTTCTTCTTCTTCTTTTTTTTTTTGCCAACAATATTATTCTAAAGATAAGCAAGAATTACTAACTTTTATTTATTCAATTTTCTTGCTTTCCCCCAAACTTATTTTAAGCAGATTGTGGTCTTGTACAATGAATAATACTCTCAGTTATTAGAGATCCTTATTTTCTTTTAAAACTGCAATAATTCCCTTTTCTTCATTAAAATGTAAACTTGACAAAATTATCTCACAAACAGGGTGAAGGATAACAATTAAGGTTAATTAACAAAGAAAAGAAGGCTAAAATTAACAAGGCACAAATGGGTAAACTAGGGAAAAATTAAAATAAGAGTGGATATAAGTAATAGGCTAAACAAACAATGCCTAAATCATATCTCTCTTTCAAAATGAATTCAAAATTTCACCTTAAAAGTTTGCAAAAACATGTTCTAAGACAGGTGAGGCAAATGAAGATAAAAAATGTGTAGAAGCCCTCTCTAAGTAAGCATACACAAATTCAATGCAATCAATATAATGCAAAGTAAAGCAAAACATAATCTTAATAAAAATTAATTTCTTAACCCAAAATAGTTGCTTGACTTGAAATACTTTAATAAATTGTCTATAAATATCAATTATAATTAATCATTGGCCTTTTATCAAATTATTTAATAAAAGCATATTATAAAAAAAAAATTAAATTTAGTCATCAAAACACAAAAAGAAATGACTAAAATAAAAAACAAACTAAATCTCCCCCAAACTTGCAATTGACATTGTCCTCAATGTCAAAGAAATAAATCAAAAGAAGAAATACTCCCTCTTGTAGAAAACTAGATTTCAAATTGTAAGCAGGGTGTGCATTCTATCTTTTTGTTTCGTATAAAACATCATGAAACAACTAAAAGCAAGTATGAGAAATTAATCACAGAAAATATCAAATTTTTTTTTCTTTTGTATATAATTTTTTTTAAAATTTTTTATTTTGGAAACTAGAAAAAAATAAATAAACAAATAAAGAAGTTAGAAATTTGGATTGTCTTCCAAAGGCGCTTAATTTATAGTCTTTAGCTAGACTTTCTCAGAATTTTGATCATGTGGCCTCTTTTAAGGAGTAAACCATCCCTTGTTCCACCAAATCTCCACTGAAATAAGGTTTAAGGCATTGTCCATTTACTTTGAATGTTTCTCCCACATTATTTTGTAGCTCCACAGCTCTATGATGATGTACCTTCACTACTTGAAACGGTCCTAACCATCTGGATTTCAACTTCCCTGGAAAAAGTTTCAAACATGAGTTAAAAAGCAATACCTGTTGGCCTTCCTCTAAGTGCCTCTTATGGATGTGTTTGTCATGCCAACATTTGGTGTGCTCTTTATAAGTCTTGGCATTTTCATAAGCTTCTAGTCGTATCTCTTCAAGCTCACTCAATTGAAGTAACCTTTTGCGACCAGCAGCTTCCACATCCATATTCAACTTTCTTATTGCCCAGTAAGCTTTATGTTCGAGCTCCGCAGGTAAGTGACATGCTTTACCAAAGATAAGTTGGTATGGAGACATACCAATTGGGGTCTTGAAAGCAGTCCTATACACTCACAGAGCATTATCCAATTTGAGTGCCTAATCCTTGCTAGAGTTATTCACTGTATTTTCTAAAATATTTTTCAATTCTCTATTTGAAATTTCCACCTGACCACTCGTCTGAGGATGATATGAAGTGGCTACTCTACGGTTGACTCCACTTTTCTTTAACAAAGCGTCAAAAGCCCGGTTACAAAAATGGTAGCCTCCATCACTGATAATGGCTCTCGAAACACCAAATCGAGAAAAAAATATTCTTCTTAATAAACCTCAGCACAACTCTAAAATCATTGGTAGCCCTTGCAATTGCTTCAACCCACTTTGACACATAGTCAACCGCTACCAAAATATATCGATTGTTTAGGAATGAAGGGAATGGCCCCATGAAATCAATCCCCCAAACATCGAATATTTCAACCTCTAAAATCCCATTAAGCGGTATATCTTGCTTTCTAGTTATGTTCCCTATTCTTTGGCAATGATCATAAGACATCACAAAGTTTCTATCATCCTTATACATAGAAGGCCAATAAAAACCACATTGCCATACCTTTGCAACTGTCTTATCTGTGCTTGCATGCCCTTCACTTTCCTTAGAGTGACAATGCTCCAAAATGCTTGGAATTTCCTCCTTTGGCACGCATCTTTTGATCATCCCATCTCCACAATACTTGAAAAGTAATGGTTCATCCTAGAAATAATACTTGACATCTGCAAGAAATTTCTTTTTCTGATGATAAGAAAAATCACTAGGAATGATTCCACTCACCAAGTAATTGACAAAATCAGCAAACCATGGAGTTGATCCCTTCACTACCCATAACTGCTCCTCTGGAAAATAATCATTAACTGGCTCATCATCTTCAGCTGTTCGCTCTCGTTCTAATATAGACAAATGGTCTGCAACCACATTCTCCACTCCTTTCTTGTCCTTGATTTCTAAGTGAAGCAAAAGTACCCATCTGATCAATCTGGGTTTGGCATCTTTCTTAGACATTAGGTACCTAATTGCTGCATGGTCTGTGAAGACTATAACTTTTGACCCAACCAAGTAGGAGCGAAATTTTTCTATCGCCACTATCATTGCCAACATCTCCTTTTCAGTAGTTGCATAATTTTTCTGTGCATCATTTAAGATCTTGCTGGTGTAGTATATCACATGTACCTTTTTGTCCTTTCTTTGGCCTAAGACAGCTCCAATTGCAAAGTCACTTGCATTGCACATGATTTCAAATGGCAAACTCCAATCGGGCGATGCAATAATGGGAGCTGAAATCAAAGCTTTCTGTAACCTGTTAAAAGCACTCAAGCACTCCTGGTTAAAATTTAAAGTAGCATCTTTATTAAGCAAATCACAGAGAGGCTTAGCAATTTTAGAAAAATCTTTGATAAACCGACGATAAAAACCAGCATGGCCAAGAAAACTTCTTATCCCTTTTACATTGGTAGGTGGAGGTAATTTTTCAATAGTCTGTACCTTTGCCCTATCTATCTCAACTCCTACTTGAGAAATTTTATGCCCCAAAACAATTCCCTCTTGTACCATAAAATGACACTTCTCCTAATTTAGCACTAAATTGCACTCAACACAACATTGCAAAACTTTTCTCAAGTTTTCTAAGCATGCATCAAATAAAGAACCATACGTAGTGAAATCATCCATGAAGACCTCCATGGACTTCTCAACAAAATCAGAGAAAATAGACAATATGCAACGTTGAAAAGTAGCAGGGGCATTACACAAACCAAAGGGCATTCTTCTATATGCAAAATTACCATAGGGACATGTAAAAGTGGTCTTTTCCTAATCTTCAGGAGCAATAGGAATTTGAAAATACCCTGAATAACCATCTAGAAAGCAAAAATATGCATTACCTGCAAGCCTTTCTAACATTTGATCAATAAAAGGTAAAAGAAAGTGATCCTTTCTGGTAGCATTATTCAGTTTCCTATAGTCAATGCATATTCTCCAACCTGTTACAGTCCTAGTGGGAATTAATTCATTAGTATCATTTTTCAAAATAGTCATCCCACCTTTTTTAGGCACTACATGCACAGGACTAACCCAAGAGTTATTATAAATGGGATAAATTATTCTTACATCTAATAATTTAGTAATCTCAGCCCTAACTACTTCTTTCATGTTTGGATTCAACCTACATTGATGTTCAATTACAGGTTTGTGGTTATCCTCCATCAAAATTCTATGCATGCAAATAGTTGGACTAATCCCTTTAATGTCAGAAATATTCCAACCTACTGCTGATTTAATTTCCCTCAAAATTCTCAATGTTTTCTCAAGTTGAACATCATTCAAGTTTGCATTCACAATCACAGGTAAAGTATCATTGGGACTAAGAAATGCATACCTGAGATGTGCAGGAAGTGGTTTCAACTCAAGAATTGGTGCTTGCTCAATTGATGGTGGAGGAAGTGACTTACCTTTTTCCAATTCTTCAAACTGTTGTCTCCTATAGAAAGGCATAGGTGAGCTCCCCTCAACAAGACCAGCAATTGTGGCAAATTCATGATTTTCATTCTTGCTAGTTGCTCCATTAACCAAGCATGTTTCTAGGGGGTCCGCAAAATGCTTTTCCTCTAAGACTTTTTGAACTTCCTCATCAATGACATCAATTTGAAAGCAAAAATCCATGATGGCAGGTTGTTTTTCTACTTTAGCAATGTCAAACTCAATCTCCTCATCTCCTACCCTCAAAGTCAATTTGCCATGTTTTACATCATTTAAGGCTCTTGCTATTGCTAAAAATGGTCTTTCAAGAATCAACGGGATCTCAACATCCTCATCTATGTCCAATACCACAAAGTCCATAGGTATATAAAACTTACCAATTTTTAACAAGACATTTTCAATGATACCTACTGGATACTTAACAAAACGGTCAGCTAATTGCAAGGTCATTGTGGTTGGGGTTAGCTCACCCAACCCTAATGTCTTACAAACAGATAAAGGCATAAGACTAACACTAGCTCCTAAATCACATAAAGCCTTTTTAAATTCAGTGGTACCAATTAAACAAGGGATAGAAAAGTTACCTGGATCTTTGAGCTTTTGTGGAAGTTTGTTCTGAATAATTGCACTGCACTCCTTAGTAAGTGCTACCACAGCATGCTCCTCAATCTTCCTCTTGTTAGACAGTAAATCTTTAAGGAACTTCACATAGGATGGCATTTGTGCCAAGGCTTCAGCAAACAGTATGTTTATGTAAAGTTGCTTAAAAATTTCTAGAAACTTCTCATATTGTTTGTCTAACTTCTGCTGCTTCAATCTTTGAGGATAAGGAATGGGTGGTGCATAAGGCTTGACTTGTAAAGGTTTATATACCTGCTCTCCTTTTTCTTTTTCAGTTTGATTTATTGGGGTATATTCTTTTGAAACTTTACCACTATATTCACTTGTTTTCTTCAGTACCATTTCTTCAAGTTGCTTGCCACTTCTTAAAGTAATTGCCTTGCATTGTTCTCTAGGATTAATTTCAGTTTTGCTAGGCAATGTACCTTGAGGTCTTGCATTAAAAGAGTTAGCCATTTGCCCCATTTGAAACTCTAAATTTCTATTTTGGCTAGCAATTTGATCGACTTTCGCCTCCAACTTGTCATAGTGTTTCTCCAATTTGTCAAACCTTTCAGAAGTGGCTCCAATGAATTTCTCCAAAGCGGTTTCGTAGGAAGGCTTGATTTCTTGTAGTGTTTGGGATGGAATTTGATTTCTCCCTTGAAAGTTGGATTGGTATGGTGGCCTTAGATTGCTTCCTTGGTTTCCTTGATTTCCCCATGCTAAGTTGGGGTGATTACTCTATCCTGGATTATAGGTGTTCGAGTAGGGATTATTTTGTTGCCTATTGGGGTTAGAGACAAATTGGACTTGCTCTACTCCATGGCATTCAAAATTATGATGATTACCCCCATATGAGTCACAAACAATTGGATGACTACTTGATGGAACATTAATGTTTACCCTCTCCAATGACTTAGCAATTGCATCAACTTTTGCTGCAAGAAGAGAATACCCATCATCCTGTTGAACACTTGCAACCCTCCTTATTGTAGTCCTTTCATTAGACCAATGGTAGTTGTTAGTCACCATTTGCTCAAGAAGATTATGAGCCTCGATGGTACTTTTGTTCATAAGAGCTCCTCCGGCTGCTGCATCAATCGTGTTCCTTATTTGATTTGAAAGACCATTGTAAAAAGTTTGCACTATCATCCAATCTGGGATACCATGATGAGGACACTTTCTTTGCAAATCTTTGAACCTTTCCCATGCTTCATATAGTGTCTCTCCATCAAATTGAATGAAACTAGTAATATCATTCCTTAGCTTAGCAGTCTTTCCAGGGGAAAAATATTTTGCAAGAAAAGCACTTGTGAGTTGATCCCATGTAGTGATTAATCCTGGGGCTTGAGATATCAGCCAAATTTTTGCTTTATCCCTAAGAGAAAATAGGAAAAGCCTCAGTCTAATGGCATCATTAGTAACGCCATTCATCTTGATTGTATCACAGATTTCTAAGAAATTTGCCAAATGAGCATTGGCATCTTCCATGACTCCTCCAAACTGGGACTGTTGAACCATCTGAATGAGTGAAGGTTTGATTTCAAAATTGCTGGCTGCAACAGTGGGTCTTTCTATGCTGGATCGCATAACCGAGTTTGGCATGGCAAATTCGCGCAGTGCCCTATTAGCTCCATTGTCCACCATTTCTTCCTCTGCTCCTTCAAGTCTTTCCTTAAAAGTTTCTTGCTCAAATTCTGCTCCTTCTTCCAAAGCCTCTTGCTCATTGGCCTTGTCTGCTTTCTCTTTTCTAAGTCTCTCCTTTTTGGCTTTGGTTAAAGCCTTACACCTTCGCTAGATTTCAAGATCCAATTCCTCTAAAATTGCTTCAGGATCGTTTCTCATAAACACCTATACAAGTTGTACAATAAAAAAAATAAAAATTCAGTTTTAAAAATAAATCAAGGTGTCTAAAGTAATAGAATATATCAATTATATTAATATTGTCAAAAATTACCTTCCCCGGCAACAGCGCCAAAAAGTTATTGCGCGATTTTTGCAAGTATACAGGTCGTGCTAAGTAATAGTGTGTGAATAGAGTGTCGAATCCATAGGGAAGGATTGACAAGTACTAATTTTAAGATTACTCTATTATTTAGAAAATCAATTATGAGAATTTGTATTTTAAGCGAAAGTAAAATTCAAGTAAATAAATGATGATAATATGAAATAAGATTAAAGACCTAGGATTTAGAATTCATCAATTGATTACCTATGATTACTTTATATTTTTTAGATTGGATTATTTTTGCTGGAATTAATGATTAGATTTTCCTACATTATATGATATCCTTTCTCAAGATACAACATGTGTGCTCATATTAACCTTATGTCTACTCTCGTGATCATAAACAATTAACACAAACTCATTAAGTTTTATGGAAATCCTTTAACAATCATAAAAGAGTATTCTTATCTCTAAATAATACATTCTCTAGGTCAATTATCCTAATGAAATAATATTGTGTTTCCACTCTCGCTACTTCACACAATATCTTAAATCATTCAATTAATAGCCAGTTAATTATAAGCATTAAGTTCTAAGATAAAAGATTAATTCCAACAATCAACCCAATCAATTAAATATAAACAATCATATGCAAATCAAAAGATTACATCTAAATCCTAGAAAAATAAATTTAGCTATTCATAATTGAGAAGGAAGAAATAATTAAATTAACAATCAAAATAACAAACATAATAATAACAAGAAATAAATAAATTAACAATTAAAATAACAAACATAATAACAACTTATAATTAAATTCAAGAATAAAATTTAGGAAGAACTTGTTTTAAGATACAATCTTTGATGAACTCGAGCTCCAAAAACTCCTCTTCTTGATCAAAATAACAATAAAAGAAATCTATTCTAAGAAAATATTTGTAACTCTCTCTACATCTATTTTTTGCTACTTTGAGTTGTGATTTTGGAGAAGGGAGGTAATGCCTATTTATAGGCAAATTTCATCTTCATTTTCAACATTGTTGCATCATTGATTACATCATTATTTTCATGGCATCATCTCTTGCATCATTAATTTCATGACATCATTACTTACATCATTTATAAAATGACATCATTATCTGTATCATTTATAAAATGACATCATCACCTGAATCATGATATTACTGCATCATTATGACATCATTTTGATCTGCAAAAATAAAATAAAAATATTAAAAATATATTATAATTTATTTATAAATTGTATAACTATTTATTTTTAAAAATAAGTAATAATATTATTGCATTCTCGAGAACTGAACTAAAATTTAAGTTTAAACAAATAAAATAACTCTAAAAATATAGAGTTATCAGAGCCCTTCGATGAATTAAGGTCAATAGTAAGGCACATTGAGAGCAAGCCCAAAGAGAAGCCCTCAGCATCCTAGCAGAGGCAAAGCCTTTGCTTCACCTCTCTCAGAAAATTTCGCCCTCCTCACTCAAGAATGGTAGCTTACTTAGTAAATTTCATACTGTTACTGAAGTCATGAAGTACAACTCAATCTGCACATGTCAGAGAAAAGAGCATCTTCAGGCGACGCACTTTTTCCCCCTGACACCACCAGTCACCTACCACATCATAAAAACATGCCTTCAGACCATGCTCCCCTCCACTTATGTACCTATCACACCAATCAAGAACATGTTGTGTCAGGAGACATTCTCTCTCCTTCAAAAGTCATAGCCACCTGTTCAATCCATGTAAAGCCATACAAAAAGGAATGATTATCACTTGATCCAAGCATATTTTGAACTCTATATCTCTCTCATCTTCTGTCGCTCATTAAAAAGCTCTAGAGCTAGCTAGCCAGAAAAGAGAAATCTCCTATTTGAAGCACTCGTGAAGCTCTTTATTGACTTGAGTATCAGATGCCCTTTACCAGACACAATACCTGAACTCTCCTGACCATTATTTCATCTTTGCAGGCTCTCAACATCTAGACTCAACACCAAAAATCCGGTCCTAATCATCTTATTTGATCAAACTTTGAGCATATAGTATAATAATAAGTACTACATATTTGATTTATGCATAGGTGCTTTCTACAGTGTTTTAAGTACAAAAATTACATATCTTGTAGATAGTTTAACCTTTAGATTTGATAGTTTAAATTCAATCAGTTTTATCTTTTTAAAATGATTATATAATATTTAAAAAATATTAAAATCTTCATTACAAGTCATAGTTGACATATTAAAATTACATAATTCAATAATAAAAATTATAAAATATATTAATAAAATTATATAATTATATTTAATATTTTAATTGTTTAATTTGTAATAAATTTTATAACTCCAAACTATCTTTGCAATTTATTTATTACTTTTGACTTTTTTTAAAAAAAAAAAAAATTAGAGGTCCCAATATAAGAATTATATAAAGAATTGAAAAAATTATATAAATAAATCAAATTTATATACAAATTTAGAATATAATATATTTTTTAAAGCACCTAATATTTTTCATCTTCTATTTTTCAATCTAAGTATTATATTGTGTAATTTTTCGTGGATTATATTAAATAGGCCAATAGTACAAATTATAATACACATTAAGGAAACAGACAACCAAAAATTATTCTATTATTATGTTATTATATGTAAAGGCATTAAAAGGTATTTACGTATTATGTTATAGTATTTTATATGTATAAAAATTTTATAAGTGATAATATATTTTAAATATTTTATATTTATTTTACTTAATTGAATATGTGATATTTTAAAATTATAATATCTATTATTATTTATAAAATTTTAAAAAATTCTATATATATATAATTTATTTTCATAAAAAAATTATTGTGGTCCAATTTGACATGAAAGATAATCTTTAAAGTTAAATTCAAAAGTAACCCAAACCAGATCTGAAATCCTTCATAGTCATTAACCTGATTGATAGTGACCCAACTCGACTCTGCGAAAAAAGAAGGAAAAAAAAAAAAAAAAAAAGACAACACTCAAAACAATCTGAATAAAAAATGGCCTGAACCTGAAATGACCGGAGTCTGGCGTAACTCAGTCGCCACCTCAAAAAATTACCCATGTAGAATATTACCCATGTTTTATTGTTCAGCCTTTTCAAATGATCAAAATGAAACAAAAAGAGCCCTGAAAAAAAAAAAGGAAAGAAACAAAGAAAGAGGAGGGACTTGGCAAGATGAGAGCATTTGCATTAAATTTTGTGCAAAATTGAATATTAACCTATTTGCTTTTCATCCTAAATGCTTGCACAATTTGCATAACTGGAAAGGTCTAGGCATTATTTTCATCAACATTGGTAGATTTGTAAGAAAGAAGTGCCTCTTCCAAATCACTTTTACAATTCTTCTTCTCTAGAGATTCATCAACTATCACTTGTACGATTATTGGTTCATCTTTTGGTAGATTTAGATGCGTATCCTTTTCTATTTCTTCGTAGTCTTTGGCTTTACCCCATAGTACCGCATATAGACCAATTATCACAACCATAGCACCGATGAAGCTGAGAAATTAAAACAAAGAAATAATTAGAATTTTTTATAGCTATTTATTGATAATATATATAGCAATCTAAGATTGGAATTAACTGTATTAATCAATTAATTACCTCCCTAAGAACGTCTCCTCATGTAGAAATATGGCAGCTAATATGGTAACTATGACTGTGCATAAAGGATTGAACATTGCTGAAAAAAGTGGACCTCTTTGAGAAATGCACCAAGCTTGGCCAAAGAAGGACACAGCCTGTCCAGCTCCCTGCTTGCATAATAAAAAATGAAAAATTAAAACTCTACAAATCTCATGTTAGAAATAACATAATATGAGTAATTAGAAAGAAGGGTATTTGAATTTAACATTACATTGGTTTTTTTCAATGATTTTCACTCGAAATGTAAATATAAATTTATATTCATTTCAAATGGACTCACTCCAAACACACAACAACCGATTTCAAGATATGAATTTAATTTCCAATCTGAAAGATCTCTTTCAACAGATAGAGCAATTGCTGCACACTCTATTGTAGCCAAGAATCCCATCCAAGAAGATGAATACAAGTTGTCAGGACAAGCTGCTGAAATTGGGACCTATTACAGAATTGAAACGGATTTATTTATTAGTCAAAATATCATAGCCTAAAAAATTATTTAAGAAGGGGAATTACCTGCAAAATCATCCACAATGCCCAGAAACAACTGCTTCCGATGAGAAGTGAACAACCCAGCAACCAGTTGTTTCCTCCAGGGCTGAAGAAAGATTCTGATGGCAGCAATTCCGTGTTTAAAAGTTTAGGACCTTTCAGTAATGCCATAGAAATGGCTCCACTCACACACAAAATTGTCCCTCCAATCTTTGCCAGACTTCTCAATCTTTGGAAATTTATTTTCTCCAATCTGAGGAGTTGAATTAGTATTCATAAGTTTGTATTTATTAGTGTAAAATGAATAATTTTCATTCATATCAAATATAAAAATATGAAATTCAAACAAAATTTTGTGGAGTCTAAATTCTTTTTTACCCAAACATGGTTGCCATTACGAAGGTGATAGCAGGGATTAAATTAGTCATTGCACTTGCTGCAGTTGAAGAGGTTAGGTACAGGCCTTCAAAGTATGCGATTTGATTACCTGTTATGCTGCAATACAAATAGAAATTGCAATATTAAATTTTTAAACTCAATAAAAAACAAAAAACTGCAAGTATTTATTCGCAAGTTCGATGCTCAGATCCTTCTCCCAAAATAATAGTGATCAACTCAATTTTAATCGCAAAATTAATTAGGGTCGGCCATATGAATTATTTGTTTACACTCTAAACGGTAGACAAGGAATCCATACCCAATAAGAGAGGTAAGAAATATCAAAACAAAGCTCCTCAATCCCAAAGAAGACCTACATGAACTTTTCCTGCACAAGAAACAAGTTTGAGAAACATCAGCATGCTATAAATAAAGACATAGAGGGAGATTTTTGGTGTGAGTAGTATATGTACCTCCTTGAAAGAAAAGCTAGAGGTGCCATTATTAAAGTTGCTATGCCTTGCCTGTACACTACAAAGACCCTTGGACTTAGTCCTTGTAAAATAGCAGCTCTAGTGAAGAGAGCAACTCCTGCATAGATGAATTGTAAACCAATCATTACAATTAATGGCTTACAATCATCAAATGTACCCATTTTTGCAGGAGCAAAAATGTTTTCCTTAGCGAAACCGCAATTGCAATATCCTGACACCCGATAAATGTTTAAGCAAGCGGAGCATTTTATAGCCCCAGTTGCTATGAATTTGTCACCAGGGTATCCCTAGTCCAGTTTGACACACCGTTTTAATAAAATTACCAAAACTTATTATAAAATGAGGCAGCCAGCAAGTTGTTCAAAAAGAAAAGTATAAAGTTAATGTTTGTCTTAAAATAATAAAATAGAGACCTAAATATGTCCCACAAACCCTAAAACAATTTAAGGAAATAAAATAAAACAAATTTAAAAATTAGGTACCAATTAAAAATGGTCCGAAATTGGCCTAATTGACTGATTTTGGAGGTCTAGACAACTTCATATAGACGTGGCAGGATGAATATATTTTTGATGTAAAATGGATTCCATTATTCATCTTGTATCAAAAATTACTATCCATTTGGTATATGCTGTAAAATTTATCAGCTAGTGCCTCTTTTTTGAGCTTATACAGTTTCAAACGTTCTAGTCGAAACAGCTTATAATATATAAAATTAGAAATTCACATTTTGACATTTTATTTAAAAAAAAAAAGCTCAAAAATTAATTTATGATATTATTCTCTTATGACAAAAAAAAAAAAAAAAAAGCAATAATTGATACAGTACTAAAACCTTGAAGAATAAGTTAGAAAATTATAATGCGTTTTGGCAACTGCGGCGGATTCGAGTGTCATGAGATTGACATGTTTTATTTTACTTTGTTTATTTGTTTAAGAGGTGAGAGATGGTGATTTTTTTTTCCAACTGAAAGTTATTATTACGAATACAAAAGTTTCCATCTTCATACCCCTAGGAATATTACATGATCAGCTGGGATTATAATATACTTTCAATAAAAAAATTAATTTTATTCATAAATAAATAATTATTTAATAATTTAATAAAAAAATATAATAAAATAGTTAATTTATTTTTTCATTTTTTAAATATGAGAGATATTTTTCTAATTTATACTGTAATTAATATGAGTCTTTTTGATAGTTTATGATAAAGTTATTATTACCTTAAAAATATTAATTTTTTCTTAATTTTTATTTTTTTCAAAATAAAAAAAATACAACTTTAATTTTAAAAAATCAATATGCAATCTTATTACAATAAATACAAAGCTACAAGCAACAAAATTTCTAGCGAAGTCTTTAATATCCTCAACAATAAGTCAAATATTATGTGAGATTTCTTTTTTGTAATCATTTGTACTAGAAACGGTAACTAAATAGTCAAATTCACAAGTCACTTTATTTCGATTCAGGTTATTTGTATATCTGACAGCGTTCCGCTGAATTAAAGCTTTCTCATCAATAGTGAACTACAAAAAATTCTTGGACCTTTTGCTGCCACCAATTTACCCTCATTGTTTCTGCAAATTACAGCAAGCTGGCCCCAGAGTTGGGGAGTTTGGAACGTGTTGTTGGCGTGGAGATGATTGGGCGCTGACATGTCTATGAGTTTGATTTTTGGAGCTATCCTCTTCATGATAAGGTGCTCCTGATTTGTTTTGTAATATATATTTTTTCTCCTACGTGATTGGTTTTGCTTTCTCATGAATGGGCTGGCATGTCTTAGTTGGCAAATTATGCAGTCCAGCTTGCACTGAAAAACAGGTTATTAATATTGAGAAATAGTTTATATTGAATAAATAAAAAATATATAAAAATTATAAAATAGACGGATGTAAAGCCTAGTACATTCAATTGATTTATATGTACGGACCTTAAATTTTAAAATGAGAAAATTACAACATATGTCTCATTTTTCTTATTTTTTATTTTTATATTATTCTAATTTTTTATTTTCATATATAGAATTTGGTAATTACTTCTTTTATATTTTTTAAGTTTTTTTCTTTAATTTTTATTTGGGTTTTAAAGAATGAGTTCGTGACCTTATTTTAAAGTTTGTGTAGATAATGTGCAGATTTATAATTAAACTTTTTATTAATTAAATTTATAATTTAATTTAATAGTTAATCATTTAAAATTTATTATCATGCTTATTTTTATAATTTTATATTTAAATATTAAATTTAATTTTATAATAATTTTAAATGATTACTTATCTAAATGAACTTTTAAAAATATTCTTATTTGGACATCAAAAAATAATTGATAAATCAATCATTTACTTTTTATTGAAAATATTGATAAAACTTAAAAAATTAGAAAATGTTGATGATTTCACAAAATAACTAACAAAAACTGCCACACCATAAGTTAAATTAATCATTAGTAGAAGTATACTATTTTTTAGTTAGTGTATACTATTTGTTGTGACTTTACAGTATTATATACTAATTATTTGCTAAAAATATACTTTTTTTGTTTAATATATACTATTTGCCGTGACTTTTTATTTTTTTATTTCGAAAATTTTTTAAAATCTCAAGTAAAATATAATTTTAAAGGTATTTGATTTTATAAATATAAATTTAATTTTTATACGAAACAAACGATATTATACAAATTTATGAAAATCTAATATATAAATTTAGATAAATTATATAGTTTTCAATCTAAATATAGGTTAGTAGTTAATTCACTTTGAATTTTCATAAATAAAATTTAGGGATTTTTACATAAATAATCTAAAAATTATAACAAAATAACTTTTATGTCTCCTAATTTTTTATTTTACAAAAATATCTTAAATTTCTTTCTTCACTTACAAATTTAGTATCTTTTCTTCTTTTTGCCTATCAACGTCTGAATTTTTTTTCTTTGTTATCATATATTAGTTTTATTTCTGTTTAAAATTAAAAAATTTATTTAATCATATTAAATTAACTTTATAAAAATTCAAAATGAATTTACTAATCTATATTTAAATTGAAAATTATATAATTTATTTAAATTTATATATTAGAATTTTCATAAATATGTACAGTATCATTTGTTTTGCATAAAAATTAAATTTATATTTATAAAATCAAATACTTTTTAAATATATTTTACTTGAGATTTAAAAAATTTCAAAATAAGCAAATAAAAAGTCACATCAAATAATATATATTAAACAAAAATAGTATACTTCTCATAAATAATTAGTGTTTAATATAAATTTAGTATACTTACATAATATAATTAGCATCTACTACTATTTATAAAAATTGTGAATTAAAAAAAAATAAAAAAATTATATCAAACAGTATATATTAAATTAAAAAGTATACTTATTATAAATAATAAGTATCTAATATTATTTAATATTTAATTTATAGAATACATTAAATAAAATTCTGTATACTCACAACATAATTAGTATTTACTACTATTTATATAAGTCATGAATTTCGAACAAAAATAAAAAAACAGTATATATTACTATAAAATTTAGTATTTTTTAGTATATAATAAGTATTTAATACTTTTTATATATGACATTAATTTAATAAACAAGCTTTTTTTTACTTTAAGCACTATTAATGGACTTGCGCTTGTGTAAATTTAGAAACATGTACTCATTTTGAGTATCGCATAGAATTAATGGTGATATTTGAAACTGTCTTTACCTCTTTCCAAGTTATAAGAAAAAAAAAAGGAAGGATTAATATTTGAAAGTTAATTGCAATTTTTTTTTTAAGTTTTCTTAATATATACAATTTGGTTTCTATTAATTTTCCATTATCAATTTCAATTTCTATATTATAAGCATTAAACATATGAATATTGAAAGGATTAATAATTCTTCAAGAATTGGAGAACCAGCAATGAGAGATTAAAACTCAAAACAAGTGTAGGAAATACGGACAAGTTAGACACAACAGAAAAACATGCAAAAATCTATCTAAGAAAAATTATTTTACAATAGTCAATTCTTAGTCAATTTTGTTCTATTATTATTGAGACTATTAATTAGTTGATTCATTTCATAATAAATTGCAGGGAAAAAAAATTATATTCAATATGATTTATAATTTCCAAAACATGAAACAAATTACAACAATAATTGTTATGAATTTTTTTTTATTATTATTGCAACTATTTTGATATACTTTTAGTGTATATATATATAAAGTTTGTATACTAAAATCTTTGATATCACCCTATAATTGGTATGTGTTTTTTGATAGTTTGTTCATTGTAGCATAAAATAACATACATCGTGTAAAGTCCACAATGTAATCTCTTATATAATAATAATAATAATAATAATAATAATAAATGAAGTTATAAATAACAGCAAACAATATACATTAGTGTAAAATTCAGTATCATTTTGGTAAATTATCAGCGTCAAATACTATTTATACATTGTTTAAATTTATAAAAATAGCTTATGGATAAAAGAAAACAATTTATAATAATAATAATAATAATAATAATAATAAAGAAAATAACAAATAACAGGAAACAATATATATTAGTATAAAATTCAATATCCTTTTGGTAAATAATAGTATCTAATACTATTTATACATGACTTAATTTAACAAAAATATGACTTAATTTTACCAAAATAGCTCATTGACCAATGCAAAAAGTTCTA
Organism: Reutealis trisperma; assembly: GCA_947687605.1. Lineage (NCBI taxonomy): Eukaryota > Viridiplantae > Streptophyta > Magnoliopsida > Malpighiales > Euphorbiaceae > Reutealis > Reutealis trisperma. The sequence continues at coordinate 622,840 of CANTUT010000410.1, forward strand.
TATTATAGAGTATTTCACAAATATAATATAAAGCATATGGTATAAATTAGCGAAAATAAATCTTTTTAGTGAAAATAAATAAAATCAAATGCACTAACTACCTCTGCCTCATAGTGCAATGACATTATGAGCTCAAACTAACCTTCCTTGCTTTTAAAATTATAGTGCAATGACATAAAGTAAAATCAAATGAATTCAATTTGAACTATAAAGCCATTGTGAAAATTTTCAAAACTATATCACAGTGCTTGAAACACCTAAAAAAAAAATTTGTAAGAAATCAATTTTCAATGAGGTTAAAATTGAAAAATAAGTACAATTTGATTTTACATTTTAATTGTTTCAAATAATGAAATTCATTTGAATTTTATTATTTTAATATTGGTTTCAAATACATGAAATTTGATTATTAAATCATTTGAGTTAAATTGAATTTTATTTCCAAAATTATTCCGCCTATAATCTTTTAAAAAATTCATTAATTTAAATACATTTTAAAAAATAGAATTCTAAAATCAATTTAAGCACCAAATTTCAAATATATAATAACACAAAAAAACATAAAATTCCAATGAGTAGTACTAGAATAGACAAGTGGGAAAGGAACAGTAGCGCCTTGCAATTTCCTGCCTCTGAAATAACCTTCCTCCACTATCAATCCTTCAATCTCTGAAATAACCACCATATTTGATGTAGCAAGAGAGGTGATGGAGCTGATTGGTGAGATTTGGCATTTGTACCTTTTGATTTTTGGTTATATTTATCATTCTTGTGGTTCCTACCTCCAAGTTTCCCTCTGTATCCATTAATTTTCTTTTTCTCTTTTTATTTTTATTTTTATTTTTTTTATTTTATCAGTTGTAGTAATAACTCTAACAATTGATATGCCCTTTTCACTACAAAATATTACCAATATACTGATTGAAATTAATAAACACTGACTATATACTAAAAAATAAATTTAACGACCGTTTACCTAATGATCTCAAACTAAAACTGACCGCAAAAGTTTAATCGCTAACTATGGCAGGAATAGCTCACACGCTAAATTACCAATTGCTTAGTCACCAAAATACTAGCCGCAAGTTGAGCCAAAACTTTGGCATGGAATTATAGTGGGAAAAATTTAGCGACCGTTTTACCGATCGTAATGGTAGTCGCTAATGAAATATCAATCAACAAACAGTCGATAATATTAGAAAATTATCGACCAAATATTGATGAGGTGTAGACAGGTGCGAATATCAAAGTGCATGTAACTTTATCAACTGATTTACCGATCATCATTTAAGTGACTTATCGGTAAAGCGGTCGGTAATTTTTACTAGTTTACCAACCGTTTGCCAATCAATTTTCAATTGCCATGTGGATGTTGGTTTGTAAATTGGTTGTAAACAAGTATAACAGTTTCTAATTGGTCGATAAAGTCAGTAAATCAAACAATATAAACTGATAGTCGGGCTTCTTCATCCTCTCTTCTTCTTCTTCTTCTTCTCTTCCTTTTCTTCTCTGCTCCTTCCCTCTCCCTGCCATACTGCCGTATATTTCGCAGGAGTCCATGCCACTAGCCACCCCCATTCTCTTCCCTCATATTGGTATACATTATTTCATTTATTTATTAGTTTAATTAATTTTGTTGATACATTTTATGTGGTATATATATATGTGTGTGTGTGTGTGTTTGTGTAATTTTGAATTTGTGAATTTTTTGTGTGAATATAGTGCTTTGTTTGAATATATATATATTTTGTTTGTTGATTTATTAAATTTTGTTTATATTATTACTATTTTATTAGGTATTATTTTGTTGATTTTGTGAAATTATATATTTGTTTTTAGTTGAAAATTATTTTTATGTTAATTTTGTGTAATGAAAATTATAGTTAAATTTTAATATTAGTTTAACATAATTATTTTTGAATAATGGGGTATGATAAATTTGGTTTGATTTATTTTTGTATTATGAAAATTATGTGGTATTAAATTAATATTTGTTAGTTTAATAAATATTAAATTAAAATTATTTTTAGTGATATTAGTTATTTTTGAGTGATATTAAATTATTTCTATAAATTTTTGATCAATTTATTTGAAAATAAAATTTATGTATTTTATTATTGAATATGAACATTATTTTTTACATTGTGTTTTTATTAAATTTTTGTATTGTAATGTGATTTATGTACATAGGTAATATAATATTGTGCATTTAGTTAATTTTGATGTTTTTAGTTTATAATTTATTAATTTGTTATTTTAATTATTTGTTTTTGTAATTTCAGTTTAGTTGACAATTTAACCCTATGATAGTGCGCTAACTTGCTTTTCTGTGCTATAAGAGGTATATTTGTAATTTTTTTAATTAACTTGCAAATTATATAATATTACACGTTTTGTATTTAATTTTAGAATTTGAATAAATTTGTATTTGTTGGCATGTAATTTGATATCTAATTTATAATTAATTGACATGTAAAATATAATTTATTGACGTGTATTATTTAATTATGATGTAAATAATAATTTATTGACATATATAATTACTTCAAAGCTTAATTTATTTTATTTTGTATTTTATTTTGTATTTTTCTATGTTTAAGAAAATAGATGTTTGCATCAAATATTTATGATTAAGATAAAATAAAAGTAAATTAAATTAAGATGCAATTAAAAGGATTAAATGGAAATTAACTAAAAAATATGGTCAAAAAGTTCAATTAAATTTATAAATATTTACTAAAGATGATAAAAAATATTTATAAATATTAAAAAAAAGGGAAAAATAAAGATGCCGTCAAATAATATATTGAAAATGCAACATATTTAATAAATATTGACATGAATAATTAGAGCTTATATATAATTAGAAAATGACATTATGATTAATTATAAAATATTGAAAGAAGGAGAAAAGATAAATATGCCTTAAAAATAGGAATTTTAAAACCAAGTGTTTCATAATTTAGGAAAATATATTTTTGTCAAATATTATGATTAAATAAAAATATACAAAGTTAAATCAGAACATAATTATGCCTTAAAATATGAAATTTTGAATGCAAGCATTTCATAATTTACCCAAAATATTTTTCTTTATTTTTAATAATGATTTAAATAAAAATATATGAAGATAAATAAAAATAAATATGCCTTAAAATATAAAAATTTTAAATGCAAGCATTTCATAATGGAAGAGAGTGCCATATGAAATCAAAGAATACTATTGGCAAAAATTCAAGGTATTTAAATAACATTTAATAACAAGTATGCAATCCTGTTATATAATGAATACTTAATTAATTTTTTTAGTTACAGAATATACTACATTTAATTTTATTTTTTAAATTGTTACAAAAGTATTATATGTGGGATCAGACAATCGACGCCTTAGTTCATTTAGCCTTCATGAAGAAGGCTATAGAAAGATACAAAGATTTCTTCTACAAGGCGAAGAAGAAGGAGACCTAGATGCCTGACAACACATGGGAACCGCTACAAAACCATTGGGCATCTACCGATCATAAGAAGATATCCCAGCAGACTGCCAAAAGTAGGAAGTTAGAGAAGGTGGGTGTCACGACCCACCTTTTGAGCCGCGACGGTCCTAGGGCATGGGTAGCCATAAGGGCACCAAAACCCGTAGAACCCATTCCACTCATAATCAATTGACATTCATTACATTGAACCATATCCCAAGACCGTAGCCTAATCACATTTCCTTAATACCCATTACTTGCTATCATTTCCACTTATGATATTATTTACATATATAACTTGTAAAACCTTTAAAGTTTCATTTCATGTCATTAACTCAACGTTCAATAGTTCATATATATTTACAATAACGGTTATGATACAAATCATATTATACAAACATCCTTTAACATATTAATGCTAACCCACTAATAACCATTCATGTTACATATAGACCTTATAACTTTCAATAACCATGGAGTTCTACTTACAACACCGAAACTTATCAAAACAGTTCCCAAGCGAATGACGAGCTTGGGACTTTTTACTTTGCTAACTCGTTGACTGTACCTGAAAAGTTTAAACCACTAAAATATGAGACAGAACTCAGTGAGTACATAATAAAACTGTATAAAATAAGCAAGTGATAGGTGGTTTAGTGATAATTTCTTATAGCAATGAAGTGAAACGAATCAAGAATCATTCTTATGGAATAGTTTTCCATATACAGTAATTATTGCATTTTTAGCAGAATATTTCCTTTATGGAAACGGTGTGTTTCTCACATTATCATTATCACTTGAGTGGCGGCTTACGCCTTGCTCACTCCCATTTCAGTCACACGTACAACTGATCGGGTCGCACGTACTGGGGGCCATAAACCCTTCCCAGCTAGGGTTCGGATACTCTTTACCCTATCCGCAGGTTCATTACCATTGTGCACAATGTCTGACGTATTGCCCCACATCAGAGGGGTATTCTGCTTGCCACGATATCATTAAAACATTTTTCCTTTCCATCCATGAAATACTTCAATGGATAATATATCAATAAATAATCAAATTTCTCATCATTGATCATATTAGGAAATGAAGCAATAAGGCTCATTTGGCCAAGTGCCATAAGAGATATTTAATTCAATAATTGGTAAAACATATCATGCATGCCAAAGAATTGCAATGCATTTTAATTAGGAAAGTGATCCAACATTTAGGCTTATACTTAAAGCACAAGAAATGTAATATTATAATGGATAATATATAATCTCAATTGGGTTCTCATTATTAATCATATTATAAGATCAAACAATATAGACTTATTTTGGCCAGGTGCCATAAAGAAATGTTTGGTTCACTTTGGCTCAATAATCAAGGAAGTATTATATCAACGATTCAATATTCAATAAGCAGATTAAGCTTATCAAGAAATCAAGATTTTGGAATATCAATGAGCCATTCAACTTTTCAAGGCATAGAAACAATTCAACCATTAAGGTTGGAACAATAAAGGTTCAAGTATATGAAATAAGGAATATTATATTATTAAGAACTCACCGTGGACTCCTTTGCTCCTATGTACATTTGACTCTGATACGATTAGTGCTTCTCGCACTTTACCCAATATCCTTGTCCTTGTTATTAGACTCTACACATGCATTTCAATCATATATTAATCACTTCATCATTTATCACATTACTTAACTTAGCATAAGTCATTAACATTTCTATCTTATTCACAACTTAGCATTCTAAAATTAAGATATTCTAAACTTATACTTACTATTAAACTTAACATTTCTCTAATTATTTTCCAATAACTCACTTAAAAGAATGATTCTCCTTTCTTTCAATTTTTACATTTCAATCTTCATACTATTCAAGTAAAATCGATTAAGCAATTTCCATAAGTTCAAATTATCCACAATATCACAATCAAATGGTCCAACCCGGACCTTCAATATACTAATCCCATCCGCCCATTTTATTCCATATTATCAAGCTAATAATTACTAATTCAATTCAATCAATACAATATCCACATCTCACTTCATTCTTCCAAATAATTCAATTCAATCAAATCAATTCAAATCTCAATATTTCACCTCAATCTTTCCATTTAATCACCAATAATACTCCATAATCATATAAATAACAATTAATTCAATTCAATTATCTCATTTAATCACTTAATTCCATTAAACTATCTACCTAAATTCTTACAAATAAAATCATAATTCACTATCTATACATAATTGGAAATCGAGATTTATACCATATGGCTCGGTTTAATGAGCCGGAGCTTCTGTCCGAATTTGTCGATTTCAGAGGTCGCCGGAATCCGGTCGCCGGAAAATTCCAACGACGACCAAATCACGATCCGAGGATATCATCAGTTAGCTTGTGATGAGAGGAGTCCAAATATCACTTTCGTTTACCATAATCCGCTGGAAAACAGGTAGAAACGGCATCGGTAACCGTTGATGTCGCCGGATTCCGGTCAATAAGAAGATTATCTAAAATTAGCAAACAATATACCAAATCGAAGCTGGAATCACAAGGGATTCAACCATACCAATTTCGTTAAAAACGGAGATCGAAAAGTCGTCGGAAAATGGCCTAGAAGTTTCGGCCGGCGAAACTTTGGAGGGAGCGTGCGCCGCCGTCCGGTGGCTTCAGGCGACGGGCCTCTACCGGTCGACGGGGCGGCGGGCGTCCTTCCTCCTGGTGCGGCGCGTGTCGGTCGGCGGTGGCCGGAGGGCAGCGGTCCGGCGTGCAGTCCCTTGCGCGTCTCTCTCTCTCTCTCTCTCTCTCTCTTTCTCTCTCTGCCCTCTGTCCGTTTCCCTCTGCTTCCTCTCTGCTTCTATTTCTTCTTCTCTGTTCTGTTTGGCTGCCGACTTTACTTACTTTTTTTTTTTTTTTTTAAATATACTAACTTTAATTATAATAACAATAATAATAATAATATTTATCATATAAATTCTAAAACAGTAATTTTAACCAAAATATTAATTTTATTAATTTCATCATATTATCCATTAACTTTAATAATAAAAATTATAATATATAACTTCAAATATTAATTACAAAATTTTCTATATTTTATAATAAAATTTCAATTTCTTTAATTTAAAATTTTATCAATTTAGTAAATAATAACTCAATAATTCATTTAATAAAATATTCTCTTAAAAATATTAACATAATAATATAATAAACCAATACCCTTTCAAATATCAATTTTAAATTTGAAATAATTTTCTACTATTTTAAATACTCATATAACAATATTTATAAATCATATGTCAAATATCAATATAAGTTTAGCTTATTAATATCAATATAATAATAATAAAAATATCAATATCAATATCACTATTCAAATGGAAGTTTATAACTTTAGATAATTTTGAATATCAATATAAATATAACAATAAAGGAAAATATTTTCATATAAAATTATTATTTTAAAACGTTTATATTTAAATCATTTGAATATTGAAAATATTCATTTTCAATTTGGCAACGTATTCTGATGTTAAATGGGTATCTTCACTCGTATACTGTGCATATGTCCTATATCGGGTTGGGATATTACAGCGGGCCCAGCTTTTGGTATGTCTAAGCATACTGGAGGGTCTATACCTCATAAGAAGCATGCCAGGTGATTAGTAAGTATTTTCCTTCATTTTTTTTCAAGTTTGCTTAATTTCAATTGTTAATATTTATATACATATATTGCAAATTCTTAACAGGCTTGCTAGTTGGCTCGTGAGGTTGATCTCATCGAGCTCTTTGTACACACACACGAAGAAGCACAATGGAAAGACTTTCATTGACTTGCGATCACAGCGAATTCATGTAAATAATAAATTTCAGTTAAAAGTTATATATACATTTTTTCTATTATATTAATAATTTTTATTACATAAAATACATGAGGATATGATGAACCTTCGTGAGCGTATGTCCTAGCCTACTCCTTGATCCACTAAGCCTATACTAGTAGATGAGAGAGACTTGTATCTCAAAGTTGTTTGGGGATTTGAGAAGGGCAAACTGTATAAGATATGTTCACAGGCATGTAGATATTACAGAGATTCTGATGCTGATTCATATTTTGCTCCAGCACCTCCTACATTTAAGCAGATGCAGCAGGAGATAGACAGACGAGTTCAGGAGGTGGTAAGAGATATGTTGATGTAGCAACATATGGAGCAATAGTTGCAATAACAAATACAATATCAGCATTAGCAGACGCAACATATGGGAGATCTCTTACGGGCCTTAGCACAACTGTTTGGGTTTTTTCTTCCTCCTGATCTAGAAATTGTTATTGTTCATCCTCCTCCACCTGATCTGCAGACAGATATTGCTCCTCCCCCTCGTCCTACTCGTACATCCGTTGATGATGATAGTGACTATATCATGGATTCGGATGTGGAGGAGTTGCAAATTTAGATTAGGATTTATGATTTTTTTTTGCATGTATATATTGAATACTATTTTATTATGTTTTTGTTATAGAAGTATATGATTTTAATTTTATATTAAATTATATTTTTTACTATAATTTATTATATAACATTTGCATTTTATTTATAATTTAGTAAATTTAATATTTATATTATGAAATTAAAAAAATTAATATTTTCATTTAACAACCGATTTACCAATCGAAATAAATACTTTTTAACTGATTTACCTACTGATATATATATTTTTTAATATTTTTAAAATTTACAACTGATTTAAAGACCGTTATTATTTATCTAATATTATTTTTACCGATGGCTTGCCGACGGGATCAGCGTTTTACGATATTTTAAAAACAAAATTAGCAACTATGCCTATTTATTTTACCGATAATTATGCAGTCGTTGAATTTACCAACCGATTTAGTATTCGGTCAGTAATATTTTACCAACTAGATTTTTGCTGATCTTTATTATCGGTCGGTATTATGATTGACCAACCGATTTTTCTTATTTAATCGGTTGGTAAATCGACAGTTTATTATAATGTTTCTTGCTTTATTATATGTAGCTGTAGAAGATAAAACAAAAGAAAAAGCTATAAAAGATAACAAAAAAGTCTAAAAATGTATAAAATAAAAAAGGAGTTAAAAAAGATATTTTTTCAAAAAAAGGATATAACATGTAATCTCCTCTAATTTTAATATGATATTAAAATTTCATGTCCAAATAGATTAGATATATATATGTGTGTGTATATATGTATATGTATGTATGCATGTATATATGTATGTATGTATGCATGTATATATATATATATATATATATATATATATATATATATATATAACACTCTACTTAAAGATATCAATTTTAAGATCTAATGTGCATTAAGTATAGTATAATGTGACTTATTTTATGTTCAAAATATGTTTAGGATGTTTAATAATGTATTTATATTATATATATATATATATATATATATATATATATATATATATATATATATATATATATATATATATATATATATATATATATATATATATATATATATATATATATATATATATATATATATATATATATATATATATATATATATATATATATAACACCCTACTTAAAGATATCAATTTTAAGATCTAATGTACATTAAGTATAGTATAATGTGACTTATTTTATGTTCAAAATATGTTTAGGATGTTTAATAATGTAAGGAATAAGTTAGGATAGTAATAGGGGATATTTCGACTATAGGGGTATTTTGGTTATTTTGATCCTAAGACAGTGGACCAGGGGTATTTGAGCTAAAAATAAAGAAAATACTAAAAATAAATTCCAAATATTACATAAAATGCAATTCTTTTTGTTTGAACGAAAAAGAATAAGAAACGGAAAAGTTATCATGAAAATACCGAAAATAACCCTGGCAGCTGCCACTGATCAGGGTATTTTAGTCATTTGACCAAAGTTGTAAATAAATATACCAAATGAAATTTAAGAATATTTGGAATCAAAGTCCAGTTGAGCATTTTTCCAAATTCTCAACACAAGTATAAGAAAATTACACTGAAACCTAAAAATCGGTATTTTATTTTTTAAAAAAATAATAAATAAAAAAAAAAACCCTAGAATTTAAAGTGACCAGCTGCCGCCTCCCCTCTTCAATTGCTGTACATGCCACTTTCATTCTCCAAAAGAAAAAAAAAAAAAAAAAAAACTTCTTCCTTTTTCTCTCAAACAATTCAAGAATCAATAACAAATAAGCAAGATTTTTATAAGGTAAAATTCCTCTACATTAAATCTTGTTAATTCTTATGGGCTGATTATTTTTGTATCTGCTGTAAAAAAAATTAAATAAAAATTTTTGTTGTTCAATCTTGGAAGGGTTGGCTAAGGCTAGTAGAAAGGGAGTGAAATTATCATTGTGAATTAAGGTGAGAAAAATTATTTTCTCAATTTAATTTTTTATTTAATTTTTATTTATTTTTTTTACAGCAATTAAGAATGTTTATAAATCATGGCAATGTGGTGTTGGATTGAATTAATTGGTAGAATAGGATAGGTATTTTTTGAATTAAGAAAAGAATTGTGCCTAGGAATGAAAAAGGGAACTGATTGCAAACAAAAGTATGGTTGATGGTGAAGAACATGATTAATTGAAAAAAAAAAAAAACTTATGCAAGAACCATTCAGCCTAGAAGGGGAAATTAATTCTCAAATTCTGTAATTTTTTTTTGGGTAGATTTTCGTTGAGTTTAGAACCAATTGAACATAGAAATTGTTGGAAGTAAAATCCAAGTTTGAATTATTGAGAAATCCAATGGAAAAATGTTCTTAAACATCTATGAATAATTTAAATTTGGGAACTTTCTAATTTAAGTTAATTAAGCCTAGTTTTAATTAAAATTATGTAATTAAATAAATTAATTAAATAATTAAGCAATAAAATTTGAAATTGATAACAAGAACACAAGCAATCGAAGGATGGGCAAGTTGAAATCTTTTAAGGGGTGAACTCTAGACCTAAAAATTGAGTTTCTAAATAAATTAAATATAAACATTGAATCAAGGATATAATTATATAATTAAATAAATAAATTAAAAATTTATGAAGTCAATTAGTATGAACAAGTCAAATATTAAGACTTCCATTAGGGTGTACCTTTAGTATAGGGTTGAACTTAGGAAATCAAAGTCAAAAGTTTGACCATGACCTAAGATGAATTAAAACATATTATTAAACATATTAAAATAATATTAAGACATTAAATCATCAAGATTAAAAGACAAAATAAGGAAAAATATTAAAAGTTGACTTTATTTGATCAAAGATTCATAGTGGGACTAGGAGTCCTAGTTCAAGTCAACCACTTAAGTTAAGTAAGAATATGCATAAATATGATAAGTTATTGACTATATGAATTAAATAAGAATTATTTGACTTATGCTGTAGAGGTTAAAGAGGTTTAAACCCTGCGATCCATTTAGCTCGATTAACTATAGGAGCACAGGAGTTTAAGGTGAGTTGTAATGCACACTCTTATTTCTTTGTAAATATGAAATGGTTTTTTTGAGATTGAATGATTTCCTTCATGATTCCACATCAATTGATTGACTATGATTTCATAAGCTATGTTTGCTTAAGAGTCCCACCTTAAGTAGGACTCTTTCTTAAGTTGATTGTTTGAACCCAAAACTCACATTAAGCTATATTATGACATGTAATGACATTGTGAACCTTAAACCAAGTCTTTCAAGCTAAGTAGGACTCTTTCATAAGAGTCCTAATATAAGTTAAACTTTTGCTATGTATATGTTATTGTTTACTTTTCCAAGCCTGCAGAAACACCCCTTCTCAATGTGGGGTGAACGTTGGACTTATGCACAAGGTATGCCCATGGATAGGGTAAAGTATTTAGACCTCGGCTAGTAGGGGTCCAATATTGCTAGCCATAGGACCTGATCAGTCTTATGCTATAAGTTGAGTAGAGAAGGCAATAGCCCCTACTCCTAAGTTACTATAAGTTACAAGTTGTTTCTGCTACCCTATTGTTTATTCCTCATTTTTACAACCAAGCTATGTTATTGAGCCCATGTTTATTTTCTTACATATCCTATGTGTGCATCTACTCTTACTGAGTCTTCTACTCACCCTTTTCTATGTTTATATATTTCAGGATGGCAAGATTGATCAAAGTAACTAACTCAAGCTTGTTCCTCCACTTGAGTGGTTGTTTTACCTAGAAGATAATAGAGTTCTCTTTATTCCTTTGTATTCGTGAACTTCAGTTTAGTGCTCCGGGGGTAATAAGCAAAGTACTTGAGAATCGATCGGAAATCGATGTTTTGTGGTTTTAAGTTTGGGATTATTTGGACTTTTATTTTGTTGAATTATATTCATATGTTTTCCTTTTACTTTGGTTTATAAGAACTATTTTAAGATGTAAGAAGTTTATGGGCTTATTCCTCAAATTTTATAAGTTATTATTTAATTGAATAATATATAGGTATTTGATAAGTAATTTTACATAAGCTAAGGATTCTACGGGTGTAGGTGACCTTATGTCTTCCCGTGTCCTAAGATCGTCATAGCTCCCTAAGTCCGGCTGTGACAAAGGTGGTATTAGAGCCTTAGGTTTAAGATTTCATGGGTATTTAAGATTACCTCGGAGCAATAGGATTCCTTACTGTCATTGAAGTCCTTCGCTAGGAAAATTCAGCGTTAATCTCAAGTCTAGGTTGTCATATATGTATTACTGTGTTTTACTTTTGTATTATGTGTTTATTTCATAGACCCTTGCACAAGGACCCAGTCCTAAAAGGATGAGGTGTGATCATGATGACCCTCCGCCTGTGATTGTGATTGATATTGATTCATTGGATGAGGACCCCGAGGAGAAGATACCTATTAAGGTATAGCATGACCCTAAGGACCTGTTTGAGGCATTGACTAGAGAGCTCGAGCTATATAAAGGAGAAGTGACAACTCTATGAGAGAAGGTAGAGATGCTCAAGAAACATAATCTTGAGTTAATGCATCAAAACATAGGAGTGCAATTAGACATTGAGGAGTTGAGATAAGATCTAAAGAATGTTGGAATTAGGATTACTCGCATCTTAAGACAACCTGCTCCTGATATGAGAGTCTCACAGGCCTCTAGGCAGCTTTCATATGGAAATTTGAGATGTGGAGGATGTGGATGAGGACGAGTGTTCTGCCCCACTTTTGCATGCGCTCCTATACGCTATTCACCTGAGCAAACTATAGACTCCACTGCTAGAGCTAGACCGCGTGCACCTAGAGCACCATAGGAGCGATTCCATTATTGGTTATGATATTATTTAGTCTTTATTTAATTGATAAAACAGTTGACTATGATATGGCATGCTAGAGTAGGATGTTGATTTATTTATTATTGTTGATTCTTTCATTAAGAGTTTTCTTTATTGGATTGATTCATTGGTTTATTGAAATTATGGAATAAAAGCATGCTATTGACAATAATGATAAGCACAAGTATGTGAATGATAAGCCTATGTATATGATTATAGTATGATTTGACATATATGTATGCTAGCATTAGAATAAGTTAAGACATTATGACATATTGACCTTGAACTAGTTTATGATAACTATAGATGGCACCTAAGAGGAAGCATAATAACGTACGTGCTGCTGCTAACATTGCATGGAATAGAATTAGAGTTGCTACGGCAGCTGCTGCACGAGTTGCTAGGGCTTAGCCAGATGGTGAAAGTGTGGCTCAGACAGGATCACAAGGACCCCCACAAGTAAGACAGAGGGTTCAAGTTAGCGAGCAAGCCTCTAGTGAGGAAGTGCAGGCTATGAGGCAAGAGATTCAAGAATTGCGTCGCCAACTACAAGAAGTAAGAGCTCAACAACCCTAACCACAACAGCCACAACAACAGCAGGAGGTCATGTTACCACCACTACCTCTAGTTGGTCAAGGAGGGCAACAAAGAGTTAAAGGTGATGAAGGGGTCAGCATTTAAGATTTCAAGAGATTGAAACCACCCACTTTCAATGGGGAGGAGGGTGAAGATCCCCAAGACTTTTTAGATGAGGTGGATAAGCTAGTTGAGAGGTTGCCCTATTTTGAAGTTAGGGCCATAAAGCTGGTTGGATTGCAGCTCAAGAAGGATGCTTGGCTATGGTATGAGCTAAAGAAACCTTGAATGGAAGGTGAAAACCCCATGACGTAGGAAGAACTTATGCAGGAACTTATGGATGAGTATTTATCTGAGGGGGAGAGACAAAATCGCATGTTGTTAGGAAATTGAGAATTGATTGTGAAATCATGCATAAACCCTTAAAAGTATTTACCCCTTTAGAAGAATATGTAGTTGTGAATAAAATCTATTAGTTGTGAATAAAATCTATAAGAGTTGTTTGGTTGAGATTGATGGTAGGTTATTATCTGTAGACTTACGAGTCTTAGAGGTATTGGAGATAGACGTGATATTAGGTATGGATTGGCTATTAAGGCACAATGCCAAAATAGACTGTAAGAGAAAGGAGGTAGAGTTTATAGATGAAAAGGGAGATAAGTTTATGTATTATGGTTGTAAGGAGATGACTCCTATAAACTTAATATCGATGATTGGTGCAAAAAGGTTAATAAGGAAGGGATGTAAGGCCTGTTTAGCACATGTAGTAGATATGAGTAAGGAAGGTGGTAATGGAATTAATGAGATTCCTGTAGTAAGGGACTACTCGGATGTGTTTCCTGAAGATTTACCTAGATTGCCTTTAGAGAGAGAGATTGAGTTCACTATTGAATAGTTGCTTAGCATGCAACTAATCTCTATTCAACCCTACCGAATGGCACTAACAAAGTTGAAGGAGCTAAAGGTGCAGTTGCAAGACCTGTTGGATAAAGTTTTCATAAGACCAAGTAGTTCACCTTAGGGTGTACCGGTGTTGTTCGTTAAGAAGAAAGATGGGTCGATGAGATTATATATTGATTATCACTAGTTGACCAAGGTGACTGTTAAAAACAAGTATCCATGCCTCAAATTGATGACTTATTTGATCAATTGCAAGGACCTAGCCATTTCTCAAAGATAGATTTAAGGTTAGGGTATCATCAGTTGAGGATCAAAGGAGAAGATATAATCAAGATAGCATTTAGGACACTGTATGGCCACTATGAGTTTTTGGTGTTACCATTTGGCCTTACAAACACACTAGCTACTTTTATGGATATCATGAATAGAGTTTTCAAGCCATTCCTTGACAAGTTTGTAATAGTGTTCATTGATGATATCTTGATATTCTCTAAGTCGAAGGAGGAGCATGAAGAGCATTTAAGGCAAGTGTTACAAATATTAAGAGAACACCAACTCTATGCTAAACTATCAAAGTGTGAATTCTGGCTAGAGCATGTAAATTTCTTAGGTCGTATGGTAGGAAAAGAAGGAGTTAAAGTAGATCCCAAAAAGATAGAAGCTGTAGCTGATTGGCCAAGACCTACTACGGTCATAGAAATAAGGAGTTTCTTAGGTATGGCAGGCTATTTAGGAGGTTCATTAAGGATTTCTCAAGGATTGCAGCACCATTGATGAAGTTGACAAGGAAACAAGTGAAGTTCTAATGGAGTGATGAGTGTGAGAAGAGTTTCTAGAAGTTTAAGGAGTGCCTTATCACGGCTCCAGTGTTAGCGTTACCTGAAGGAGCTGGAAATTTTGTAGTGTATTATGATGCCTCAAGAGTTGGGTTGGGAGATGTGTTTTGATGCAAAATGGTAAAGTTATACCCTATGCTTCAAGACAACTTAAGAAACATGAGCTAAATTATTCGACCCATGATTTGGAGATGGCTATAGTGATATTTGCCTTGAAAATCTGGAGACACTATTTATATGGCGAGAAGTGTGAGATTTATACGGACCATAAGAGTTTTCAATATATCCTAAAGCAAACAGATTTGAATCTTAGGCAGAGGAGATGGGTTGAATTACTTAAGGATTATGATTGTCAAATTCTATACCATCCAGGTAAAGCAAATGTAGTAGCTGATGCATTAAGCCGTAAGTCTATGGGGAGTTTGGCTCATATAGCAGCAAATAGGAGACCCTTGGTGAGGGAGTTGAAAGAACTTCTTGATCAAGGCCTGAGATTGGAGAATGAGGGTAAAAGTGGTCTAGTGGCATACTTCGAAATGAAGCCTAGGCTAATAGATGAGATTAAGGAGTCACAAAGAAAGGACCCTTACTTAGTAAAGCTTATAGAACAAGTGGAAAAGGGGGAGAATAAGGAGTTTGTGATTCGAGATGGTACGCTCAAGCATGGAGTAAGGTATTGTGTACCAAATATAGATGGGTTAAGAGATAAGATAATGAGTGAAGCTTATTTGGCACTATACAATATATAGCCAGGAGCAACCAAGATGTATCAAGATATTAAGATGATTTATTGGTGGCCGGGACTTAAGAAGGATGTAGCTGAATGCGTAGCTTCATGCTTGACTTGCCAGCAAGTTAAGGCAGAACATCAAAAGCCGTCTGGTTTACTTCAAGAGATCCAATTGCCAGAATGGAAATGGGAGCGAATTGTAATGGATTTTATAGTAGGCTTGCCAAAAACTCAGAAGGGCTGTGATTCCATATGGGTGATAGTAGATCGTTTCACCAAGTCTGCACATTTCTTGGATGTAAAAACCACTTATACAGTGGCACAATATGCATGGCGTTATATTGAGGAAATTGTAAGACTGTATGGGGTGCCTATATCCATAATATCGGATAGAGGTCCTCAATTCACATCGAGATTCTGGCAATAGTTACAGGAAGCAATGGGTACAAGGTTGGATTTTTGCACTATATTTCATCCCCAGATTGATGGATAGTCTGAAAGGACTATCCAAACACTCGAAGATATGTTAAGGATGTGTGTCATGGACTTTGGTGGACGTTGGGACAAGCACTTGCCATTGATAAAGTTTGCCTACAATAATAGTTATCACTCCTCAATTGGCATGGCACCGTATGAGGCATTATATGGTCGAAAATGTTGGTCACCAATATGCTGGAATGAAGTGGGAGATAAGCATGTCGAGATGCTTGACTTGTTAAGGTATACGGCTGAAAAGGTACCACTCATTATAGAGAGACTTAAGACGGGCTTTAGTCGACAGAAGAGCTATGCCGACCTTAAGAGGAAAGATGTACAGTTTGCAATTGGTGATATGTGTTCTTAAAAGTTTCACCTATGAAAGGAGTTATGAGGTTTGGCAAGAAAGGCAAGTTGTCACCTAGATACATAGGGCCTTTTGAAATTTTGGATCAAGTGGGTGAAGTCTCATATCGACTAGCATTGCCGCCAGCTATGGACCATGTCCATCCAGTATTCCATGTCTCGATGCTTAGAAAATATGTGTCTAGCCCTTCACATGAACTAAAGTATCAAGATGTGGTACTAGATAGTGACTTGTCTTATGAGGAAATGCCAATGGAGATCGTGGACCGACAAGTAAAGAAGCTGAGAAATAAAGAGTTAACCATGGTGGCAAAATCATGAACTAAAGTATCAAGATGGCAAAATCATGACGTAGAAGAGTGCACATGGGAAAGCGAGGATGTTATATGTCAACGATATCCCTATTTATTCAGTTAATCTACTAGTAAGTCCCCGCTAAAATTCGAGGACGAATTTTTTAATAAGGAGGAGAGAATGTAACACCTTACTTAA